>CM060191.1:39278269-40478269 GCA_030549335.1 Pontederia crassipes | reverse complement strand
ACTGCCTGAATTCCGCACTGTTGCAGACAGCTTTTGGTGCAGGAAAAAGTATATGCTCCCCCCCTATTTTTTCCACTTTTTGGCCACATTTTCTTCCTGCTACAAATTCCAAAACAGCAAGTATCAAAATCTTTGAATGGTATTTTGACTAATAAAGATTAGGATAATGCTGGTGACTAGCTCAAATATCAAATAGGATTAGGTGTTGTGCAAGAATGAAAACTTATATCGATATTAATGATTTTAGGGGCCCGAAATGATAACTTTAAGGAAATCTTGAAAAATGTCCAAATATGAGTGGTTCAAAGCATTTCAGACATCAAATGGATTAGAGTGACAAGTGAGTGGAGTCAGAAATCAAATATGAATGAGATTTCAAATGAGTGATAATTTGGGTGCCAAAAACGATAACTTATATGCCTTAAAAACAATAACTTGTGATAACTTGAGTTGTGGTTGTTCAAATGTGATGAAATTTGAACAGCAATGAGTTAAAACAATAACAAGATGATTGCTCAAGCCCTTTGTGCAGAATTAATGGTTTTGCATATCGAAATGACATAATTGCCCTTTAACGATAACTTGGCAAAGGAAAAATGATAACTTGTTCAATGAACTTAAAATTTTGCACAAGTTTAGATATGACTATCCAAATATGATTTATACATGATAATGATGGATTTAGGGCAAGAAAATCATTGAAAATCAGTTCACTCAAAATAATGATAACTTGACATATAAGAATGATAACTTGTTCTCAAAATGATAACTTGGCATAGAATTTAAATATTTATGGATTTTGACATTTCAGAACTTCTATGCTCATGGAATTAAGTATGAAATGAGGAACATCAACTAGTTATCACAACCCATGCATTCCAAATATAATTAGCCCAAAGATAGGTAAAAGTTGGACTCGATATGAATGAAATACATCTAAAATGGGTTAGAAACATACAGTGATCAGCTAGTGATCATACGGGCCTTGCTTTTCATGTCATGGCCCATGAGAATACAATTTACTGTCCATTCAGGTCAGGAAACTAAATTTCTATATTGTCTTGAGCAATGCAGGAGCATTCCAACTATATCTGAATTCAATTCATATGCCATTCAATTCAAGAAATAGGATCTAGATAGCAAACACTCTCATCAATAAAGAAATTAACGCATTCAACTACAAAATTGCAAAATCCCTAATTCATGTTATGAAAGAACAATGGTAATTCTTAAACTCTTAATCCAATCAAGGGAAAGTTAGGATTTAGATCCTCTCAAGTATACCTTTAAGATTAAGATTAACACCCTAGAACCCAACCCTTTTCCTTCTTCTTCTCTGGTCTTGTCCTTCGCTCTTTTATTTGCTGCGGGCATCTTGGGGTTCCTTGGGACCTTTTTGGGGCTGCTGCTGCCTTGGGAGAAAAATGGGGTTTTAGGGCATCAGTTAGGTTTTTATTACGTTGGCTTAGGTGGGGTTTTGGGTTTTGGGTTAATGAGTTAATACACCTTTTATTTTATTTTATTTTATTTTTCGTTAGGGGTATTATATATCTTATATTACTCATAATTATAGGTCCGGGAATGACAAGTTTCTTGCATTGACTTTTATCCACACAGAATGCGTGGACTGGAGGATACCTAGCGGGGACAAGAATCGGCGAGCTAGCATTAAGACATGAAGTTCTTCCAGAGAAATTGAGTTTTTGACGCCACTCAAAGAAGAAGCCATGTGATGGACTTCGTTAACCATGTTAAGCTCCAGGTAGCCGATACTTGTGTGGAAGAAATGGGGGGAGCAGAAAATGGTGCCAATTGAACTCCAAAAGTTTATGTATTATTATATAACCATAGATCCAGATATAGTTATGATATTCCATATTGATAATTTGAGATACTCAGATATTGGCATTCAATCACGTTTTTCTGTTTATCTCGTTGGAATTAAATGGGTTGCAAGAAAAATATTTTCTGTGAAAAGTATTATTTGGAAAATAGTTTGTAGAAAAAAATGGCCATGTAATAAAATATGAAATCAAAATTCGGATTACTTTTTGTATTGAAGATAGACCGCAAGGGGGAAAAAATCCTTCTTCAAGGGAAAATCATTTTCGTCAAAATTGCATCTTACTTTTTTATCAATTAAAAAATAATCTTTTTCCACCTAGATCTTCCTGGCTGTCAACGTACAAAATCTAGAAAATATTTTTTTCATCCCAACAAATTGTCTTTACTCCATACGACTAGGGCACATTTTCATTCATTAATTAAGTTTGTTAATCTGCACGAACGATAATGTTGTGCAGATTAAAATATTTGTACTTATAAAAGAGTGTGTGCATATATATATATAATAGCGATAATAATAATTTATAACTTTTTCTGTTATTATTTTACATTTTTAAGTATACTAATAGAGTTTTGAGGTGGATTTATTTCTTAAAAAGATTAGATAATATTATGGAGTGGTTTGGCAAATGGAACCACTGTCTAGTTCACCTGGTTCCACCAAACTGGGTATGGCCCGTTCTACCCTTAGGTGAACCAGGCCATCGTAAGTCTATTTTTTTATGTTTTTTTATTTGACGCCACTAACATTTTCCACTTTTCTATTTTTTTCTGTTTTCTTTTTTTTATATTACATTTTTCTTCTAAAATAAATAATTTATGAATTATAATATATTTGTTATAAAAATGATTAATATAGTATTATTTATTATTTCATTAAGAAATAAATAAATATTATTAAATGATTTTTTATTTATAAATAATATATTTTTAGAAAAAAACATTTGACATGAAATTTTCTAATATATATTTATTTTAAATTTTTTAACAAATTTATAACTTATATTTATTATATATATTTTTAATTTCAACACCTATTAAAATTAACTCATTAAATCTATTTTTTTCTATCACATCCACTATTTTATTCATCATCATCAGAAACTCGAAGAAGCTCATATTCTTGTTGCCAAAGAATCCTATATGAATTTAACGGACGTCCCTTTAATAGAATGTATGGGGGTGGACGTCCCAACCTATTTTTGGATTTAATAGATGGACGACTCCCGCAAGAGCGGCCTCCTACGGTTCGGGCCGGTTCAACATTTCGATATTAATTTATGTAAACATGGAAGAAAATGAGGATGTGCAATATAAAAAAAATTACTTCGATAAAGACGGATGGACTCATGGTTAGTTCAATTGCTCATGACTACTCTACAACAATATACAAATACTTAATTCTCCATGAAATAAATCATTTTTTTATGATGATGTGGTGGAGTTTGACATAAAGTAGATGTTTTTGTATTAAACTTGTATATTCAAGTATAAATGTCATAATAATAATAATAATAATAATAATAATAATAATAATAATAATAATAATAATAATAATGATAAATAATAATAATAATAATAATAATAATAATGATAATGATGATGATGATGATGATGTAATTTCTACAATTTTTAATAAATTTCCATAAAATAATGCATATTACAGGAACAATGATATGATAAAATGAATTGAATATAATATGAATTTAATAAGTTTCCATCCTCTTTTAAGGGGGTGGAGTCGGTGGACGCCTCACCCTACTTTTGGATATGTTAGATAGCGGATCGACGACTCTAGCGCGAGTGAACTCCCTTGCGCGGTTCAAGACTCGGTTCAATAGTATTCAAGTGCGCCACAATCGACTCGAGCTCACCCTCCACTGCTCGCCTGCGAGATGATGATTCATAGGATCCCGACCTGAAGGATCCTGACCTATCTATGTTTTTTTTGTGAAATCGACATCTTCTTGCTGAATGGAGACCCTGCTCGATCTCGCTTCGAGGTCACCGTCGAATACCGCAATCGACTCGAGCTCATCCTCCACTGGTCGTTGGCGAGGTGGTTCGCAGGATCCCAGCCTACTGTGTTTCATGTGAAATCGACGACAAGAGCGAGCAAGGTTTTTTTAGGGCGACGGGTGAGAGGGCGAAGTTGAGGAGGGCGGCGGTGAGTGATGTCAGAGTCGACAATGCATGCGGGCAAGGTCGATGGTGAGCGCGGTGAGAGCATGCGAGGAATGCGGCAGCTAGTGGTGTTTATTAGACTGGATAGCCCGACCCATCCGTTGGTCGACCCGATATGATAACGGTTAAGCCCGTCCGTGTCGGGTCCGAATTCATCCAATAAGTTATCGGGCTTGGACATATAAGAGGCCGAACATTATATTTCAGTCATTTGCCCGATATCCGATAGTTCGGTATCCGTCGATATCCATCCATTAACTAACAAATCGTCCGATAGGCCGACCGTTAATCCGTTAATAATATTATCTCATAAAGTTATATAATAATATTTACCTAATGATAGAAGATAAGATGTTTATCCATTATTAATTTGATTTGTTCTAATTTTAATGAAAAATAAAATAAACAAATGAGTAAAGACAAAAAAAGAAAATTATGAGAAAGGTGAAGAAAAAATTAACGATACCTTATTTATTATATTATTTTATTAACGTATCAAGAAAAGAATATAGAAAAATATAGAAAAAAGAAATACTAATTTTAAAAATAAATTAACATAATAAATGAGGTTTTATAAAAAAATAATGAATTTGTCCTATTCGTTTGCTAGTTGATCTGTCCGTTAAGGCCTATTAAATTTTAACGGATCGAACAAGTTTGAAGTCTATTAGATAATCCGATAATAACTGTTAAATTAATGGACTCATCTGGTTCGTCCAATGTCCGATCAAAATTTGATTGATCGAAAGTATTAGAATTCCATCCGATCCGTCACCGCTAGCGGCAGCGAAGGATGTCGAACAGCGAGACTACAATTTTTAATATTTTTTATTTCCTATCAATTTTAATAACTAAGAAAACAACATAACTAATGTTAATTTTATTTTCGATAACTTATAAGCACGAGCGGAATTTGATCACTTTCTTTTTAATATTAACAGAATATATATTAGATATAGATTGATTGTTACCATACACATTTGAATATAATTTATTTTATATATTATTATCTATAATATCTAGATTATTGGATTTTAATATTTTTAATGTATATATATGACTTCATGATAGGACATTCGACATCTTTTGCCATTTCATATATATACATACATGAGAGATTAATTGAAAATATAATTTATTTCATAGTTTTTTCTTAGATTGAAAAAATATTGATAAATTTTATTATTCTTTTCTCTACTGTTAAATATACAAAATAAGAATATTTTTACTTTCAATTAATTTAATATATTCATATTTTTATATTATTAAATTAATGGTGTTAGAAAACTGATTAGTCACGATTAATTCAAAATCAACTTTATTTCATTATTAACTGACTTGATCATAACAAAGATAGACACTTATGGAATTATTAATATATTTACATTTGAAAAATAATTAGAATATAAATTATAATCAGAAAAGTTCCATGTTTAAATTTTTATCGAGGTTCGAAGTAATCGTCCTCCCCGGCGTCATCCACAAATTATCCCTATCTACATCAACATCACGCATGGACTCCACCTCTTCATCTCCGCCGTCTCCATGTCATCATTTATCTCCTTCATGCCTACATCTACACAAACGCGATGGTCCCCGCCGTCTCTTCTCTCCCGCCACTGCCATCTCTTCCATCGCCGGCGCTGCTGCCGCCATCCACCACCTCCTCCTCCTTCTCCTGGAACTCCCTCATCCGGACCTACGCCCACTCCCCGGACCGCAAGCCCCTCGCCCTCCGCCTCTACCGTCGCATGCTCTTTCTCTCCGCCCCTTCACTCCCCGACCGCTTCACCTTCCCCGCCGTTCTCAAGGCATGCGCCTTCCTCTCCGCCCTCCCCGAGGGCTCCCAGATTCACGCTCACATCCTCAAGCTCGGCTTCGCCTGCGACGTCTACGTCGCCAACAGCCTCATCCACTTCTACGCCTCCTGCGGCCTCCTCTCGTTCGCCCGGAAGCTGTTCGATCGGATGCCCGCCAGATCCCGCGTCTCCTGGAACGTCACCATCGACGGCTACGTCGGCAACGGGGACTACGAAACTGCGCTCGCGTTGTTCAGGGAGATGCAGAACGAGTTCTCGCCCGATGAATACACTGTTCAGAGCGTGATCGGAGCCTGCGCTGGCGTCACGGCCTTGTCGTTGGGGATGTGGGCTCACGCGTTGGTGCTGCGAAACTTCGACGAGAGCGTGGCGGGAGACGTCCTGATTAACAATTCGCTCATCGATCTGTACTCGAGGTGCGGGTCCATCGCGCTGGCGCGGCAAGTGTTCGATAGGATGCCCGAGCGGGATCTCGCCTCCTGGAACGCCATGATCATAGGTTATGCGGCGCATGGCTGCGTCCAAGAGTGCTTCGAGGCTTTCTCTAAGCTCGTCAGGGAGGAGACAAAGCTGAGGCCGAATGCGATCACGTTTGTCGGCATCTTGAGCGCCTGCAATCACGGCGGACTGGTGAATGAGGGGAGAGAATATTTCGATTTGATGGTTAACGAGTTCAAGATTGAGCCACGGATCGAGCACTACGGTTGCATGGTGGATCTTCTCGCTCGCGCAGGGCGCTTGAACGAGGCGCTGGATTTGGTGTCCGGCATGCTATGCAGACCGGACGCGGTGATTTGGAGGAGCCTTCTTGATGCATGCTGCAAGCAGAACGCCGGAGTAGAAGTCAGCGAATCAGTGGCCAAGCGCGCGCTAGAATTGGACAAATGCGCATCATCCAGCGGCGTTTATGTGCTCCTCTCCCGGGTGTACGCCTCGGCGAACAGATGGAATGATGTCGCCCTGGTCCGCAGACTAATGAGCATCGAGGGAGTGCATAAAGAGCCCGGCTGCAGTTCGATTGAGATTGAAGGTGCATTCCACCAGTTCGTCGCCGGTGACACCTCTCATCCACAGTCCGGGCAGATATATGAGAAGCTTCAGGAGGTGGAGGAGAAGCTCGCATTGTGCGGTTACGAGCCCGACTCGGCTCAGGCACCTCTGGTGGCCGGCCACCGGAGAACGAAACAGGACTCACTTCGCCTGCACAGCGAACGACTTGCGATAGCTCTCGGCCTGCTCAGCGCGAGACCTGGCATGCCGATTCGGGTTATGAAGAACTTGAGGGTCTGCAGGGATTGCCACACGATGATCAAACTGATCTCGAAAGTGTATCAGGTGGAGATTGTCGTGAGGGATCGGATCAGATTTCACGAGTTCAGAGATGGCTCCTGTACGTGCATGGATTACTGGTGATACCTACTTGGTTATGATTTGGCTGCTTGTTGCGACTGTGATGCATGTATTACAGAAAAAAAAAAGGAAAAGAAAAGTATAAATTAAGCAGAGGAGCAAGTAGATGATATCCATGTGGTAACAGGAGCGGTCTGATTAATCTACTGGCATAGCCAACTACTTTATGAACATAGAAAAAGAGCTCTGGCATTGAGCTATGCATATAATATGCTGCAGCTGCACTGAGGAAACACTCGTATGCTTCTCTGAATCTTATGCACTCATGATTGACAAATCAAAGGTTAGTAGCTCAGACGCGCAAGAAATCCCAAATGGACGAAAAAAGAACGCCTACCAACCATTGGTTCATGCTCCGTAGCGACTTAAATTTCGAAATGTAACAGTAAAATATTTAAACATTTTGACGTTTCTAACTCGAATGAACGCAAACAAATTTTGCTAGAGTTTCATGCCTTCAATGTTCCTGCATTTAAAGTTGCTCACGTTTCCATGTCCAGATCCAGACGTTACAAAGTAAGATGACTGTAGTAATTGGCATGGACTCCTGTCGCCCCCACGTGGCTGATCGCATCCAGAATCTAAAGGCCAAAAAGCAGCAGAATCCAAAACAGTGTGCACCACGTAATTAATGAGCAGGCACATGTCGCCTTACCTTTAATTGCCTAGGCTTCTAGCCCATTTGCATATCTCCCAGTAGTGGGGCATGTTGATCAAGGAAAAGCAAATAATGCTCTCTGAGATATTCATTGAGTAGGATAGCGAAGCGCATGCCTTCCTACACATTTTTATCATTCCCTCGTGGTAGGGGCAGGAAGAGGCACCCCCAAGAATCCAAGAACACCATGATTCTGAGAAATTAACCAACGGACATCTCCAAAGTTCAATAAAACAAAAAAATGGTCATCTGTACAGAAGCAAATGTCACATGCTCTACAGCAATCCACGCTTGTACAGAAAAATGAAGTTTGCCCTGAAAGGAGCATGCAAGAAGAAAACACAGGCAAGTCGGGCAGTTCCATTAACAAGTAAATAAATCACTGCAAAAATTACAAGCACGAATTTGATGCCTACGATGGACTACAAATTTGAGAAGCGACATTCCTTTTCTCTCTTTTTTTTCCAACCCATCCGAGGAGTGTGCAGAAGCTCATATACCAACATGCAAGATGGGTATGTGATGCATACTAATTACAAGCTGCCGGCTTAGACAGTGTAAGCTTGCTGAATGGTGTCGATATCCAATCCCTTCAGTCTCACGACTGATTCCACATGTCCTTTCAAGGTGTGTAATTCCCGAAGCCTGCAAAGGCCCGACATAAGATCCCAACTCAGTCTCCACATAAGAAAAACATGAATGAACAGTGGGAAACGGTAATTGGAAGGGTTATTCTTTCAGACCTACTAGATAGTTTTCTCGATGCATGAAAAGGACCAACTAATGTTGTTTTCAATTCACAACAGGTTAGGAGTTTAAACAGAAAATTTTGTCGCAACAGTACCTCGCAATCTCAGCTCGCCTCTTGGCCTCTTCTGCCATCTGATTGAGTTCTGTGAAGTTTGTTCTTTCACCAAACATCCTGGTTTCAGGTGGTTGCAGACCATGCAATGTCCTTTGAGCATGTGCCCATTTCAGTTCCCTTGCTTCCTTTCCGAAATCCTTTTGTCTTGTAAAAGCAATCTGCAAGATCAATTTGATCCACTTCTTAGGTTTATGCAAAAATTGATGACAAGCATTCCACATTTGCAGAGTTTGTGCAGTGCACGTTACCCGTTGCTCAATAACAAGATCCCAAGCTCTTCCACTGAGAGTATAGCGAATTAGGAATTTTATAATATCTAGAGGGATATAGAAGATAATATTGTAAAGCCAGATGACTCCAGCCCAGCCCCATCCAATTCCTTTAATTGCAGCAAAGCCCCAATCAGCATATACAGCTATCAGAGTAGCAACCTGTACATATTGTAGCATAAAGAGTTCAAGGTCGTTCGAGATGTTACTTTTAAAGCTCAGCATGCACTTTCTAAAGAAACCTACCAGTTGAGCAATCAGGAAAGCAGCAACGAGCAAAAGACCGGGTCTCTCTACAAAGGACCAACTGCGTGATCGGGTCACAAATATGAGTGCCTGGCTGATAGTGCTCACTTGTAGATATACTGCAGAAGCAAGTTTTTGGAAGTCGTCCTGTGCAGTTTTCTCGAGGCTTTCAACCTTGAAGATCCTCTGATAATCATCAAACAAATAATATTAATTTAGGATAATTAACCAGAAGAGATAATTAAATACATTAGACATCAAAGCCTAGCAAAGACTGCAGCATTTATAGTTAATGAAGAAAGATCATGCAAACAAAATAGCTTGTACCGGAAAGAAATCGGTTTTGTAGGCAGCCCAGAAGAAAATTACTGTCATAACGGCCAAGTAACCACCGAGGATGATTCCAGTGGCAAAAATCTCAGAAAGCTTCCAGCTATCAGGAAGAGGAGATGGCTTAACCCTGTCCTTGGATATGGTCATTATCGTACCTGCCGATACCAATTAAAGAAGCCACTTGTCACAAAAGGTTAACTAACCAGAAAGAAAATAACAGGAAGAGCATATTAACATATCCATGTCAAATTACCGTCATTGAGTATCGCAATGATAAGCACCATAAATGGTGGAAAGTCGAACTTCCAGATGAGAGCAAGCAACATAAATCCAAGCTGTTAATGACGCAAAGGCAAGTGTCAATGCATCAGACTGTTAAGTTCATGTGAGCAAAGATAAGTTATTATTGCAGATGAAGTCACTAGGTAGCTTACTTTGCATTGTTCATAAAAAATTACAAACATACAGCTTGGAGGGTGAGCATGAAGAGGTTGAAACATATGACGTGATAATGAACATAAGAGGAAGTGTACTTGGTTTTGAGAACTAAAAAGTGATCTTTCCAACTGAATGGGCCCATTTCCCTGATTATATTTGTCCTTGGGAGTTGGGATGTTAATCCATGAAAGAACCAAAATTGCAAAATGGGACATTAATAGAGCATGACACAACTGAAAATTAAAAAAAAATGCAGAAATCAAACTATGGATTTGGTAAGTTTACCAAGTTTGCATTGAATATCGTCATACATAGTGCAAGTTTGAACAAACTGGAGACCAAATAGGCACACTTACCACAATACGGATAGTGATGGAAACTGCATAAATCTGCAAAACATAGAATTCATATAAAAACATACAACAACAACAAAGCCTTATAAAAACATACAAACAAACAAATAAACTAAGACAAAATACGAATAAAGATTCGATTATTTAGTGTTGACTCTGAGTGATATCTTACAGTATAATTTTTCATCCTCTGAAAAATTGCACGGCTTGTCAAGACAGCACTGATGATAACGCTTAAGCCAGGTTCTGTCAGAACAATATCAGAAGCACTACGAGCAGCATCAGTAGCATCTTGAACAGCTATTCCAATATCAGCTTTCTTTAGGGCAGGAGCATCGTTGACTCCATCACCAGTCATACCACAGATATGCTTTCTAGCTTGCAATCGTTTAACAATCTCGTACTTGTGCTCTGAAAAGGTAATGATATACATATGTTATTTTATTAATGGACAAAAAGGAAAATACAAGAAAAAGTTTTTTCTAAAATACCTGGAAACACTCCAGCAAAGCCATCAGCCTTCTCTATTAGTTCATCCACTGGCAATGCGTCAATAGATTCATCCTTGTTTTGTCCAAGCAAAGCAGATGATGGATACATGTTTGTACCCATGCCCAAACGTCGACCAGTCTCCTTTCCTATTGCCAATTGGTCACCTGAGACATTGATTATATTAGATCATTAGAAAATCAAAAGACAAACCAGGACTGATCATAACCAATAGAAGAAATGAGATAGATGGACTATAATTTTCCATTGAGATTATTCTTTCCTGTAATATTTTAATAGAGATCTTTCACAAAAGAAATGTCTGTACAGAACTATTCTACTTGAATAAACGGTAATCTACGAAGTTCTCTCCATTAAACATTGGATATAACTATATTCTAAAATTATTGAGACCTGTGATCATTTTGACGTTGACACCAAGGTTCAAAGCCCTCCGTATTGTTTCTGCGCTATCATGCCTGGGAGGGTCAAACAGCGGCAGTAAACCAATGAACTGCCACGGACCTCCTTGATTTTCTTTCCTTCCCTCTGGAACTTCCTGAAGAAATGAACAATCAGAGTCATGTAAGCAAACACAACATGCAACAAACTCATTCTAAAACCTGTGGTAATCAGAACAAACTGGAGAGACATGAGTTTCACCTGGTATGCTACTGCAAGTGAACGCAGCCCCCGCTCCGCAAACTTGTCAATAATAGCATGAACCCTACGCTCTATCTCTGACTTATTATGTGCAAGGTTCAAAATCTGCATTAACGTGAATAGTAACACAATTAGTCTTTACACAATACAATGTCAAGGCTAACAACGGAAATATAACAAAATTTATACCTGTTCTGGTGCACCTTTGCTGACACGGTGCATTTTCCCATCATCATCAATATAAGTCAATGCAGTCCTTTTGTCAGTAGGGTTAAACGGTAGAAAATGAACCTCTTGAATCCCAGCACGAGCCTTTTGATAAAGCACAATCAAAGGAAGTAGGAGTCGATGCAAATATAAAAGACAAAAATATAGGACTATGATTGTAAAGGTACAACAACGTTGCAGTTCGTACAAACCTCTTTTGGGTCAGCAAGCATCCCAACTATAGCAGTGTCGATGGCATCTTGATTTTCTGTCCTTGAAGCTCTAGCAGCCATGAGAATGACAGTATCCTGGCTCACGCCTCTTGTGAAAACCTAAAATGTACATTTTGTTTACAGATTACCTTACCAACTCAAGGAAATCCAATGAAAATAAAATACAAAATTGCCTACAAGAAGTGCTAAATTTTATAAACAATGACTTTTACTCTGACCTCAACAAGGTTTTTGTCCACAGTCAGTTTGTTCAATGTCAGAGTACCAGTCTTATCACTGCAGAGGACATCCATGCCAGCCATTTCTTCAATGGCAGTCATTCTTTTTGTAATAGCTCCCTGAACCAATTACTTCGCAATCAAGATTGATGACAAATTGTTCCAAGGTAAATGAATGATAACTTCCTTCAGGGCTTTATGTAGAGATTAAGCGTGCATGGAAAATTTGACACCACTTACAATCCATGTATGAATCAGCTTAGTTAGGTCAACCTAAGTTGCATGCACATCTAATGTGTGGACTTATCATGCAAATGACAATAAACTTCTACAAAACAAATAACTGGAATTTCTCTAATTCAAAAAAAAAAAAACAAGTGAACCTGCTGGGATAACCGATGAGAGCCAATTGCCATTGTAACTGACAGAACAGTAGGCATAGCAATGGGAATCCCCCCAATAAGGAGAACCAAAAGGTTGTCAATTCCAGGACGATAATCTCGGTGTTGGATAGGATACATCACAATTATCTCCACGAACATTCCCACAGCAATAGAACAGATGCAGAAGTTTCCAATTGATGTTAATACCTGTATCAGATATGTAGATATCACTAGATAACAAGCCATGCTCAAAACCAGAAAAAAAAAAGGTGTACATTACAATAGCTTGCCTTTTGGAAATGACCAACTTGGTTTGTTGAATCCACAAGATGTGCAGCTTTCCCAAAGAAGGTGTGCACACCTGTAGCAATTACCACAGCTTCTATTTCACCCTGTTTACATGTTGAACCAGAATATACACCATCACCCGGGCCTTTTGTGACAGGTAAGGACTCTCCAGTAAGCGCACTCTAAGAAAGAGCAAGGTGTTGGAGGTAAATATAAAATAATCTAAAAAACATGATATGATAGTTGGAAAAGTCAGGTGAGGGCAAAGAAATAACAGAGATGGTAGAAGGAACCTGATCAATCTTCAATGGATCTCCCTCAAGGAGACGAGCGTCAGCAGGGATGATATCTCCGAGCTTTATGCTGATGATGTCTCCAGGCACTAAGATGGCTGCCTCCTCTTCACTCCATTTGCCATCTCTGAGAACCTGCACATTTGTTTACTCCAGAAATCAAACTTCTTAAACATATAGAAATGGAGAATTTCTTTATTTACAGACAATATCACGAGCAAATATCATCAAGATCATGTGCCTTGTTTCATCAGTAACTTCTCCACACGACAGTAAATGAAAGAGCAGGTTAACATATCCGGGAAAATGAATCAATCAGCTTTGGGCAACTCGCGGACCTTTGCTTTTGGAGCTAGACGAGCCATGAGGGCGGCGGCGGCGTTGCCGGCGTTGTTCTCCTCAATGAAACTGATGGTCGAGTTTATCATGAGCAAAGCTATGATCCCCACGAAGTCTTGCCAATCCGGGGGCTTCCCCTGCTCAACCGCAACAAATTAGCAAAATGAGAAGAACAAGATGCTTCCAAGGCATAGAAGAACGTTTATTGATATTGTCCATTGCTCACCCCTCCATTGGCAAGGGCAATCGCCATGATGGCCGCGGCCTCCATCACCCATGACAACGGGTTCCACATGAACCCCAAGAACTTGAGAAATTTGCTCTCCTGAAAAAAAAACACACAGAAGACACAAACTCATCGTGTTACAATTGGCACATTCTTCACAGAAAAAAGAAAAACACATCCAATCAAGAACAGGGATTTCCCCAGTAAACGAAAGGTCGCAGAGAAAGACGAAAGATGGGAACTTTGGAGAAGCAGACCTTCTTCTCCTCGAGCTTGTTCTGGCCAAAGATGGCGAGCCGCTCCTGGGCCTGTTGCGAGGTCAGCCCCTCCCTGTTGCATCTCAGGTTCTCAAACACTTCCTCCAACGGTATGTTCTCCTGCGAAACACCAACAAATCTCACATCACCGTCGTTAGCATTAGCAACAACGTCTGCCACAACCACTGCAGCTGCAATTCTTGCTGTCGCGGCAGTGAAAAGGAAGAAAGCAGCAACAAGCACGTTGCTGCAAGGAATCCTTAATTACCAAATCCACGACTTCCTTGAGGACTGCCTCCATTTCCACAGCCTTCTCTGTCATCTCTCTCTCTCTCTCTCTCTCTCTCTCTCTCTCTCTCTCTCTCTCTCTCTCTCTCTCTCTCTTTGTGGCTTGGCTTGTGCTTCAGCTGCTGTTCCCCTGCGGATGTTACCGGCGGGTGGGTGAGAGGTTCATGAAGGGAGGAGGAGGATGAAGAGGAGGACAAGAACAAAAGAAGTGAAGGGTGGGAGTGAGTAGGAAATCCACACAGAGCAAGGCCACTGCTGCTGTAAAAGCCACAAGGAAAAGCCTATTTAAGCCTAAAGGTGGACGGAACTGAGAGGAAGAAAAAAAAAAGTTAAAAAAGATGAGATTTTTTATTTTTTTTTTCTTTCATAAAGGAAGTAATATATATTTTATAGGATACAGACAGGTGTGTGTGGGAAACTCCTCAAAAAAGGCCAATAAAGGGAAGAAAACGAAAACAAAAACAAAAATTGGGAAAAATGTGTACAGTGGAAAGACGACACTCTTTTTTTCTCTTTTCAGAATTAAAAGGAAAGCTATTTGGCAACTGACTGCTATTTTTTGTGTAGTAGTAATTGATGGAGAGAGAGAGAAGAGGGATTCGTTTCTTTCTTGTTCATTAAAGAGGAAATTTAACCTTTTTACTGATAGTCAAATACTACATTTAGTTTGGCTAATGCGGAGGAATGGAAATGGAAAAAGATAGCATTAATGAGATGTCATTATTGTTGTATCATACTTTTCTTTCATGCCAAGAGAGGGTTAGGTTTTGCTTCTCTCTCTCTTTTAATCTCCCTTCTCTGTTTGATCGAGAGATGGCTAAAGAGAAGGGCAGTAGAAGTAGAACCACACCTTCCCTACAAAGCAGGGTCCCAAAACAGTGTACTTGGCAGGTACGCACCACAACCCAACCCACCTCTCTCTCTCTCATTTATTATATATATATATATATATATATATATATATATATATATATATATATATATCGCCAACATTTTTTGCTTGAACTGTAACTTAAGAATGAATGTTTCATTCGCCTCCATTTATTGACCACTTAACTTCCAATCCAACTAGGATTATTTCTATTGAACTGTAGTAAATTTTCAGTTTAATCCCTAAAATTTAGTTTTTTGTTCTAAACTACTCAGCATTGTTCACTTTACCCAATACCCCTGCCCAATTTTTTTTTCTCAACTTATCCTTTCTTATCGAGTTACATTTGCACCCTTAATTATTGTTTTAAAAATAAAAGAAAAGAAGACGAGTAAAAGAATTAACACAATAACGTACTTATCTTTTTATGTTTTAAATGACCAACTATATTACTTAAGATTTTTTAAAAAAAAAACTTTGTCAAAACATAACTCCAAGTTATTTTATATTTTGGTTTTTTTTTAACACAGCATTGAATTTATCCCCTGGTTGTTACTTAACAACATGGAAGGAACATGTTCGATCGATTAGTGCAATTTCATGTTTATGCCACAAATAGAAATTCAGGGGGGAAATGCGGTCAAATAAAATTTGGATTCCTTCAGCCCAAAAAAGTTTCAGATCGAGGTAGAGAGAGAAAGGGCAAATGAATGAATGATTGACACGGAAGTGCCTTCGGTGCTGATAAAGAACTCGTGTTGTGTACGGACAGTAGCATGAGAATACGAAATATGGAAAATTAATTAACGCATTTGGTGCATGCATTATTATTATTATTATTATTATTATTATTATTATTATTATTATTATTATTATTATTAACCATAGTTGTAACAATCATACAATTTTAAAAAAAAAGTTGAATTTTTAAATTTGATGACGTCGGATGCTCGATCCAAGAACGGACACATGATATCACGATCCTAGACAAAAATGATTGATTCACTATCTAAGTTCAATTGAATGCATGAAACTGCAATAGAAAATAAAAGAGATCTATTTCTTATTTTTCTTTTCACTATTACATAATAAGTTCAAGATTTTGTAATCCCTGCCACCACCATGATCTCTGGATTTTCAAAAGGCACGTAAATCTCAAAGATTGAACACCATAAAAAGACCCATTTTCTTTCTCTCAATTTTTTTCTTCTTCATCATCTTTAATTCTCCATTTCGGTTTGCTTTTGCTCGACGGCTATGAAGATCCAATAAAAAATCATGCCTATAAGTTTATATTTCACTAATGACGATCTTACGTGGTTATTTATATGATTATATGGACATTTTTATGTGCTTTGACTGCCATGATGGTGCGATAATATGGATATATGTCTCTTATAGATATTTATGTCTCTTATAGATATTAAGTTAGTTTTTTTATCATGTTGTTAATCCTAAAATGATTACGGAGTTATTGATAGAGGACTGAATTTAAGATGATTGAAATGATCACTATGATAATTGCCTATATTTAAAAGAGAAGAGTTAGTTTTCTTGTCAATGTTCACATTGATTTAGATATGTCCATGTTAGATCTGACCTTTGTATGATGTCATATATTAGAAATAAGTTTATATATATTAGATCTATACTATGTTCGATTCTTCTCGACGGAAGCTAGCGATTATTGAATCGAATGACCAATCCAAGAATCGGGCGCCCAATCTGGAACGACGAAACATGAACCTGATTGGATGGTCGATAAAAAATCCTCTCAATCGACCGAAGATCATGGACTAAAATGGATCGGACAACCGGTCGAGTTTTGGACATTTGAAACTCTTGACCAAAAGTTTGCATGTCATGTCCATGTGATATCGGACGACCGCAGACTCATCGAACATCTGATCTGCACCCAACCCTTGAACAATTGAAAGATAAACCCAAAACGAGTGTCCAAACCTTGAATGGACGACCTCTCGAACTCTATAAAATGGGCGTGATGGACATTCAATGAACACATACAACGGGTGTCTGTTTCCCAAACGGACGACCAATGAATACCCTTTGAGCTTGCTCCCTTGTGATGATCTCCATAGGTGCATGAGTTGTATGCGAGTTTGGTTGATGTGTGCACGCGGCTTGATATGTATTATCATAGAATTTATATTGAATCTTTTACATTATTGAGTTGTACTTGGAACTAATGTATTGATATGTATTATGGTATGGATATTTATATGCCTAGTATTGATGTTCAAATGATGTAATGTACTTTTATTTTATCTATCATTCTAGCTTATGCATTTTCATAACAAATTATTTCGAGGCATTACAATAGTAGTGTATTATTATTATTATTATTGTTGTTGTTGTTGTTGTTGTTGTTGTTGTTGTTATTATTATTATTATTATTATTATTATTATTATTATTATTATTATTATTATTATTATTATTGTTGTTGTTGTTGTTGTTGTTGTTGTTGTTGTTATTGTTGTTGTTGTTGTTGTTGTTGTTGTTGTTGTTGTTGTTGTGTATTAATGTTAATCTCTTCATATTGTTAGGATGCTAGTAGTCATAGGTTCAATTTTTTAACCATCATTTTAATCAGGGTTAGTAAGTTTGGATTCACATGCTTTTTATGTGTGTGTGGATGATTCAGAGTTGGTAAGTTAATTTGGATTCAGATGCTTTTTATATATGCATGTGTGTGTGAATGATTCAGTTAAGTTTGAATTTGCACCCTTGTGTATGTGTGCACATGTGCATGCTTGTGTGTATTCGCAAAACCTCTTATAACTCTTCAATATTTTCTTGTGCATTTTATCTACATTTTATTATTTTCGATTACTAATGTAAAAGAATAAAAAAGATAAGTTAAATTATTATTGTTCATTTTATTTTATTTTCAAAGAGTAAAAATGTCCTATGGAGAGACAATAATAATTTTAAAGTGATTATAGAGTTGAATGATACAAGAAAAATTAGGTAGACAATTAAAATAATAATTTTCATATAATGTTACATATATTATTATGAACCAAACAATAACCATCTATTATTATTTTTGGAAAATTGTTTAGCCCCCAAACCTCTAATAATAAATGGCTCACTAGAGCTGTCCTTAAGTGTTTGTTTGGCAAACAACTAATGGAGGGATGGGATAGGGTGGTGTGGTGAGTGATGGGGTGGGGTGGCGTGGTGTGTCGTTAGAAAGTCCATGTTTGGATAATAAATTATATAAGATGTTGAGTGAGATAATGAAGATTTTATTTGTATAAAAATCATTTTTATCTTTCATTATGTATTTAAAGTATTTATAATCATTTAATTAGGGGTGAACATAAATCGGGACGATCCGGTCGCCCTCGCCCGCATCGGTTCGGATTTTTCAAATTTTTTTCCGACCCGATAGATAATTGAATCAGGACGGAGTCTTATTTCTTTGACACTCGCCCGGGTCGGATCGGGATCGAATCCGAATTTTACGTCATGACCCGGTTGAATATATTATATTAATATTAAATTATTTTAAATAGTATTTTATGTTTATTTTGAATAAAATTTTATATTTACTAAAAATTTTTATTTAATAAAATATTATAGATAAATATGTATTCATATTAAAAAAATAATATATATGTGTTTGTGTGTGTGAGAGAGAGAGGTGGTTTAATTTAGTAAGAAGACAAATAATTTAATTTGATAATAAAAAAGGAAAAGAGATTAATTTGATTTAAAATAATCTATTCCTTCTCATCCACCAAATTGGTGAAATGAAAAATGTGATGTTTGAAGGGCTTAGCTATTCTACATCACCCCTCTTAACTTAAATAAAAAATGTAACCAAATATGGTGTAACTAATTTCATTCTCTCATATTTTACCTCATCCCTTTGTAACCCTCAATCCAAGCATACCCTATTGGGGGCACACGCATGTTTAATTATTTTACTCGGCCCTTCAGTTATTAATTATTAGTAATTTAAATGAAGCCATATGATGGTTTTACTTGTTAAAAAACGAAATATTGACTTAATAATAAATTAAGTAGAAAAGAATTATTGGGGACACGAAGCATGACTCAATAATTATAAAAATAGCTAATAAGTTACATTAGATATTATTAATGATATAATTTCCCTTTGCTGAAGTAACAGATGAATACAAGCATAGAAACTCACATGTAAACATCAGAATTATTAACAATTTTGACTCTACTGTCATTTTTGTTATACCTAGAACTACTAGTAACTTTCAACATTTACACGTCCTCGTTTTGGAATAAATTCATTTTTACTCGCTTTTACGGTCAAAATCCGTATAGATATATAGGATTTATGGAGTATATATGTATAAATACTTCAAATTACTAGTAATTTTGTATACAGAAAAGGAAATTCATTTTTCACTATCTATATCGTGCAGACGGGCTCACATATGTAATTAGGGGTAAAATCGGTGCGGATCTCGAGGGGATTTTTTTGTGAAAAAAATCATTCTATATATTTTGGTTGGGTTTTTAAAATTTTAAAGTGATTTTTTCAATATATATTACAAAATTTTAATTATGCAAGTTTTTATCGTGGGTAGTTTTTCTAATTTTAAAAATTACCTAGATTTTTTTTCGAATGAAAAAAAAAATTTAAAATTTTTGTGTCGGGTCGATTCAGTTTTTTAGGTTTGGTTTTTCAATTTTTTGCTTACACCCTTATATATAGTTGACCACTAATTATATAAAGACAAATAGCGTTTCCATTCTAATTATCGAGTATAATATATATATATATATATATAATAGAACATGATATTGCTAGCCACATATAAAAATTAGCTAAACAATCAGGCGAATGTTTCAATAGAAGTGCTTGTTTTTTTTTTCAGTTGTTTCCTTTTTATAGTGGTTGTAACTTTGGACATCTATTTAAAAAGAATATAATATTTTTAATTAATTTGTCCTTGCCCATCAATTTTCTATAATTTCTAAGTAATTTTGTAGACTTAAGCTATTCAAACTTTTCTTCTTACCTCTTAACATATATATATATATATATATATATTAATTTGTTTTATTTATTCAATCATAAAACATTTGCTATTCTTAGAAAAAAGTAATACATTTTATTAAGTCATTGTCACCCCTTCAACATATCCAAATGTGAGGTGATCAATGTTTTAAAAATCGGTCATGACTAAGTCTGATTTGGTACTAAAAACTATTAAAAACATAATTAAACTGAATTAATTGGTCAAAGTCAGTTCAATCATTTTTTTTTAAAATAGTATATATATATATATAATTGGAAAGTATATTAATGACTAAGGTGGAAGCATAGGAAAGGGAGGAAAAATTTATTAGATTTTATAGGATGAAGTAAAAAAATATTAATAATAGGAAAAGTAAATTTGAATTTGAAAATAAAAAGGGGGAAAAATATTAAGAAGATAAATTTAAAAAAGAAAAAAATATAATGAATTTAAATAACAAGATAATAAAATTTTAATGATATTAAAAATATAAAAATAGAAATATATTATAGATTTTATAAGATGAATTTTGAAAAGAAAAAAATAACATAGAAAGAACATTTGATTTTGAAAAATAAAATGTGAGATGATAGTAATAAGGAAAAATCTAAATAAAAAATATTCATGAAATTATTGACGAAGAAAATGAAAAAATATAAATAATTTATATTTTAAACATGTAAAAAATGACTTAGACTTATTAATAGTTGATGAACTTAAAATGATGATTGATATGCTTTTATTTCATTATTTTTTACCTTTAATAGTTTATTTATAATATATTTTTTAAGTAATAAAAATGAACCATGACTTAATCGATGGACCAATTTGATATTGGAGGTGATCGGAAAAGAGTGTGAGGGTGGTACAAGACACGACACGAGGTACATTTCCATGTCATGTTGATGACGAGAGAAAGAATAATGAAATTTAATTTTCCCGAGTAAATTATACAAACCATCCTTGAATTTTGAGTCCTATAATTAGATCATTCTCAAACTTTAATTTATAATTCGATTATTTTCAAATTTTATTCTTTTACGTGCATTGTTTTTTTTACCACTAATAGAAGATTTTTCAATTGCTTGATCAATGTGACACAACAAAAAAATAATAAAGTAATATAAATATATAATAAATTAATATAAAAATCAATTAAAAAAAGAGGCGATAACCTCATGATTGTCGCCCCTTGTCAACGGGCTCCCAAAGGGAGACTGATGCTCTTTTTTTTCACACTCGTTAGCACACAAGAGAAAAAAAAAGAGGAGTATTGAGCCTTCTCTGTGAGCTCATCGACGAACTTGCAAAGAGGGCTGACACCCCTTCCCCTCTCCCCTCCGGTGTTGGAGGGTAGAGGGAAGAGGGTGCCGCTCTTCTTCCTTCGCCTTAGGTGAAGGGTGATAGATAGAAGGTTGTTATCTTTTTTTTTATTTTTTTATTTATATTTAAAATTAAAGGTCGATTTATGTAATTTATTTATCTTTTTACTCCTGTTTTTTGCAGCGGCCAAATTCGACTCTTCAAGGTTTGGGAGGGTTACATGATTAAAAATAAATGAACTCTCACTTCATTTTTTTTTACAAATTCTCTGACACCTCGTTTAATATGTCATCATCGCTCCTTCGACAAACGTCCCTTTATGATTACAATTAATTTAAAGTTTTCCCCGTTACAAATGCGGTGTGTGTGTTATGGTTGTTGCGAGTGAATTTAGACGTGTAAGTGGGCCCTTTGCAGGGACAATTAAATTAATCTTCTTTTACTTCTACTTTCAAAATGTATATCTTTTATCAACAAAAAAGTTCAAATTAATTTTCTTGTACTTGTACAGTTGTACTAGGCAGCGCTTGAAAAATAAAACCATATTTAAATTAATATATTAATTCAGGGTGTGTTTCAACAATGAAAAACTAAAAATTTGATGTGACAAATTAATTTTAGTGGATACTTAAATGAAATATAAGAATTATAGATATAAAATACAATTTTAGTAATTAATAAATACTGATTATAAAATAAAATTTTATGTTAATTTTTTTAAAAAAATATTTTTAAAATATAATAAATAATATTTATTATAAATTATTTTATTAAAATGTAAATTTTTACCAAATATAACAAATAATAAATAATATTAAATCAATCTTTTAATACTAAATATATTATATTTTAATATATAAAATATTTTATATGAGAAGTATAAGAGAGAGAAAATCTTAGAAGAAAATTTTATTTGAAAAAAAAAACATCACATAAAAAAGAATGTTTGTGCCGATGGAGATCAGGTGACGCTGGATTTCGCCTCAAATTTTAATTTTGATTTCGCAGAACCGACCGAAACCAAACCACATGATTTTGGTTGCCAAACTTTTTAATCAACAAAAATTATAATTAATTCTCTCTTACTTCTACTTTTAAAATGTACTTTTTTTATAAAACAAATAGAGTAATATGATAAGCAAGCATGTTAAAGTTCAAATCTTTAATATGTAAATTAAATTTTTTTTAGAGTATTTTTTGTCGAAATCAGATGTATAATTGGTTGCGACCCTAGATATTTGAGGAAATCACATTTCAATAAATATAAGTAAAAATTTGATTGATAATTTTTGTATGCGTAAATGTTTCTAATATAAGTGAACTTATCACTTCTTTTTCTGAAAAATAATGCATCTTTAATGTTTTCCCGTTAAAAATAAGTATTAAGAGAATTAGGTTTTTTTTAATGCTAGATAACGTAGTCAATGTAGTTAATGTTTTTTAGATACAATTGAAAGACCGCTGACGTAAACATTAAATCCTAGATAGTATAGCTGAGATAAAATTTACCCAAATTTTTTTGTTTTATAGAGTTCTTTGTTTTCCCTTCTTTTTTGAGGTTTTAATTGCCAACAAGCTTCATTATTTAAAAAGAAATCAAGCAATATATATATATATATATATATATGACAGTATTAAGAACCAAAGTAAAGGGATTATGAGCTTTCATCTCAGCTTAGCAATTGGGCAGAGGCTACTCAAAGTTTGTTTTTTTTCATACTCATGATATCTTCCTCTTTAATTTAAAGGAAATGGTATGTGCTAATTTAAATTACATAAAAAATATATATAGTATACTAAAATGCATGGTATGATAGCTAACTGTACACTGGATGTGTCCATGCATCCATGAACTAGATATAGATATAAATATAGATATAGAAACAAGATCATGGCAAGAACTAACAATTTCGTCAACCATTTAAGATTTTGCGTCCAATCACCATCAAGCTACGAACAATCAAGAGCTATGTCAGTCACCAAAAAAAAAATGAAAATAAAAAATTGGAGCCACAAACTGATCAGCAATACTTTTTCTGTCTTACAGATAGCCCAAAAACGAAGATATTTTATATTATAGGTATGTTCTGCAAGCCGGCCAGATCAGAAGATTTTGGCACTTAGTTAACAACAGCTGTGTGTCGTAATTAGAGGATGATGCACTCTCATGTTTTTCAGAAGAGTTGGAAGAGCACAAGATCTTTAAGGTTTTTAAATCCAGATCTTCAATAATTATTAATATGTTATCATAGTGTGGAAATATTAGCCTAAGTTTAAGATTTAAGAGCTGAAATCAACTAGTTTTTTTTTTCTTCCTGGTGAATCGATCGGAACAAGCGAGAGATTCGTTTATTTTATTTCAATATGATGCAATGAGGTCAAGATCACTGAATCAAAAGTTGATTGCTGGAAAGTTATTTTCTAATTCCTCAATCCCTTCCAAATGAGTTGGCGAATCAATGTTTAAAATCAAGCTTTGGAGCTTCCGATGACAGAATATTTTTTAGCTGATCGTTGGAGGGATCTGCAGCTGATTAGGCAATTAGCAGTTCGTTGATCCATATGTTCCAGAAACATTAGTCCCTGCACATGTTGATTGGTATTCATTACAGTCCGATCCAACAGCCTCAATTTTTCTTTTTCCATTTTCCTTTTTTTCCCGAAAGAATTAGGTGTTCTTAGGAGAATGAAGCAGATAAATTCTTAAGGTGATCTGACAACCATAAACAAGTTATCCAGACCCAACAGGTCCACCCAGTCCTTTTTATCTGCGTGGATTGCTTCCGAGAGGGGCCCTCATGCTTTTGGTGTGAAGACACAAGTCCCAGTCATGGAAGGCAAACTCAGATGAACGGAGGTGGATGAAAGAGAGAGAGAGAGAGAGAGAGAGTGGATGGTAGGAAGAAGTAAAACCTTTAAAGATCGTTGTCGTGTTGCATGGCCTTTGTTCATTAGATTCCGTACACCAATTGGGTGCATTATAATGTGTCATTCTTATTTTTATTTTACTTTTATCAGTCGATTCAATACATGCGACGCTAAAGAGTATATTGCTACATATTAAAAGTCAGCCCCACCAACCAACCAAATTAATTGAATTAGATTCTATCTCGTATCGCGTACTCGTGGATCTTATTCTTATTTCCAAAACATAAAGATGGCAGTCATCCTTATATTGCTGACTGAAATCCTCATATTTCTTCCTCGGAAGCAGTCACCTACTCGAACATTTCAGACAAAAGGAAATTATGGCTTTGCTCACTAGTCTGTATATCTATCCAGTGACAGTGAATAGACATGTACCTATCTACGACTGGGAACATCGTCATTTTTTGTCATACTACGATCACAGACAGGTACGACGAATCGACAACACGAATCTAACATGTCGGACTCCTCAAATTATCTCATTCTAGCAAAGCTTTGTTGAAGCAACTCTCCAACTTTGACTCCAGCAGAGGAAAGGACAGAACCGTGCCTAATTTGGACACAATCAAGCTCCACACCATAATGCATGCTGTGAAACAATTACCACCACAGATTACTGCAGATGAAATTTTTACTTAAGATCACATAGTTTAAAGAGTTAGACCGTTTGAGGAATAAATTAGCCATGTCGAGTAATTTTTAATGAAGACAGGAAACAATGCACCTTTTAACCTTTTATTTATGATGTCCAAATTTCTCCTATCCAAATTTCTCCCCATGCTCAGTAGTTTAGTGTTCAACTTCCAGTTTGAATAACTTCGACATGCCAATTTCTTAGAGAGTTAATTGGTTTTCTGAACTGGAACAAAAATTAATCAACATAAATATCTGGCTTCTGAGGTGGATACTTCATGATGGCTCTATGTGTTGCAAATGAACTTAAATTCCATAATCATGCACTGGCCAAAAACTGGTAGTCTCTGTTCCTAATGTTTCTTCTGAGAATATTTTTTAACCTTTACCTGCATTTTCCTTTTATAAACAGCTTTCAGTTTAAAACTCAGTCCAATGGACTAGTCAGGAGGTGAATCTGCACAGATTCATGAAAATTCCCTCTTCCTTTTTTTCAGTTTCTAGGAAGTATCAGCTATCAGTTGATTAGGAAAAGTTGAAATATGGAAGGTGCCATGACATACATACTAGGAGAGATCATTTGCTTATTGTTTTAAATGCCCAGTGCTTCTGTGGAAAGGCCAGAGGTTCACCAATCGTTCAAGCACCCCAGTTTTGGTGAAGTAGCCAGAGAAGGCTAGGGGAGTAGGAGGAGGCGGGAAATCTTCCGCTGGCATGGCGAAGGGGTGGATCATCTTCTCAAAATTGTCCAATGTCAAGCAGGATGTTGGTTCCTGCAGTCTCTCTGGACCCATTATCGGAAGTGTGTGCTCTTGATGCAACATTGCAGCTTCACCATCATTATTCTGCTTTAAAGAAATTCAAAGGGAAGTGACATCAAGATGTATCATCTTATTATATCCAATTCACTTGATGGAATCACAGATCTTGTTATTATATAAAATATACCTCAAGAGGACCTAGATCAGCACCACGACTGAATGTCATGTCCACCCGAAACCTCTTCGGGTCTTCTAAAGCTACCTGCATAGCAAATGAGAGAAACCATCTTCAGAAACTTCATCCAATCACAGTGCATCTTTTCAGTCTCTTGAATATATTGTCTAGCTTGCACAATAAACAGGCAAGGTTCATACAACCAGTCTTTCATTCTGGTGTGTAATTATGTTTTCTTCATTAATAAATTCATGCCTTAAAAAAGGATATACTTTGCTAATACTTATTCTTCAAGCACGCCACTAGATTTGACCACCAAGCAAGGAAGAGTAAAAAATCAATGTTGGAGATTTGAAGTTTTCTTAAAGGAAAATGAGGAATAGATTTTTAAATGAAATAAAAAGAAAAATCAAGATCGTACCAAAGTAATGCTAACCAATTTATAAACAAAACCTCATCACTGGTTCAACCTAAAGGACGGGTTTGATAAACATAAACAAGAATTAACACTTCCTTTCATGCCACCAACTCCAGTCTCCAATGTTTGGAACACTAAAACACATGTATGAACATCCTCCCTCAAACTATAAGTTTATAGTTAATTTCAGTACGAAAACACAAAAAGTACACCAATGAGAAAAGGTTTCATCACAGAAATTAAATGGTTCCAAGCGACAAGTTTAGTGGCGATTTCATGCATAGAAAGTTGCAAAGAAAATCAAACTTGTCAGTAAGAGTAGGTTTTTGATACATGATAAAACCACTAATGGAAGGTATCGATGGATACTGGAAACTTTCTTACCTCTGTGTTCTCAAACATCCTTAGAACAATATAGCTCATGTAGTCAAGTTCTCTAGTTTTATGTAGGCGCTCCAAAGCACCATTGCATACAAGACTTTCCTCCCCTTGTAGACATTCATCAAGGTTACAATAACGGAGAACATTCATCAGTGAATGTATGTGCGATTCCTGTGAGCCACAAATATATAAATCATTAAAAGATTTAGTACAATTGTCTCTCAAAGATGATGCCGAATAAGCGCAAACCCAAACAAAGCTTCCTAGCTTGTGAAGCGGGGGTGAGCTGCATATGAATGCACATTTGCACATAGAAGAAAATTTTCAAGCCTTAAGTTAATGATTTATTGGTCAATGGAGGAGCAACTTAGCATGAAGAAATAAACACATGACCATAAATTATTTCCTGCCTTTTTACATTGCAAATCTATCAAATCTTCCTCTGTCAATGTTAGGCTATTCTAAAACCATGCAACAAGAAACAAGATATCAAATAGCACAATGATGTAAATTTGCACTGCAAGTGTATAAATGCAGAGGTTAGACATAATATACATGCCCCACAAATGCATAAAATTCATCATAGCAGTTTAACTCATTCTTCTAATATTAGTCCAGGGATCAAAAGGTTTTTTTTTATATGACATCCACCACAGTAATTCCTCCTTAGAGAACAAGCGCCAGCAATGACTCAAAAACCTTTGAAGTGACAAGGAGATGATGGTTTCAACAAATGTTCGAAAACTTCACATTTGAATACCTTGAGAAAGTATGTATGTGGCTGCTCTATTCCCAATTTGATTGTGCAGAAATGAAGAAAAAAATTGAAATGGCTAGTAATCTGGTTCCTTGAAGGAAAAGTGCACCAAAAGAAAGGAGAACATGAGGTTCTTAAACCTAGGAAAAAATTTGGATACATACTGATGTGAAGTAAAGTCTTGTTCGAACATGGCGTTCAGGTGTTTTCACATTGGCATACCTGAAATGAAAACATTAAAATGCTAGGAAGATAATTTCATGACAAGGTAGTGACATAGCATGGGATAAAAGGACAAGAGTATATACTTTGGATCTAAGCGATATTTGGTCTCTCTGTCATCCTCGTCATCTTGGTCTAGTGACTTTTCACTAGCAGAAAATGACTTTCTTGCGTCTTCACTCTTATTCTGCAGCCTAAATTGGTAGTCAGGCTCCTCCTTCTTAGCAGATAGTGGTGAATTATCCTGGCTACACTTTAATTCAGCAACACTTATGGCTTCTTCTCGAGTATTTCGAAGGTCAATCATAATCTTGCCTAACAAACGACGAGCAATCTGAAAAACACAAACAGAGCTAAACTGTGAGTATGATAGCAAAGGTAAAATACATACATGTTTTATGTTAAAAATAAATTTGGAAAATTAAGAAAATTATAATTCCTTAATATCATGGCATGATTTACAGAGAATATCATTGTGTATGTTCAAAGTTCCTCACTTATAAAAAAAGATGCAATGCACATGGAAACTAAAGTCTAACTACCTTTGAGCCAATTTTCAATTTCTGCTTTGGGTTGATCCCATACTCATTAGGAATAACACAATCAGCAAGCAACTGCAAAAACAGACTGATGGTAAGCATAGAGATCTCCGTCTTATGAGATATAAGGATTAGCATACTTCGAAATAATAGCAAACATCTTACAACTGCACATCCTATCCACTCAGCTTTTCAGCTAGTAAATATGGTCCTAATACAAATCTTATGTCACAGAGTCAATAATCTTCTGTTTTCTATAAAATCTTCATTTATCTATATTGATTCTGTAACTTTGACACTTAAGGGATGAGATTGCTACCTGAGCAACCTTGAAGAGTTCAGCCAAACCTTCAAGATTGAGATGCGCATTGTGCAAAAGGTCATACCTGCCATGATATATAAATTACAAAATCATCAGATTATGACCTCTACATGTCAAAGATAGCAAGAAATATGTAGCCAGGAGGAATTCATAAAGATTCATTTCATAACCATTAGGAAAATGTGTCTATAAGTTGTTTGCCTGAGCATAAATAGCTTTACCGTCAGGAATTTCCTAGGGATCTACATTCAATTACATGCTGATGTAACAATTTAATAATATTTGAAGCAGAATAGCATAAAAATTTAAGGTCCAAAAAGTTTCAAACACCTAAGTGATTCTTGAAATGGACTTTCGGATGCATAAATTACTATTACTATAATAGCAGTGGCCAATCGTGTCTTGGGGGTTTTATGCTCTATTCACAAAAGTTTGAAAGTTGTACCATTCATTTTCTTGAGCAAAATAACTCGACATTAGTTGAGGTTTAATGCGGGTTAAGAACAAAACTAGTTAATCCTAATTGCATGGCTAACAAGAAAAATCTTATTATCCCTTGTAAAGGTAAGATGTGAGCATATATTTGACTGCAAAGTTCTTGTTCCTCATGACAGAGTTAGTCTCAGTTACCAAGTAACACACAAGAAGCCATTACCTGGGTATCAAATTCTTGTCACAGTATACAAGCTTTCTTTAAAAAAAAAAATAATATTATGACTACAAGGTTCTAGCAGTCGTTGACTTGTACTGAAAACTGTAATGATATGACATGAGTAAGTATGTATACAAACAAAGGAGAAAGGGAAAAGAAACAAAAGAATGGGTGTGGGCCTGCGGCTTCCAAAAAAATCAAAATTCAATTGTATTCCCATTGCCCACACTATAAGAACTAAAATGTGACGTACACTCCACATTACATACACCCCTCAAAAAATATTGTAGTTATTGTATAACCATATGAACCACATAACAGCCATGGAGAAAGTTCATGCCTGTCTCATGGGTGTGTCCTATCTGCACTTGCAGGTTTTGAAAGACCTTCAAAAAGACGCTGGAGTGGAGTGGTCAATCTGTGGGCATATACAGATTCACTACACTACTACTGTTATCAAAATGTCAAATGTGTGTGTATGTGTATTTTGTAGTGTTCATTCTAATCCAAAGAAGAAACCCAGTTCTTATAGAAAAAACGAAACTACGATTATTGCACCTTGAGATCATTGCTTTGATAAATGATCCAATCAACAAGCATAATTTATAAAATAGCATATTCTAATCTATTATTTCAGACAGAAACTTCGACTCTTAATGTGCATTCAAAACGATAACTTAAAATTAGACTTACTTGCAAGAGTCATAGACATCGGGAACTTGAGTGACATCAAATCGGCTGCAAATATAGTGGAAGCAAAGGTTAATTTATGACATTCTGCTCTCTAATACACATTTCAAATACCATCACTTGTAGTCATTTCCAAAAGTACGTACGCTTTTCTTTCATTGTAAAGATCCCTCTCAAGTTTTTTCCAACGAGCAAACATCAAGAGGAAACTTTCACTACCACAAGGCAATCCTGCGGCTATACGAGCTACATCAATGGTGGTTTTACCAAGAGCTTTTGCTTGATCATAAGGAGACAGAACTGTGTATGAACTCGTCATTGCTAGTTTCTCATCTTCATCTTCAGCTAGTAACTTGACTTGTTCAGTTATTTTTTTGGTCAATTTAACCTATTAGAAAAAAAAACATTTCTTACTAAATATGTTTGGAGAGCTTTCAAAATTATGTTTTCTCCAACATAAGAAAACAAAATGACAGATTGAAAATGTTAAGCAACAAAATGACTATCAGATGAATTTACAAGAATGTCAACTACGAATATGAATTCCCCTAAAAAAAGCTGAAATTATGAATCCAATGAAGTCAGAAAAAACATTTAAGGTATCACCAACGTTTAGTATATGACACCACAATGACAACATATTGTCTAAGCAACCTTTGCTGATCTATTTAACCTCAAAGCACCAAACAAACCACTACAGCAAATCTCTATAGATTGCACAGGATGTATCACCTTGTACAATCCAGTTAGCAGATTGACCAAAACAGAATTTCTAACTGGGTCAGTTGGCGATCAGTACAAACCATCTGCTTCAGTTTATTAACTGTTGACAGTAATCAAATATGAAGAATTCCTCAATGTTTAGCTAACATGTTTCATGCAATGTTTCAACAAGTATAACAAATGATTTTCCTTTTGCGCAAGGAAATGGATGAATGAGAACAGTACATCTATGCATAATGTTTTTCTGAAAGAAAAAAATGATGAATGTTATATTGTTATAGTACTATCAAGTAAATTTATGGATGCATTGGTAAGAGAATGTAAGGCATTCCATAAAAGAGACAGTGATGCAAATAAAGGAGAATCAGATGAAAATCATAACCTTGAGGTCCATGAGAAAAAGGAAATAACAAGATAACTAAAATCTGGAATACGATCAGGTTTACCCGGTGAAAGTTGTACTCACATTGTGATAACATCAACGAATTGTACCCTTTAACCCCTATTTTAATTCCTCAGATTTGACACGAATAGTTCAAAACATGATCTTATCAAAAGAGATTGTGGATTTTTTTGAGAAGATATTGTGGATTAATGTTCTAAAATTGTGCATGGAACCTAGCAAAGTTACTTGTTCATAAAGAAATACTAGTTAATACTTATGATTCCTTATAACTCATTTAGACAACCTAAAACAAACCAAGTAACAGATCCAAGCTAAGGGTTAGCCAAGAATTTCTTTGAAACTTTCAAAAATCGGCAGAAGGCACTGAATAGGCACAATAATATTAACACTTATAGAAAAACAACATTCTGCACATTTAAATGACAATTCACACAAGAAATTATGTTAATCTCAGAGACAATGGATCAAGTAAAAGGCAAGTGGTATCAAAAGGGTGGCAAAACACAAATATCAATTACCATTGGTTGAAGAAGCTGAGAAGCATTATCAGGCAGACCAGCACCATCAACCATCCATGGAAATTCTGTGCACTCATTTGTATTTACAACTTTGCCTTCAGATGTTATAATTTCATGCAATCTAGACTACAGATAGCAGAAAATTTAAATTCAGTAAACTTAGAAATACAAGTAATAATCATGAATCTTCATGCCACAACACTCTAGTAGCTGCAAATGTTCAAGAACATAGATAACCATGTAGATCATTAGCGCAAAGCTTAATGTCGAGAAATTGTGGCAATTATTTTTCTCATACTGAATAGTGATATTTGTATTACAAGCTGTCCATGAATCTCAAATCTTGAAGTTCATATGGTTTTGCATCAAGATATGGCCAAAAGGATTGTACTAATTTGCATGAAAAATCCCAAAAGTAATAAAATGGAGATCACAATAAATCAATTGGTGAAAATTAACTTACATGACATATTGACTTTAAACCAAAAGTATATACACGGATGGCAACTACAAACCCTGGTGATCAACTGGTCATCCTTTTTCTCCTCAAAATAAATAAAATAAACCAAAAATTTTTCCAATGCAACTTTTGACTGGCATACATGAACTTAATGTGAATGACAACTACGAATATATACAATGGTCAAATTAACCTAATTTAAGCAAATCCAAATTTTGCAAATGATTTGAAATACCTAAGTTATGTAATATAGGAGCATCGTTATCCAGTATGCATATGTTATGGTAAAAGCTCAAGTCTAGTTAACCTAGGTATAGTTAGGTATGGGTTAAATTCACCTATGCCAATACATCGCAGATTGTGCTGATTACCATGAGTTTAGATACTACTATAGTTTTCTTTTATTTCTTACGATTTTAATGCACAAGTATTAACCATTATTATATTTTGTTGTTATTGTTGTTAGGTTCCTAGTCCAACTAGGATCCTAATTAGATCACTTCGAGGGGATCAAGCCTCCAATAGACCACTTCGAGGGGGTCAAGCCTCCAAGATAGTTGCTCCAAGCAAATATCAAAAGAAGATTGTATTCTCATATATCTCTTTAAAAAGAGTTCCAAAGGGGCCCTATTTATAGGGTAACCCAAACAAGTCCTAATAGAACTAGAAATAAAAGAAATAGAGTGCTAGTCAAACTAGGAAGTAAATAACTAGAGTGCTAATCAAAGTAGAAGCAAATAACTAATCCTAGTTAAAGAAAATAAACTAATCCTATTATTATTAGGAAATAGGATCCTATCATTCCCGCCTCCTTTAAATTAGCCTTGTCCTCAAGGTTGAGCAGCAACAAACTCAGGAAACCTTCTTTGCAGAGATTGATAACGTTCCCAAGTAGCATCTTCAACTGGCGAATTCTCCCATTTAATCAATCACTCAGTAACTGCATGCTTCTTTTGTTGAATAAAACGACGCTTCAAAACCATTTCAGGTATTGCACGAACATTGCCTTCTGAATCCAATTCAGGAAGATGATGTAGCGCAGAAATATTATTCCCAAACTTCTTCTTAAGACAAGAAACATGGAACATTGGATGAATACGAGATGTTGAAGGTAGATCAAGACGATAAGCTACTGGCCCAATTCGCTCCAAAACTTTATAAGGCCCATAAAATCGAGGTGCTAATTTCATTGAACTCCGAACAGTAACAAAAAGTTGTTTATATGGCTGCAGATGTAAATGAACTAAGTCTCCAATTAGAAATTCCCTCTCAGTTCGCTTTTTGTCAGCTTGTTGTTTCATTCGAGATTGAGCACTAGTAAGATTATCCTTTAATAGCCTTAGTACTTGGTCTCGATCACGTAATTCAATATCCACAACATTAACAGTAGTAGCGCCTGTTGAATATTGGGCAATAGCAGGAGGAAGATATCCATACATAGCTTCAAAAGGAGTAAGTTTTGTTGAAGAGTGAAAAGTTGTGTTGTACCACCACTCTGCCCAAGGAAGCCACTTCATCCAATTTTTAGGCCTATCACTTGAGAAACAACGAAGATAAGATTCCAAACATCTATTGACAACTTCAGTTTGTCCGTTCGTTTGAGGATGATAAGCGGTGCTTATTATCAACTGGGTTTGTTGTAAACGACAAAGTTCCTTCCAAAATTGGCTAGTGAAGACTTTGTCTCTATCACTTACGATTGATCGTGGCACCCCATGCAACTTGACAACATTTTCAACAAAAACATTAGCACCAGTAACTGTCGTATATGGATGAGACATGACACAAAAGTGGGCATACTTAGTAAGGCGATCCACTACCACAAATATTATAGTTTTTCCATGCGAAGAGGATAAACCCTCAATGAAATCCATAGATATATCTACCCATGCTTCAATAGGAATTGGAAGTGGCTGCAATAAACCTGGACTTGCAATTGTTTCCCCTTTATGATGCTGGCAAACATCACATTCAGCAATAAATTTCTTGACGTCATTTTTCATGCCTTTATATAGAAGATTTCTAAAGTGCCAAGAATACGGTGAAACTGAAAGAGGTTCATCTTGTAACCTTTGAATTAAGGTCTTGATAGCAGCATCCTCTTGCCATTTAGTATATGCAATTGGTCGTCCTTCTTGCATCAACACAGCACCAATCCCGACTCCATAATCCTTCACAAACTTGCGATAGTATCCTGTTAAGCCCAAGAACCCTCTAAGTGAAACGGGCCACTCAAGCATTACTTGAATTTTAGATTGATCCACTGAAACGCCCTCATAAGAGACAATATGGCCAAGGTACTCTACTTGCGGTTGACCAAAACTGTATTTAGATTTCTTAACAAATAGTTTATGCTCCCGAAGTATAGTAAAAATTAGCTTTAAATGAGATAGGTGCTCCTGCAATGATGAACTGTAAATGAAGATATCATCAAAGAATATTAGCACAAATTTCCGTAAGTATGATCGAAAGATGTCGTTCATCAAGCTCTGAAAAGTGGATAGAGCATTAGTTAACCCGAAGAGCATGACAAAAAACTCATAATGTCCATCGTGAGTTCGAAAAGTAGTCTTTTGCACATCGGCTTCATGTACCCGAATTTGATGATACCCAGAACGCAGGTCGAGCTTAGTGTATAACTTTGCACCTCCAAATTCATCAAGCAACTCATCGACCACTGGAATAGGGTATTTGTCCTTGATAGTGATTCTATTGAGAGTTCTATAATCCACACACATACGCCATGAATCATCTTTCTTTTTTACCAATAATACCGGAGAAGAATAAGGACTAACACTAGGACGAATTATTCCTGCTTCAAGCATTTCTTGAACTATTTTTTCAATTTTAGCCTTTTGAAAATGAGGATAATGATATGACCGAACATTAGTCGGAGAAGAGCCTGATAAGAAGAGTATTCGATGATCATGTGATGGTTGAGGTGGCAGTCCTTCTGGTTCTGCAAATATATCTAAAAATTCTGAAAGCAAGAGCTCAAGTCCATTATCAACAGTTGACGGTAAATGTGTTACTCCCATAAGTTGGAGTTGAACAATATAACCCCTTTTTTCCTTCCGAAGTATTTTTTCCATGCGATGATTTGATATAGAATTGACCTTGCAACGTTTTTCTTTTAATATCACATTTTGGCCTTCCAATTCAAATTTCATTATTAATTTTGAGAAGTCCCAAGTGATTTCTCCCAATGTATGTAACCACTCAATACCGAGCACAACTTCCTCAAGGCTATACAGAAACATGTGAGAGAACTTTTCTTTTCGATGCTTGATCAGACGAAGTCTCTTAATAACTTGAGTAAAATAGAGATCCTTCTTCAGAGAGTAGCTTTGACTATGCATCGGTAGCATTGGAACAAGCTTGCATTCATTGAAGAAAGAGAATTTGAAATTGATCAAATTCTTTTCGCATGAATAAAATTGACCTTGAGCCTTCTGAGTACCGCAATCTTCAAATTTTCTTGAGGCTGAGTTAACCGTCATGAATAAGTCCTTATTAATATATGATTCTTCAATGTATTTTGCACTAGATTCTTCAGAAGTTGTTTGCTCCTTTGGCGGTAGAATTATAGATGTCTCATTTTTAAAAGACGTCTCAACAGATGAATCTGAAGCTTGATCTTCGACTGAATTATTTTCAATATCCTTCGCTTCTTGTTGAGATAAAGTTTCCGTAAAAAATTCTGAAGAAATTGAAGTGTTGGACTCTTCTGCATTTGATGAAAATATTATTGCACTTGTGCTTCGGAGTGATTTGTTCAAGTGTCGACTTGATCTATGCCTCTCTTCATTTAAACGTTCTTCTTCCCATCGAGCAAAAGAAATTGCAGCAACTATAGTAATTGGCCGTCGAGCTTTTACTTCTTGTCGAAGATCGGGGAGAAGTCCTTCAACAAAAGTTTCCACCAATCGATATTCGCTCCAATTTTTAATTTGACTTGATAATAATTCGAAACGAGTCTGGTACTCCTCGACCGTACTTAATTGTTGAATATTTGCAAGCTTATCTTCTACGTGATTTCCCTTGTTTACTCGTTGATATTTCTTGTCGTCATTGAATACTTGTAAAATTTGTTGAAATCGTTCTTCGATTCGAGTAAGACGATCGGCTAGTGTTAAAATTTCTGAAGTCGATAAATCCTGTGAAGCCATAGATTTTTCCTGCACATTTGAAATATTAGATTATGAATATTAGTAAGCGGCGGTGATGGCGATATAGTGGCAGCAACGGATGCGATAGATGGCAGCGGAATATGATAGATGACAGCGGAAGACGGAGATAACTAGGTTATTGGTCCAACAAAAAACCCGAGATATCACAATTGTCCGAAAAAGATCGAACAGCTCTGATACCAATTGTTAGGTTCCTAGTCCAACTAGGATCCTAATTAGATCACTTCGAGGGGATCAAGCCTCCAATAGACCACTTCGAGGGGGTCAAGCCTCCAAGATAGTTGCTCCAAGCAAATATCAAAAGAAGATTGTATTCTCATATATCTCTTTAAAAAGAGTTCCAAAGGGGCCCTATTTATAGGGTAACCCAAACAAGTCCTAATAGAACTAGAAATAAAAGAAATAGAGTGCTAATCAAACTAGGAAGTAAATAACTAGAGTGCTAATCAAAGTAGAAGCAAATAACTAATCCTAGTTAAAGAAAATAAACTAATCCTATTATTATTAGGAAATAGGATCCTATCATTGCAGTACCCTGACGTTAACACAGATAGTCTTTTGGCCTGATATACCCAAAAAGAGTGCTTTTTCCATCATCTGCTGGCAGAAGAAAGCAAATAACATCAACTTTTTGAACTTTTGTAGATGATCTTCCTAGAAAAGCATACAAAATGTGCCTTGTGACAAAGGCGCCACAAATGAATCCATAAGATGATATTAAACTTTTTCCGGGCAAGAACCATCACTCCAATAAACCTTTTCAGTCAATATCTTACTATTCTGCCTGTTAATCTCCTCACATCCTGTATCTTTCAATAGTGTCTGCAGGAGCTAACCTCTCTCCTCATTCCTATAATTGCCTGACACATGATACATCATGTCCCATCTCCCCCGTGCCCATTCTTTTCCACTCATCCATCAAAATACTTTCCCTCGTGTTCATATTTTGACGTGGCAGGGTTGCAAAACATGGGCATAGGCAGGGCAACAATTGTGATGAGGCAGGCAAACAGCATACAAACAATCCTATAATTGACTGAGAATCTTGGAATCCACTGACAATGTTGATCTACAAGTGGTTTGCTTCAATTTGATAAAAAAAAATCTCTAGAATCCACCAAAGTCACTCTTTCTCGGAATCCACCAAAGACATCATGAATCCACAAGATGAAGACTGAAGTTGAATTTGAGAAAAATATCAAACATCTCATTCTATTTATATCAAAAGACTTCTTATATAGAGTTTTGACAAAAGAGTTTGAATCCACCTAAAAATCCTAAAATAACAAACAAATCTTCCTAACATAAAAAGGAGATTAAAGCCTCTTATAATCCTAATTATCAGGAGTTTTCTAAAAAAAACTAATATACTTTTGTTACACCAGATCTCCCTTTTTTAGTTCTCAAATTTGGATGGCGTGAAACGGTTGACATCCAACAGTTGGTAGTTGAGATGTGATGGCTGGTGATATGACGGATACAACATAGTAACAACGCTGAACACTTTTTTACCAAAATGAAAGATAAGTAGATAACTATAGGTCCGATCAACCTGCTCTGGTACCACTTGACATGACAGGGTTACGAAAGATGGGTGTAGGCAGGATGAGGCAGGCAAAGGGCTTACAAAGAATCCCAGAATCCACCGAGAACCTTGGAATCCAACAACAAGGTCTATCTACAAGTTGTTTGCTTCAATTTGATAAAAAAATAATCGTTTCAGGATCCACCAGAGTTCTTCAAAATCCACCGAAGGCATTTAGAATCCACATGATAAAGAAGTTCAAAGAGAAATATTCAATGTCTCTTATATAGAGTTTTACAAAAGAGTTTGAATCCAACTAAAAACCTAAAATAACAAACAAATTATCTAACATAAAAAGGAAACTAAAATCTCTCATAATCCTAACTATCATGATTTGTTAAAGAAACAAATAGAGTAATGGGACATCATATTTATATACAAATCACTTTGGCTCATAATCAAGTGATAGATATAACCTACTTCACAAGTAACATATAATGTCTGTTATCAATTACAATCCTGTGACGAATTTGTCATAAGAAGAATTAGGACGAAATTACATTATTGAATTTACAAAAGGTACATCTAGAGAAGTCAAAGACAATACCATTAGATACTCCACAAAAGCCAAACAACCTACACAAGTAGGGGTACCAAGAGCTAGCTTATTACTAAGTTTAAAGCTCTGTTTGGCATTATTAGTAGTTTGATAAGTGGATAGCGATTTAATAGCAGATAGTGGATAGCGGTTTAACCAACGGATAACAGATAGCGGATAATGATTAATGGTTAAAGGTTCTAACAAATAAGCGTTTAGTAAACTTAGCAGTAGAATTAGCTGATGGATATAAAATGACATAATTGGACATATGATAAATTATTCAATTCAAGCACTATACAAATTCTATTACAATGCAATAAATAAATTATTTATATCTCAATTAAATAAAATAAAATCTCACAATTAATTTTTTTGTTAAATATTGAAAATAAATTGTATATAGTGCACCAATGATATTTATTAAATTAATTTTTTATTCATTGTTAATGTATAAATAATTTGTAATTAATCAAGCATGAATATGAAAAGAAATATAGTTAAATGGTGATAAAATAAAAATGAGAAAATAATAAGATAAGTTGAGAAAGAAATAATGCATTTGATTAAGGGTAAAATTGAAAAAAATTATGAACCGTTAACCTCTAATTGTTAAATGCTAGTAGAAGTAGTTTTTCAATATTTTCATATGGAAAGCTAAATGCTACTTATTTTTGTCATTTACCAAACAAAAGAATTAGCGGTTGAACCACTAAATGCTAGTTGAAACGCTAATTTTAGTGTTGCCAAACAGAGCCTAAAACCTACCTTTGCTTCATCCATTTCAATGCTAGCATCTTCAAGTCCATCCAACATAGAAGAATCTTTACTAACAAGAGAAACCTAAGACAAAAAGATCAAAGTTAACGTACTTTAAATTAAACTTCTACAAATTGGAGAAAAGTAAAGTTTTGATTGCTCATTGATTAACAACTGCTATTCTCAAATTTGAGCCCAATCTTTCTATCATACTACCATAGATTTGATCCATATTGTATCAGAAAAAAACTGATCAAAAGGTGTTCAGAAACTTCCTTGCTGTACAATTTTTACAAGGAAAACTAGATATTCACCAAAATGGGTGTCAGTTGCCCCTCTAAATCAAGAAGACCCTTGGCAAATGCTGCTGCCGACATCTACAGTCAAAATAAGTAGAAATAAGTTCTCTTTTCTTGCAAGAATGGGGAAAAGATAAAATATTGAAGTAAAGAATATTGGAAGTTGAATGCATAATTATCACTGTTAGTAGGTCTTTTTTACATCTTACCTGCACACGACCTTCATCGGAACTGTATATCTTTAAATCATGCCGATAAGTGCTATGAAGGCGAAGCAAACCAGTTCCTTCACCTAAATATCGTTGAAGCAAACAAATTAATTACAGAGGAATTAGCCAGTAAATATTCACATATTTGATAATATCGAATATAACAAGTTTCACAGGAATTGCAATGGATGTTAACATATGATACAGTTGAACAGAATGTTGTACATGTATAAGAACTATAATTATAGTCAAAACAAATGTACAGAAAGGAAAAATGAAGCTCTCTTTCTGGGTCATCTAACAATGCCGTTATGTAAAATGCAGTTGATGAATAACAAGTAGCAGCAAGTTTGGATGGTAAATTGCTCTCAAATTACAGTTGAAGAATAAAATTGGATGAATTTTAATCAACGAGTAACAAATAGCAATAAGACCTATGTATTAATTTTAATCAATGAGTAACAAATAGAAATAAGACTTATGTACCTGGATACATATTGTTCCTGAAATACCTTCCCAACTCTTCTGCCTAAACAAAAAAGGCAACAGAATCACGTTATGATTAAAATATGAGACTAGTGTACATACAAGATGAATAAGCATGAAGCTCATATCATGTTCCATCTGCTAACAGAGTTCTTGAAATTATGAACTCAGCATCCACAATCTCTGATTAAACTTATCACATGTTTAACCAACAGGAATACCACATTAGGCAACAGGACCATGGTGGAAACAATGATGAATCACAAGACGAACTCTAGAGGAGAACTTGAACATACCTGCTTTCGTCCTGCATGGGTAAGGACACCACCATACTTGAGAACCATTAGAGCTTCAACAGGACGTTCATCTTCACCATCACCACTAGGTCTTGGAACTTTAACCCATTTAAGTGGCTTTAACTGCACTTTCCTATAAATGCCTGAGAAATGACCACCCTGGACAGTACAAAGAAATGATAAAATCTTATCTGGAAAGAAATTAATAAAATCAAATGCCCAAAGTGTAATACAAGATAAAGAATGAAAAGAAGATTCTGTACACAATATTTCTGCTGTTTGTTGCCATGTAGACCACATTCTGAGGTATGATGTAGTTCATGACAACACTTGGGGGTATGGGTAGGTATTGTGTAAATGATAATTAAATCTCCTTTGGCGAGGCCTTTCTTAGAGTTTTTAGACAAATAGCAAAACCATTATCACATCTACAGGAACATCTAAGTTGGTCAGATCATTTTTAATGATCAGTTCAAAGAATAAATTATTCTTCATACAATTTGAAGTGATGTCCTTCATTCCACAATGGATTAGAAAGTACACTTGCTCGTGATAAAAAAGCAACAAGAGAAAAGTACCTCTTCAAGCACTGCTTTGACTTGCCGAAGCTTTTCTGCATGTTCAACATCCTCAGCCTCGCTATCACTTTCACGACCAGACCTAGAAATAGAAAGTCAAACTTTAGATTTGATTTATGCAAGGATAACCTCATGAAGCCAAAAGTGAGTAAAACATGAAAATTTTCTAAATAGTATGCTCGTCAGCAACAAACTAGGATACCTCAGTGATATACAATAAACTATATTTTTGAGAGGAAAATGGATAACCACTAGAATTTCTGGTTGTCATCCGTACATATATATCACTATGAAACGGTAAACATGTACAAGTTTGTGCTCTCAATAAGAGAGCAGCAAAAAAGGAAGATGCACAACTGCTAACCAAAACCTCACTCCCGAAGAATTTAGATGTGCTGACCAATTTTTCTAAAAGTTTAAGTTAATAGGAAGAGTAATATGGGTTTGGCTCCCCGAGGGTAATCGGTCTTCAGCCTCTATCTCCATTTTCTCCCCAACACATGATCTCATCCCCACTCGCGGAGGACTACAAGTTTATTTGGAGATCACACGTGCCCCTCAAGGTCAAGATCTTTGATTGGCTTGTGACGCGTAAAGTGCAAGATGGGCGTCAAACGCCAACACATCTTGTGTCCTATGTAGCACAAAGGAGGAGGACATCACACATCTACACGGTGGCTCAGGATATATGTCTTTCATGGGCGTCCCTCTTTTCGGGGCAGAGGACTTCTGGCAGTCACTCAGTTCTTAAGGGCAGGAGCTGACATGGTTCTAGATTACAGGTGGTAGCTTTTTTGGCAAGCATGTGGGCCATTTGACTTCAATGTAACCACACTATTTTTTGTGTAGAGAGATCCTATATTGAGGACACAGTCCATATTTCTTTTCTTACTCGAGAGTGGGGATTCAGCTAGCCTCCTCTCATACCTTTTCTTTTGATGCTCTCATTTGAGAGCTTACACTTGTACATTTAACCTTTAAATAGTAATATATACATGGATGGTGTACAATTGACACTCATCCTTTCTCGCCTAAAAAAATATAGTATTATAGTTATAATCTTAACACTCCCCCTCATGTATGAGATAATGACAACTTTGGTCTAGTCCTAGACAATTAAGGGAGAAAATATTTTTTAATACCAGCATCGATGAGATTTGAATTCAGGACCTCATGTGAAATTAGATGTGCTGATTAATTTTTCTAAAAATTCAAGTCAATAAAAAAATGACATCATTAGATTTATAATCTTAATAATAACAATAAGAAATTATAAAATATTTCTACTAATAGTAAACTGAAACTAGTATGAGAGTGGACATGGATGAGTTTGAATTTTAAAAAAAAAATGTACCTAGCAGGTGGAACAAGGAGGCGAGTAGCATCCAAGAGATCTTGCAGTTGGATAGCACTTTTAAGTTTTGTCTGAAGCACAATTATGGCAATATAAAAATGATGTGATGGACAATGCTAAGACTGAAGACAAAACATTAATTGACATACCTCAGCTCTTGGCCTTCCACCATTGTACTTTAGCATTAAATTCAGCAGCTTCTCTTCTGTAACTTTTAACTTCACCTTCTGCTTTGGAGTTCGGTCACCACTAGGACAATCATGACAAAACATTAGAAACAGAGATAAAGTGATGTACATACATTAAAGCAGGCGAGATTGTCCTTACTGGCGGATAACAGCTATAACACACCGAAGCTCCTCTGACTGTCCAAATGTGCCGATGATTCCACTTCCCTGGCGTGTTAGTCCCTCAGTGGGTTGAACTGGTTCATTGTCTTTCCAAGGAAGATTAGGGGGCATGGTTGTTGAAAGATGAGGAGCTTTTGCTTCAAGAAACATTTTCCTCAGTACGCAGGCTGCATCATCATAGTACCTACATGATAAGACAGTTTCCTTCAAGAAGGATACCCCAGTATTTGACAGGATAAATTGTACTACTATAAAAGACGAACTTCCTTCAAGATTTAGCGACAGATAAAAATATCAATAAATGCATAATTACTTGTAGGAGTTCTTCACAAAACTCCACCCATTGACATCACAAACGTAGGATCTTCCTTCGCACCTTAATAGATCAAAACCACAAACCTGACACCAAGTCATTAAGAGAGCATTAGGGAAAATCATGATCGTCACAGATCTATTAGAGAAAATGATGTCACAACAACAAGAATTTCATAATTTTCTTAGAATAACTTACTGAACAAAAAAGAATGTCAGAAAACACATTAATTTACCAGATACAAAGTCAAAACGAATGTTCATTCATATATATATATATATATAGAGAGAGAGAGCTATTGACAGTGATTCTCATAGATGGAACTAAATTTTAAACATGGATACATCTTAGGTGTATCACAAAATAGGATACCCCAATACAGTAAATTTTCTCCGGGTAACTCGCATGAAATAAACAGCTAAATATAAATTAGCAATTTAACTTTTGCCAAGAAGTTAAAACAAGCATCTCTCTTCATGAGTTCCGTGCCATCAACTTTTCATGATTCTTCTCCATGAATTCATCTCTTCCTTCCTCAAAAGCTACCTATACCTCTGCACCATCCAATTTTTCCAGAAAAGCCTAAGCATTGGTGTTTATTGAAAATATAGCCTAAATTTTGTTACTACAGCCAAGAAAAAGACCAACTTTCAAACTTTCCTCAAATTTAGCCTCAAAATTCTTTGGGGCTAAAAAGCACAAATTTTCTAGCTTGTTTTCAAAGTTAACCTTGTAACAGTATCTTTTAAGAAAGTTAGTAAATATGATGTGAAAAATTCACAAAATTACTTGTAGCTAAAAGTGAAAAGAAAAAATATAAACGTAAAACTGGATTAAAAAAACATAGATGTTCATTTTTCTATCAAGGTTAATTATCATGTAAAAGTTATGTGGATAAACCTAAGCAGTTTTGTTTTTCCATATCATATATTTGGGAGTAATGACCTATAAAAAGTTACACAAATTTGTTTTTTTTCTATTCAACTATTTCTTAATATTTATTTTCCCCTTTTTTTAGGTACAAATAATATTGTTTGTATGACGTCTCTTTATTCACATGAAATTGTCACGTCAAACTTAATGATTTTCTAAAAAATATCATTATGAGCCTAATATGGAGAAGGTTGGAAGTTGGTGCTTTTAGTCAAATAAAAAGGTTTATTCTAAACTTGAGAAAAGTTTAGAAGTTGGTACCTTTTAGTGCAATAAAAAGATACATTTATCTGCAACAAACAACAAAGTTTAGGCTTTGCCATACAGTTTACTATTGTTTTATTGTGATTTTCTTCTCCCTTCTATTAGTTATTCCTTCTATTTCCTCTTTTTCTGCTTCATCAATTACTATGTTTTTTTACTGAGAAAAAAATCCTGAGCACTTCTGTTCAAGTAGCTGTAATCTAGCAAATGGGATCACTTGCGTTGAATAGTCACATTTCTGAGGCCACTTTGCAGCATCCAGCTGATAAGCAGAGTCTTGATGGTAAAAATCCAACATGCTTATTGAGAGACTAATTTCTGTGCTGATACACTTCCCAACAAAGCATTAGAGCTTCCTAGTGGGATTCGTCTTTCAGCAAAGCCCACCTGAGCTACAGATATTAATGCTTGGGGATATTCCATGTTTTGAGTATCTCACTACCTCGCCTATGTAAATCCTGATTTATTTTATGCAATAGGAATTACCGCTTGTTTATTGGTGGAGGATTTGCAACAATGTTTACCACATAATGTTTCACATGCCAAACATTTTGGAACCATTTTCTACCCCAAAAGAATGATTACTCTTAGCCAACCATTATTTAATTTTGGCTAAAGCTAACAACCTGAGATAACAATCTAGTTACAATATCTTCAATCCGTCATGGACAAAGAATGGGATGCTTCAGAGAAAACCTTGCCCCAAGTTGGAATTATGCCATGTCGACATAGTCTGGCTCAGCATGAGGCTTCATCCTTGTTTGAGATTTATCTATTAAGGTTGTCATCAGCAAAGACTACGTAGAGCTTTGCAAAAGCATCCAGAATTCTGGACCACTTTTTTTTTTTCTGGACTACTTGGTACTAGGGCTAAGCACAAAAATAATCAGAAATCTCTAACAGTAGGACTAGTTACACTCCATTGCATGAAGCACATCCCTACAGTTCCTGACTATTTAAGCAGGAAAAAAAACGACAAAGAAAAGCCTAGTACTACACAATCTAACTTAGTAAAAGAAAGTATTACGGAAGGATATAAGTGCAAAACTGAATAAACTTACAGATTGCCTGAAGGCAAGACAAACTTCTCTTGCCATTTGTTTCTCTCCTGGTGTCAACAGAACAGGATACCTGACCTACAAACCAAAAAATCATGTTGCAAGAAAATAACAAAATGCAAAGGTAAAATCCTATATAGATAACACAAATTGAGTCAGGACAAAGAAATCAAATTTATAAATAATATGCCAATAAAATAACAAAATGCAAGGTTAAAATCCCTCTATAAGATAACACGAATTGAGGCAGGGCAATGAAATTAAGTTTGTGGCAATAAATGATACATCACATCCATCAAAAGAAAAGGTAAGTCCTCAAAAAAATAAAAGGTAAGTCAACAAATAAATATAATGAACCCAAGAACATATACAGAACTCTAAAAATAAAAATAGGCAAAAATATCTTGCCAATAACTTGCTTCCAAACTTTTACCTCTTTGCCATCTGGGTTCCTCATGACAACCCCATCAACAACGGGAGACTTACGCGCTTCAGCATGAGCATAATCTTTACCCACTGTATATACCTATAGTCACAAAACTAGAATGAGCCTGTGCTATATTAAGTCAACAGACTATGCATTTCATATATCGGAGCAATTGCTTAATCTTCCTATTTATTCGAATCATACAATTATATTCTTAGGTTTACAAGTAAAGTTTCGTTTTGAGAAATGTGAAACAACTCGATGCATAGCTATAATTCTTCATGGATAACCTCTTAGGTAAAAAAAATGTTGCACCGTTTAAGAAGAATGGGGGCATGATAATTGTTATATCCTCACGGTCTTATAAAATGCTAGACATAGGAAATAGTGGGGGCATGATAATTGTTATGTCCTTCTGGTTTTATAAAATGCTAGACATAGGAAATAGGAAAGACTTTCTTAAATGGGATTTTCTTACCAAGGAACTTGAATAGAAAGCACCAGAAATCATAAGATCAAATCCTACAGAAACTAAACTAACCATGACATATATACATGGATGACAACCACAAACCCTTCTCCTTCAAGAAAACTAACCTTGACATCTGTTCCACCAGTAGGCATGAACTCTTCATAGATATAAGATCCCTCACGTCTCACCCTCCTAACCTCCGGATGAAATTCACTTGATCTGTTTCCTACCTGCAATTCATAAATAGATGACAATATGGTGACCATCCTTACCACATGCTTTTGTTCTTAACTTATGTTCGAGCATATTGGTCTACATTTTTCATCCCAACCTATAATATTCCATGATTTCCCAGGATAAATATTAATGCACTAAAAGGACAAAACACAGAAGAAAAGATCTCCCTTTGTTTATTGCACATCCAAGAAATATATCACTAGTACAACATTACTACATGTTCTGAAAAAAATACAACATTATCATGATCAAATTAAGCTCGCTTGAAAGATAGACAACAAGACAAAACTTTTCAGCGTCAGCCAGTAATCTTGGACAATTGGCTTTAAAGAAGCAAAATCCTCCATACCATGTACTCATATTGTACTCCGCTAATGAGAGATATTTATTCATGAAGGTAATCAAAGGGCGCACCTTTCTAAACAACTCTTTCATTCCACCACCAGCAGAGCTTGGATAGTAAATCATTATACTATGATCATCACCTTTTGAACAAAAAATACACCATTACATATATGTTACATGGATAACAAGATCAAATAAATGTCCCCTTAGAAACACTGAGCAACAAATCCAATTTGAAATATGAACTCACGAAATATCATATGACTGACATTTACTTGAATGAAAACCCATTCTCCAGCCATAGTTATAGCATCAACTTTTTTTACCTCATGAAGTATCACTTGAAATATAAGTGCATAACTATTCTAATTAGCGCAATGCAATAAGACAAAAATAGATATTCCACCATCTTAATCTAAACAACATAAATTGTATGCTCACCATCAACAGGTTTCTCAACAAAAGGCTTCCAGAAACGCTTTCCCTGAACCTCAACGAAATCTTCTTGCTCGATAAAGTAATCTAGCTCTTGATATGGATATTCTCTATTTACAAGTGCATAATTCGGAACTGGGACTCCATGCATTTCAAGACGCTTGAACATGAAAAGCATAATCAATTTTGTTGCCAGTGACACGAAGGGAAAAATATCCTCATGAATCATACAAACCATAGATAAGGGAAAACATAGAAAGAAAATCACCCAAAAAAATTGAAGAATATAAAAGAACTCAGAAGCAGTATGGTTACTAAACTGGAAATCCTTCAATGAAATAGAGCTGAAATGTGATTTCACAGACATGAAGAGTCATAGCACAAATTAATTAAAAAAAATTGGGATATGGTAACATCACAATTACGAAATAAGATAATGAAACAGACACCTAGAAGCAAAAATGTTTCCATCAGACTTTGCTCCCACATTCATGAGTGAAATGGTGTGATTGTATTTTTGTGGGACTATCAAGATTCTTTATTTAATTTATTTTTTTTATTTTCTGAAAAGTGAAAGCAGGACTACCAAGCAAGTAATCATCCACTTTGTATTAAAACTATAAATGTGAGTGATTGACAAGTGTAGTAAGATCGAAGCAAAGCCAAAAGAGAATGAGAAGTAGTGAATGATGGATCCCAGTAAAACGAAATTATCTCCCCCCCTCCCACCACCACCACTCTCTCATAAAAAAATACTATATATGTACAATGTTATCAACTTGTAAATTATGACACATGTTTTTTGTTTCTTTCATTTTGCAGCATCAGCAATCTTCGCACATAAGTGAAATTTACAAACTTTTCTTCATACTCTTTGGAGATAAAAGTTTCGATCTAGCGAGACACTACAAAAAGGTAAAGCGCAAAATGTTGGAATCTTATTAATGTCCTAGAATGCAAATCATCAGTATTTAACACAAGGTCAATAGAAGGGTGAAACAACATTGCCATATAAAATAAGAAATTACCACAGAAGGTTAGTTGCATTAGGAGAGTCTCAAGTATGTCAAAACAAATCTAAACAACAACAAAGCCTTATCCCACTAGGTGGGGTCGGCTACATGGATCATACGACGCCATTCCGCTCTATTAGTAACCAAACCTTTCGGTATATTATTCATCAATAGATCTTGCTCTATTAATATATTCGTTGATCCATGTTCATAAGATTCGACAGGATTTTATGCTGGCTGTCGGGGCCTAACACAACCCTCCTCCTTTATCCGGGCTTGGGACCGGCTATAAAATATAGGCGGAGTTTCAAAACAAATCTAAAACTGTTAAAATTCTTTTTCCATGGTTTCATGAAACCTAGAAAGTTTGCAGACTCTATAACCAAAATCCTCATATTTCTTCACTTGAGAAGAAACCGGATGTAAAAGTAGACAAGCAATATGATATCAGAGACTCTACACAAAGAAAGCATGAACCAACCCAAAATTACAATACATAACCATAATTGATTTAATATTTGTAAGAGAAACAAAGGGAAATATTGTAAGAATCAAATTGTATTATTCATGGGTGAAAATGCAAATCAAGAGGTAAATCCAAACAAAGTACCTCATAGACCTTCCTCCGATCATGTAGAAGATGTTGAGGCTCCAATTCATTGACTAGGAAGGGCCTATTAATGTAAAATGAAAACTTTAACATGCATTTCCATTCAAAATCCTATGCTTTTGCTTAATACATATTTTCTACAAAGTAAAGTAAATAAGAAAAATTCCTTAACCATAATGACCATAATCCAACACAAATAATCAATAAAAATGATCTCCAGTAGATTTAACACTATGCTATTAGTGCATTAAAATAAGAGACTCCACATCAAATTGCCAGCTATGGTCTCCTCAAAAAAAAAAAAAAACAATTGCCAGCTATGGTCCTAGAGAATCTAGGGAGCTTTAAGATATGGATTCTCTAGGAAGCCTGCAAATATAGTATCACTCTGAAACTAATGTTTTTTAAGCAAATAGTTAAAAAGAGGATTGAGTTTATTGTGGCACTAAGGGAAGACAAACAAGCAAAACTTGTTTGATGATTTTAATAAAGCCTGCATAAGCAAGCCATTTTGCATTGTAGAAATCGTGGAAGTAAGCATACATTTAAAGACTTCAGATGCTCTGAGTGCAAGTAGGTGTTTTTTGAGACAAAATGCTAGTTTCATGAGATGATAAAAATGAGGTTTACTAGTTCAACAGAAGGAAAAAACAGACTCACTTCCGCATAGCTGCATAAGTCTCAGCTTTTTGTAGTGGATAACCAGAGGAGTAGAAAGCAATCAAACAATCACAAATTGGCCAGCTGGAGAGAATAAACACATAAAAGATAAAGTCAGAATGTAGAAGCACGATAATGAGAAATGTCCAAAAAACATTACTGTTTGACATAAAATATACTTTTTAAATAGTGATAAGCTGGAAAAAGCATGCAACATTCTATTTCAAATGGGCCAGTTGCAAGTGTTGTTTCATGTATCCAGGGGTACTAACACCTTATTAGTCCAGATCAAGGAGGGCAGGGTTTCTCCCAATAGTGTATTTGTTGGGTTCGAATCTGGGCTATTTACTCCCGCATCACAAACCCGAGGCTCAGACTACTTACCATCCGAGCCAACTCCCGTTTGTTAATCATAGCAACTTTAATGAGTGAAAGAAACAAGATAAAAACTATCATCAAAAGAGAAAAGTCATAACAAACTAAATTGTAGGACAACAATGGAGATGATTGAAGAAAACCAATTCAGTGAAGACATTGAAAAGCACAATACATCTTCCACATAAAGATGACCTATCTTGAAAAATCATTCTTCTCAACTAAGCGTAAGTACATATTGCTTGGCACAGAAGACAACAATATCAACAAGGATGACTGAAGGAAAGGATGAAGGGAAACTAGTCATTCAACGGATATCAATATTTATGTGGGGAAATGCGCAAGTGCGAGGACAAAAGTCAATAACCAAAAAGAATGAGGGCAAGATATGTACAAGTGTGAGTGATGAATGTTACCACCAAATATGGGGAATGTAATATCCACAAAGCTTACATGTTCAAGATTCTACTATCACCACTGAGAGTCAAACTGTTTAGCGCATTACTCATAAAATCAACACACAATAGAGTGTTCATTGAAAAAAGTGGTAAATCTCAAACTACATGAAACAAAGTAACGGTGGACATAAACCCATAGCCATGATGAATAAGACATAAAACATTAAAAATGTGATAACAAAGGCAAATTAGCATGAGTTATGAAGCAAAAAAAGACGGCAAAAAAATGCTGCAGTACATAAAGCATAAGCCCACAGCTAATTCAATCATTACATTATTTACATTATGTAGAATAACATACCTCTCAACTGGATCTTCGAGAATAACCTTGTCTCCAAAAATTATAATCTGCAAATCAAATTTAAGTTGAACATGTGATCCATGGAATTATTTTATGCCAACATTATTTTCTTCTTTATTTAATACATAAGACTGCTCAAATGTTGCTCATTCATGATTAAGAATATCGGAATTAAAGGTAATTTCAAGTTTCTGACATGCCAATATAATAAAAAAAATTAGAAAGACTGATTCATGTGTCAATCTGCATTGGAATTAAAGGTAATTTCAAGTTTCTGACATGCCAATATAATAAAAAAAATATAAAGACTGGTTCATGCAGATAAGCTGAAGTGACAAGATTATTTACAATGGGTAATGAGTAATGACTAAACAGTTTTTATATACAGAAAATAACACAGACAAAAGTTTAGTACTTTGTCAACTGGGGCACATTCATGTCATTATGATAATGCAGTCGATTGGATTATCAAACAAAGCGTGACAGATTTACTGCACAGCTTCATCCCGATCGGAACATAAACAACCATGGCATTAACAAATCTTCCGTTCAACGAACCACTTTGCAGTTCCAAGAAGTCCAACTAACAACGCTGCATAAATTTCATTACAAATACATGGAATAATACCTCAAATTCGCCAAACGCCTGCAATCTTTCCAATATTTGGCCCATGGGAGAAGAGAACACCTACCAACCAGCAAACACATCACTACCAACCGTAAAAAACAGCAATATCAGGGAGAAAAAAGGTCTGAAACAACTCAATGCACAGAAGATCACTGCTTCTTACATCACGTACATTAACACCAATGAAAATAAAGTTTTCCGTTTAACGGAAAGCACACAAAAAAACATAGTTTTTCAGACAATTTCAGACAACCAGAACAAGAACCGCGAACAACATGAACAAAGCTCGCTCTTTTTTTCTTCGTTTACAGAACAAGAGGGACTCCCAGTGAAAAACATATATGTATAAAAAAAATCAGATTTTTACCTTTTTTTCCATGACGCAGACGCCAATCTTGATTTTTCTTGCAACATTCGCCGCCATTTTTTCCTGGTTATCTTCCTCCTTTCCGTTGCTCGGCTGCTATTTCTTTCGGTTGCTCCGCTTGTTACGAACTCAGTGTTGAAATGATACTTCCACGTAAGGACTGCAGAATATTCTACCGCTGGCCTTCAAACCAATCAGTCTTTTTATTTATTTATTGTCTTTTCATCTCCTGGAATCGCTGATCCGACTATTTCCCCAACCCACCCTCGAAGATTCAGTCTTTCTTCTCCCCTTCCGCTTCTTATGCTCCAGTACTAATTACTTTTAGTTTCACCTCTATGCAGATGAGCCCATGTCACCATCACTGCCATCACCAAGAACACAGCGGAGAAAGAGGCGCAGAGAGAAGAGAGGAATTTATATCGCAAAATGAGGAGAAAAAAAAAAAGAGAACGAAGAGAGCCGGTGGATAAATAACTTAATGCATAATGTAATCCACATTATTAAAAATCTAATTATATCTTAATAAATTTAAATCCGAACCGAACCGGACAGCCATCCACTCTTGAGCCGGTTCGCCAAAACTATACTCAATCAATCGGACGGGCGGATCAACCGGTTCATATGGACCCTCACACATTAGTAAATATATGAACCGCTATCTCGGCTCAAAACTTTGATTAAAATCAAATAATAATATATGAGAATAACATTTATCTAAGCTTGCAACTTTGGTAATAGATACAACCTAACAAGTGCCCTCTTATCATTCCGGTGGATAAGATAAGATTCAAAGACCTGCGTCGACAGGCGTCCCCCACTTCTTCCCCTCGTGGAAGCATTTATTAGGCTTTTTTATTATTTATTTTTCCCATACTATTTATTATTATTCTATCTATGAACTTATCTAAGTAGCTTTATGGTATTTATTATCGATATTAAGATGTGCTCTCGTTTTTTTTCTGGTATGTTGTAATAATCCAAAATTAATATTTTTTTATCGTTGTCGTCAAATCAGATGAGTTACCGATAACCAGTTGAATAATTAAAAATGTATATCTTTTGATAAAGGTTTCCATTTAATTTTGAACTAAAAAAATCAGTATATTCTTAATGGGGCCAATTTAAACATAAAAAAGAACGTCATGTTTACATCTATATAACTTTGTCCGTTGTTTTAAATTTTTTTTTGACAATTCCGATTTACGAAAAGTGATGCCACTTAATTCGCACGACGTCTATCAAGTTCAACTAAGTCTATAAGATCATCCCCCATTATGTACATAGTAGTGCTCTCAAGAAAACTTTTGTGCATTCACTCGTGATCTTTATCTTCTCACTTTTATCTCAATATTTGTTGGTATGATTTTCATTCTTTTTTTTTATTTAGAAGGTGGGATGAGTTATGATCTAACTGCTTTCATAGCAGCTACTTGGAAGTCAAAATTTGAGACTAGTATTTTTTTTTCATAACCGTTATTTAGTTGAAGTTAACTAATTGTTGGTGAGATTTTTTATTTTATTTTATATTGAGAAAAAAAAAGAGGAGTGAGCCTGTGGATGACAGTTTAAAGTAAAATCTGGAGATTTGATGTGAAATAATAAGTCGCTTATCATCGTTTAATTTTTTTATTTCTTGTGTGCTTAAAAACTGTTTATAATAGCTAAATGTGTAACTCGTAATAAATATTAAATTAATAATTGAACCGGTGTTTTTAAAATCAAATCACACGGGCCGGTTCAATCCCGAATCGGATGCTAGTCCAGTTCCGTGTTTCTTTAAAATCGAAAATAGCAAAAAACTAGATTGGATTGGTTCAATTCGGTTGTTATAATTTTTGTGTTTAAAAAAATGAAAATTGAGAATTTTCAATGGTAGAATGAAATGAAAAAGGAAAAAAATGAATCATTATCAAAAGTAAAAAAATGGGTTCAGCCAAATGTTTTATTTTTGTATTAAAAATGTAATTTTGGGAATTTGAATGATAGAATAAAATAAAAAAGGAAAGAAATAAGAAATTTTGAAAGGAGAAAAAGGTAAGTGATGAAGTATAAATAAAGTGAGAAATTGAAGGAGGGACGGAGTGAGAGATTTAAGGAGAAACAAAAGGAAGTGAGAAAAAAAATAAAAATGGAAATAATTGAATGAAAAAGGAGAAATAATTTAATAAAAAGATATGAAAAAGGAAAGTTATTGACCTAAGTAATAATTAAATTAAAACAATTAACAGAAAAAATAAAAGAATAAAAATATTTATAAATTTAAAGAATAGGGATCAATTTCATTCTTTAATTTTTTTTACATTAAATAATTTATTCAGTTTTCCATAATATTTATATTAGAATAATAAATCTAAATAAAATCAAATCATTCAACTTACTACCTTTTAACAATAATGGACTTCAATAATGAACAAATTTTTAATAGTATAAACATTTCATATTATTTTAATATAATGAGTCTAAACATTCTATTTTTATTTGCATTCAAATATACTAATATTATAAAATATAAAATAGATTTTGATGATTTTATTAATTAAATATCATTTAAAATATTTAAATTAATATTCAATACTGAAAAAAAATTGTAAGTATTTTTTATATATATTTTTCTAGAATTTTATTTCTAAAGTACTATTTTAATAAAATTTATTTCAATTCGATTAAAATCAGTCCTACTTTAAAAACATTCGATTTTAACGTGTCTTGAACGAGTCAAGAATCATGTCTGGGTGCAGTGCAGCTTTATTGACTCTTTGACTGGCTAAGCATCTTTATTAATTAAATTAATAAACGCTGTTTTATTTTTATAATAATTAATTGAATGAAAAAAAGGAGACCACTTTTATCTTCAAAGTTTTTAACTACTCGTGGGTCCATTAGATGTTGGAGCTCATGTTCAAGGAATGTGCTGTTCCAATGGCAGTGCTGCGTTGTACCTTTTATTTATTTATTTAATTTGATGTGATGTAAAGTATTCAGGAAAAAAATTTCTGAACTCCTTAATCAATTTCTTCTTTTTTTTTTCTCCATTAATGTTGCTTGTGCTGAGGTGTTTACCCACGGACGATAATTACGAAAGTAAAAATAATTGATTAAGAAAATTCATCTGTGATCATCTCAGGAAGTCAGAAATAATTACTTGATTAAGTAAAAATAATTGAAATAATAATTTCTGAAGAGGCAAAAGAAAAACATTTTCCAATTAAACTCGGCCGAATTTATTTTTGTTTCAGGATATCTGGCATCGGAAAAACAAATTCCACTTCCAATATTATAAAATAATTATTAGTTTTATAGAGTTGAAATAACGTCACATATTATCCAATTGCAGCATTTTAAAAAAAAGGTAACTATAGGATTAAGAAAATGTTATTATTATTTTTTTATAGTAGCTCTTTGGAGTACACAAGAGTAATCATTGATTTTCTCTGTGACTTTTTTTTTTATTTTGGTTTTAAATTATAGATATACCGTTCTTTCCCCCACATACTTGTTACGTGGTTGACCAATACAGTTAAGAAAGACGACACACGTAAACGCTCCCGTTTCTTTTTCGAAATTTTTTTTTCGTAAATTAAATAAATTTAAAAATCAATGATTTATTATGAATAATTAAAATGTGAAAGAAAATAAAAGAATAGTTAAATAAGAAAATAAAAATTAAATCCTAATTTAGTTAGGAGTTGTAATTATATTAAAGATAGAAATTTTAAATTTAAATTCAACATAATCATAAGTTAATAAGAATTCCTAATACGAGTAAAATCAAGAGCATTCAGGAATTAAATAATATTATTTTAATATTTTTAATTCAAAAGATTAAGAAATAAGAATAACAACTGATTGATAATTCCTAAATTTTAGAAAAAAATAAAATATAAAGCATGATTAAGAACTATAATTAGAATAGAATTTGGAGACATTTTTCTTATAAATAAGATTTCAAGGGCTTCTTTCCTCTCTTTGCCATCTGATGAGCATGTGCATGTTCAATTAATGTTTGCTCTTGTGATACGATACTCAAGAATAATGTCTTGAGTGATCGGAATAATATATGATAATCAAATAAACGAGATCAAACGAATTTTCAAGACAACGGAATATCAACCTCAAGATTACAATGAACCAAACAATCAATATTATAAATATATGAATTTAATAACAAGATTGTCAACCTTGTAATTAACGGCGGAAGTTTTCAAAGAACGGATTACAGGTGTTCCCTCACAGCAAAGCAATTAAGCCATAATATTCATAGATTCAAAGATGTCTAAAATAATTACAAATAACAGTATTTATAGGCTCTAGATAGCAGAATTTGGGGTGGAAAAAAAGACCCTAACTTAGCCTACAAGAAAGGTAACTAGTTTCCTAAAATAACTAAAGGAATTCATATTGCAATTATCAGCAGAATTTCCCTATATAATTAATTCTGAACATTCCAAATAAATATGATTAAATCATGATTTATTTGGCCCATAATATGCTGACTCTTCATGCGGCCCAATTTGTAGTACGTTGAGAACTTGGATTTGATCTAATTCGATCTTGTAATTGGATCAATTGTAAATTGCAAACATTCTTAATTATCTTCAATTTTCTTATGCCTGAGATCTACACCATTATCTTTATCCTCCAACTTTGCTAGAACATTCTTCTATCACCGGCTGCAATTATAAGCATTTCCTAATTCATATCATTCTCCTCCTCTTCAATAGGATTCGTCTTCGAATCTGCATTCACAATAAAGAGAGTATATCTAGGTTCATATCATTTTCCTCCTCTTCAAAAGGATTCGTCCTCGAATCTACATTTATAATAAAGAGAATATAACATATCACATATATGAATTTATTAAATAATTTAGGACACGCATAATGGAGATATTTATACTTCCATTTCTAATGTATCTCAATCAAGATTGCAAGTTTGATCCCTCAACTAAGATCCTGCAAGTGTAAAGCAAGAACAAGATAAGTAATATGAAATGTGATGTAACTCTCATACTCACTTGGATGAAATATTTTATGCCCATGAGATGATAGTATTTTAAGAAATAAATGTCTTGAGTGACCGAAATAATATATGATAATAAAAGAATCGAGATCAAACGAATTTTCAAGGCAGCGAACTTGAGAACAAATAAGGATGACGGCTAAGGTTTCAACAAGAAATAAGCAGATCTTTTTTTTTTGTTTTTTTTTTTCAAAGCTGCACCAGATTTTGAAGAATAGATGATGGCTAGGGTTTGAAGAACAAAAGAAAGCAAATAAGAAAGACGGCTAGTATTTGAAGAACCAAACCAGAATTTTTTTTTGTTTTTTTTTTCAAAAACTGAAATAGGGGAAAAACTAGAATAATGAAAAATAACTAGAAAACCGAATAAAAAATGCGGCTCTGATACCAACTGATACGATGCTCAATAACAATGCCTTGAGTGACCGGAATAATATATGATAATAAAAAATGAGATCAAACGAATTTTCAAGGCAGCGGAATATCAACCAAGCAATTGATATTATAAATATATGGATTTAATAACAAGATTGACAACCTTGTAATTAACGACGAAAGTTCTTGAAGAATGGGTTGCAAGTGTTCCCTCACAGCAAAGCAATTAAGCCATAATATTTATAGATTCAAAGATATCTAAAATAATTACAAATAACAGTATTTATATGCTCTAGATAGTAGAATTTGGGGTGGAAGAAAAGACCCTAACTTAGCCTACAAGAAAGGTAATTAGTTTCCTAAAATAACTAAAGGAATTCCTATTGCAATTATCAGTAGAATTTCCCTATATAATTAATTCTGAAAATTCCAAATAAATATGGTTAAACCATGATTTATTTGGCCCATAATATGCTGACTCTTCATGCGGCCCAATTTGTAGCACGTTGAGAACTTGGATCTGATCTAACTCGATCTTGTAATTGGATCAATTGTAAATTGCAAACATTCTTGATTATCTTCAATTTTCTTATGTCTGAGATCCACACCATTATCTTTATCCTCCAACTTTTCTAGAACATTCTTCTATCACCGACTGCAATTATAAGCATTTCCTAATTTATATCATTCCCCTCTTCAAAATGATTCGTCTTCGAATCTGCATTCACAATAAGGAGAGTATATCCAGGGTTCATATCATCTTGATTATTCCCTAAAGACTCTGACACTAAAAGTCGTGTAAAGATTGAAGCATAATCACCGAAAAATCTAGCCAAGGCTGGAGGTTTAAGATAATTTGTATGAAAGGTTAGATCCACTTTTGAATATTAATCAAGTTAAAGAAAATTTAAAGTTATGGTTTATGTTCTCTTATTATTCATGAATAAGTTCTCTCAAGAAAGTGCATCAAGATAATGTCATCTTAATGTATAAAATTTTAACCAAGGTTGATGAAAAATCGCTAGAATTCTATCATACTAGACCCATTTGGCCAAAACTCGACTCGAATGTTGTCGAAGTGAAAATCCGATCCAAGCTCCTACAAAATACGGTCCAAATTCACTTGGACTTAGCTCAGATTCCTATAGAATAGAAACAATTTTATTAGGACTCGACTATGAACCGTAATGAGCCAGCCTGGATTTTCGAGCCATCTGACTCGAGTTTACATGCTAAGTTAGAGGAAAAAGAAATGAAAGGTTTCGACAAAAAAGTGTTTGGAAGTTAAAAGAATACTGGAATAAAAAAATGATGCGACCTCAACATTCTTCCTTTTCGTTGTCAAAAGAAAATTTTACGGAGCTTTGAGTTCCTATTTTTTCATGCCCTTTTTTTATCTTAAATCATGGTTTTCAATTTGATAAAAATTGACAGCCAAACATCTAGTTGCATTTTTTCCTGTGTTAGGAAAGTAAACCATGATTTATAATTTTTTTTTCAATTTTACTACGTTCTCATAAGTGTTTTTCTTGAAATTATTATTCTCATATTTTATTTTGATTTGAAAGATATTTTTACCCTATTCACTATGTACTATACTGAAGCTTACAAAGATAGGTAATTAAGTAAATAGATAAAAGTCATAATTGAAGATTTGTCATGTGTATCAAGTGTAATATTGTAACACCCCAAGATTTTCTTGAATTAATTAATTAAATAAATAACATATATGTTTATTTACGAAAATTCAGTTGAAAAGAAAAAAAAAGTTGAGAAGTTAAAGATAAAGTTGTGTATAGAAAGGACTTTGAGAAGAAGAAAAGAAAGAAAAAGAAAATAAATAAATAAATAAATAAAGTATTTAAAATATATTATTACTTAAGGTTGTGGATAAGATTTAGAATTAGATTTTGGGGAGGTTAAACATGAAATCCTGAATTAATTTTTAGCCCAACAAGAGTCAAAGTCTTCTCCCCTATAAATAAGTCGCCTCTAATCTTCAGCCTCATTTTACCAGAAAAATAGATTTTTCTCTCCACTTTGAACCCTTGTAGAACTCCCTCCTCGATGTGCGTGCATGAGAGCTCCAGTCAGCCATCTAATCTTTAGTGAATCCTCTGTCAAAAGACGTCGGACTTCTCATTAGGAACATCTCCGTCTTCTTGAAAATCGCGTCCAAATTTAAAGTTTCAGGCAGTGTGAAATTGTCCAGGTACGTAAAATTTTGGGTTCACTTTTGGATGTGATTTCTTGATAGATTAATTAAGAATTCGAAAGATTAAAGCATGGTTATTGTTCTTTATTTATCAAGAATATATTCCTTCTTGTTTCAAGTTGAAAGCATGTCTAGATTTGTCAGAACAAAGTTTCGCTTTTTCGACACCCTCGAGTTGGAAGAACTCGGCCTGTGACCCGCAGAGTCTTAATCCAACCGAATTGAGACTGAGCTCGGCCTAGGTTTACAGGGACCCAACCCGAGTTTCCCTGACGACGATCGCATGGTCTTGATTTCCACTATGCGAAACCCCCTTGAGTTCTAGTACACCCGACTTGGGTTCTCAAGGTTGAGAGGAAAGAGATCGATGTGTGGACCCGGACCGAGTCTTCCATGACCCGACCCACATCAGAGAAAACTCATCCTCGATTTCACTGTACCCGGTTTGGATTCTGTACCGATGGCATATATAATTTTATATTGATTCGTAGAGATGCTAAAAGTTTGTTTTGTCCTTGTTATGATGTGTGATGAATTGAACAGAACAAATTGTTAAATATGAAAATATAAAAGCTGAAAGCTGGGATCCTTGTGTGCACTAATTGTTATACTTAAAGTTAATGAAAATGGATCTTTGCGGTCCTACTTGAGTAATCTTGATAAGCTTAAGTCTATTTGTGAGTAATTAAATGCTCATTTGATCATGGTGTGATCTACCTTGATCTTATATGAAAGTGCCATGTTGATCCATAATAAAAGAAGTCGAGCTCGCCTAGGACAACGAATATAGAAGACCTTAGGAAATGTTTAAAGTAAAAGATATAGTGTAAGACACCAAAGAAGAACTGCTATGAAAAGAAAAATATAGAAAGAATGGAAAAGAAAAGAACAGAAGTGAAAAGTAAAGTTTGACAGTGATATTATATGTTCTTTGATGTTTATGACTTAATTTGCTAATTTTTCTCTATTTAAATTATTGCATCAATCTGTATTATTTCATGAACTGAGCATAATTGTTCATGGATATTCCATGTCCCTGTGTTTGAACCTCACAAATAATTAATGTTATAGATGGAGGCGCGTGCAGCAGCAGAGTTCGTGGTGATACATTTGCACATGAGAGTCGGTCTTAGATTTTTCTATTAGAGCTCCCATAATTTATTTTGATGTAATAGATGCTTTATAGAATTTGTTAGTAGAGGATTTATCAGAACAGAAGAATTGTTAGCTTCCGAATTATATTCCTACTTTGGTTATTATTAGTTATTATGGATTAGTTAGCTTCCGTATTTTTATGAAAGAAGTTATTCTTGTTCTTCAATGTTTTTAGTGTCTTATTGGATTATGAAAATCCATGAAAAGTTATGTGTATAAGTAACACCGGCCCATACTAGCCCAATCGTCACGTGTCAGGATGGCAAAATTTGAGGCGTTACAAATATTAATTATATTTAATGATTTAATAGTCCCGTTTAGGAGTGTCAAATACTTTCATCATTGTTCATGCATTAAAAGTTCGGCTCATTAGTGATGGATATATTTTACGTGTTCATGGGTTAATAGCCCTGCTTAGAAACAAGGGTTGCTTCTTGCAGTTCATGAGCCCAAAAGTGTCTTGCTCGGAAGTGATAGATACTTCTACATATTATTTTCATGAGTCAAAAGCATCATTTGGGATTGACCGGAAAAAGAAAGAACAATTATATTGTATAAAGAAGAAAGGAAGAAAAATGTTGGCTAAAGAAGAATGATCATTTCCAGTTGAAAAAAAAATCATTTATGCTTAAAAAAATATTCTTCATCGGCAAAAGATGAAGTTCATTAGCAATTGATAAAATTAAAGTTCACTGCCAGTCAATAAAAAAGTAAAGTTGAATCGATAAGGATGGTGGCAGTATTCATGATGTTGCAAAGATGAATATGAGGGTGGAGTTATTAGCACTCCTTATTGTTTGTTATTTGATGTAAAGTTATTTAAAAGTGACTAATAGAAAAATGAAGATAGAATAATAACTCACTTCCACTTTCTACTAGAAAGTTATTTCACTTTCACAATTTATAGAGTTATTTGTTATAGGATAAAAATTAAGTTGATCAATCAAAACTCAAGAAGAAGAAATTATAGGCAACACCAATCCAAAATAAGTCTAATTGTTACGTGATAGGATAGTGAAATTTTGGATTATTACAACACACCGACAGTTTATATAATAAAGTATTATGTTTGGTAAATATATAAATGCGAAAGTTGAAATGAATATTTAACATTTTGTTTTCATTGGATTGCATTTCTTTAATGTTTTGCCTTCAATTATACGGTTTGTCCCTCATTTAATTTTTTTTTTGCAATGTTGACAAGTTTGAGAGTTTAAGTAAAGTCATTATTTGTTCTGCAAAACCAATATCGTAAAATCAACTCATAAACTCATAGAGTTTATGTATCAAATAAATTTTATTATTTACATAATAGTTATACAATCACAAGCACACATCTATGATCCACGAATAATAAACAACTAACATATTTTACTAATATGAAATAAATATGAAAGTAATAAAATTATAATTACTTCATATTTCAACTTTTGGATTTTTGGGACGCCCGAATCAATTGGCTGGTCATCCGAAATACTAGTATCAATAAGGGTTCAAAATATTCAAATGTTCATATATGGTTCAATGGGATTTGGACATTCGATCTTCTTAGAATGCAACAGTTCAAAGTATTCAGACACTCTGACATGAGGTCCAAAAGGTTTGGGTGTCAAATCTTTGATAAAGTATAACCTCCAAATCATTCCAAACATTCAAACATTATGTTCGATATGTTTGGATAAAGGTGTTCGTCGGGTCGATCCAATATTGGGTCAGATCAAATTCTTGATTAGGTTGGACCAATATTGGGTCGGATCCAATTCTTGATCAGGTCCGACCTAATCCAGCTCAATCATGACTCAATCATTGGTCGTATGGAGTACGAGTTATGAAATCCTAACCTGAATCAACTCGACTTGACCTGGCAATTTGAATATTTATTATTTTATTATATTGAATTTTTAGTTAATTTTTATGTTATATTCTATTTAAAATATTAAAAAATCAAACTAAATTATTTTAAATATAAAATAATATTTAACTACTCAAAAAATATGTTTTAAAATAAGTATTAAATATTTTTTATATTAAATAATATAAAAAGTGAAAAAAAGAAAAATGTGGTTGGGTAACCCAATCAAACCGACTAATTGGACCTATTTTCTTTAATATTGATTAAGAACACTCTCAATCATAAGATTAATATTTTGGGATCAAAGTAGACCATAAGCATGCCACTCCCATCAAGAAACTTGTCTTGTGACATTTGAAACACGCCTAAATTTCGTAAAAAAAATTATATTTTTGCCGACGCCGAACTATCGTCTGTTATCACGACTGATTGACGACTTCAATCGACGCACAACCAGACGATCGAAACACTTTCGAGCATTCCAGAAGTGCAACAGTCGGAAGCGAAGAAGATCTGTTTCGATCTTTTTTCTCTCCCCCATTACACCTTCACGGATCTATAACTCACGGAGCCATGATCTCGCGAATTCAAAGATCCACAAAACTCCCCAATGAAGGATCATAAATGGGCTCCACCTCTTTCCCCTCTTTTCTTCTTCATCTCTAACTTTTCATATCCAACATTTTCCATTTTTCTCATCTCTGATCAGCTTGGTCGTGGCCAGGCGACGTGGGGACGAGCTCTGCAGGTCCATCAAGTGTCAGTGACATAGAAGGACAGGGAGGACATAGCTAGAGTTTGATCCAGCAAGGAGAAGAACTAGACGACATCAAAGAGGTGTGATTTCGGGATTTGAGTCATGGAAACTTTTCATAAAAATGTTGCATGCTTAAGGACTATAATGGTTAAGGTTTATGCTAGAAAAGGGTAGAATTGCTATAGGAATTCATATTGAATGGTCATGATTTATTGACTTCTTATCATGTAGTGCTATTATCTCTTAAATGAGTTGCATGTTGTGATATTATGTTGAGATAGATCTACTTTCATATGATCGTTTGGATTAACATCATGACTATTTCGGGTATGATATGTTTTAATTTTTTTAAGAATGAAACTAGCTTAAGATGATTGATAATGATACTATGAAGCTCTTTTCAATTAAGTTAGAATGAGATGGTTTTTCCTAAAGATTCTATGAAGAATTGGATATGAATCCGTCAAGATTTGACTTTTGAATCATGTTAGATTTAAGATTCAGTTGTAAATATTAATTGTATTATTTATGTGTGAAAAATTGGGTGAAAACTTAAGGATCCGTAATGACCTACGACTTTGTCGATTGAAACGAACGCTCGAACATCCGATTAATCTTGGCAGAGTATAGCAACATGTCATATTTGACGTCCAAAACTCGATCGGATGACCGATATGGACCAGAATAGAAGTAAAAAACTCTTTGGGATGATTGACCTAGAAAATATCGAGACTCAAAAATGTCGGCAATAACCAATCGATTGATCAAAATCTTTTCGGACGACCGATCTGGATTATCACACCAGAAGAACTTTCGATGGTTGACAAGTGCAGCAGACGACCGATCAAATTTTGGCCGACCAAAACTTTTGACCGAAAGTCCAAAAATCTTCTCATGTTATAATGGACGATCGAACCTCTTTCGATCAACTGAATGTAGTAAGCTTTGGAACGGCCAACGAATGAGCTTAGAATGGACGACACTCCTTTTTCATCAACCGATGGACATAGACAAAAATAGACATTGACTTCTCTTTCTAACGATCGTTGAATGTACACCAAATAGATGACCGCTTGATCTTTCCAGTGTCCGATCTGTGGGCAGAGAGAATACGACTTTAATTTAAATCATCTCATGTAATTTATTTTTTGTCCACTTAATTGATATTGATTAATATGAACCTTCAGATGATTCGAAGCCACTTTTGCTCTCTACAACTTTGATTAATCTAAGTGATCGAAAAAGATGCCCAAGATTTATAAGATAAAAGGAGGGTTACCAATTGTCTATGTAGATGTGAGTTTCTCTCTACAGATATTTTCGCCTTGCATGAGGTAATCTTACTTGATGGGGCACTGACTGTGGCATCTCATTAGCCCACCATGGTCTAGATAGCATACTTGTGTATTTGCAATAGTATTTCCTAAAAGTGGAGAGATTTTTCAACCAATTGACAAGATGAATGATTATGAATGGATAAAGATGAAGAGAAGGACTTTGTCCTTATGAACATGAACATGAATAATGAATATGAACAAAGAATAAGAATATGGATTATGAACATGAACTATGGACATAAAAATAAAATGAAATGAGAAGATATGAAACATGATGATATCTTTATTGATTTTTCAATGATGATTTACTCCCATATCCGAGTTATATATTTGCTTCATGCATTTTCTATACGAACTCACACTTAACTTTATGCTAATGATTGAGCTTGCTCTCTTGTGTGATTTTCATAGGTACATGAGATGGATTGTGTTCCTGATTGATGTGTGTGCGGTGATTACAACTTGACGGCGTGTGCAAATGATTATCGTAGAATTTAGATGAAGTCTTTTTTTCCTTTTATTTCATCGAGTTGTATTTGGATTATTATGGGATATATTGAGTTGTACATTGGCGTAGACTTTATAGATGATGAACTTGAAGTACCTTTTATTTTATATGGCTTACGCATTTTATTTCTTCAGTTGTAATATTTTATTATTAAGTATTTCGCTTATGTATCGCTCTTCTTGATAATTTCGATCAATAAAAGAGTCAAAGAAAGATGAAGAAAAATAATACGCAGAAAGAAATTTTGCCACACAACGGATCAAATTTTAGAATGTTAAAAACTTAAACCTTGTTAAAGTTAAATGCACCTTCCTTATGTTCTTTCTATTTCTTCGGATTCTCTTGGTCTTGATTGTTCCTTTTTTCTTTTCACCACGTTCCCAACACGTTCAAACTCTTCTCCCAAAGCGTCACAATTCACAGGTAAGAACAAAAGCCACCTAAAGATGTGAATCTTGAAGTAAAGAAAGTAGGAAAAAAAAAAAAGAAGAGAAGGGCTTGAGATTAAATTGGGAAAAAAAGGAGGAATGTGCTTTCATTCGATGGATCACGAACGTAAAAGATTTTCCCAAATTCCCATGTCGAAATAAGAAAGATTAAGAACAATCGAATTTTGGCATCCCTTCTCATTCCTAGAGGCAAAGGTCCAAGTTTCCAAACTTTTTCATCAACATTTTTTTTGAGATGCTATAGAAATTTACAAAATATAGTAACTTTGTTTAATATATTATTGTTCGCTCATGCCTCTTTAATGTAACAAAGATTAGTAAAATCATAAAATTACATACTCTGGTTCCCAAAATATTTTTAAAAATAATGGCATGCTCAAGTTGTGTTTCTTATTTTAATACACTTTTGTTAAAATTGCATAAGTAGGAAATAACATTGATATTTCATAGTTATTACAAACTAAGCGTCTAAATGGAACTTGATCTCTTGGGCCTCCTTTTATAATTAAAAAACTAAGTAATGTGCCCTTAGTTAGAAACTAAGTATTAAGAAACAACGTACTCGTTTATTTTTTTTCCATTAATCTCTTGGTCCTCCTTTTATAATTAAAAACATTTCAAGCATGAAAGGAAAACAAAATTACCAAAGGTGTATAAAATAATGAGCAAGAAAATTATACCATCTAATTAAAATTTTGTAAGTTCTTTTTAATGGAAGAAAATAAAATCATGTGTGATATTCCGAAGCAGAACTTTTTATTTCTTTTACCTTTTTTTATATAAGAAAAAGGATTCAGGAAAAAAAAAGAGAGCAATCGTAGAAGGCGTGAAGCAACTAAAACGTGAACTCTGAACCTCGAGTTAAGATTTAAGAGCTAATAGTTCTAATTTTTTAATTTAATAAAATATATAGTTTGGAATTTTTTTCTCTTAAAAGTTAAATTGTTAAAATTTTAGATATAATAGTGACAATCTTTTATCAGCACAAGCTTTATATGTAATATAAAATATTACATATCAAATTCCTCAAAAAAAAAAAAAGTAAGCTTTTTATGTGATTCAATTTCTCACGCAGTCATGCGTGTCTCATGCTTACTTTTCTTTCTACCAAAAAGTAGATCTCCGGCAGTGGACTTCAACATCAGCACCATCACACTCCCTGTCTCTTTCACTCTTCTCTGTTTTCTATTTTTTTTTCTTCCGTCTGATGCACCATCACATCAGCAGCAACCCCTCTCCTCGCAGATCTAAAATAAAGATCAAGCGAAGGGAGATGTTGGGATTCGGAGCATGTTGGCTGTTTGGCAATAGAATCAATTAACATAACGACTTAAGGATTGTTTAGTTAAGTTTATAAGTTAGTTTAAAAAAAATTTAGCATTTGATAATTTAAAAGTTTGATTGATAAGAAAACATCAAACTTAAAAAAAATAAGTAAGAGGAGAGGTGCTTATTTTCTTTCGAAAAAATAAGTCAATTAGATATCTCACAATTAATTTGTTGTTATCAATATAAGTAATTTTATTTAAACGTGTAACTGTTTATTTTTAAAAATAAATTTCAATCAATAAAATACTTATTAGTATTTTAACTTATCAGTTATTTTATATCAGTTAAGTCAAACGGACCCTTAATATAATGTCTGACTTATTATCCGTCCGAATTCGATAATTTATTAAACGGATTGAACTAAGACAACAAACGGGTCGGATATCTAGTCTAATAAACAAAAATCATCAAAATTAGAGTCAGTCTTAATTTTGACCGTTTGATTTCACCTTTTTGGTGAAACTTAGCATGGTAGCTGGGTTTAATTATTAACTACTTAATTTAATCTATCATGCATACCCTTTCATCATATTAACTACTTAATTTCTCACTATTATACTTCATTTAAGCACGTCCCAAATTAATTTGCAAATTTAATTATTTTTCTATTGTCAAACACGGTCATTAATTTTTTTTTTTGAAAGGAATAATATATTTAAGTAATCAAAGAGTTTTCATACAAAAGATGGACAAGACTCGAAGGGAGATGTGGCAAAATTTTTGATATCGTGAGCGATGTGGTACGATAGTAGGTGCAAGACTAGGCAAATGTCTCAAATGTCAGTCAGGATGCAGTTTAACAACGATAGCGCTGGTTGATGATTTTGATGAGCGCAGAGTCCCAAGTTTACCTCTCAATGGAGCTCACTAGGTACAAGTACTTTCCATGTGGGGGGGGAACCACCGATTCAATCAGCAGGTAAGGTACAAAACGGCTTACGTTTTGGAACAGTAGTAGTACTAGTAGGTCTCTCTTCATAACGGAATAAGCTGCATGCGCCCACTGTCTTCTGATTTCGCCCAGTTAATGCAATAAACGTTCTCCTTTTTTTTTTTTTTTTGGGTTGTCTCGGCTGATTTCTTTGAGGTAAATGGCTGTTGATTGATCACGTCTGTAATGGGCTGAGAGATGTTGTGTGATGATCTGAGCAAAAGGATATAGATAGAGGCAAAAAGGTGTACTTCAGGCCAGGGTTCTTGATGGTAGTGTGCCTCTGCTTCTAATAAACAAATGAAAACAGCAGCTTTGCTTTGCAATGGAGCTGCATGATGGTACTGATGGCGAACTAATTTTGCACTACCTTTTCCATTCAGCACAAAGCTTTAGCTTTTAATCCACTAGAGAAAGCAAAGAGAAAAAAGATGAACTAAAAGCAGCAACTTATGTACACTGAAAAATAAAAAAAGTTAGCTTTTAAGATCGACTCGTATGGTGGATACTTGATGAGCATGCAGATTGAGGGATTCACTCAGACTTGCATAGCTTCTCTCGTAAAATTAAAGAATGGTCGGAAGGTTTCAGTTTCCAAGATGGTCTACATGTACTTGAAATTCAAAGCAACCATTGAAAAATAATAATTAATTAATTAATTAATTAATATTCAATGGTCTCATCCTCACGAAACCACTTGCTCCATGAAAACGTTTCGTCATCTTAGATATTTTTCCGGAAATTTTGCCGGAAATGATTTCATGATAGTTCAGAGGTGGCTGGTCAACAGAAAAATAGTTTCCTATTAATGAAAAAAACATTTTTTTACATAAAGAATGAAGTCTTTTTTCTGAAGGAAATTTTATTTTATTTTCATATATTTTTACTATTTTTCGCACCTAAGTCGAAAAAGACGGAGTTTTTCGAACTGTCGGAAATCGTTTTGCGACGTCCTCTTTTTCAACGGATCTGTTCCGTCGGTAAACCCGTCGAAACTTTCATTTTCGACAGATATTTTCAATTTTCCGACGGACGAAATCGTCGAAAAATACTATTTTTCTTGTAGTGCCTATTCTCGACGCAAAACAAAAACTACTTCGTTAAATTCACTTTCAAAATCATTAGGAGATATTTTCATCAAAACAAAGGGAGAAGTACCTCCAATTTGAGTTGGGATAGTTAAAGACAAATCAGATCGGAGTGACTAATTCAATTGGTTCAATCGCGCATCGACCAAAGATCATGTCAAAATAGATTTTGACATTGAATTGGGAAAAATCGATTGAATTGGATAGTTGAGTCAAGCTGATCGCTTCAACTCCGTTCAAATCATTTTTTTATAAAAAAATTAAAAATGATAAAAATAAGAAAGTTAAAAAGAACAAAAAGGAGGAAATATAAGGAAAGTTAAAGAGGAAGGAAAATGATATGTATAAAAATAAGAATTAAAATAAAAAGGTAAGTATTTAAAATAAAAATAACATTAAAATGAAAAATTATCAAAGGGCATAAATAAATGACATAAAAAAGGAAAGTATTAAAGAAATAAGAAATAAGAATAACTTAAGATAAAATTTATTAATATAGCATCTATCATCATTAAATAATAGATTTGAAATCAATAATAATCTATTTATATTTATATATTTATCATTATTATTTATGATTATTAAAACTCTTAATAAATAAAAAAATATGTTATATTATTTTTTAATATTATTAATAGGTTATTAGCACACTATTCTTATACTATATCATATAACTTATATTATATCTTAATAATTATTATAAAAATATTATTTTAATAAAATCTGGTTCAATACCATCAAACCCGATTGGACCACTCCAATTGCGACCCGGTAGTGAGTACAGTCTGGTCGTCGATCCGATTATGAAATAATTGATTAAAGAATAAATATATTTGCTTATAAGTATAATTTTTTTTAAAATTGAATACTGAGATACTATTTTATCGAGATTAAATCTACTTGATTGTGTTTGATGTAATTTTGATGTCGGTTGTTAATAATATTTTGTTTTATAGTTTTGATATGAATTCTCTCTAGTCATTTTCCAATACGCAGAAGAAAATGGTGGATACGGCCCACTAAATGGTATCCACGGGCTGTTCCGGCCCTATGTGAATGCGCGAAAACAACATTTTCTTATTTCTCAACGGCATCTCTCTAATTTATTTTAGATAGTATAACTAATGTAATGACTCATGCGATGCACTGATGATATAAAATTAAATTAATCATATACTTATAATTAATATTAGTTTGATATATTTTAATATTAATTAAATATTATGCTAATTATATAATAGATAAATAATATATTAGTACATATTCCCTTTGTTTTCCATTTATATTAAGTTCTTGATATTAATTTATAAATAATTAATTTAACGAAAAGAACTTTTGGCTGAACCATTATTTATCTTTTATTTTTTTATCCAACCATGCATACATTGAAAAAAATAGTATAATAATCATACCCACCTTCACCAAAGTCAATATCTATCATTTAATTAAAAATTTATAGGATAATTGAACTTTGAATTAGGTCCATTACTATTCACACACAAATGTATACATATTTATAGAGAGAATAAATAGAGTGCATATCAAAATTTTATTATGCGCCATGAACAGAGACATGACTCCACGTGGGTCTTGCAGTTATGAATGCAATCCATGTCAAAAATTGAATATACACTTTTACTTAACCCCAAATTTTGTATGTAGTGTATTTCTCTAAATTTTTGTCATTTTTGCAAGTTAATTATTTATATGTATGAACCACATAGTATGAAATTAACTTATGCATCCACGTCAGGAACTCGTCCTCGTCTTTCTACTATGTTTTTCTATGGGTGATCCCTCGCACCAGGTCAGGAATCACACGGTTAAGACTCCACCATATTTTATCCATTTATTCGTCATGAAATCTTCCACCATCCTTTACACATATGCTGTAATAAATATCATTTCACCTATAAAGATTGATATAATTAAAATTAAAAATGATAACATGTTACAAGTGGCCTTTAAGTGCCAAAACCAAATGGAAAAATGGCAAGAGAATTCTTTTGACTAATTACTTATGAATATAAAGGTAAAAACTTTAAAAGAGAAAGTCATGCATGTATATATCCTCGCAAAAGAAAACAAAAAAAAAAACATTTGTGCAAACAAATAAATTATATAAAGAAAAATAGTTTGTTATGACCCGGAAGTCCATGAGAGAAATGTCCATAATGTTTTTAGATTACGATTCTCACATAAATTTAAAGGTAATATTTTATAGACCAAAAAAATATGCTCTAATAACATGGAAATAAAATATAGATGGTCAGAAATTATTTTTATTTAATTCTTGATATATGGAAATTGGAAATTCTATTAATTCTTTATATATGTAAATTGAATATCATAATTTTTTTATTTTTGAATATGTAAGCATCCATGGTCATAAAAAAGGAATATGGATCACAAGTAGAATATGACTATAAACAAATGACTGTGGACAAAGAATTTTTTTTTTAAAAAATTAATATGAGTAAAAAATATCATTTCAATAGAGAAGGATAATCTTCGTTAGTTGCCACAATTGCACCAGACCTTCGCTGCATCAAAATTAGTTGACATCACTAATAATATTTGTTTCATATTTGAAGAAATAAGGCAAAAGAAGGAAGAATCAAGCAGATTGATTTATTTAAAGAATTTGCTTATGAAAAATATACCATTCGAAACTTTAAACACTTTTACGTATGCATCTATCATATACGAATTAAATAAAAAATAAATATAATTACTATAAATAAATTGAATAATCTACCTTTCATCTTTGAAAGAGGCTGGGGCAGAAGTATATTTACGCTATGGTCTTGGATTGAGATGTCTTAATTCTCTTTGCCAATAAATTTGTTGTGAAGAGATGAGAAGAGTTCTTGTCGTTAACTCTATTTATATATAACTATGCATGTAGTTATTGGAGGAAAATTATTATTTTTGGTGAAGAAATTAATGGTGCAAAAAAATTTTTTTTTTTCAGTTACAGGAGGCAACGTACGTGTAGACACGCTGAGCGGGATATGGTTACATGAATTAACGTGTGCATACTCAATTAAAATTTTAATGAGTATAGTTGCATGATCAATATAACATGTACATGCATATGTGGAACATAAAATGTTTAGTTGCAGAACATTTAACTATCGAGAAAACAATCAAATTATTTAAAATAATATCTTTAGAATTATATTAAACATGGGTTTGTGCCAAATGTCATCGCGCATTGTCCTCATATATTGTGGTGGCTATGATATTGTTATTCACTACCTTATAATTATAACTGTGAATTATTATTATTATTACTGGCGGATGCTCAATTATTTTAACAGTTTTTGGCAACTAAATCTTACGTTTACCTCTCCTTCCGATTCGAAATATAGAATGACATCATTTAATTAAAACTAATGAAGTAATGACCATGTCGTACACCAAAAATATCTTTAAAATAATATATATATATATATATATATCCTGCACGATAAAAAAATATTGGTTAAATATGTTGTTTTAATGAATTTTTTTTCGGATTGGGTATAGTTATTTGTATTAGTTATCTAATGGGTACTATTCAAACCAAATAACTACACCCATTAAATGTTTAAAATATTAGTTATTTTGATATATCTTTAATAGTCATTTTATCTATTGAACAGTTAGGATTTATTATTATCCACTAATCTAAAAAAATTATATAGTTATAATAACAAACTCTAATGACACTATTAAAAACTAATTATAAATTAATATGCTATGAATCTGTGAATTAGTATTATAATAATTAATTGCAACATGTTAATTAGAGGACATGTGACACTTTATTCATATGTCAACTGTCATTCTCTCTCAGAAAGTACTTTCTCTTTAATATAATATAGATAAGTGATGATATTTCATTCGGTTTTAACAATTTCATTTAGGTTGGAATATAGAACTAATCATGTGGCATGTCTACAAATAAGTAATCCATTTCTATGCATCCTAAGATAACAAAATTGATAATGTTGTTCTAATTAACGACTTAATTGTTCAAAAAAAGATTTGTCCAACACATCTATTTTAACGTGTGTTCGTATTAAAAAAAAAATCTCTCTTAGTTGTTCACATCATGAACAACAAAACTCCTGACGGCAGTTGCATGCACCAAGTCCTGGCGAGCCAAGATGGAGGGGTTTTACAACAATGTCAGCAAAACCTGATCTGGGATTCTCGTGAAATCCTTTTAACAGAGGAAGTAAGAACCTCATGGGACCATGTCACTGCACAATGATTGTCTTCTCACAAGAAACAACAATGAACTTTTGAGGTAGGGTATCTATGTGCACAGCCCTCTTTTCGTCGAAAGTTGAGATATCCATTGATGAAGTTCTCATACTCCAGACTCGTGAATCCTGAAAAGAAATAATTACATGCCACCTCCCAGAGGAAAAGCTGAAGCAGCAACAGGAAGATGTAGATAATGAACCATCCTTCATCAGATTGATGCTCAAGCTTTTGAACTTCTCTCTTGAATATTGCCGGGGCGCTTTCCTCCAATCAGTGCCAACATTTTCATCATAGCAACAAATTCGTCATAGCAGATGCAGCCATCCCAGAATTCAACATCGAAATCAGGTGAGGTTAGAACACTGGGGAGCAAAGCATGAACTGATAGCAGAAGAACGTGAACAGCTTATCAGTATCAACTTCTCTTAAGATGTAATAACCGATAAAAAAAATAAAATAATAAAAGAGAAAAGAAAGAAAGTAAAAACCGTGACAGCCGCAAGATGAGAAACAAAAGTTAAAAACCAAATCCCAATTGGAGTAAAAGTTAGTTAGAGATAAAATTTTATCCCATTAATTAGATTAGACTTAAATTAGAAGAGGAGTCCTATAAGACCAAAACAAATCATGCCCTAACCCCTTTTTCCATCAAACCTCACGAAATCTGCCCTCTAAAAATTCGTTTGGGTGCTGATATCGTCCATAAGGCAGGGGCCAACCCGAGGAAGAACAGGGACAGAGGGCGCAGGAAAAATAGGGAGGAAACATGGGACGTGATCATTAGGATTCCGATGAGCCAAAGTGAGGATTAACGACAAACAAAGGTGGGTGAATTGAAAGCATGACCATTGAATAGAATTAAATCCCGCCCTAAATGATTCTATAAAGAAGAAAATAAGAGGAAGGTTCCAAGTTTATAGTTTTGATTGTTTGATTTCTTGATTGATTGATTGCTAGGGAGTAGAAACTAGGTTAGGATGTTATCATGCTAGGTGTTTTAAGAAATTTTCGTGTTTGGAGATTCTGCAGGACGCCAACCGGTCGATCGATCTTTGTTCATTGTTAACCACCGGTCGACCCGATTCCTCGATCCCTCAACCGATTTCATTATACATCGACCGGTCGACCAATCCTCGAAACCACATCTGCCGACCGGTCGACCGTTCAATCGAACGGATCGACCGATCCGATTATCCTAGAGTCCAAATTGATGAACCCACCGGTCGACCAATCTGAACAGAACGATAGACCGATCCAAAGACCCCAGTCGACCGTTCTCCAGAACCGGTCGATCGATTTCCAGCAATTCCTTTTTTTACATGTTTATTAGTAAATTCTTGACCCTGATCTGTATATATACTATTCCTATCATAATGATGATTGAATTAATGCTATCTGATTTGTCCATGATCCATCTATGATTCAAAGTATGACTTTACAAGATGATTCACTCTACTACTGATCTTTTTCGTTTCCATGTCATGATTGAACAAAGAATAACAAGATTTCAAAGCTATTAATAAATTCATATAGAAGATTAATAATGGGTTCCAGTCCAAGCCAAGCTCCCTTGGTCATGGTTCGATCACCCATTGACCCACACTTCGACATATCCCAAGAATTAAAGGCACCTAAAGTCACCATGATTTCCAAACATGAATCAAGGTTAACAAGTATGAACAAGACAAGCAAGCATGAACGTCAAGTCAAGTTATCGATATTCTCATGTCATGATTACAAGATTTCTAGTATCATTTGATTCTATTGCCTTATGTTATCGACGTACATCTCTTATGATTATATATGATGCTCTCATCTTTCACATTTCATGTCAAGCTAAGTATGCCTTTTTATTTCTGATTATGCTATTCATGTTATGCATTGTATATCATGTGATTCTCCACTAGGATGTAAAGCTTACGGGAGGACCTCCTCCCCTGTGTCTGATTTTCGCATGGCTAGGTCAGTGACGAGGTGGAGTAGGTGTGTGGTGACGAAGTTCTTGCGATAAGAAAGCACATGAACCATAGGGCTTATTAAATTTCTTTTCCTTCCGCATTTATAAATTCATGATGTAGAACCTTATTTTATTTCTTAGAAATGATATAGTCACCTTTAGACTTCCACAATTAAAGATTATCCTTTTCTTTTCTTTTATTATTCTTACGTTGATGTGTCTTGGTTATTGACTGGGATATGATCAACATAATGGTCAAAGTCATAGCATGTCGTAGCATCTCTAGGTTGGTCTTTGCCACGTGGCGGGGGCGATTTTGGGGCATTACATTTATGGTATCAGAGCCTAAAGGCATGACTCTCTTGATGTCCTATTGTATAAGATGTAAGATAGTATAATATAATATAGTATAGTATAGTAATGGTTCATGTGCTATCGTCGAGCAGTTGCCACACCCTCCACCGAAAAGCAATGTTAGTCAAGTTCATGTTTAAGATAAGTTATTGTTTATTGATGTATGATATCTTTTATGATTAGAGGATAAGCATGTCACGACGATTAGAGCGGATCTAGGAGGAGGTGACCAAATCGGGCCAGAATGCTCTTGGAGTACCAGAAGGCCCAGAAGGTCCACTTCCGAGGATAGGGGCCTAGCCGGGTCGTGAACATGGATGTGGTCGAGGCCGTGCCCTAGACCGCGGACGAGGCAGAGGTCGCGCTGCTAGAGGGCCAGTAGAGGAACACTTTGACGAGGTTGCCCCACTTGAGGGCAGTCAGGCAAGAGACAGTCCATCGGCGTCAAGACGCTATAATCAAGGAGCACAACATGAGACACCAGAAGACATAATTCAGACCTTCCTGAAGTTGCACCTGCCTCAGTATGATGGGAAGGCGGACTTTTTCAAGGATGAAGAGTGGATAGAGACCATGGACCGTATTTTCAAATTGATGAGGTACGCCGACGGACGCAAGGTCTTATATGTCACATACATGCTTACTAGTACTGCAATGGGTTGGTGGAAGACTACAAGGGCCACCAGGTTCATAGGGCTGGAAGAAGGGGAAATTGCATGGGAAGATTTTAAGAAGGCCTTCATTGCTCATTATACACCCGAGCATGACCGCATCAACAAGCAAGAGGAGTTCCTACAACTGCAGTAGGGAACCATGTCTGTGACTGATTACCACACTCAATTCATCCAACTAGAGCAGTGTTGTCCGATGTCATTTGAAGGGCGTATTAGAGCCAACAAATTTATCAATGGGCTGCAACAAGCATTGAAGACTGAAGTCCTATCTGAAGATTGTGAGGATCTGGAGAAGACTATGAGGTTGGCCACACGTATGAAAAAACATCAAGCTGAACGCAAGGCCAAAGCTCCAGCTAAACTAATAGAGCAGCCCGTGCCTCGAACAAATGATCGTCGACCATTTAGGAGGGATGATCGTCGTGATCGCCATTACAGGTCGTACCCACAGAGGGACGCCCCACATCAAGCTCAGGTACTGCCATGCCCAGCGCCATTGTAGGCACAACCATTAAGACAACTACCACCACCACCGCACCAGCCACAAGTATCATAGAAGTCTTTATGTCCTCACTGTGGTCGTCACCATGATGGAGAGTATCGCAGACTGAGCGACACATGCATTCAGTGTGGACAGTTCGGACATTTCATCCGGAATTACCCACAGGCTGCCAGAGGAGGCCGAGATAACCGGGCAGTAGGAGGTGCAAATCCCGTTGTGCAAGGTCGTGTGCACAACTTGGAAGCAAAAGTAGCCCAAAATGACGATGATGTCATTAGAGGTACCCTCCATATCGCCAATTTGTCTGCTACTATTTTATTTTCTGAGGCCACACATTCATTTATTTCGGAGACGTGTGCCCAAACTTTTAGATTGCCTCTTCAGCAGATGCTCCATGCCATGCATGTGAGCACGCCTATGGAGGCTCTACATTCTGCTAGGTACATCCCAAATGTACTTGTCATTGTAGAAAAGAAAAACTTTTCTACAGATCTCATCGTCATCCCCATGGCGAATTATGATATTATTTTAGAAATGGACTGGCTTTCATATCACGACGCAGCCTTGCACCGTAAACAGAAGAAGATTATCATTGGCACGCAAAGCAAGCCCAAGGCGGTAATTAGAGGCACCCCATCGACCACGAATAAGGACATCGTCTTAGCCATTAAAGCACATAAGTTACTTCAGAAAGGATGTTGCGATTACTTAGCAAGTGTGATCAAGACAGATGCACCTGTCACAGAGCTCCAATTGGTAGATGTGGTGCAAAAATTTCCAGATGTGTTTCCTGAGGACACATCCGGACTATCACCGAAGCATGAGATTGACTTCAAGATAGAGCTCCTACTAGGAACAACACCCATCTCTAAAGCACCCTACCGCATGGTACCTGCTGAGATGCAAGAATTGAAGAAGCAGATACATGAGCTATTGGACAAAGGATTTATTAGACCAAACGTCTCATCCTATGATGCACCGGTCTTGTTTGTCATGAAGAAGAACGGCTCCATGCGACTTTGCATCGACTATAGGATGCTCAATAAAGTGACAGTGGAGAATAAGTACCCCTTACCTTGGATAAATGACATTTTTTATCAGTTGTCAAAAGCATCGGTGTCATCTAAGATCGACCTGCGTAGTGGCTACCACCAGCTGAGAGTGACCGAGGAAGATATATCGAAAACTGCCTTTCGGTCAAGATGTGGCCACTGTGAGTTTTTGATCATGTCGTTTGGACTGACGAACGCTCCCGCAGTATTCATGGATCTAATGAACAAGGTCTTTTGACCATATCTAGATCAGTTTATCATCATGTTCGTGGATGACATTCTAATCTATTCTTCCAGTCCAGAACAACACCGAGAGCACCTTAGGATAGTGCTGGAGACATTGAGGCAGCACAAGCTTTATGGTAAGTTTTCAAAGTGTGAATTCTGATTGAGGGAGATAATGTTCTTGGGACATATAGTCTCTAAGAAGGACATTGCAGTCGACCCCGTGATAGTGATATTTGGATTTTCCAGTGATAACTTGCTGAAATTAAAGAAAATGTCAATTTTTCATTTTTTTGGTCTCCCAACTCACTATCTGCAAGTGCACAGGTAAGTTGTAGTAGACTCAGGTTGTCGTATCCACAAGAATTTGAAGTCTAAGGCACCCTAAAACAATCTAAATTAGTTCTACTTTAATGGCTAAAAATAGATTTTCAAAGGGAAGTAAAAACAGATTTTTTTTTATGGAAAGTGAAATGATAACAGATTTTTGGGTTTTGGAAATTTATCAAAACTGAATTATAAATGCTAGAATGAAGTCTAAAAAGGTTTAACTATCTACGAGGAAGGTTCTTCTAGGATTTGGGATTCATCTAAATTAATTAAGGATGGAATGGAACAAGTTATCATTAAATGTCCAACTTTTGATTCAACTTGAAAATGGCTGTTCCCACAGCTCAATTGGCCTCTAATTAAGCAATATATGATTATATAATTGTTAGCTAGGTTGAATCAAAAGAGGGTCCTCACTGAAAATCAAGTTATCATTGGGCTCAAAAGAAAGATTCAATGCTGATTTTTTGCAATTCTAGGAAGTTTGGAATGATAACTTGCATTTGCAATCATAAAAAGATGGAATCATTCCAATCAACCAAACCAGGATAAAATATACTCAATAATGGTGCTTGTGTTCCATGTTTCATCTCTGAATTCAAGGGAGATTCAAAATCAACCTCTCGGTTGCAAAATAAATTGAAATCCACACAAATACACTCAATTGGAAATGCAAAACATATGGCCACATGAGTTCATAATTTCCATTTCTCCTTGGCCCATCTCTGGATCTCAAAGAAGCCCTTAAGACTACCTCTCAGTAGTGGATTAATATGAGGGTTGACAATGGAAATTAGAAGTTAGAAAAATGAGAAAACAGAAATTAACATTTCTGAAAAAAAATCAGCAATGTGGATTGATGGAATTCAAATTTGCCAAATGCCCCTTGACCCATCTCTGGACTGCAAGGGATTTCTAAAGTACACCTCTCAGTGATTTGAATAAAATAGAGATTAACAATTGACAAATCAAATTCCAAACAATCAGAAAATAGAATTAGAATCAAACTAAGAAATCAGATTTCGGAAAAATCAGATTTGAATTTTGAATTATCAAAGATCTTGATTCATTTCTGAATAAGATCAGGGCATATATTAGCCTCTCAACTATTCAATTAATCCAATCCTTGATGACAATCAGATCCAAAGCCCAGGAAATCAGATTTTGAAATTCAGGAAACCAAAAAATCAGCAACTCATTCAATTCATTCAAATCAGGAAAAACCAAATCAGATTTGAATCATAGGAATGTCAAAGCTTCTCAATTCATTTTTGAACAAGATTGGGATAGATGTTAACCTCTCAGTTGTTCAATTAGTTCAATCCCCAATGACAATCAGATTGAAACAGCCCAAGAAAATCAGAATTCAAATTTCAGAAAAATCAGATTTCAGAAAATAGAAATCAGAATTCTAATTGGGTTTGTATCTAGAACTTGACATTGATTCTTGATTCATTTCTGAACAAGGGTTAGAACAAATGATAACTTCTCAGTTATAAATACAAATAGGGTCTTCAAATGACAATATCAGATTTATAACAAATCAGATTTCAGAAATGTAAAACCAGAAAAATCAGATTTCTGATTTCTGTTCAGGAATTAATGAAAAATCTGGTTTGAGTCAAATGATTGCCCAAACAATCTTGATTCATTTCTGAACAAGATAGAGACAATACCAACATCCCAAAGACTCAATTAATCAGGTTGAGAATGACAAACAAATTCTGCAATTCAGGAAATCAGATTCAGAAAAAATAGGAAATCATATTTTCAGGAAACCAAATTCAGAAATCAGATTTGCAACTAAATGGAATCCAGAAATCTGACTTTATCTCTTAATGCATTCTGAAGGGTGATTAGATCAAATAACACATCTCAATCATGGTTTACAATGGTTCTAATGATAATATGAATCAGTGCAGAAAAGTTCTAAAATCTGAAAACCAGAATTGATTTCAGTGCAGGATTACAAATCAGTCCATATCCATCCAAAACTAATCTAAACTACTACCCTATCCTAGAAGAAATGGAGTTTAGCTCCTCATAATTACAAGATTTGTCATGAAATGGGATAAGAAACAGATACAATTCATGGCTGCTTCAAGCTCTCGGTAGTAGCTCCCAAAAATCCAGCAGCCCCCTTCCTTGCCTTGCTCCAAACCCTTGAATGACCAGCCTCCTTTCTCCTCCAGAAAAATCTAGCTTATATATCACTCCTTTCCACCCTTTGATCAGCATCTAAATGTTCTAATCCTCTTGATTAAGCCACCTGTCCATCTGCAGAAATTCCAGCAGTGACAGCTTCCCTTTTGTGCAGGAAAAAGTAGTGGTCCCCCCTATTTTTTCCACCTTTTTGGCCACCTTTCTCCCTGCTACAAATCCCCAAACAGCAAGCATCAAAGCCCTTGAATGGTGTTTTGACAAATAAGGATTAGGATAATGATAGTTGCTAGCTCAAATATCAAATGGTATTAGGTGTTGTGCAGGATTGAAAACTTGTATCAAAATTAATGAATTAAGGGGCCCAGAATGATAACTTGTCACAAATCATGGAAATTATCCAAATGCAAGTGATTCAAAGCATTTCAGGCATCAAATTGATTAGAGTGACAAGTGAGTGAGGTCAGAAATCAAATATGAATGAGATTCCTAAAAGTGATAACTTGAGTGCCCCAAAAACGATAACTTATATGACTTAAAAACGATAACTTGTCATAACTTAAGTTTTGATTATCCAAATGTGATGAAATTTGACCAGCAATGAGTTAGAACAATAATAAGATGATTGCTTAAGGTCCTTGTGCAGAATTAATGGTTTTGCATGTCGAAATGACAGAATTGCCCTTTAACGATAACTTGGTACTTGAAAAATGATAACTTGTTCAAATGGACTTAAAACTTTGCACAAGTTGAGATGTGACTATCCAAATATGATTTATACATGATAATGATGGATTTAGGGCAAGAAAACCATTGAAAATAAGTTCATTCAAAATAATGATAACTTGACACTTAGGAATGATAACTTGTCCTCAAAATGATAACTTGGCATATAATTTAAATATTAATGGATTTTGGCATTTTAGAACCTCTATGCACATGGAATTAAGTATGAAATGAGGAATATCAACTACTTATCACAATGTTTGCATTCCAAGTATAATTGGCCCAAAAATAGGTAAAAGTGGGACTCCATATGTATGAATTGCATCTAAAATGGGTTAAAATCATATAGTGATCAGCAAGTGATCACCCCGCGAAAGTGAAAGCAGTGACGAATTGGGTAAGACCGAAGAACGCATATGAGATTCACAGTTTTCTTATCCTGGCAGGTTATTATATGAGATTTATCAGGGACTTCTCCAAAATTATTGCACCCCTCACGAATCTCACAAAAAAGGTAGAAAAGTTTATTTGGACAGATAAGTGTGAATAGAATTTCCAAACTTTGAAGGACCGTCTGACTTTGGCACCAGTCCTTCCAATACCAACAGACAATGGAGGTTATGTGATCTATAGTGATGCATGTGGGACATGATTGGGCTGTGTACTGATGCAACACGACAAGATAATGGCCTATGCTTCACGGCAGCTAAAGAAGCATGATGTCAATTACCCTACACATGATCTGAAATTGGCGACAGTGGTTGACTTGAAGATCTGGAGACATTATTTATATGGAGAGACGTTCGAGATCTTCACATACCCCAAAAGCCTCAAGTACATCTTCGATCAAAAGGATCTTAATATGAGGCAATGTCGATGGCTTGAGCTTCTTAAGAATTATGAATTTGTTAGCAATTATCACTCTGGTAAAGCAAATTCAGTCACCGATGCATTAAGAATGAAGTGGGAAGGCTCGTTAGTCTATATGAGACTACGCGAGTATGAGATGCTGGAGGAGATTGAGCAATGGTGTCCCAAGCTGGGCACAAATGGAGCCTTATATATGATGCATCATATGAAGCCCAACCTAATAGACAGGATCATAGCAGCCCAGAAGGTGGATCCAGAATATCTGAAGGTTCTGAAGAGATGTCAGAACGAACCAACAGACTTCCAAATATCTGTAGATGGAGGGATTAGATAGTAGGACAGATTATGGGTTCCTACAGATGCTGCTATCCGACGAGAGGTACTGGATGAGTGTCACAAGTCAGAGTTTACGATCCACCCCGATAGTATCAAGATGTATAAGGATGTACAATGCAGCTACTGGTGGCCGGACATGAAAAGAGAGATAGCAGAACATGTGTCCCGATGTCTAGTGTGCCAGCAAGTCCAGATCGAGCACCAACGACAATATGACAAGTTGAAGCCTTTGAAAATTCCGCAATGAAAGTGGGACAAGATCACAATGGACTTTGTGTCCAATTTGCCTATGCCATATGGGTAGTCGTGGATAGGTTCGCGAATGCATCACACTTTATTTCGATAAGATGGCAATAATCAGAAGAGAGTTTATTGAATCTGTATGTGAGAGAAATGATCAGATTCCATGGTATTTTAGCGTCTATAGTGTCTGATCGATATCCCAAATTCACTGCCAAATTTTGGATGAGCATGCAAGAGGCCTTCGGTATGAGGCTAAACTTTTGCACAACATTTCACACTCAGACAGATGGACAGTCTGAGCGGACTATCCAAACGCTAAAGGACATGTTGCGAACCTATGCACTAGATTGACAGGGTAGTTGAGATGAGCATATTCATCTGATTGAATTTGCTTATAACATAGCTACCATTCCAATATTGGTATGGCACACTTTGAGGCCTTGTATGGCCGACCTTACCGTTCACATGCTCACTAAGGTGAAGTAGGCGAGGAGAAGATCATGAGCAAAGAAAAAATGAAAGAAGCAGTGGAATATGCTGAAAAGATTGAATTGATTAAACAGAAAATGAAGACTGCTCAAGGAAGACAAAAGAGTTATGTTGATAAAGATAGACGAGAGCAAATTTTTCAAGCTGGTGACCAAGTTCTTCTGGAGGTATCCCCTATGAAAGGAGTGATGAGATTTAGCAAGCGAGGAAAACTCAGTCCTCGCTATGTTGGCCCCTTCGAGATACTTGAGTTGGTAGGCGAGGCAGCATGCAAACTGGCTCTACCCCCATCTTATGGGAGAGTGCATAATATATTCCATGTATCCATACTCAAGAAGTACAAGCACGATGTCGCAAATGTTCTAAGGATTGAAGAGCCTGATCTGGATGTAGATCTAACCTTTGCTGAGTATCCAACACATATAGTGGAGTACAAACTGCAACATAAGAAGAACAAGGATGTACCCATGGTCAGAGTAGCTTGGTGTTACCATCACGGTGATGATGCAACATGAGAACTCGAGTCGGAAATGCGCCAAGAATTTCCTCATCTTTTCGGTAAGCCTCTACTTAGTACAAAATTCGAGGATAAATTTTCTTTTAAGAGGGTAAGAATATAATAACCGACAAAAAATAAAATAATAAAAGAGAAAAGAAAGAAAGTAAAAATCGTGACAGCCGCAAGATGAGAAACAAAAGTTAAAAACCAAATCCCAATTGGAGTAAAAGTTAGTTAGAGATAAAATTTTATCCCATTAATTAGATTAGACTTAAATTAGAAGATAAGTCCTATAAGACCAAAACAAATCATGCCCTAACCCCTTTTTCCATCGAACCTCACGAAATCTGCCCTCTAAAAATTTGTTTGGGTGCTGATATCGTCCAGAAGGCAGGGGCCAACCCGAGGAAGAACAGGGACAGAGGGCGCAGGAAAAATAGGGAGGAAACATGGGATGTGATCGTTAGGATTCCGACGAGCCAAAGCGAGGATTAACGGCAAACGTAGGTGGGTGAATCGAAATCACCTTGCATGACCATTGAATAGAATTAAATCCTGCCTTAAATGATTCTGTAAATAAGAGAATAAGAAGAAGGTTCCAAGTTTATAGTTTTGATTGTTTGATTTCTTGATGAATTGCAATTAGGTTTTGATCTTTGTAATTATATTATTGTTTGATTGATTGCTAGGGAGTAGAAACTAGGTTAGGATGTTATCATGCTAGGTGTTTTAAGAAATTTTCATGTTTGAAGATTCTGCAGGACGCCATCCGGTCGACCGATCCTTGTTCATTGTTAACCATCGGTCGATCGATTTCCCGATCCCCCGATCGATTTCATTATACATCGACCGGTCGACCGATCCACGTGAATTGTGACCTGACCGGTCGATCGATCCTCGAAACTACATCTGTCATCCAGTCGACCTTTCAATCGAACGAATCGATCGATCCGATTATCCCAGAGTCCAAATTGATGAATCCACTGGTCGACAGATGTGAATAGACCGGTCGACCGACCCAAAGCCCATCGTCGACCGTTCCCTAGAACCGGTCGACCGACCCAAAGCCCATCGTCGACCATTCCCTAGAAATGGTCTACCGATTTCCAGCAATTCCTTTTTTTACATGTTTATTAGTAAATTCTTGACCCTGATATGTATATAGACTATTCCTGTCATAATGATGATTGAATTAATGCTATCTGATTTGTTCATGATCCATCCATGATTCAAAGTATAACTTTACAAGATGATTCACTCTACTACTGATCTTTTTCATTTCCATGTCATGATTGAACAAAGAATAACAAGATTTCAAAGCTATTAATAAATTTATATAGAAGATGAATAATGAGTTGCCAATCCAAACCAAATGTCTCAAGATAAGGGTAGCTCCCTTGGTCATGGTTCGATCACCCATTGACCCGCACAAGACTGTATCGTTTACTCGGCATACCCCAAGAATTAAAGGCACCTAAAGTTACCATGATTTTCAAACATGAATTAAGATTAACAAGTATAAATAAGACAAGCAAGCATGCGTCAAGTCAAGTTATCGATATTCTCATGTCATGATTACAAGATTTCTAGCATCATTTGATTCTATCGCCTTATGTTATCGACGTACATCTCTTATGATTATATATGATGCTCTCATGTTTCACATTTCATGTCAAGCTAAGTATGCATTTTTACTTCTGATTATGCTATTCATGTTATACATTGTATATCATGTAGTTCCTAACTAAGTTGTAAAACTTACGAGAGGACCTCCTCCTCTTTGATTTCCACAGGATCAAGTCGTGACGAGGTGGAGTATGTGTGTGCTGACGAAACTCTAGCGGCAAAAAAACACATGAACCACATGGCTTATTAAATTTTTTTTCTTCCGTATTTATAAATTCATGATGTAGAACCTTATTTTATTTTGACTTCCGCAATTAAAGATTATTCTTTTCTTTTCTTTTATTATTCTTACATTGACCTATCTTGGTTCTTGATTGGGATATGACCAACATAATGATTAAAGTCATAGCATGTCGTAGCGTCTCTAGGTTGATCTTTGCCATGTGACGGGAGTCAATTTGGAAACGTTGCATAAGATGTCATTTAGCACATCAGCATCTGTTTCACCGGTTTCAATCTTTTAACGCTCGTAACTCGTCAAGTTCGATAAAGTTATTTACTGCCTTCTTTGTCAAAGAACATGAACGCTCTACGGTGATGCTCATCATTTGATAATGTGAACAATGACGGCTACAAACTTCCCATAGTCCAAGAAACCATTTCCATCAACATCGGCCAAAACAAAATTCGCGTAGGTAAGTAACCTCAACGAAACAAAGTCGCATACCTTTGTAGCTACATTTTGCAGGAATTAAAGTCATTTACAGAATGATAATTTATATGCATTCTGCCTCTGTATTATTCCTACCACAGTTGTTCTACATATGTCAGCTGAAAATAGTTGCAGTGTAAAACAAAAGGAGCAATTAGGTAAATAAAAGCAAAATACTGTAATAATAGTAATTAAATCAAGAGTTTTCGTAGATTGCACTATATCATCTCTCCATTATACAAATCATAATTGGAGTTATTTAACTTTTTTTTATAAGCTTCAATGCAAACAGGAGTCTTCTCCATCCTGAGTACTGAAATTTACTTAGCGTTCGCACGTTTTTGCAAAGAACTTAGCGCCAAATTAACCAAGCAGTTTCGAATTATGTTATCAGCAAAAGGTATTGTGATGAATATTGATATGAGCCAAGTTTTTATTATGAGGGCGTAGTATGAAACGGATAAGCTGCTGGCAAAACGAAAGGTTATAATATTTACCTATATAACCCTGAAAAAACTTGCGGAAAAATCAAGTAAAAATATGAATGTTTGGATCAAAGATATAGTAATTGCAGTCAAAACGCAACCATCCAAAATTTTCAAGAATAAATAAAAGATATTTTAATTAGATATCAAGAAAATTATTATTTTATTTTCTAAAATTATTTAATTAAAAAACAAAAGGAATTAGAGGCGAAGTTGAAAAGATAAGATAAAATTTGAGAAGAGGTAAAAATTATTATTAGTATGACTATTTAAATTTAGATTTAATTAATTATGAATAATTAACAAGGTTAATTTGTTAGGATTTCTGTACGAGAGAAATTATGCACCGCGAGAAAATCCGAAAAATTTAAGGCGACGCAGAATTATATTAGATGGAAGAAACATAAGAGGATTACAAGATCATATTATTTTCTCTTTGGACCCCCTAGGAAATTTATATAGGCAATCCCTTTAACAGATGATAGAAATCACAGACCAACTGAGACTCTATATTAATTCCAAAAATATGACACCTACCTAGTAATAAGAAAATAAATCAATTCCTTAACAATCTCATGATAAGGAAATATACAGAATATGTCAAACCGATTTCCTTTTACTTCTTTGGTTTCAAACAGATTTCCAGTTAAAGTAAGATTCAAGGAATTATTTAACAAATCTTCACCTTGAATTGAATCCTACAAACAGATATCTAACACTCTCTGCCGCCGTCAATCCCTATTCTGATTTTGCACATGCGATAGCATCCTTGTAACTTGATCTGACGATTCCACCTCTTCAACTACTTGGAATGCATATGCAACCATGTCCTCAAAGTCATAACGCTTAGAAGGACTTACTTGCCTGCGAGCACGTCCTGCAGCTAGACTTGTCGTTGCTTCTTCTGCTTGTTCCTCAGACTCTGCTTGTTCAACCAAATGAGATTCTTTTGACCCATTTTGAATTGGAGTTAATACAAACTCCACCTGTTTGTTGACACCCTCGTCTGTTGAGTCAACATCTAATTTCTGCTTGAGCATAAACATCTCATCAAAGGATATATTTCTACTGTGAATAACTTTCTGCTCTGAGGGAGACCAAATTCTGAAGCCTTTTACACCTACACCATATCCCACAAAGACTCCTTCTTTGGCCCTTGGTTTCAGCGTTCCTTCGCTGACGTGATAATATGCTAGACAGCCAAACACTTTCATATTAATATAATCAGCAAGATTTCCTGACCATATCTCAATGGGAGTCTTCAGATCGATCGCGGTTGCCGGACTCCGATTGACAAGATAGCATGCTGTGCAAACAGCATTAGCCCAGAATGACTTGTTCAAACCAGAATTAGAGAGCATGCACCGTGCCCTCTCCAGAAGAGTTCTGTTCATGCGTTCTGCTACACCATTCTGCTGTGGTGTATCTCTGACGGTGTGATGTCTCGCAATGCCTTCATCCTCGCAGAATCGATCAAATTCAGATGAACAGAACTCCAAGCCGTTATCGATACGAAGATGTTTTACTTTTCTCGATGTCTGATTCTCCACCAGGATCTTCCATTGCTTGAAAGCTTCAAATGCCTCGCTCTTATGCTTCATCATGAATATTCATGTCATACTTGAGTAATCATCTATCACAGATAAGAAGTATCTAGAACCTCCTAGCGATGAAACACGAGAGGGGCCTCAAGAGTCAGTGTTGATGTAATCGAGTGTTGCCTTCGTCTTGTGCACGGCTTTGCTGAATTGATATTATTTTTGCTTGTAAAAAATACAATGCTTGCAGAATCTGATTTCAAATATCTTCTGACTATTCAGAAGATTGCGCTTGCTGAGGATGTCCATCACTTTCTGACTCATATGTCCAAGTCGCATGTGCCACAACTTGGATGTTTTTTATTCTGATTTGGACGAACTACATACTGCAGCCACGCTAGAAATTACTGTGCCATGTACAAGGACTTTTGCCTGACTCCTCTCATGACTTCAGCATCACCCTTAGTGACCGTGAGAACATCTCCTACAACATCCATCCGACATTCTTTGGATTCTAAAACTCCTAACGATATCAGATTTTTCTTCAGTTGCGGAACATGATGGACCTCTGTCAATATCTTCACACGATTGTCATGACTTCTGATCTGAATTGAGTCAATTCCAACTATTTTACAGGTTGCATCATTGCCCTTGACAACATTTCCATCATCAATCTTCTGATAAGTCGAGAACCACTCTTTGTGAGGAGTCATATGATAAGAACATCCTGAGTCGAGAACCCAACTCTCCTCCAATCATCTCTGATCAGACACTATAAGAGCCAAATCATCATCAGATTCACTATTCTAGTGAGCTATTACAACAATCGTGTCTTTCTTCTTCTTGAAGCAATCCTTCTTCCAGTGACCCGGTTCTTTGCAGTAGTTGCAGATGTCCTTCAGATTGATGTTCTTCTTCTCCTTCGACTTACCCTTTTTATGGTTTGTCTTTTCTATGGTTGTTACCAACCCTGTGGCCTGAGTTTTCACAGTCTTGCCAGACGCCCTATGACGAAGTTCACGAGTACGTAGACTCGATCTTATTTCTTCTAGAGTAATTGTGTCTCTTCCGATGATAACAGATTGTGCAAAATTTTCGTACGATAGAGGAAGAGACACCAACAGAAATAGGGCAGCATCTTCATCTTCAATCTTCACATCTATATTTTATAATTTCATCAATAGAGTATTCATCTGATCAAGATGATCTTTCAGAGGGGTATCTTCTTACATGGGGAAGGCGAACAAACGTTACTTCAATAACAACTTGTTGGTCAAAGACTTGGTCATGTAGAGACTCTCAAGTTTCGACCACAGACTGACCGCTTTTTCTTGATCAGCGACTTCAATAATAACCTCATCCGCCAGACACAACAAGATCATGGAGTGCACATTCTCTTCCTGTGCCGTCAAACTTGCGAGGTCGGACTCCTTTTCTTTGTCCTTTGAGTCTCCCTCCTTTGGTTTGTTCTTCGGCATGTTCGCGAGCGGCGCCCAAATTTCTTGTTGTTTCAGAAGTGTCATCATCTTGATCTGCCAGAGACTGAAACTATTTCATCTCGTGAATTTCTCAACGTTCACGTTGTGCGATGCCATCTCTACGCCTGACGGAGGATCGATGATGAAGCCTCGCTCTGATACCAGTGTTAGGATTTTTGCACGAGAGAAATTATGCACCACGAGAAAATTCGAAAAATTTAAGGTGACACAGAATTGTATTAGATGGAAGAAACAGAAGAGGATTACAAGATCATATTATTTTCTCTTTGGACCCCCTTAGGGAGTTTATATAGGCACTCCCTTTAAGAGATGATAGGAATTACAGACCAACTGGGACTCACATATTATGTATATTTTCTTATCATGAGATTGTTAAGGAATTGGTTTATTTCTTTATTACTAGGTAGGTGTCCAAATAGATTTTCAGTTAAAGTAGGATTCAAGGCATTATTTAACATAATTAATAATGGACGATCACAAATTAATTCTAAATAAGTTCAAGGCTCAATAGAAGTCAAACTCTTAACCAAACATTATAAATAAACATTAAAGAGTGACTGTAAACACTTATTAGCCAAATAAAATTTCTGCATCACGAGCTTCACTTTTCCTCTCTATTTTTATGTAAATCGAGGAATTCCAGAGGACACCCGACGATTGGTTCCAAAGAAGCATGCATATAGGAGATCATCGTCTAAGCATTAATTGCAAGTTTTAGGACGTGGATAGAGAATAATCACTGGTCAAAGTTCACTGTTTGTGCAGTTTTCAAACAGAAGGATTTTAGTTAATTTTTTAGCCAACTTTAAATACATACGAGAGATGCCTCGCACGCAAGCAAAAGGGGGAGGAGGAGGGGGGGGGGGGGGGAGGGGGGCGGGGGGGGGGGGGTGCCCTCTCTGCGCATCCAACCCTAACGAGGCAGCGCCAGAGGTCGAGGGGAGGGTCACCCCTCCCCCTTAAAATTTTTATATTTTTTAATTATACCACGTCGGACTATTGCTTGTGTGGAGGAGAGAAAGTCGCGTGAATGTCATGTCAATAAGCGGTTGCCGATAATAGGTGAAAATAATAATTGGTGAAACAAGTTAAAAAGATGGAGAGTAGTCTTGATATGAAGTTAAAGAATAGTATTGAGAAAGTGATCAAAGTTGGATGATATTTGATGTAATTTCTCTTAAAAAAAAGAAACAATATAGATAGTGCAATGGCATTTTACATAAATGTAGGATGCAAATGACTGATAGAAACTGATGAATATATCAAGTCAAAATTGTTTATAGAAAAACTTACTGCTTCCATCAACAACTCATCTCTGGTTCCGCTAATTGAGAACCAGCATTATGAAGATCAGCCTTCAGTTCCTCAAATGTAGTTTTAACATTATTATCTGTATCCGTCGACTTAAATATGCCACCAATAGCCTTTACTGACAAGTGCTCCGCATGCAATAACCTGAAAGTCTTAAACTGATCAGATTCCATGAATATGTTATTTCTCCAAGGAAACAAATACATATATACATAATATACGGTTAGCTACCAAGCCTCGTGGCTTTCTTTTTCAACCTATTCATCACAGAGAACTGCTTCAGTCTTGCTCTTTTTGCATTTTGAATCCATGGGTGTTCTACAAGAGTAGATTAAGGCAAAGAATTTACACTTTAAACCAAACATAACTTTTCTAACAACGATAAGCCAAAGTGCTCGTTTTCAAGATAAATTAGTCAGGGAACATATGACGTGAGGAAAAGAAAGGAGTTTACTTTCACAATACCAACTGTTTGGTCTACTTGCATATGTCTGGTTGGTCTACTTTTACAATATCTTTTCTTCGCTTCAACAAGTAAGCACACCTCTCATATTTCAAAATTTTTGCACAATCTCTTTTCACTCATAAATTAAACAATTATTATAATATCACAGCAACACTCCTCAAATCTCTCTTTTATAGTTTGAAATTTCACTAGAGTAAGAGAAAAAGAAATTAAAGATTTACTACTTTGAGCTCAATATGACTTCTTGAATGTACACACGTATTTGCCTAATTTTTAAAGAAGTCTTGATGTGTTTTGAACCTTTTTTATAATCTCCAATCTTTTTCATGAAATTCAAAACTAGACATTTTATACTTTTCTACATTGAAGCGGACAGCCGTTTTGAATTAGTCATTGAAATATAGAGACAAAACAAGCATCCATTTTTTGAAGTGGGCATCCACTGCTCCATTAATAGCTACACTCTTTTGTACATAATTTTTTTTTGTAAAATTATTCAAATACGATAATTTTTATTGAATGAAAAGCTAACAAAATATTTTACAATGCAAAATCTAATGATATCATAGTCGAATATTAAATCAAAGTTCAGTACATAAGTTATTCATTACAAAATAAACCTTTTCGACCTTTGCTCTTTTATACATAAATTTTCATATAAATATTCAAATGAAATGATCTTTAATTCTATTAAAAGATAACAAAATTATCTACAATTTTATGTTCTTTCATTCAAAATTCAATGCAATTATAGACAAATATTATGTCAAAGTTTAGTGCATAAAGTTGTTCATTTCAAATTAATTTTTTATACCTTCACTCATTTACTCATAATGTTTCATACAAGTATCCAAATGATATGGTATTTGATTCCATGAAAATTTTTTAAAACAATATTATATACAACTTTCATGTTTACACTTACCCAAAATCTAATTATAAAGTAATCAAATATCAAATAAAAGTTCAGTACATAAAAATGTCAACTTCAAATTTAACTTTCAGGCTTCACTTGTTTAGGTATAACTTTTTATGTAGTTGTCGAAATGAGATGATTCATGATTCTCTAATAATATAAGAGAACTGACTATAACTTTTATATTCATCTTTTAATATAAATATCATAGGAACATAGAAAAATATTAATTAAAAGTTTAGTGCATGAAGCAACTCATTCTTATTTAGACTTTTTTGATATTTTAAACTTTTTTTACGAAGACAAACTGAGGAATATAAAAAAATATATAAGTTGTGAAAGAAAAAAATATTAAAGTCAATTTTACTCCCCGTAAAACTAAACCTTCCTTACAATGTTACATATGCACATAAGTTTTAATTGTAAGGTACTTTTAGTTATATTCATGAGGTCCATATAATAAATCAGATGTTATATACTTTTGAATTGTATTTATCTTATATTAATTTCTTTTATATTCTTAGTATTTCTTCTATATTTTTCTTCATTTTGTATCATCAAAAAGTAGTTTTCACACGAAGCATAAATAAGAGATAAATATTAACTCCCTCTTAATCAATTCATCCTCTTAAACTTTTCATTATCCCTCTTTTATCATATGTAAAATATCATAAGGGAGATGGAAAATAATTACCATAAAATTTATTTCAAATAGTATATATGATAGGAAAAATTAACACCCCCTAAGTTCATGAATGGCTCATAGAAACAAAATATGAAATTGAAATTGATTTTGATAATGAATAATACGTCTCAAAATTTTAAATCAATAAAGAAAGTAAAGATCAAGGTAGTGTCTGGAGAGACGATTTTGTCACATGATAGAGTCAAATTTCGAGGCGCTACAGGACATGATGCGCTTGATCATCAGGAAGATATCCTAGAGATGAGAACTCTCGTCCGTACTCGTCAAGCCACTTCTCTCCAACGGGCAGGTGCAACTTTTGCACAAGTGGTGAGCTGGGCATGCAGAGATCAAAGGAGCGAGACAACGTGCTTGAGGAATTGCAAGGACATGAAGACGTTAGTTCGAAGGACTCAGGGCCGTCGGGGAGGTCATCCACTAGGGAGGAGTAGCATGCCTTACTTCTCATCCTACCCGAATGAAGAGTCGACCACCAGGACAATGAGCTGGGCATGTAGGGATGGAAGGAGGGAGAAGGCCTAGAGGAACTACAGGGACATGAGGGCCTCAGCTCGAAGGACTCGGGGCTGCCGGGGAGGTCATCCACCAGGGAGGAGCAGTAGGTGTCGCTTCCCATCCTTCGGACCCCACATGAGACCGAGGGCTCTCCTCATGAGGAGGAGCAACAGCAGGGGTGACATTTGGTGGCAATGGAACGTCGTATGTTTTGGTGGCAGTTAGAAAGAGTTGCGTTTTGAACAAACATCGAAATTGTCTTGTGCATTCAACCAAAAAGGAGGAAAAAAGAGAAAGGCGGGGAGACATTTAAAATCGACACTTGAGCCCAGCTTTTATATATATATATATATATACATATATATGTATATAGTTTTAAGCTATAATGGTTATTTAATTAGGATAAGATAATTCACATGCCTAATTATTTCTTTAATCACTTTAGTGGCCTCCCTAATTATTATGAACTAGAAAACACTATTGCACGATTTTAATTAATTTACAAATATTTCACAATAAATTAATTTATATTTTTTGTTATGAAAATACTAAATTAGTTTCAAATATATTATTTTTATCCTTGTATAATGATTTTTTTTTGTATTTTTATATGGTTTTATTTTTTATTTGAGAAATTTTATTATTTTTATCTCTCTCTCTCTCTCTCTCTCTATATATATAAGCTTTTTATCGCAAAATTTAGTAAGAAATCTAAGTTACATCATATGTAACATAAAATCATCTATAAATATTTTGTTATAAAAAATTAATTTTATTGAAATAATTTGTACGCTTTGTAATTGGAAAAATGTTTCTTTTTTGTAAACTTTAATCCTTCTATAATAGATAATCGAACTGTATGTGTCAGTTACACTTTTGATTAATGTTTTAAAAATCAGAGATCGAATCGGCATGATGATCGAGTCGAGGTTCGACCGGTTCAACCGGAAGTCAACTGATTGAACCAAATTTTTATATAATAATATTTATAATTTAATATATAAATTATTACAAAAATGATTAAACCAATTAAAGAATGTTGGTTTAAATAATAGATTACTTTTTATTATTACTAATATAATAGTATAAATTTAATTTCAATACAAATTTATTGACTAATATATTATTACCTAATTTTATTCTCTTTTCATATATAACTCTCTTTTATTTTAGTACTTTTCTTTTTATTATTACTAATACAATAATCTAACTTTAATTTCAATATAAATTTATTACTAATATATTATTATTGCATTTTATTTTCTTTCCACATATATCTCTTTTTATTTAATTTGATTAATATTCTATTTCTATTGACTGTGTTTGGGTGAAGAACAAAGGGCAGAACATTGCTTTGTTCTGCCAAACACGAGACCAAAAAAGAAAAGTTCAACTAGAACTAAAATTCTGGTCAAACATGCACTTGGCCCTTAGTTCCCAAAAAGAGTTCTTGCCATTGGCAAGAACTTATAAAGTTCTTGGCAAGAACTCTTTTTTTTCACGTACTAATATCTATTATCTATTATATATTAGCATTGTGATATAGTAAAATATCATTAAGAAAATGTTATATAAATAAATACATAATATTTTTATTTACATATAATTTTATACCTCACAAAATAATAAATTATATTATTTACGTAAATTATAATATTAATAACATATAAAAATTAATCAAAATTAATATTAATATAGTATGACACAAGTTATTTTTAAATACATTTTAAATTAATAATTGTGTATAATATTTTTATATTATTGTAATGATTTTAGCTAACTAAATAAATAATATTTTAATTTACTCTAATTTTATACATTATAAAATAATAAATTATATCCTTAGTTCTTACTTTTTATCCAAACACCTGCTAAAACTTATCTATCAAATCATCTTTTCAAATTTCCATCATTACACTTTTCATCCAAACATCACACTTAATCTTTTCTATTAAATCAATTAATTCTCAAATCCAAACACAACCATTTAGATCTTTCTTTTTTTTTTCTTATTTTAAATTTTAAATTTTTTCCTTTTTCTCTCCTTTCACTTTCGCGTGCAAAACTTCCAATTTTATAAAATTATTTAAACATTCATATCCCCTAATAAATGCTTTACATATTTTATTATTTTCTTAATAATATATTTCAATTTTTATTCATTCTCTCCAACTACCATCTTTCCTTTTATTTTCTTATTTTAAATTCATTCCTTTTTTTTCTCTCCCTCAATCTTTATGACCTTCCAATTTCATTTAAAATAATTTGGTAACTTTAAACTTGAATATCCCCTAATAAATTGTTTCCATATATCATAACTTTTGGAAAAAAAATAAAAAACCGAGTTCAACCGGATTCACTGGTTCAACCCGATGTTTCCGATTTTTTTCGAGCTAGACCGGTTATTCATCATTTCTGATTTTATTAAGGAACCGGTGTAACATTCTCCACTAGCGTGTGATATTATTCGCTCTAGGCCTCGGTCTGCACGGTTTTCTTAAAACGCGTCACACCTAGTGAAGGACATATTCCCATATATACTCAGCATCTCTCCTGTGACTTATGCATGTGGGACTAATTCAAGGCATGCCTCATGCATCCTTCCCCCCTTAGGGGACTCAATGTCCTCGTTGAATGATCATACCCCACCATGCACAGATGCTCACACGGAGTGGCACTGATACCATATGGGCGTTTTGAGAAAACCGTGCGGGCCGAGGCCCAGAGCGGATAATATCACACGCTAGTAAAGAATGTTACATATGGTATCAGAGCTTATGTTATAAGATTCTGTAGACATTAGGACTTAAGTTTTAAGGTTAGGTGACATTATGTGCATTAGATTAATAGTGCATGCTTTTCTTATTTTATTTTGAAGGGGTAAAAATATCACCACATGAGTAATGTGGTGAAGGACAATTTGATATTATTGGCCTTAGTAAATTTGCTCTGCCTAATGGTCGACCTATTAGGAATTCATTTTCATCTCATGCATCGATACATGGAGTGGCATTTGATGCCAACAATTATCCTCCCTATGTGATGATGTGATCATAATGGGTCCATCAATAATGTTTCATGATGGCAATATTACGGATCAAACTAGTAGTACTTACAAAAGATATAAATGAATATAGAGTCAAAAAAGACTGTGGGAAATGATGATATATTTCATTTCTTTAAATATCTACGACTATAATGTCTTACCCGAAGGTGACTGATTAGTTCGTCAGCATGCCACTTCACATTGTTTTAAGGAAGAAGTTTACTTTGAGTTATCAGGAAAATTAAAAGTTATATTTTCAGATAAATGTTAGAATTTTTCTCCTCTTGCATTATTTATATAATAATGACTAAGAAGTTAATTAGAAAGGGATGAGAAGCTTACTTTACTTTTGTCATCGAGATAAAGGTAAAAGGGGTCATGATTGGATATTCCAATCATATAGGAATTTGTAAAATATTACTAGAAGATCTTCCTAAATTATGACCAAGGAGATAGAGAGAATTCTTTATAGATCTAGTCCATAGAACTATTCATACGTTTAAGACTCCTTATTGTAGAACACTTATAAGATTAAAAGACTATTGGAGCATTCCGATGAGGTTTGTATTCAATCAAAATTCTGAGTTTCATATTTATTCTTCAAGAAGAAAAATAAGTTCTTTAGTTGGGTATGAATTATATACAATTCAAGTGATTGTGAAGAATACCTTAATAAGAATGGGTAACTTGCTTGATCAATAACAAGTACTACCATATTCTAAAAAATGACTTTAAGATATGGATACCATTAGCTAAAGTTAAATAATGTTATATCTCAACCTCTATATATATGAAACTCGATATAATCATTAATTTTTTACCATCAAACCACTCATAAACTTATGATCTCTCAATTTCGAAAGTCGTGCACATCATGAGAAATATTTAAACACTATTTCACAAAATTATTATGGAAAAAATAAAACTAAGAGCCAAATTATGTGTGAGTTTTGTGTTGACCTCATGATATTAAATCATGTCAATTCTAAGGAAAATAAATCGTCCTTGGTATGTATAGTCATCTGATATATCTGAATGTCTTTGATCAACTATTTATCATGTAGCCTTTCTTCCTAATATAGAAAGAAAGCATAATGTGTTCTCTTGAACCCAATCTAAGAAAATATGAACTAATCATGTACATATGATTGTATTTGCAAGCTTATTGATTTGAACAAGAACTTGTTACATAAAGAACAACTAGTTTGCATCTTATAACAAAAAGAAAATACAAAAGATAACAAAGGTCACAACCTAAGATATTGTGTTATAAAAGTTTTGCAATGAGACATTGTGTTTTGGAATAAATACATTTGAACCTTATGAAGGTATGTTGAGAGAATATTTACAAATCACCATTCATAGTATTCTAATTAACATACATTGGATTACCCATATGTATGAGAATCAGATAATAGATATGTATTATATCATTACTATTCTAATTTGCACATTATATTTGTTCGACTCTTTCAAGTGATTATGGGTATTCTAAATTTGTGAATAATATACGTATGAGTTGACTTTGAAGCTTAATTCTACAAGATTGGGATTGATCCAAATAAAATATGTTGATAGAAAGATTAAAAAAATAAAATATAGTTATGTTGTTTTGAATAGTCAAAATCAATTTGCAAAATGTGCTATAAATAACACAAGTGAAATATGAATATAATCATGAAAACTTTTAAAATTTATCTGAATGATCCTTAATAGGAAATTAGAAATTACTTTATTGGATGTGTAGATAGTAGGGTATAAGTTTTCTTCTTCGGGTTTGAGAACATTAAATCTTAATAAGATTATACAAGATATTGAAGGTTCTGTAAGGAGAATCAATAAGAGAATAAATGCTTGTAATCTTATGAAGACATTGTGAGATGTCTATATTAATAAGAAATGTTAAACATTTTATAAAAATGGATAATAATATTAAACTACGCATAAAGGTTGGAGAATCAATCATCAAATCAGTTTAGTGTTGAAAATTGATACCTATTTCAAATTATATGATGATCATTACATTGTTATTGTCTAATGTGAATCATTATCAGTGATCTTAAAATTACTATAAAACCTTGAATTTCTATATCGATATTAGAATTATTGTAAACCTTCAACTCATAGTTATCAAACAACATTCATCGTTATACATTCTGAACCATTGACGATTCTTGATTAGTTGTTATCGATTGTGATTCTTCATATTTGGGAATTGATTTTTACTCATCATTATCTACCACATCTCATCTAGGGTAACTGATTAAATCACCATTGTCACTCCTTTATGAATGATAAATGATTTGTCATTTCGGACTTTAGTACGTTCATTAATATTGGAAGTTTAAAGGAGTTGTGAGAAAGCTTCTCGAAAGATTATTGGAGTGATGCATCCTCTGGTAATTTATCGAGAACTTTAACTGTGTGTTCTTCAATCACGAAATGTTGATTGGATGTATAGCGAATGAGCGATTAGAGGGGGACGCTTTTCTGATCCTCAATCGCGAACTCGAATTGGCATTTCACCATTGTAAATCAATTAGAGAGGGAAAGTCTTATTCACAAAACGCATTGTTGCTCGCACTCTAACAGTCATTCTTACGAATGATAGTGATCGTATTTAACTTATATTCACATAATAATCGATGATTATTTTGTCGTTCCCTTATCCAATGTGTCATCTTCTCTTGCTTGTAATGATAGACTCTATAATTGTTGAAATTCTACTTATAATCCTTGTTATGCATAAATCTTGTCAAATAGTTGAAGATTTCCATATAATTAGTGTTTCACTCATGATCTTGGTATTTACCTTTATGGGAACTTTGTATAAAATTAACTATGGGTAACATGATTAGATGAAAGAATTAATTCTTTAAAGGAATTTTAAATCCGCACATTAGGAAAATGATATAGCCAAAAGAATATAATAAATGCAGGATTATTCACTACTAGAAAAACGCTGATTACCGACGGTCGGTAATCAGCCCGAAAACCATCGGTAATGCAATTACCGATGGTTTTTCAGTCGGAATCGATCCGTCGAAACCGGCGGTTCGAACCATCGAAAGTTTTCGACGGTTGTAACCGTCGAAAGTTTTCGACGGTTGTAACAGTCGGAAAATGTCGACGGTTCGAACCGTCGAAATTTTCGACGGTTGCAACCGCCGGAAAATGCCGGCGGTTCGAACCATCGAAATTTCCGACGGTTGCAACCGCCGGAAAAGGCCAGCGGTTCGAATCGTCGAAAGTTTTCGACGGTCGCAACTGTCGAAACTTTCGACGGTCGTCGCAACTGTCGATCTTTCTACAGTCGCAACCATCGAAAAGAATTTGTTAAATATAAAAAAATTAGCGGCCGATTCGGGCCGCGGCCAAATCCAGCCGCCAGCCGGCCGCTGGGGGCCGGATCCGGCCGTCGACGCCCGATCCGGGCCGCCGGGGCCAGATCCGAGCGTCGGGCGGTCGATCCTGGCTGCCGGCGGCGCTAGAGCCGGATCCAGCCGCTGGGGGTCGGATCCAGCCGCTGGAGGCCAGATTCGACCTCCTGACGGCCAATCCTGTCGCGATAGGCCGAATCCGCCGCCAGGCGGCCGAACTGGCCGCTGGAGGCCGGATCTGGCCGCCAGGCGGCGGATCCGGCTGTCGGGCGGCGAAACCGACCGCTGGGGGCCGGATCCGGCCTCCAGCGACTGGATCTCGCCGATGGAGGGTCGTCGGCGTCTGGAGCGGGAGAGGGAGAGGGAGAGGGAGAGAGCGAGGGAGAGGAGGGAGAGAGAAAGGTGAGGAGGAGGAATGATATATAAGGGTAAAAGATGAGAGAAAGCGGGAAAAGGAAAAAAAACGAGATAACTAAATTTTAATTACTGACGGCTCCGCCCGTCGATAATTAAAATATTAACTATTTTTAAAATTACCGACGGTTGTGACCGTCGAAAATATATTTAATTATATGTAATGTTTATTTTTTATTTTATCGACGGTTTGAACCGTCGGTAAACGTTACTGCAGTCGAAACCGTCGGTAATTACGACGGTTTAGGCCGTCGCTAGTTATATTAATAAAATACTTCTCATACGATATTATTATATATTTACCGACGGTTACGACCGTTGGAAATTGTGACAGATTTTTCGACGGATGGATATCCGTCAGAAATATCGACGTTCCTAATTATAAAAAAATTAAATAATAATATAAAAATACATAATTTATTTTTTTCATTTTCGACGGTCGTAATCGTCGAAAAATCCGTTGGAAAAATTAAATAATAATATAACAAATTACATAATTTATTTTTTCATTCCCGACAGTCGTGACCGTCGGAAATTACGACGGATGGATATCCGTCGGAAATATCAACGTTCCTAATCATCAAAAAATTAAATAATAATATAAATCACTTCCGACGGTCATAACCATCGAAAAATCCATCGAAAATGAAATCGTAAAAAAATCCGTCGCAAATTGCGATGGATTTCGAACCGTCGGAAATTGCCCGTCGAAAAATCGTGATTTTCTTGTAGTGATTGTGAAATGTCAAGCAAAAAAAAGTAATAAAAATATGGAATTCACAAAGACAACATCACCTACGGAAGAAAAGTAATGAAGAAAGGTTATGGCCACGATACATAGGACTATATGAGATTTTAACATGTATTGGGTCAACTGTTTGTTTGTTAAGTTCTACCACTAGAGATATTGTGTATTCATGATATCTTCAATGTTTCTTCGATGATATTGATCAAATCCTTTGTAGACAAGCTCATCAATCAACAAGTCATTAACACAAATTTTTTTTGTCCATGTACATCTCTAGTCATTTGGATCAAGATCCTTTTCTTTTCCTTATATAAGTCTCTAAACTGCAATGACTACTTATAGTCATTGGCTGTTGTAACTATGATGATAAGAAATATACTAAGATTCTTAAACCATCGTATGCACTCTTTGACCAGTCTCCAGTTAGAAATCCAACAACTATAGATATCAAAGTGCAAATCATAAAAATGATCAATGTCAAATCTTGTAAAGCAACCTAAACAAACATCTAAAAGCTTCTTGGTAATTTTTTGACGTACTTGTTGAAAAAATAAATAAAATATTATACTTATCATTATGCTAGAATCAATTGAAATAGAGATCTTCCTTGCTTTTCCATCTAGTCCTCCATTGCTCTTCAAAGCCTTGTTATTATGTCCATGTACAATGGATGTTAACTCATCTAGGTTAATGCAATAATCAAATTTTTTTTTATCTCTTTTAAGATATGATATTTGTGTGTGCTATGCCTTAAAGAAAAAAATCAAAATGAACTTCATAAATGAAAATTTCCTTTAGTATTTCTGTTATAGGAAAAAAAATCATTGACCAAATCTTCATTCTTATTCTTCAAAATATGTATTTAAATTTCGAGGACGAAATTTTTTTTAAGGAGGGGAGAATTGTCACAGACGTGCTCTACAAACGTTATTTCTGCATAATTATGCATTTAATTAACATATTAAGTTAGTTTGGATGTTCATTTAGTGATATTTGTATATAGTAATTAATATTCCAATTAGAGCATAATGACTACTTAACTGCCGATAAATTTTACAAAAGTAATTACATAAGTTTATTAAAAATAAATTGTAAATTTTCTAAATATTATAATATATATGTTTAAATAGGATTAAGTAAGCTTAATTAGGGTTAAAACACTTAGTTATGACAAAAAATGTGATTGACCATCACTTAAGTTCTAAGCAGCTGAAGCAGACAGGTGAACAACTGATTAGATGTATATTTTTCCAAACCGCCATATGACGTCCGAAAATTCTGAAAAAATATATAAATATCTTAACTCTATCCTTTGACGGACCAAAAATTTACAGAGGAAGAACTCGAGCGACACGACCTGGGGAAAATCGACAAGATATATTGTTTAAGGTGAGGTTTCAATCCGAAAATTGTTCTTCTGATTGAGAGGATCTTTCCTTCATGATTACCACACCATAAATTATGAAATTTTATATGATTAATGTATTCGAAGTTAGTTTTCCATGGCCTCTGAAATCACCTAAAAAGAAGTTTTATAGAGGAAGTTATGTACTTAAATTCGCTGGCACTCATCTTGTCCCGAGTTTGATACATGTTCAACTTGTGAATTAGGGCATGGTTCGAATATATTGAATTTAGATTTGAAATTTGTATATGATTAATTAGACATTCTAAGAGTTTGGTGAGAAATGGAATCATCCTATTTAGACTTGCATTTTGGGAGAAATGAATTTTTCATTTAATAGTGATGCTTACTTGTATTCCAGGACATGGACAGATCACGACCCTAATTAACTATTTTTGTTATAAGGCCATACAAGGAGTTAACTTATACAATTTTTATGCCTAACTGAAGTCTAGATTCTAGGAACTCGTCAAATGAATAAGTATTGTTAAAGATATAAATTAATCATTAAGTGACACACAGTCTGCCAGGACATAAATCTTAGGTCAGATTTTCTGAGATGTTTTGAATTACTCATCTGGACTTAGTTAATGATATTTGGGGGATGAAAAACTTAGTAAGTGTATTCTAATTTATCCAGAATCATGAGATTTGCATTTGTGGTTAAGAAGTTATGAATTATTCATTGACAAGTACTCAGTCTGAAATCCTAAGACAACACCTAGTTAAACTTTGGAAAATTGAATAGTTGAGAGTGTGAAGTAGCATATGAACATAAATACCTGAAATTACACATTAGTATTAGAAAGGATTATATGCATTTTAAGGTGAATAAGTGTTCATGCATGAGCATGCATTGCATTTTATTATTATTAATAATTGAAAAATAAAATAGCATTATTGCTTGTAGGAAACCAACAAGCTACAAGTGAAAGGAAGAACATCTAGTAAACCTCTTTGAAAACATAAAGCACAAGATGAGTAGATAAATTTACAACATAGTAAAATGTTATATGTTAGTACTTTTATTTATGGTATTACCTCAAGAAAAAATTATTATTGTTATTATTAAAACATATCTGGAGCTATGAAAAGTAATTATGATATGTTTCAAAGATTTCATATGAGATGGAGTAACACCTTATACAAAAATGTTTTCAGGGAACAGTGCTTGTGAAGTGAAAATAAGTTTTACTTGATAATGATATAAGATTATGACATGTGTATTTTGATATTTTTAAACTCCATGTGTTCATTAGCCATACTATTTGAAAAAGATCTTTGAGATCGCATTCGATATACATGAAGCCTTTGGGACGTATATCGGGTGTCTTTGCCCTTTGGGGGCTGCTTTGCGTGCACATATTGACCCATGATCGCTCTGCATATCTGAGAATCATGATTGTGTGACACACAATCATGGTTGGGATACGTATTGACACATGATTTGCTCTGTGTATCTGAGACTCTTGATTGTGAAGCTCTGTTTAACTGTATGACATACAATCATAGATAGATACGTATTGACCCATGATTTGCTCTACATATCTGATACTCTTGATTATGAAGCTCTGCTTAGCTATATGACACATGATCATAGAGGGATACGTATTGACTCATGATGAGTATGCGCAATGACACATGTGTAAAGTTTAATTATGAATATGATGATATTTTGAATAATTTATATTTATGTAAAAGATCATATGATTTGGAAAGTTATGTGATATGAGTTATGTTTTAAATATTTTCTCATATGAAAGAAATATAATTATTTAAATGTTATATGCACTCGTATTGTTCCCCTATGTTGTACTTTTATTCCACTCAGTGAGCAAATGATTGTTGCTCACAGTACCCATTTTAAATTTTTCAGATACTCGTAAGTTCTCGAGTTGAGTTGACTCGAAGCTTGATTTGAGGCATATAGAAGAGGTTGAACAGCTGAAGCATTGCTATTTTTCTTTCACTTTTATTTTTTCCTTCACTTTTGTTTTTGAGACATACATGTAATAGATAATCCTAGATATTGTAATTAAGTTGGTGAGAAAACTTTTGGTAAGGTTGTATAAAACTTGATCATGTGGGATGTTATATGTAAGGTGGTTAGTGGAAAAAAATTATAATGATAATATGTGAATGATATATCTTATAACTATTTATTTAAACTTTGATGAATATATTTATGCATCCTTTGTATGTATTGGCAAATAACACAAAATAAGGGAGGAGATTTTAATAAATATAATTTAGGAAGGCAATAGTTGAAATTAGAACTTAGTCATAGAGTGGGGTGTGACAATCGGACCATTTTTCTTACCGGTTCGTGATCGGATCGATTGAACCGACCGGTCCAAACCGATTTTTAAAACATTGCTTTTGATTAGTGTTATGGGATGTCTAGAAAAAAAATGCAATGATTGAATATTTATGCAAAAAGACAACTTTATAAAGCCTTTCCTTTCAAAATAAGATTGATGTCTGACAAATATTTGTTAATTTAAAATGATGCATGTTGGTGACCTTGGCCTAATCATGGTACTAAAAGTTGGCATTTTCTTATTTGTGTAAATGTAGTGAAAACATCGCCTTTTTACGTTACAAAATAATTATACCTTTCAAATTATGAAATATTAATAAATGTTTTTGGGTAAAATGGAATTCATTAAGTCATATCTCAAAACCTTACAGATGATGAATTTTTGCTGCATCGAGGATCCAAGGGTAGCATAATAAAGAAAACAACACCAGGACTAAATAGTGACACATGCATTGATGACATCCAAATGATTCAGCTCCAACGATGAATACATTTGGCAATTATACATTCCTTTTATATGATTGTGACTTATATAGCACAAAACTTATATTATATATATATATATATATATATATATATATAAAATAAATTCCTTTTATATGATATATAATAAAATTGACTTTCATCTTATATACAAAAGTAGGTGGCATCATGAATACATGATGAATAATAAAAATGATTGAATAATTAATATTAAATAAGGTATGTATACTTGACGTACGCTTCGTTTTGACATTACCATAATTAAATAAGGCTTATCAAGAAAGGAATACGAAAGGTAGTATATGACTATTGATAAAGAAATGTTGAAAGTTGTTAACCTAAAAAGAAAGTGATGAAAGTTTACGGACTAGTTTAGTATATGATTATTGAATAGCTACTGAAGAGAGAAAATAAAAATATTTAAAAAAAAATATCTAAAAGATAAATGAAGAAATAATTATATATATATGGATTTAATACGGTCATATGCCATCTCAAGCATATGACCCTCCTACGCTTGCTCTCACCGTCGGACGGTGGGCAATAGACAGACGACCGATGGCGCCAGATCACAGCGATTGTGGCTCTCCGCACTTGCAGCCGGCGGCTGTCGAGAGGGGTAGAGAGGGTCGGCCATGCTTGCAGCTGTCGAGGAAGTAAGGCGACGATTGGAAGGTGTGTGGGGGGGGGGGGGGGGGGGGGAGAGTGGCAGACTCAGGGGCTTGGGTGCTCACAGGAGGGCTCGATCCGGGATGACGGCAGCGGCTTAAGGGGGCGGTGGAGCAGAGGTGAATGGCGTATCGGGGACAGTGACAACTCAGATCTGGAGAGGGCCGCAGATCGAGGATAGACAACGCCTGGAGAGGAGGCGCGTAGAGGCGAGCTCGACAACGGAGGGGAAGAGGAGAGGAGGTTGATCGGGGCGGCGGTCGTAGGCTAGAGGGGGGATGCTGGCGCGCCGTCCATCGCATCCTCCGTCATCACGAGGGCATCATCTTCTTTGATCGTCCTCTTCTAGGTTCCTCCGCTGATTGTAGACACCATGCAATCACCGCCATGCCTCGCTTTGTCGATCGTGTCGTCGCGCCCCCCTCCTCCGCCGATCGTAGTAGCCGTCGTGTCCTACTCCGTCGATTGTAGTAGCCATCGTACACCCCTCCTCCGATCGTAGTCGCCATCACGCCCCCCTCTGCCATCGCCGTCACGCCTCGCTCCGCCGATATATATATATATATATATATATATATATATATATATATATATATATATATATCAGTGATGCACAATATCTTAGCAGATGAGAAGATGATAAAACTCTAAGAAATCTTTTTTAAAAAAACTTAGTTATCTTCTCTTATATTAGACCCTAAATTAGGGGTGTTCACCGGGTCGGGTCAACCTGGTGAAACCGACGACCCGACCCGACCTAGTTTGGGTTGGGTCGGTGGTCGGTGTTGAGTACAAGTTAAATTTTTCTAACTCGAGTCGACCCGACCCGATGACCCGATTTTTTTAATTTTTTTCACTTTTTTTATTTAAACTTAGACATATATTTGCTTTAATTTTTTAAAAAAAATGAAATAAAATATTTAAAATACAAAAATAATATTTAAATATTTAAAAGCTTATTTTGTGCTTTAAAATAAATATTAAATAATGTTTTTTATATTAAATAAATATAAAAATAATAATAATAAAATTGGGTGGTCGGTCAGGTTGGGCCAGATTTGACTCCCAAGGGGACTTGACCCAACCCGACATGGCCCGACCAGATTTGATCGGATCGGATTTGTTCACGGGTCGGATTGGACCCGACCCGTGAACACCCCTACCCTAAACTTCTTTTATAATTGTAAAAAAAAACTTGATAAGGTTAGGTACATTGTGAAAAAAATTGAAATAAATTATTTCTTAAAAATCAAAGCCTCCGTCATCCCTCTTTATAAGCTCCTCCATATTTTCAGGTTGAATTTTATAAGTATCATTATTGGAATAAGAGAAATATTTAATATTAGGATTTAATAGTTAAACAAATCTAGAATGGTTTTCGGAGAACAAAGATAATTCCATTAAACTATTTGAACCCTTCCGAATTAAATTAGTATAAAATATTGTCAGTTTTACACTTAATATTTAAGATAACTATAAATGTTGAATTTTATCGAAGATCACGAATAATATAATTATATATCTATTACTTTGAAGACTTTTTCAACATATATAGAACTTATGCAGTAAAATATATTATTGAAGAAAAATAAAAATATAGGGCTTTGAAAAAAATAGTCAAATAATTATTTAACCTTAAATTGAGTTAGAAAAGAATAGTTCAGAAAATACTTTTAGATTTAAAATATTATTATTGTACTTTTTTAATACATATAAGGAAATCATTAAAAAAAAGCTATCCGACAAATAATAATTGATTTTAGTATTTTAGACCGTCACAAAAATAGGAAGGATAGAAGTTTTATCTCTAATATGTTTCTGAAAATTGAATTAAATCTATTATTCTGAGAATAACAACTTTAATATCATTTTGTTCAAGAAGAAGTATTTAAACTAAACTGCTGCGCCACCTCCAACTTGATCCAGCTGCTAACTTTTCTCTCTCTCTCACTCCCCATTTTCATAGAACACCATCAGATGGCCATGGCGGCCACTCTAACACCTTAAATTTTCAATAGACAAAAAGAACCTCAAAAGCAATATAATATTAGGGACAAAGTGGTCCTAAGAATTTAAAAACAAAAAGTAGATCAAAAGACTCTAAAAGCATGGTTAATTAGAAGGCGAAGATGTCATGTGGTAGAAAGGTGTAGAATAAAGCTAAAACCTCCAAAATCCTCTTCCCCTTCTCCATTTCTTCCCTTCAAACCGGCAGTCACCATTTTTCTCCCATTAGGTGCTCAAGAAGGAGAGGAGGAAGAGCAGGAGCTTGCTGAAGGAGAAGAGCTTGGAGAGGAAGAAAAGCTAAAAGAACGAGGAAGAATTCCTAGGAACAATTAGGGATTAAGGTAAGTAATGGGTGAACCTAAACAGCTCTCCATCCTAACACATGATTGGAATGAGAGTGTGATTATGATTTTGCTCTGGCTTTGGATCTTTTTAGTAAGGATTTCCTTTATTCGTTTAAGGGTTTGAACATGTACGTTCTACGTTGAAGTGTGATTTGTTTCTTCAATTTGTTGCTATTTATGGACTTTAAAATGCATGGAATGTAGTAGGTAAACTAAATGTGAATGTGGTTGTGAACGATTAATTTAAATGGTCGATTTCAGAATTTTCGTTCATAAATCGTCAACTGGTTGCGTCGAGCGGTCAACCGGTCCATAAGTGTTTTACCTTTGAATTATCCTATTTTAATTGTAATCTTATCAATCGACTTGTTTTCATAATCAATCGTCGAGTTGGAAGTCTATTCAAATCGATCGATTGTACGAGTGAATCGGTTGACCGCTTCTTGGTTAAAAAGGGCACTATTCTATTTGGTCGAGACATCGGTCAATTGAACGGCACAACCGAACTATCGGTCATAAGTCCCTAGTTAAATCGATCGACCGATCCAATGAGTGGTCGACCTTTCCAATAGATGAAACAGAGGCCGAAAGCCACTATTTTGGTCGATCATGCGACCAGTCAACCTGTAGGTCGACCACGGACGAAATGTATGATTTTAAATATTTAACTCAATGATTCTTCTATCAATTGTTCATTAAATGACATCATACTATGGCATGCCATGTTTCATGCTATTATTGATATAATTGTCTATTGATTGACTCACCTAGAATTCGACTTTGCATGTTGTCGTATAATTAAAATGAATCATTGTATTGAATCGGCATGTTGAGATTAAATACTTGGCCCTTGTTGGATTGATATGTATCATTGTGTGAGCCCGTGTAAAAAAAAGGTAACGGAAGTGACACGACGTCGGGGTGTCATGGCTTAGTTAGCCAATGGCGCAAGGACAACTAAGTAACTCAACATATTGCTAAAGGTTCACTAATTATTGATTGATAACCTAATGGCAAGAACATATTGTTATTGTGATATTTTAGGCATTTCATAGGTAAATACAATGGAATGTTCTTAGCCACTATGGATATGGATAATTGGGCATTAAATAGTATTAATGCAATGATATATGAAATTTAAATATGAAATTGAGAATTGGTTTTCATGATGTATTTTGATACGTTTATTGTTCATTGGGTATTGCTTTAATCGAATCATCTTATAGATTATTGAATTGCTGATTTTTTTTACCCTTACATACAACTAATGGGATGTGGGCCTCCCCTGTGTCCAGGTATGGAAGAGTAGGTTGAAGTCGGTGGAGAGCACATGACGTCGGTTAGCACATTGTGTCAACCTTATGTTGGCCTTAGTATGTCATAATATTTTATAGTCGTGTATTAGTCGACCTACTGGCTTTATTATGAATTATATTATATGTTCTCATGTGAGGAACATTATGGAGTCATTATATTGTGGACTTCAAGTCTCTTGTGTATTTAAGCTATCCATCATAGTACACCTTAATGTTATTGGGCTTAGTGTCATATGGTCAATTATGTTTATCGCTTATTCTATTTTCATGTAAATTAGTTTTAAAATATTTATCATTTTCAGTTGCTTATTCTTGTCATTTTTCATTGACCGGATGTCAATCGTCCATCGTGTAACGTGCTTCGGGACCCATTCGCGACATGTGTCATGGGGCTCATTTTGGGGGCGTTACAACTACAGCCTATAAACACTTTCTCGTCTTATTATCCATTGTGTGCCTTTGTCTGCCACCTGGACTCCTGCAACCACTTCCACCGGCACACTCGTTGACTCCATGGACACCACCTCCACACCACGTGTAAAGATGGAAAAACGGATCATATTGTGCCGTGCCTGTGCTAGTCAACTCGTGTTTTCCCATGCTGTGAGCTGTGTCATGATGACATGGCACGTTTTCAAAATGGGTTGTGTCATGCCAGTAAGAAAATTTTTCACCCGACACAATCCATGCCCAATCCGACCAGGTTGGACGACCCTTTTTTCCCTTTAAAGTTCAAACTTTCTAATTTTCAATTTACTTTTTATATAATATAATTGGTATTATTCTATAATATATAATATATGATTTTAGTGAGTACTTTAATTATTATTATATAATAACTAAGTCATTAATTCATATTTATTAAGTAAATAAATTTGTAAAATTAATAATTGCATAATAACTAATAAGTTATAACCCTATACATAAAATTAATTGGTAAATATTTAATAAATATATATTATATATAATTTATTGTATAATTCATAATAGTAAAATATCATATTAGTATAAGACTATAGTATTAGTACTATAATAGTATAGATAGTATACTACTAGTTTACTGTATACTAAATTATAATTACGGTATACTAGGTAAATTAGTACTTAACTATCTATAACTAAGTTACTATATAAGTTATAACTAAGGTATACTAGTTAAATTAGTACTCAACTATCTATAACTAAGTTGTAACTAAGTTGTACTAAGTAAATTAGTACTTAACTATCTTATAACTTAGTTATAACTTATATATTAATTTACTAATTACTTATAACTTAGTTGTACAATTCATAATAGTAGAATATCACATTAGAATAAGACTATAACATTAGTAGTATAGATAGTTAAGTACTATATACTAGTTAGAAGATGGATTCTTAACCTTTTGTTTGAGTATCTGCATCAAATCAACTTATAAGATTCTACAATGAATGTAAAAATTTAGGGTTTTCAAACACTCACTGGCGTTCGTCGAAAATCTTTAGTTCTTACAACTGACATAGCATTCTCACAACAACCTCTATTTAATAAATATATATTATATATAATTTATTATATAATTCATAATAGTAGAATATCATATTAGTATAAGAATATAGTATTAGTAGTATAATAGTATAGATAGTATACTACTAGTTTACTATATACTAAGTTATAATTATTGTGTACTAGGTAAATTAGTACTTAACTATCTATAACTAAGTTACTATATAAGTTATAACTAAGGTATACTAGTTAAATTAGTACTTAACTATCTATAACTAAGTTGTAACTAAGTTATACTAAGTAAATTAGTACTTAACTATCTTATAACTTAGTTAAAACTTATATACTAATTACTTATAACTTAGTGGTACAATTCATAATAGTAGAATATCACATTAGTATAAGACTATAATATTAGTAGTATAGATAGTTAAGTACTATATACTAAGTTAGAAGATGGATTCCTGACCTTGTGTTCGAATATCTGCATCAAATCAACTTATAAGATTCTATAATGAATGCAAAAATTTAGGGTTTTCAAACACTCACTGACATTCGCTAAAAATCTTTAGTTCTTGCAACTGAGATAGCATTTTCACAACAACCTCTATTTAGACCCATTTCAAGTGAAAAGGCAGTATCATTTCTTTGGTATTTCACTGTGTAGACCCAAATGTCAAAGATGTAGTTTTTTTCACTCGAAATGGATCTACAGCTATTGTTGTGAGAATGCTATCACAATTTCTCAATAAGAGAAGAGGAGATTGAGAAAGAGAACATGAAAGACTAAGAGTGAGAGGAGAGATATTGAGAAAGAGAGGGAGAGGGGGTGAGGCGGTGAGGCAGTGAGGCGGAGCCACGGAGAGCGCTTGAATGAAAGGAAGAGGGGGTTCGACAGGATTTTATAGGATTGAAATACTGTATGTGTTTGTTTAAACACGGCCCGTGTTGTCCTCTTTACGCATGTGTTCCTCCAGTCAAATCACCTATTTTCGTATTGTCAAGTCACGAGTTTTGTTCAAATAAGTAATGTGAGCCGTGTGATTTCAATGCGGTCATGTTCTTGCATGGTTCATGTTAGTGTGTGAAAAAAAATCCATGCTAAAACGTGTCGTGTCAGGTCCGTGTTCACCGTACTCAGACCATGTTGTACCCACAGTGCAAATGCGCGACTCGACATGGAAGGACACCATTTTGGCCCATTTTCCGTGCTCGGGCTGGGCCAGCACGAATTTTGGGCGGGTTGGAGACGTGCTAGGGCATGTGGCCCACCTGAAATTCCATCTCTACTGCTCACTCCTTGGCCAAAGAGCGCTAGTTTCTCCTCCCTCTCCGACGTCCCCTCCCGATAGCGTTGGGAGCGAGGTCGGGGTTGACTCTCACCGTTCTTGCACAAATGCAAGCTCCTAGGAGGGCGGAGATTTTAACGGAGGTTGCCAATGCCCTCATGGCCTCCTTTGATGGTGTGATCGTCGGGAGTTGAAGCCGCGGGTGTTTGACTGTCATGACCCCAATTTAAACCTTGTTTAAGTGGCAAGTCGCAACCTAATACATGTAATCTTGTATAATTTGCGGGAGCATGCTATAATTCTTGTAGAAGATATAGTAATTAAGATATCCAAACCACAACAAATGATATTATAGCATTGTGAACAAATACACACTATATATTCTTTACTTATACAGAACTAGTATCACATATTACAAATAAACTTCTCTTTTGTGCTAATACTACACATTCAAAATATTTCTCCTTAGTCCTCTCAAAGGGAATTAAAAGACCTAAAACACATATATATCTCTCACAAAAAATGCTTATAATCCTAATATAGGATCACCAAGCATGACCATAGGCTGGTCTAGTGATCTGAAAAATTGAGAGTAATAATATGAGCAAACAACAGCTCGATCAAAAACTCATAACCTATGTGGTATCACATATTCCATTTGAGTAAAACAAGATTAACATTATTTCTTCATGCTTGAAAAGTATTACTATTTTATTTCAGTATATATCATATAACAATAAAGTATAAGAAATTCAAACCTTTATCATGTCATAAGATATGAAAAATATCTATACATCTATAGGACTTGTCAAAAATACAATCATCGTATCATACATAAGAATGAGACATCGCACAAACTATGAATGCATGGATGCATGAATCATGCATGTCTGTACATGTCATATCGCTTTTTGGCTAGAGGCATCCCTTTCGAGATATCTGTCGACCATGTCGGGGAGGTTGATGGATTCTAGAGGTGGCCCTGCGAATACAAATGGTGGATGTGATTCCATAATTCGGTTCACATGGCACTTAGCTTCAAACAACCTAAAATCCCTTATGAGATATCTGTTGATCCTACAAGGTCTTTTAACCAAATAGGGATAAGCGGTCAGCCTTACATGATTCTTCAACCATGTAAGGGTAAACTGTTGGCCTTATAAGTTTTTTAACTACACAAGAGTAAATTGTCACCTAGCAGGGGTAATGCAAATGCATAACCGTCATGTCATGTCCTATCATATCATATCACATTTTTACATGTTTTATGAAATAATGTCATTTTTTGTATCATGTAATGTCATATCATCTCTTGTAATAAATAATTGCACACATAGCAATTAATACACTTTACGCGTGCACATAGCACCTATTCATATAACATATAATTTTATATCATATCATGTATCATGTAATCAAATAAAACCATTAATCAATTTCTAAATTCACACATCATATGGTCATATAAGCACAAACACTTTATTTCTATTTGTATATAGCAGATTGCACAATGTACAATATAAAATATATAACAATTAGTGTATAACTCATATCGACGTGAAACAAATTTTCAATGATAGAAGACTTCATCAACTATAATCAACACAAAACTCATAATTTAACTAATTATGAAATGACCTTAGAAAAATATATAATTAACCTATATTCTGCTTCACTTTAGAATCCTAATCGACTGCATAGTACTTAGTATAAAATTCATAACTTTTTGGATGTATATCTTATCACATGGAATCAAATTTCTAACAAAATTAGACTTCCTGAACTTGAATTAGTACCGATCTTATAATTTTCCTAATTTTATATTAATCTACAAAAATTTCTAGATTTTGATATGTTTCTATCCTTTTGAAATTGACAGACTATGATTTGTGCCTTATAAAAATTATAATTCCTAGTACACGTACTATTCTTCATGATATTACAATTGCTCCAAAACTCTTATAGGCGTACTTCTATTTCTTATATTACAACAAGAAACTTAAGTGTGGAATTTACGGCCGAATTATCATTTTAACCTAATTACTTTTTGGAACAACCTGAGTGACCCCTAGTGTTCATACATAACTTTCTGTGTAGGTATCCAATCAATCCAATTCCAAAGGCCTGAACAGTAAACTTCCACAAGTATTTACAGGAATAATTTCATAATTGTTGGAGGTACAAAAGGCATGAGAACATAATTTAAAAGTGGCAGCTTCAAATTTCAGCAAGTTAGGGTTTGTCCTCCATCTTAGAACTCACTCTTTCTTAATCATATGAAAGTGGGGATGAGGAAAAACTAATAGAGATCGGAGAAGACTTGTTTTAATCCAATTTCATATGGATAATTCGAAAGGAGCTTTTAACTTACTTGGATTGGAATTCCTAAAGATGAACCCTTGATATGTTGTTTACTCTCTTGTTTCCTTCCTCTTATTGCTGCCTTCTTCCACTCTTGAGAATCCAAGTTGTGCTAATAGATGATAGAAGGATAAGGATGGAAGGTTTATATAGTTTGGATACCGACCGTTGAAGGTCGGTTGGGGGTGAAATTCCCAATATGCCCTTGAGCTTCTCCTTATTTACATGAATATCATTTAAGCGAATGACATGTCATTTTTTATATTATTTATTTAATTTATTTATTTGGCTTTTCATTTTTTCTATTATTTATTTTATTTATTCATTTACTTAAGACATTACATGTAAATAAAAAATTATCCCATTTGGATTCAAATAAAATATTTATAAAATTAAATTTCAATGGAATCGAAATATGATTTTTTTGTCCTAAGAATAAAATCCTATTCCGAAGAAAAAATCAATCGTATTTCTAATTTTTCGACTTTGCGCTATCATTTAACCTAATCAAGACTTTATCTAAAAATTATTAAAATCATATTTAAGATATATTAACATAGGAGAACAATTTTCGGGACTTTAATTTTTTTATTCTAACATTTTCAAAAATAATCTTTTCATGAATTAGACCAATTTTGTCACTTTCTGCATCCCTTAATTAAATGAGATATTCCACTTTAACATGTATATATCATGACTATGAAACCGTCGTATATATAATATTAACACGTTTAAACATATATGTTATAAGTAGGGATATAGGACCACGAATCGGAGGGCAATCACATCATCATGGAGATCCCATTCGCAAAAGCAGAAGGAGAGCAGAAGCAACTTCTCTGCAACTTTGTCGAGCTTCTCCGACTTAGTCGAAGGCTCTGCTGCCCTCCACCGCCTCTTGACACCGATCTCCCAAAGCCCCGGCCATCTCCTCCTCCTCAAGCTCTAGCATCGCGAGGAGGACCTCCATGGCCCGCTTGCTCGGCGCATGGACGACATCAAGCATGACACATTCCACCTTGGCTGCCTCTTCTTCGCCTTCCATGCTTCTTCCTCCTCTTACCACCTTCTCAGCCAGAGTTTCGTATCCAGCATCGGCCGCCATCTTGGTGCCGGTGCCACTTCCCAGCTACGCAGGAGGAGTCGGTCGAGGACGAGGAGCAACAACGGCGGCGTCAGCGGAAGCTGTTCACCTTCTCCACTCACCATGAGGTTTGCACTCATATCTCCCCAGTCTGCCCCTCTGGTGGCACAAAGCTGGCTTCTCCACCCACGAGTTTCGCGTCCTACGTATTAAAATGGAATGAGCGCATGTAGTCTTGCTATGGGTGTTGCCCACTTAAATAATGTAGGGGAAAAAATGAAACGTGGCAGGCACCTAAAAAGAAAACTGATGTTCAAATTAAGGGTCATCAGTTTCATCGACAAATATTTAGGAGATATTAACAGGCATATAATTAGCATTGCTTGGAATTTTAGAACGTTACTTTGAGGGCATATGGAGTATTATGTGGATTGAGAGGATAGATTCATTTTTATGGCATCAATAAGTTTGTACAACAGTTATAAGGTGTCTTATTCTAAGAGAAATAAAATGACAATGCTTCTAAAAATTCAAGATAAAAGATAAAAGACAATGGTCAGAGTGAAGAACTTTAAAACGGCCACTTACTATTCAGCTTTATAAAAATATAAGAAGATTTGAAGGGGTGGATGAAAGATAGCAAAACTCATATTTGAAGAAGAATTTGTGGGGACGGATGAGTAGACAAATTTTTGTTGGATATAACTACTAAAATGTGAAGAAATAATATATAGAGAAATTCTTTTGTTCCTTTTATTACAATCCCTCGTATTTTTCTCTTACTATCTATCCTTAATAGGAATTAACGAAAAGAGATAAATATGGATTACAAAATTACAAATATGTTTTTATTGATATTAAAGTGAACAAAAATCCCAACATAATGCAATGTGGTATATTTATGTCACGAAAACATAAATTATAACCTCTTTAGAGAGGCTTCAGCTCATCCGGTCTTCTTCCCCCACCCCCACAACCCAATTTTTTTCAAAATAAATATTAATTTTCATAATTACATAAATGATAAATGACTCATAATAAAGTAATAAAAAGAGTTTTATGTTTAAAGATATATTGAAATTAAATAAAATTATTTTATTTCAAAATAAAAGATAAGAATAAGAGTTAATATTTAAATTCAGAAATAAGAATTATCAAATTATTTATTAATTCCGAAAATAATTGAAAATTAGAAGACAAGAGGATGTTGGAAAAAGATATTATTTTGATTGAAAGAAGAAGAAGAAAAGAAAAGAAGATAAAGTTAGTTAAGGATAATTAAGGAGATATTCGTATAAAAGTTTGTGATTACAAGTTTAGCTTGACTTAAACTTGGTTTATGAGAATTTTTATAAATATCACCCCCAAAGTCCCCTCTTTTTTCCCATCTACAAGTCAGTTTTTTCTCTCCTCTTTGCACCTCATTTTCTCTCTCCTCATTGCACGTGTGCGAGGGCTTTTGGCATTCGGCTACTCGCGGTTGATCCCTGAAGACACGAACATCAAGATCTAGGTCGGAGACTAAGGTTTGGTAATCGAAAAGTTCGTCAAAAGATAGGTTAACTTGAGAGCCAAGGTACGTACACAGATTCACTTTTGGAACTGTTTTCTTAATAGAATAACAAACTTAAAGAAAGATTAAAGCATTCTCCTATGAATCATGAATAAGTTTCATAAGACAGTTCTTCAAAATCATATCGTTTTGGTACCTAAAATCTCGACCAAACTAAACAAAAAAACTACCCGAGTTCTGCTTTGTCAAAACTCGACCCGAGTTGCCTCAAACCTGGTCAGGGTTTGATGTTTAATGTGTTCTTCTCAAACGGAATCCGACCTGGATTCAATGTAAACTCGCTAAGCTTATTACGCCAGGTCCGAGTTTCAAATAACCCGGCCTAGATTTGATCTTATCCAATCTAAGTATATATGATTTTCTTTCTAGATGTTGTTATTCCATGATTTGATTTGATGTCATTTTTACTCATACATGATCCGTTAAATTGAAGCTCGAAGATGGCAAATTAGGTAATTAGAAAAAAGTCGTAATTGGGGATTCACTATGTGTACTAACTGTGGTATTGATTAACAGCCCCACTCGAAAGTGGCGAATACTTCCACATGTTCATGGGTTAACAGCCCCGCTCGGAAGTGGCGGATACTTCTTACAAGTTCATGGTCAATAAATGCCCCGCTTTGAAGTGGCGGATACATCTACATTGTTCATGGGTCAAAAGTTCCGTTTGAGAGTGATGAATACTTTTTTACATGAAAGTGTCATGGCAATTCATTAATAAGAAAATGTAGTACAACCTAGCAAAAAAAAGTATAATTGCATTGTTTAAAGAAAGGAAAGTAAAGTATTGATTAAAGAAGAATGATCATTTGCAATTGACAAAGTTTATCTATTCATTGGCAAAAGTAAAGTTCATTCACAATAGATGAAAAAGGTAAAATCCATTGACCATTGAAAGGGTAAAGTCATTGAATAATATTTACTTGCATTGAAAAATGTTTTCTTATATATAATTGACTTAATTGTTTAACAACTTTTTTTTTTCTTTTATTAGGAATGCATATCCATATTTATTATCTTCCTACTGCTCATGAAAATTCTATTTCTTGAAAAAATAAGAATTAAAACGTGTGCAACGACTAAGTTCATAATGATGTAAGATACGCATGGGACCAAACAATCATTAAACTCTTAAATGTATAGTTATTAGAAAGTCAAATCTTTAGAAGACTATTAGGAAAGAATTATTAAAAAGTTCAATTCGCTTTCGCACTTAAATTGCTTTTGCATTATATGTAAAATCCAAAAAGAAGAGATATAGAGATTACAAGTAACGCGATAAACCCAATTACTACAGGAGGTTAAAATTAAATTTCGAGGCATTACCTGAGCTATAACCATAAACTATACCACAAATACCAGCATGAGAAAGATGGACAAAATGTAAAAGCTAACCGGCACATTCAGTAGTGTCCATTACCCCTCCAGACATCTGGTCATCTGGGAAGGCATCACAATTTCCCGATTCACCGCGTTTCGTATTGTTTCTTTACGGAAAAGTGTCTAGATAGGCACGTCCCAATAACTTGAACAAATATTGAAGTTCCAAAACATCAAATGTAAATAAGCACGTCTCTTCTCAAGCACATTCAAACTTCAAAAAACTACTGGATCGTTTCAAAAAACCTAAGCATTTGAGCCCAATTGGACACTTGTAGGAACATGGCCGCCACGAGGACCTCCATAATTGTTATACATGGCTGAACCACCCGCACGACCACCACCTCTGCTCCTTGGGTTATGATAGTTTCTGGATTCATATCCTGAGTAATAGTACTGGCCCCGTCCATTCTGGTAGCCACCATTTCCACCTCGCCCACCTCGACCACCACCACCACCACGACCACTTGCATAACCTCTCCTACCCGCACCACGGTATGCACCTCGCTGATTCTGAGAAGGCCTCTGGGATGTGTAATATTGATCATTCTGCTCAGCATCCCCCCTCTGGTTGTGTTCCTCAACCTCTACTTCCAGGTTTTGTTGCTCATGTTGAGTGATGCTAGCATCTTCTGTTGCTTGAAGCAAGCTAGTCTCCTCCTGAGAAATATTACAAAATGAAATGAGTAATGAAGACAAAGTTTGATGAGGTAAATTGTGTGCTATCCATGCTAATCATTACCATTGTTGGTGGTTCATCAATCGTATTGGAGTGTTGATCAGGCTGAATGTCTATTGCATGAAAATCTTGTTGCTCATCCACCTGTCAAAGCGTATAGAGTAATAAAGAAAAAGCTACAGTATCAAAAGAAGACATGCACAACTGTGTGGTAATCAAGTTAATCAAGGAAGTATTCACTACCAGTATCGCAGGAGAAAATATTATCTAAGATCTCCAATGAAGTGAAAAGAGTCACAAATATTTAGCTTGAATCAACTAAAAAATGTGTGCAATATTAATGAAACATCACCCACAGATGAATATGAACTTGTCTGTTTATACATAAGAGAGCTATAAAAAACCATCAGAAGATCCATAAAGGGTAATGCTAACACATCAGTATGCAGATTGGGGGAGTCAAAATAACTATTTCAGTAAATATAAATGGGATTAGGTCTAACTTCCTACCCAAAACTCAGAAAAGATATCCCTTTATAAAGAAACAATGAGTCATGCTTTGGCTTGATATTTTGAACAGGCTGCAAATGCCAAACGAGATCCAAAATTTACCACCCAAATGATATGTATGGCCTGAGTTTCACAGCAGCTCAAATTACAGATGCAGGTTTTGGAAGCATTAGTAACTTCTATGATTGTAAATTACTAATGAAAATTCTTGGGTATGACACAAAAGGCTGCCTTCTACCATATATACAAAGCCAAAATTGCAATGTCTGGCTATTCTTTAAGTACTCTGAACACAAATAGTCAAGATTAACTGTGTTAATGTTTTCTTTATTTTTTAAGTGTACATGTCCTAACTTGGATACCAAATCGATATTGTGGTTCACAACTTGGAAAAAATGCATGTCCATCACAGTGAGCCTGAACATGGTATACTGAACCAAAAGTTCTTCCATTAGGAAAAATGATAAAACAAACAAGAAGCAGGCAAACATAAAACTTATGAAGCTTCACACTGGAAAATAAGTCATCAACTATGCTTCTGTTATATATAACTTATAGTCATTTAAAAAAGTAACCATCACAAGAAAGTAAAAGCAGATTGTGTTAATACACAATTTTGTATCCTAAAAAATATACAAATTTGTGTATGGTCGAATCTCATGAACATGGATCAACGAATGCGTCGTATGATCCATGTAGCCGACCCCACCTAGTGGGATAAGGCTTTGTTGTTGTTGTTGTTGTGTATGGTAGCTATGAAGTTAGGAGCAAGCAGTTTAGTAGTATTATGTTGGTCAAAGAATAAAGGAAATAATTGAAACTTATCTACTTTGAGTACAATAAAATGTCCATATTAATCAGAACATAAAAGAGTGAGTCCACGTGCAAGTCTACTTGGATACAAAAACTTGACCTCTTAAAAATATTGTGAGCATAGTAACCCCTTAAAGATGTGTGTTACAAAACAGAGAAATATATTCTATCGAATTTAAAGATGTTATCATAGATTCATAATGTGTGTATCCATGTATACCCATGAAATAACCCTGATGATTAGACCTAGAATAGCAATTTTATACCCACTTTGATTAGGTTACTCTCATCTTATGATTCAATGCCAAGTTGAAATTTTCGATATGCATCCTTCCTACGAGAGAAGTTTTTACAGAAAAAAAAACTCCCTTAGATCCCTCTAAAAAAGCAAACATGCATAGATTTTTCATAATAGCTTATTGAAAGTAACTCAATCCAACTACGTTCTAGGACAATAAAATTTTATCTTTGTACAACCATCTTAAATACATGTCATCTGATACTTTTTCTAGCTATAAAGAAAAGTAAATAACCAAAAGTTCAATACCCTAAGGATTTTCTATATCCTTTGCTGGCCCTTATGGCAAGAAGTCAACCTTCACTTTCCAAATAAACTGAAGAAAAGCCATTTTTTAGGAAGAAAAAAACAATAATTAAAAAAATAAGGAATTAGAATGACCAAGAGATGTACATAATATCAAACTTCGAACATAAAGTTGTTTCCAAAGTAAAGAGGAAAATCATTTCTGGAAAAGCTGAACACTGGTTCTAGAGGAACATAATCAAATCACTAAGCATAAGTATAATCATGGGAATTTCCACCATAACGTATCCAAACTATAAACGTGTATGAGGAACTTCCTTTGATATCTAACTACGAGAAAAAGGAGAAACATAAAAAAAGGAATAAACTTCAGAGAATTGTATTCTCATTTTCTTTTCTACATCAAGAGTTTAGAGCCCAATATTCAATAAAACTATTGAACTTATTATCATCCTTACACCTTAGGTAAATCTCAGGCAACAATTATAAATGCTGCATCAAAACTCAACTTAAGTACTGTGACTGAATATACAACCAGAAAATCCGCCTTCATTGGCTTCTGTTAAGATGGATTCAATTCTCCATAATCTCATAGTAAAATAATGATACAAGAGCTGCTAAGGAAGAAGAAATAGCAGTCAATAAGAACACAGATGACCTACTCACCAACAGACATTTTTTAAAGTTGCACATAGACTCTGAAATTCAAGTTTGCAACTGAGATGAAGCAATAACAGAACTAGTTGCTTTCTGAATAGTAGTTTTATCTAAACTCAGGTGTCTTAAGCATTTGTTGCAAATCATACTAAGTTAATTGATTTCTGTTGGGTGAGTAAGGGAGAATCCAAACTGACTTTGTAACTAATGGTTGCTAACCTATTTTGCACCAGCATGAAATGTAATGATCCAGTTCCAAAAGAAAAAACAGTAATTTGGTTAAGCCAAGAGTAATCAAAAGGATATTATGACCTAGAAAACAAAGGGAAAGAATTAGAGATGAAATCATTTATGACAATATGGCGTATCAGAGAATTTAAAGAACAAAAAGAAAGAATTAGAGATGAAATATGAAGAAGTGTTTCAGTTTGATGTTTATCTCGGAGGCTCCCTCCTTTTAGAACAAACATCATACATCGAACAAAGAGAGCACATTAAGTTATGACTGGGGCATTCTCTCTATATATACACGCAACAAAGACAAAACGATGTAAGTTTCATATGATCATGCAAAATGGAAAAGTGGCATAGCTTACAAAATAGAATTTATGAACTGATTACTGTAATCATTCATAATAATTACATGCTAAACCATAAACTTTTGTTGTCACCCAGATTGAAAAGAAGAAACACGTCAAAACATGAATTGTTGAAAAGATGGTTCACCTTTTGCTCATACTCTACAGGCACAGGTGCACCTTCCATTGGATCTACTTGCGAGGCCCCAGAATTGCCGTCAAACATAGGGACCTGACCAGCACCGCCGTACTTACCCACAGCTGCAGCCACATCTACAGGCGCCTTCATTTCAGGGGTGATAGCAGTATAATCCGAAGCCAATATCTTGTTCAACTTATCCCTCAATCCAGCATCTACAGTTCCAACAACCACAAAAAGGAAGCATAAATTAGATCATAAAACACGAAAAATGTTCACAGCAAGAAGAGAGAATGCGTACATGTGACGGATGTTCCAGGTCCAATGGGCTGATCAGCTCGGCGCAACCAGAGTTTGGCGTGTTGAACGCACTCTTGCAGCGCGTTCCTGTGCGAGACACTGGCGGATGAGGGACGTGAGGTGACGAGCGCACCGAGCGCCGAGATCGTGTCGAGGTCGGCTTCCCCAAGCAGGTCGGTGGCGTCGTCCGTCACGTAGTCGTAAGTCAGGCAGCAGCCCCTCTCGTGGATTCGTGTCAGCATCGTCGCCTGGAACTCACTCTGCGGCTTCACGTCGAACAGACACCCGAAATAAAGCAGCGTAACCAGGTCCTCTACCGCCTTATCCGCGGGTAAGGAGGACTCTTCAGATGAGGCGGTGGCCGCGGCGGCAGCCTCCTCGGTCCGTTCGTCCTTCTTGTGTGCGACGCAAGTGGAGAGCTCCTCATTGACAGCGGAGGCGAGAGGCTGACGGAGCTTCTCAAGTTCGTCAATGGCGGCGACGACGGCGGGTTTGGAGCGGAGGACCTCCTCCTGCTCCTTGTTGAGGGGCTTCCCCTGGGCGCGGCTCTCCTCCATTTGGGCGATGCGGTTTTGCTTCTTGCGGAGCGCGCGCAGGCGCTTGCTGATGACGCTGAGGACCGGCCCCTCGGCAGCAGCGGCGGCGATCTCCGACGAGGGCGGAACGGGGACGGAGGTCGAAGACGACGCCATGGCCGTGCTCGCGAGCTCGCTCTCGCCCTCGGCTGGCTCACGACTAATTGGGGGCGGTGGCGGAGGAGGAAGAGGGGAAGATTTGGTATGGGTATGATTGGGAGATATATAAAGAAGGCAAAGCAGTGGGTCGAGGAAGGGTTTGGGTTGAGCAAATTAATGGGGAATTTGGGGGATTCGGGAATACGAAGGCCGAAGGGTCATCCTTTTTTTTCTTCTTTTTTTTGGGATTTAGTTCTTATTAACATAACAATAATAATAATTTATTAAAATTTTCAGATAATTTTGTTAGCATTTGCATGCAAAGTTTCGTCAATATTTCCAAAAATTAATTTAATTAGGTTCAATTTTGTATGAAATGATTTATATATGCCGAATAACTTGATTCATGGTAATATAAAATAATTAAATTTGTTATTGTTATTATCATCAGATACATTAAACTTGTTAATTGTAGTTTTATCTTATTCTTCCAAAACTAGAAATGGAAAAGGTTCGTCCATTATTTTTTTGGCCAATTTAGAAAATTAAAAAAAATTATTCTTAAGATCATTAAAAAATAGGTTTGGTAAGGGTGTAAATAAAAATCTAACCACCGAAAAAATATAACCAAATCGAAAAAATCAATTAAAAAAATTAAAATATGGACTCCAACTAAAAATTAAATTAAAAAAATCAATCATTTAAATTAGGACTCCTTACAAAAAAAAAAAACAAAAGGACTCGACCCCAACAAAATTTCAAAATTATTATAATTAAATTATTGCTTTAATTTTTAAATAATATTTTATAATTTTACCTTTTCTCTTACTTGTATTTATTATATTAGGTATAGTATTTACTTATTATCACACATTTGAATTTGAATACGATTAAGTTATTAATTTATTTTAATAAAGTTTGAACAAAATTAAGTAGAATATTTTCAATTATAATTTAATAATATGTTATTTTGGTTTATTTACATTAAATACTTAAACTTAGAGTTAAGTTCTATTTTTTAAAATATCTACGTGATATATTAATTTTTTATAATTTTTTTTAAAAAAATATTATTTTAAAGTAGGTCCCCAATCCGATCGCATAGGTCGGATTTTTTTCTCTAGAAAAAAATTAGGGTGATCTTTTATGCGTTAAAATTCCACCCGAAGACTCGAACCACTTTCACCCCTAGGTTTAGCAGATATATTTTTTGAAAAAAATTATTAATGAACAAGACAAAATTTGACAAGACAAAATTTCAAATTTAATTTGGATATGAATTTATCTTATTTTATATGAAAAAAATGTTTCTTCTCTTATCACACCAAAACTCGAACTCTTATAAATAGAGCTCCTCTAATCCACACTCAGAAGATAGCATATTCGAGGCTTCCAACCTATACTTTGAAGTTAGAAATGTGATAGCAACTCGAAGAACAACAGAAAATATTACTGCGTAGTGATCTTAGAGATCATGCAACTATTTATCCATTTGTTCTATAAATTACTTCAAATTTTGTTTTATATTGGGATGCATCATATTGTGCTTTAAAGTTCTATCATTATAAGTTCCGTAATCATGATATTTTTCAAATCAATTTTTATTTTTTAAATTTCAGTTTTATCTACAAGAGTTTTATCGTTAAGGAAAACTTGTGAACATTTTCTTTAATGATGATTATAACTTTTATAACTTTTAAAAAATGATTATTGTGTTTAAAAGAATTTTAATTAATTTAATTGCATTATTAGTTTATTATTAACTAGATAATGTAATTAATTTATTAATTTATAATTTTCTATTAAAAATTTAATATTATAATTTAATAGAGTCGGACATAATATTAGATTGCATGATCTATCAAATTGATCTCGGTGAATGGTTTGGTGGTGTAGAAATTGAGTAGGAATGAGAGTATAGAGTAGTTATTCTCAGCCTATATTTGATTAAGGATAGTTGGTTTACTCGGTAAAAGAAATCATACTTTAAATGTTCCTAATTCATCTTAAAGTTGAACTTGATTATTTTTCCATTAATTAAAAATTAAACAAATTTGTTCTTAATCACCTTAACACATCCTAAGACGCCTCGATAGTTTAGTTTAGTGTAGCATTTTTTTGTTATTTAATTTTTCTACAAATCGTTTATTACAAATTTGTCATCTCTTATTAGTTTTTGAAATTAGTTTAGTTAAGCAAATTAATTCCTCATGAGATTGAAAACTTTATACTCTTACACTTTATTACTTGAGCGACTAGCGCATTTGCTAGCATAAAATCATTATCAATCGTTACATCAAGTTTTATGTCGTCAGAGAATTAATCTTTGTTTACTTTTCTAAGTTCACATTACTTTGAGATTTTTTGTTACTTTCACTTTTCTTTTAATTATGTAAGTTTTAAAATTTTATTTTTTGAACACAACTCGAACATCACATTCTCAATGACAAAAAAGAAAACATATGCCTAAACAATCTCAAGATGAAGACTTTTAAGACCCCTGAAGCAACTTTCCAAACAATCCTATCAAATTGAGAATTTGGAGAGCCAACTTTTAAACTTGTAACATCAAAGCAATGAGACGAAGGATGTTTATCACGTGACTTCTCGATAAAACCTTTAGCTAATACAAAAAGCTAATCTTGAATAGATGTTTGTCAACTTATTACAACCATCGAAAGGAAGCTCCAAATGCAAGACCAGCATATTCAAAACATGGCACATCAATTAACTCAAATCCATAAACAATTAAAGTCGACAATTCAATTCGAATTACGAGCTCAAGTCGATGCAATGGAAGGCATCTCTAAATGCTAAATCTTTGAAGCAATTCGACAAGAGTCCGACCATTATCATGTGTTTGTGCCACTGTCAAAGAAGGTGGCATTCAAAATCAAAATCTTCAGCAAGGACAATGATTACGTAAATACATATCAAAGAGACGAGTGAATACTTCCTTAAAGATGGACAAGTACGAAAGAAGAGTTGGCCTTTGGGGTCCCCACTACTCAAATCTTGTCTTTAACATCGATAATATCACCATCAACACCAACATCCATATCTTTGCAAATTCAAAAATTTCTTGGGAGGGAAGGCACATCACCAATAGTGGAAAATCAAAAGGAAAGAAGAGATATCGATGTCGAAAATACCAATCACATCATTACAATGGCAACCCAATAACCATTTGGCAATTCATTTTAATCAGCAACATAACTCACAACTTCATGTTGAATCCCGAATATGGTTCTGATGTTTTGATGATAATAAATGAAATTGATAAAAAAAATGTACTAATAAACTTTCAACTTTCAAGTGATGTATAAATAGGTGTAAGATTAACAAGTGAACACATCTCATAGAATTCATGACATCAAAATTCAAAATAATAATAATAATAATAATAATAATAAGTATGTCGAGTATATGCGACCGATTGTAGAATCGGTCGAATGATCATTGAAAAAGGCTTTAAAACTATGGTTAGACAAGGAAATCGTGTCTGAAAAAGTGCGAGAAAGCTAAAAAATTTGAAGACCCAAAATCGGTAGATTGGACATATGATCAAAAAAGTGCGAGAAAGGTGGAAAATATGAAGACCCAAAATCGATCAACTCGACACACAATAAAAAAATGTGCAGAAGCAAGAAAAACTAAAAACTCAAGATCGATCGACCGCCTTAGAGGATCGTTCGACCGACCACAAGAAAAAATCCAAATCTGCACACAAAATGACTGATCAACTAGCTCAACAACCAAAACTACAATAATAGTTCTTTTTAATTGAATCTTTTGGAAGATCTTTTCATCAGCTATATTTCATCAAGAAGCATATAAAATACACATAAAAGACAAAAAAGATCATCCATGCAAGCACAAACATCCAAGAGCCCTTACAAAGTTCAAAAATAAATCTTTAATCATCTTCTTGCAAAACCCTAGATTTTCTTCTTTTCTTTATTTGAAAAGTGTAAGCACTTGTAGGACAGTAGGAGAGATCAACCGAGATTTTATCTTGTGATCTTGAAAGCTCCTTTGTAATAAGATATGTGTCTTTCCTCTTGAGTGAAGAAGAAAGTGGTTCAGTATAATAAGGGTTTACCTCTCTCTACGAAAAAGGAAAAAGATAGTGAAACTCCGACAATATCATTATTACTTATGAAATTTGGAGAAAGCTTAATATTACTCATGAAGGAACTAATAAAGTTAAGAAATCAAGAGTAAACATTCTAAACCATTAATATCATTATTTTAAGATGCTTGAAAATGAAGGTATAAATAGCATGGTTGTTCATTTTAAAATATTGTGAATGACAACCTTTTTGGGCGAGGCAAGGACTAATGTTTAAAAGGTAAAAAAAATTCGTAGATCACTCTTCTAAAAATGACACACAAAAAGAATTGAGAAAATTGATCTAAACAAGTCGGACTTCGATGATCTTTTAGGATCATTGCTAAGCTACGAGATAGGAACGAAGGAAGATGAAGAAGTGAGTGGTACAAAGAAGAAAGCCCTAACCTTGAAGGTAAGAAATGATGAAGAAGAAACAAGTGACGATGAAGATGATGGTGAAAGAAAATTGACACTTTATGCAAAGAAACTAGATAGGTATTTGAAAATTGCAAAGTAAAAAAAAGAAGGGTGAATCATTTAGAAAAAAAAAACAACAAATAAGAACAAATCACTTGCTTTGAATATAAAAAAAAATTGGACACTATAAAAACAAGTTACAAATCTTGTTAAAAAGGATAAAGAGGTTGAATCATCAAAGAAAAAAATAAGAAGACTCTTCAAGTGACTTGGGATGAAAGCGAGCAAAATGAAGATAGCCCTTCCTCTAGCGATGAAGATGAATCTTACCTTTGTCTCATAGCAAGAGGAGGAAACATAAAAAAAGGAACGCAAATGATATTTGGATAGTGGTTGCGACACATGACAGGAGATTCATCAAACATTATAACTTTGGAAAAGAATGGAGGAACTGTAATGAAAAAGGAAAAGTCATCGATATATATAACATTGATAAAAATGATATAATCTTTCTTGAAAATGTAGGACTTGTGGATAATTTGAAGCATGTCCTAATATTAGTCAACTTTGTGACAAAAATTTCTTGATGAAAATGAAAACTTTTTGTATTTTTTCTTTATATATAACAAGATTTACAAGATTGATTTTGATGACTTAGAAAATGAAAAATGTTTAAGGGAATTGCATGATGACTCAACTTTGTGGTATAGAAGATGGTCATATAAATTTCTAGTTATTAAAAAACTTTTTAAGATTGAACTATTAAGAAGATTACTTAAGATAAAATTTGAGAAAGATGTCATGTGTGATTATTGTTTAAAAGGTAAACAAACAAAAAGCTCTTTTAAATTTAGATATTTCATTAGTACTAGTAGAAGCTTAACTCGTGCATATAAATTTGTTTGATGCTATTGATATCACAAGCTTAGGTGGAAAGAGATATGTTTTTTTTATATTAATGGATGATTATTCTCATTTCACTTGGACTATATTTCTTTCGTATAAAGATGAGGATTTTCATATGTTTTTAAATTTATAAAAAGAGCACAAAATGAACTTGATAAAAAAATTTAACAATTACAAGTGATCATGGTGGAGATTTTGAAAATCATAAGTTTGAACTATTTTGCGAAAGAAATGGCATTATACATAACTTTTTGATACTTAGAACATCTTAACAAAATGGAGTGGTTGAAAGAAAAAAATAGGACTATACAAGAAATGCACAGAAGCAAGAAAAACTAAAAACTTAAGATCGGTCGACCACCTTAGAGGATCGGTTGACCGGCCACAAGCAAAAATCCAAATTTGCACATAAATTGTTGTGAAAACTCGACCAATCATTAGACCAGATCGACTAGCTCAATAGCCAAAGTTACAATAATAGTTCTTGACACACAAAAGATTATCTGTGTATCGCCCTCAAATCGACCCCCGCCACGTGGCGAAGACCAACCTGAAGGCGCTACGGCATGCTATGACTTTGACCATAATATTGACCATATCTCAGTCAAGAACCGAGACACATCAACGGAAGAATAATAAAAGAGAAAATAAAGAAAAGAATAACTTAAATTTGCGAAAGTCTAAAAAGTAGCTATATCATTTCTAAGGACTATAATAATGTTCTACATCATGAATCTATAAATGCGGAAGGAAAAGAAAACTAATAAGCCATGTGGTTCATGTGCTTTCTTGCCGCCAGAGCTTCGTCACCACACACCTACTCCACCTCGTCACTGACTTGGTCCTGTGGAAATCAGACACAGGGGAGGAGGTCCTTCCGTAAGCTTTACAGCCTAGTGAGGAACCACATAATATACAATGCATAACATGAATATAATAATCAGCGGTAAATAATCATGCTTAACTTGAACGTGAAAGGACAACATGTATAGATCATAATAGGGATGAGAGTAATAATCAGCATATATCATGAATCATGAGAATCAATAATGCTTAGTAAACATAGAATCATGGCATACTTGTCTTGACTTGAACATGCTTCTTGGTCTTGAATTATTATTATTAAAATCAGGATGACTTTAGATGACTTTAATTCTTGGGGTATACCCAGCAAATGATACGATCTTGTGCGGGTCAATGGGTGATCAAACCATGACCAAGGGAGTGACCCTTATCTTGATGCACTTGGGTTGGACTGGCAACCCATCGTTAATCTTTCATATGAGCTTATTAATCACTTTTAATAACTTGTCATTCTTTGTATCATGTGACGAATGCGATAAGATCGATATGGGGTAAATCAGGGAAAAGAGTTCATGTTGGAATCATAAAACTATCGATAATGTCCATATAAAAAAAAGGAAATCTAATGGGTGAAAATCAAAGGGCGGTTTTATGGTCGGGCACGGCCGTGTCGATTTGAAGGTCGGGTTCTACCTAGGTGGCACGGGCGTGTTATAGCGGTGCACGACCGTGATGAGGGTGGGATCGATCGGCCGATTCAATAGTCGATCGATCGATTAATCCTGTACTGCTATGCTGCTAATGGCACGGCCATTCCAGAAGGGTGGGACGGCCATGACCGGTTGAGCGCTCGGTCGACCAGCATCGGCCGACCTTTTACTTAGATTTTGCCGAGCCATGGCACGGGCGTGTCGTCAGGGTGGCACGGTCGTGCCAGTAACGGCACGGGGGTGAACATGGCATGGAATGGCCATAGCACTGATGGCATGGGTGTGTACATGGCGTGGAACGACCATGGCACTGATGGCACGGGCGTGCCAGAGTGTGGCACGGCCGTGACAGCGCAGATGGTTTCAATCCGAAAATCGTATGAATCTCTATCATGCTTTTGTTCTACTCTAGATTCTACATCCTAGCAATCACCAAGGCTAAATAGAACAATCAGAATTCATTCAAGCAGTGGGTAATTCAAGAATCAAACAATTCAAACAATCAATCAATAATCAAACAAAACCCTAAAACTTCTTCTTGATCCTTTTCGTTCCATAATTAATTAGGGCATGGATTTAAACGATTCAGAGGTCATGCAAGGTGATTTGGATTCACCCACCTCGATTCGTGGCTAATTCATTCTTCGGTTCGTCGAAAATTCGATTAACAACGCCCCTGTTCTTCCCCTGGTTCCTCTCGGCCAGCCTCTGCAGAAAATTTCAGCAAAGGCATGAGAACAGCACCCAACAGGTGGTAAGAGAACAAGTGGATCTCTGTATGATTTGCACTTGAGATGAGAAGGAGGAGGGATCAGTCGCGTTCGCGGATGCCCAGCGGCCTGGCGGCGTCTAGAATTTCCAGCAAAGTCTCGTGAGGTTTGAGGAGGAGAGGATTTAACGAATTATGTTCTTATCTTATATATATATCCCCCCTGATTAAATCTGATGAGATCAGATAAATTTCCTTTCCTCTTGAACTTTGAGTGGGAGTTGATTTCTTTTATCCTTTATGTGCTCTGTCATGCGCCCTCACAGTTTCTTTTTTTTTTTTCCTTTTTTTTGATTGGGCATGTTATTACATTCTTACCCCCTTAAAAGAAAATTCGTCCTCGAATTTTGCACTAAGTAGAGGGCTTACCAAAAATGTGAGGAAATTCTTGGCGCATTTCTGACTCTAGCTCCCATGTTGCATCATCTCCGCTATGGTGACGCCAAGTTACTCTGACCATGGGGACATCCTTGTTCTTCTGACGTTGCACTTTGCGATCCACTATATGCGTTGGATACTCAGCGAGGGTCAAATCTGCAGCTATATCTGGCTCCTCTATCCTCAGAATATTTGCAGCATTGTGCTTGTGCTTCTTGAGCATGGATACATGAAATACGTTATGCACTCTCTCATAAGATGGGGGTAGAGCCAGTCTGCATGCTGCCTCACCTACCAGCTCGAGTATCTCAAATGGGCCTACATAGCGAGGACTGAGCTTTTCTCGCTTGCTGAATCTCATGACTCCTTTCATAGGAGATACCTTCAGAAGAACTTGGTCCCCAGCTTGGAAGATCTGCTCTCGTCTACCTTTGTCAGCATAACTCTTTTGCCTTCCTTGAGCAGTCTTCATCCTTTGCTTAATCAATTCTATCTTTTCAGCATATTCCACTACTTCTTTCACTTCTTCCTTACTCATGATCTTTTCCTCGCCTACTTCACTCCAGTGGGCAGGTGAACGGCAAGGTAGTCCATATAGAGCCTCAAAGGGTGCCATACCAATACTAGAATGATAGCTGTTGTTATAAGCAAACTCAATCAGATGAATGTGCTCATCCCAGCTACCTGCCAATCTAGTGCGCAGGCCCGTGGCATGTTCTCTAGTGTCTGGATGGTCCTCTCAGACTGCCCATCCGTCTGAGGGTGGAATGCAGTACTAAAATTAAGCCTTGTACCAAAGGTTTCTTGCATGCTCCTCCAGAATTTAGCAGTGAATCTGGGGTCACGATCAGACACTATGGACTATGGGATCTCATGGAGTCTGACTACTTCTCTCACATATAAGTCTAGCAGACTCTCCACTGATTGCTTCCATCGGATTGGAATAAAGTGTGTCGCCTTTGTAAAATGATCCACGACTATCCATATGGCATCGTGACCTTTCTTAGTCCTAGGCAAGTTGGACACGAAATCCATTGTGATCTTATCCCATTTCCATTGTGGGATTTCCAAAGGCTTCAACTTGCCATATGGTCGTTGATGCTCAATTTTGACTTGCTGGCACACTAGGCATCGGGATACATATTCCGCTATCTCTCTTTTCATGTCCGGCCACCAGTAGCTGCGTTGGACATCCTTATACATCTTGGTGCTACCGGGGTGGATAGCGAACTCCGACTTATGGCACTCATCCAGTACCTCTCGTCGGACATCAGTGTTAGTGGAAACCCACAACCTGTCCCGATATCGAATTCCTCCGTCTGTGGAGATCTGGAAATTTGCAAGTTCGTTTTGACATCTCTTAAGAACCTTCTGATACTCAGGATCCGCTTTCTGAGCTGCTATGATTCTGTCAATTAAGCTGGGCTTCATTTGATGCATCATCCATAAAGCTCCATTTGTACCCAGCTTGGGACACCATTGCTCAATTTCTTCCAGCATCTCATACTCACGCAGTCTCATGTAAGCTAGCGAGCCTTTCCACTTCCTGCTTAATGCATCAGCGACTGAATTTGCTTTACACGAATGGTAATTGATAGCAAATTCATAATCTTTGAGAAGCTCAAGCCATCGTCGTTGCCTCATGTTAAGATCCCTCTGATCGAAGATGTACTTGAGACTCTTGTGGTCTGTTAAGATCTCGAACGTCTCTCCATACAAGTAGTGCCTCCAGATCTTCAAAGCAAATACTACAGTTGTCAATTCCAAGTCATGTGTGGGATAGTTCACCTCATGCTTCTTCAGCTGCCGAGAAGCATAGGCTACCACTTTGTCGTGTTGCATCAGCACACAGCCCAATCCTGTCCCACACGCATCACTGTAGACCACGAAGCCTCCACTGCCTATCGGTATGGTGAGAATTGGTGCCGAAGTCAGACGGTCCTTCAGAGTCTGAAAACTCTGCTCACACTTGTCTATCCATGTAAACTTTTCTGCCTTCTTTGTGAGATTTTTGAGGGGTGCAGCAATCTTGGAAAAGTCCCTGATAAACCTTCTGTAATACCCCGCTAAACCAAGGAAGCTGCGAATCTCAGAAGCATTCTTCGGTCTTGTCCAATTCGTCACCGCCTCCACTTTCGCTGGGTCTACTGCAATGCCCTTCTTGGAGACGATGTGTCCCAAGAACATGATCTCTTTCAGCCAGAATTCACACTTTGAAAACTTGTCATAAAGCTTATGCTGTCTCAGGGTCTCCAATACTATCCTGAGGTGCTCTCGGTGTTGCTCCGGACTGGAAGAATAGATCAAAATGTCATCCACAAACACAATAACAAACTGATCTAGATAAGGTCGAAAGACCCTGTTCATTAAGTCCATGAACGCTGCAGGAGCGTTCATCAGTCCAAATGGCATGACCAGGAACTCGTAGTGGCCATACCTTGACCGAAAGGCAGTTTTTGGTATGTCCTCTTCAGCCACTCTCAACTGGTGGTAGCCACTACGCAGGTCGATCTTGAAGAACACCGATACTTTTGACAGTTGATCAAAAAGGTCATCTATCCGTGGTAGGGGGTACTTATTCTTCACTGTCACTTTATTTAGCGTCCTATAGTCAATGCAGAACCGCATGGAGCCATCTTTCTTCTTGACAAACATGATCGGTGTGCCCCAGGGTGAGACGCTCGATCTAATAAATCCTTTATCTAGAAGCTCTTGTATCTGCTTCTTCAGTTCTTGCATTTCGGCAGGTGCCATGCGGTAGGGTGCCTTAGAGATGGCTGTTGTCCCTGGTATGAGCTCTATCTTAAAATCAATTTCCCGTTTTGGTAGTAGTCCGGATGTGTCCTCAGGAAACACATCTGGAAACTCCCGCACCACATTTATCTGTTGGAGCTCAGTGACAGGTGCATCCGTCTTGACCACACTAGCTAAGTACCCACAACATCCTTTCTGTAACAACTTCTGTGCCTTGATCGCTGAGACAATGACCTTGTTCTTTGTTGATGGAGTGCCTCTGATCACTGCCTTAGACTTGCCTTGCGTCTCTATAACGATCTTCTTTTATTTGCATTGCAAGGCTGCATCGTGATACGAAAGCCAGTCCATCCCCAAAATGACGTCGTAATCCACCATGGGGATGACTATGAGGTCTGCCGAAAAAATTTTCTTGTCTACATTGATAGGTACATTCGGAATGTACCTGGCAGCATGGAGAGTACCCATAGGTGTACTCACACGCATAGTATGGGGCATCTGCTTTAACGGTAAATTAAGAGTTTGGGCACATGACTCCGAAATAAACGAGTGTGTAGCCCCAGAATCAAATAAAATAGTAGCATACAAGTTAGCGATCGGGAGGGTACCTCTAATGACATCATTGTCATTTTGGACTGCATCAGCTTCCAGGTTGTGCACGTGACTTTGCACAACGGGATTTGCACCTCCTGCTGCCCGGTTGTCTCGGCCTCCTCTGGCAGTCTGTGGGCAATTTCGAATGAAATGTCCGAACTGTCCACACTGAATGCATGCGCCGCTCAGTCTGCGGCACTCTCCATCATGGTGACGGCCACAGTGAGGACATAAAGGCTTCTGTGGCACTTGTGGCTGGCGCAGTGATGATGGCAGTTGTCTCAGTGGCTGTGCTTGTAGTAGCATAGGGCGTGGCTGAGCTTGAGCCTGTCTTGGAGCTTCCCTCTGCTGGTATGGCCTGAAACAGCGATCACGATGGTCGTTCCTCCTAAATGGTCATTGATCATCTGTCCGAGGCCTGGGCTGCTCTATTGCTTTGGCTGGAGCTTTGGTCTTGCGTTCAGCTTGATCCTTCTCCATGCGCGTGGCCAACCTCACAAACTTCTCCAGATCCTCACAGCCCCCAGACAGGACTTCAGTCTTCAGTGCTTGCTGTAGCCCATTGATGAATCTCTTACCTCTAATATACCCTTCAAATGGCATCGGGCAGTACTGCTCCAGTTGGATGAACTGGGAGTGGTAATCAGCCACAGACATAGTTCCCTGCTGCAGTTGCAGGAACTCTTCTTGTTTGTTGATGCAGTCATGTTCAGGAGTGTAGCGGCCATGATGGCCTTCTTAAATTCATCCAACGCTATGTCATAAATGTAACGCCCCCAAATCGACACCCGCCATGTGGCGAAGACCAACCTGAAGGCGCTACGGCACACTATGACTTTGATCATAATATTGACCATATCTCAGTCAAGAACCGAGACACATCAATGGAAGAATAATAAGAGAGGAAATAAAGAAAAGAATAACTTAAATTTGCGAAAGTCAAAAAAGTAGCTATATCATTTCTAAGGACTATAATAATGTTCTACATCATGAATCTATAAATGCAGAAGGAAAAGAAAACTAATCAGCCATGTGGTTCATGTGCTTTCTTGCCGCCAGAGCTTCGTCACCACACACCTACTCCACCTCGTCACTGACTTGGTCCTGTGAAAATCAGACATAGGGGAGGAGGTCCTTCCGTAAGCTTTACAGCCTAGTGAGGAACCACATGATATATAATGCATAACATGAATATAATAATAAGCGGTAAATAATCATGCTTAACTTGAACGTGAAAGGATAACATGTATAGATCATAATAGGGATGAGAGTAATAATCAGCATATATCATGAATCATGAGAATCAATAATGCTTAGTAAACATGGAATCATGGCATACTTGTCTTGACTTGAACATGCTTCTTGGTCTTGAATTATTATTATTAAAATCAGGGTGACTTTAGGTGCCTTTAATTCTTGAGGTATGCCCAGCAAACGATACGATCTTGTGCGGGTCAATGGGTGATCAAACCATGACCAAGGGAGCCACCCTTATCTTGATGCACTTGGCTTGGACTGGCAACCCATCGTTAATATTTCATATGAGCTTATTAATCACTTTTAGTAACTTGTCATTCTTTGTATCATGTGACGAATGTGATAAGATCGATGTGGGATAAATCAGGAAAAAGAGTTCATGTTGGAATCATAAAACTATCGATAATGTCCATATAAAAAAAGGAAAACTAATGGGTGAAAATCAAAGGGCGGTTTATGGTCGGGCATGGCCGTGACAACCTATTGGCATGACCGTGTCGATCTGAAGGTCGGGTTCTACCTAGGTGGCACGGGCGTGTTATAACGGTGCACGGCCGTGACGAGGGTGGGATCGGTCGACCGATTCAATAGTCGGTCGACCGATTAATCTTGTACTGCTATGCTGCTAATGGCACGACCGTTCCAGAAGGGTGGGACGGCCATGACCGGTTGAGCGCTCGGTCGACCAGCATCGGCCGACCTTTTACTTAGATTTTGCCGAGCCATGGCACGGGCGTGTCGTCAGGGTGGCACGGTCGTGCCAGTAACGGCACGGGGGTGAACATGGCATGGAATGGCCATAGCACTGATGGCATGGGCGTGTACATGGCGTGGAACGACCATGGCACTGATGGCACGGGCGTGCCAGAGTGTGGCACGGCCGTGACAGCGCAGATGGTTTCAATCCGAAAATCGTATGAATCTCTATCATGCTTTTGTTCTACTCTAGATTCTACATCCTACCAAGGCTAAATAGAACAATCAGAATTCATTCAAGCTGTGGGTAATTCAAGAATCAAACAATTCAAACAATCAATCAATAATCAAACAAAACCCTAAAACTTCTTCTTGATCCTTTTCGTTCCATAATTAATTAGGGCATGGATTTAAACGATTCAGAGGTCATGCAAGGTGATTTGGATTCACCCACCTCGATTCGCGGCTAATTCATTCTTCGGTTCGTCGAAAATTCGATTAACAACGCCCCTGTTCTTCCCCTGGTTCCTCTCGGCCAGCCTCTGCAGAAAATTTCAGCAAAGGCATGAGAACAGCACCCAACAGGTGGTAAGAGAACAAGTGGATCTCTGTATGATTTGCACTTGAGATGAGGAGGAGGGATCAGTCGCGATCGCGGATGCCCAGCGGCCTGGCGGCGTCTAGAATTTCCAGCAAAGTCTCGTGAGGTTTGAGGAGGAGAGGATTTAACGAATTATGTTCTTATCTTATATATATATACCCCCTGATTAAATATGATGAGATCAGATAAATTTCCTTCCCTCTTGAACTATGAGTGGGAGTTGATTTCTTTTATCCTTTATGTGCTCTGTCATGCGCCCTCACGGTTTCTTTTCTTTTCTTTTCCTTTTTTTTTGATTGGGCCTGTTATTACAATCTGTGCAAGAACAAACATCCAAAAGCCCTTACAAAATTCAAGAACAAATCTTTAGTGAAATCATATGCAAAGAGTTTGAATCTCTTAAGAAAAAATAATTTGAGATGAGCCTTGTAAGTGAGCATACATTATATATAAGACTAAGCGAAGCAAACCAAGGACAAAATTTTGCTAAATCAAGAAAAGTATATCAAAGAATGGTTTAAGCAGTTTTGAGCTCATTTATAAAAATAGACCAAATATCTCATATTTCAAAGTTTTTTTTGTTGAAAATGCTTTATATTGAATAATAAAGATAAGTTAGGAAAATTTGATGCTAAGCGTGATGATAGAGTGTATAATAAAAGTAGTTTTTGATTAAAAAATCTATGCAACTTAGACTTAACGAAGAAAATATTAAAAAGGGGAAACAAACTAGAAAATATCCAAAGAATTGATATTATCAACTTGATGTGCCACAAGTAATCCACAAAATTTGAAGAAATGATTCATCAAATTCAATTGAGCAAATCATTGATGATATAGGTGATGGAATCAAAACTCGAAGTTCTTGAATTTTTTTCCTTTTTTAGCTTTTCTCTCTTGAGTTTAACTCTCTTGCATAGATAACACGCTAAATGATACAAATTGGATAAATTTTATGTATGAGAAGTTAAATAATTTTGAAAGAAACCAAGTATAAAGACTTATGGATGATCCAATTATTGGAACCAAACGAATTTTTTTAAACAAGTTAGATGAAAATGGTGTAAATGCGAGAAACAAAGTTAGATTAATGCCTAAAGGTTACTCACAAATTGAAGGAATTAATTTTCATGAAATTTTGATCATGTAACAAGACTTGAGGTTATTCACATTCTTTTGATATTCGCATATTTGTTAAGAAATCCATAAGACTTTGAAAATTTCAATTTTTTTAATCATATTTTTGAACTTTCAAAAACTCCTCATGAATTAAAATAAGTCCTGAGAGCTTAGTACGAATGATTTGATAGTTCTTAATTGAAAACAATTTTAAAAAAGAAAAGTTGGCACCATATTATTTTTAAAGCATATGAAAAATGGCATTTTAATAGTACATATATGTTGATGATATTATTTATGGTGTCACTAATAAAAACTTATTTAAAGAGTTTGAATCTCTTGTGCAATAAGACTTTTATATGAGTCTTGTACGTGAGCTTTATTTTTTATAAAATTACAAGTGACGCAAACCAATGATGAAATTTTGGTAAATCAAGAAAAACATATCAAAGAATTCTTTGTTTTGAATAATAAAGAAAAATTAGGAAAATTTGATGCTAAGCTTGATGACTCTATTCTTCTTGATTACTATAATACTAACAAATCATATAGGGTGTATAATAAGAGAGCTCTTTTGGTTGGAAAATATATTCAATATAGGTTTAATGAATTAAATGTTGAAAAGGAGAAACAAAATTAAATTGAAGAGTAAGTACAAACCATTGAAAGAATTGAAAATCATCAACATGATGTGGCACAAGTAATCCTAAAACATTGGAGAAATAATTTATCACCTTCAATTGAGAAAAAAATATTGGTAATGAAATCAAAATTCGAAGTTCATTTGATTTTTTTTCTTTTTCAACTTTTTTCTCTCAAGTTGAACTCTCTTGCATAGATGATGTGCTAAATGATTCCAATTAGATCATTCTATGTATGAGAAGTTAAATAATTTGAGAGAAATTAAGCATGAAGACTTATAGAAAGACCCATGATTCATCCAATTATTGGCGTCAAATGATTTTTCTAAAATAAGTTAGATGAAAATGGTGCCGAGAAATAAGACTAGAAATAGCTAAAGATTAGTCACAAATTTTAGGAAATTGATTTTGATGAAATTTTTGCTCATGTTGCAAGACTTGAGGCTATTCGCATACTTTTGATCTTCGCATATTTTAAATTCTCAAACTTTTTCAAATAAATGTAAAATATGCATTTTTAATAGTTTCATAAATGAATAAGTTTATGTTGAGACTTTGAAGAAATTGGTTTTCCAGATCATATTTTCAAACTTTCAAAAACTCTTTATGAATTAAAATAAGCCTCGAGAGCTTTGTACGAATGATTGGGAAATTTTTAATTTAAAACAATTTTTAAAAAATGAAAAGTTGACACCATATTATTTTTATAGTATATGAAAAATGATATTTTAATAATACATATTTATGTTGATGTTATTATTTATGGTGTCATTAATAGGCTTATGCAAATAATTTAAATTTCTTATGCTAAAAAAAATTGAGGTGAGCTTTGTAGGTGAGCTTACATTTTTTAAAAGTATATCAAAGAATGGTTCGAGCAATTTTGAGCTCATTTATGAAAAAATATTAAATATTTTATATTTCAAACAAAGCATATAGGGTGTGTAATAAGATAACTCTTTCGATGGTAAGTGTGATGATCCTATTCTTAATGAAGATAATGTTTGAAAGGAGAAACACAATTAAATTAAAGAGTAAGTAGAAACCATTAAAAGAATTGAAGATTATCAACTTGATGTGCCATAAGTAATCCTAAAAATTGGAAAATAATTCATCATATTCAATTGAGCAAATCATTCATGATATAGGTGATGGAATTAAAACTCGAAGTTCATTTGATTTTTTGTTTTTCAACTTTTCTCTTTCGAGTTGAACTCTCTTGCATAGATGATGCACTAAATGATCCAAATTGGATAAGTTCTATTTATGAGAAGTTAAATAACTTTGAGAAAAACAATCATGAAAACTTATAGGAAGACTCATCGATCGTCCAATTGTTGGAATCAAACGGATTTTCTAAAACAAGTTAGATGAAAATTGTATCATTGTGATAAGCAAAGGTAGATTAATAGCTAAAGTTTACTCACAAATTGAAGTAATTGATTTTGATAAATTTTTGCTCATTTGCAAGTCTTGAGACTATTCGCATGCTTTTGATTTTTGAATGTTTTAAATGTCTCAAACTTTTTCAAATGAATGTAAAATATGCATTTTTTAACGATTTCATAAATGAAGTTTATGTTGAGCCACCACAAGACTTTGAAAATGTCAATTTTTTCAAGAATATTTTCAAACTTTCAAAAACTCTTTATGAATTAAAATAAACTCTGAGAACTTGATATGAATGATTGGAGTGTTTTTAATTGAAAACAATTTTAAAAAAAGGAAAAATTGACACCATATTATTTTTAAAGCATATGGAAAATGACATTTTAATAGTGCATATTTATGTTGATGATATTTCTATGATGTCACTAATAAAACCTTATGCAAAAACTTTGAATCTCTTATGAAAATAAATTTGAGATGAGCTTGCTGATGGGCATACATCTTTTATAAGACTAAAACCAAAGACGCAATTTTGCTAAATCAAGAAAAAATATATCAAAGAATGGTTCAAGCAGGTTTGAGATCATTTATGAAAAAAAATCAAATATCTCATATTTTAAAGTTTTTTATTGCAAATGCTCTGTGTTGAATAATAAAGACAACTTAGAAAAATTTGATGTTGAGTGTGATGATGTTATTCTTCTTGATTAATCTAGTACTAGCAAAGCATACAGGGTGTATAATAAGAGAACTCTTTTGGTTGAAAATTTTATGGAAGTTATATTTAATAAAGAAAATGTTGAAAAGGAGAAACAAAATTAAATTGAAGAGCAAGTAAAAACCACTGACAGAATTGAAAATTATCAACTTGATGTGCCACAAGTAGTGCTAAAAAATTGGAAAATAATTCATAATATTCAATTGAACAAATCATTTGTGATATAGGTAATGGAATCAAAACTCGAAGTTCATTTGAATTTTATTATTTTGCTTTTTCAACTTTTCTCTTCCGAGTTGAACTTTCTTACATAGATGATGCACTAAATGATTCAAATTGGATAAACTCTAGGTATGTGAAGTTAAATAACTTTAAGAGAAATCAAGTATGGAAACTTATAGAAACACTCGTGGATCATCCAATTATTGGAAACAACTGAATTTTTAAAATAATTTTTTTTTTAAAATGGTGTCGTGATGAGAAACAAGGCTAGATTAATGACTAAAGCTTACTCACAAATTGAAATATTTCATTTTAATAAAACCTTTTCTCCTGTTTTTGGATTTATTCACGCTTGCTTTCGGTCTTTTCATGTTTTAAATGTCTCAAACTTTTTCAAATGAATGTAAAATATGTATTTTTGAATGATTTCATAAATGAAGAAGTTTATATTGAGCAACCAAAAAATACTTTGAAAATTTCAATTTTTTGGATCATATTTTCAATTTTTTTAAAAATCATTATGAATTAAAATAAGTCCTGAGAACTTGGTACGAATGCTTGGCTAGTTTTTAGTTCAAAACAATTTAAAAAAAGGAAAAGTTGACATCATATTATTTTTAAGCATATGAAAAATGACATTTTAATAGTGCATATTCAATGGTGGATCTAGGAATCGATTTCATTGGGTTCACTAATTATAATTATAAGCATCATATAAATTTGACAAATATATAATAGTTATAAACTTTGTAATTGACGAAAAATTTTAAAATAATGATCAAACATGCATCATTACATTATTCCTTTATTATTATTTTTTTTATAAATACTACGATGAATATTTTTTGTATATTTTTTTGCACTCATAAATTTAAGATTCATGAGTAGAAAAAATTTATAAAATCATATAATTAAATAATAGGATAATGATCCATTTGAAAATTAGCATATTTGAAATGGGAGAATGTTGGTGATTCAAGATGAATGGTAAAATTTAATAACTTTTGGTTGCCATAAATTATAGCAATGCTAAAAGAAAAAAATATAAATATCACATAATTAAATAAGAGAATAAATATATCAAAGAACTTATTTGATGATTAATATGTTTAAAATAGGAGAATAATAGAATATCAATGGTTCAAGATGACGAGTAAGTTATAATTTAAATAATAAAAAAATTATGAAGCTTTTAGTTGCTAAAGGTTATAGTAATATTAAAATAAAAAAGTGAAGAGCAGCTAGACTTTCTTGATAGATACGCAGATGAGTAATAATAGGATTAAAAATGTTATTCTTGAGGAAGATAGAACCTATGACATTGGCTTCCATTAATAACATTTAAACCACTAGGACAAAGGGGGACATGTAATTAAATGAATAACTATTAGTAATTATAGACATTTTTAGTGGGTGCACTTGCACCCATATGCACCCACCTCAATGCATGTTTATGTTGATGATACTATTTATGGTGTCACTAATAAAAAAACTTATGTGAAGAGTTTGAATCCCTTATGAAAAAAGAATTTGAAATGAGCTTTGTAGGAGAGTATACATTTTTTATAAGACTACAAATGAAGCAAACCAAAGACAAAATTTTCCTAAATAAAAAAAAGCATATCAAAGAATGGTTTATGCAGTTTTGAGCTCATTTATGAAAGAAGACTAAATATCTCATATTTCAAAGTCTTTTGTTGCAAATGCTTTGTATTGAATAATAAAGACAAGTTAGGAAAATCTGATGTTAAGTGTGATGATGCTATTCTTCTTGATTAATTTATTACTAGCAAATTATATATGGCGTATAATAAGAGAACTCTTTTGGTTGAAAAATCTATGCAAGTTAGATTTAATGAAGAAAATGCTGAAAAGGAAAAACAAAATTAAATTGAATAGTAAGTAGAAATCATTGAAAGAATTGAAGATCGTCAATATGTCACAAGTAATGCTAAAAAATTGGAGAAATAATTAATTACATCTAATTGAGCAAATCATTGTAATGGTATCAAAACTCGAAGTTCTTTTGAAGTTTTTTTTGCTTTTTCAGCTTTTCCCTCTCGAGTTGAACTCTCTTGCATAGATGATGCGCTAAATTATTCAAATTGGATAAATTCTATCTATGAGAACTTAAATAACTTTGAGAGAAATCAAATATGGAGACTTAGAGAGTATCATCCAATTATTATTGAAACCAAATGGATCTAATAAAATAAGTTAGATGAAAATGGTGTCATTGTGAGAAACAAGACTAGATAAATGGATGAAAATTACTCACAATTTGAATGAATTGATTTTGATGATTTTTTTCGCTCCTGTTGCAGGACTTGAGATCATTTGCATGCTTTTGATCTTTTCATATTTTAAATGTCTCAAACTTTTTTAAATGGATGCAAAATATGCATTTTTTTAATGGTTTCATAAATGAAGAAGTTTATGTTGAACAACCACAAGACTTTGAACATTTCAATTTTTTGGATCATATTTTCAAACTTTCAAAAACTCTTTATGAATTAAATAAGCCCCGAGAACTTGGTACAAATGATTGGATAACTTTTAATTGAAAATAATTCTAAAAATGGAAACGTTACACCATATTATTTTTAAAGAATATGGAAAATGATATTTTAATGGTTCATATATATGTTGATGATATTATTTACGATATCACTAATAAAAGCTTATGCAAGGAGTTTGAATTTCTTATGCAAAAAGAATTTGAAACGAGCCTTGTAGGCGAGCTTACTTTTTTATAAGACTAAAAGTGAAGCAAACCGGTGATGAAATTGTATTAAACCAAGAAAATTATATCAATGAACGGTTCAAGTAGTTTGGAATAAATGATTGCAAACCCAACTCAACCCCCATGAGCACGTCAATCAAGTTAGATAAGGATGAAAAAGGCAAGACTATTGACAAGCAATGTATAGAGATATGATTGGTAATTTACTTTATTTAATAACATCAAGGCATGCATGTTTGTGTGCTAGATTTCAATCTGTATCTAAAGAATTACACTTAATTGTTGCTAAAATAACCATGCGATACTTAAAAAACACTTATAAGTTAAGCATTTGTTATCATAAGACAACTTTTGATTTATATGCCTACATTGATGCGAACTTCATCGAGCACAAGGTTGAGAGAAAAAGTATTAGTGGAATGTGTTGCTTTATTGGTAGCTCTGAAAAATTCCATCCCACTCGCTACCGCCGAGGTCAACTATATTGTTGTCAGTAGTTGTTATGCACAAATTTTATGAGTTAAATGATGATTACTCGATTATGAAATTATTGTTCAAATGTACCCATGAAGTGCATAACACTAGTGTTATAAATGATTAAAAACTCAATAAATCAATATAAGACTAAACATATTAATCTAAAATATCACTTCATTAAAAATCATGTGAATCAAAAGAATATTACAATTGAATATTTGTCCACTAACATCCAACTAGCTGATATTTTTACAAAATATTTGAGTGAAGAATGATTTTGTATGTTTATAAGGGAATTAGGAATTATTAAAATTTGATTACATATCAATTAAAAGTGACTTAGTTATGAAAAGTCACTTTTTAATTGACACAACATTTACATTACTCAAATATAACTGCAGACTGGACTAGCATCTTTCGCCTAGAGGCAAGTTTCTTAAATGATCAAGAAAATCAATCTTTCGTCCGAACATAAGAACTAGTCGACCACTTGAAATAATATGGTGAAAATACCTGTTATGGTCGATCTCCTAATTAGATTGGTCAACTAGCCGACCCAAAATTGCGACCCTAAGGAGTAAAATCCTATTTTTTACTTAATCAAACCCTAAATTTCATTCTTCCTCCCGCGATGGCCGCCCTCTCTCACTACTCTCTTCAACTGATCATCGCTCGTCGACCTCACCGACGACGAAGGCATCATGTTCGGCTAGATGGCCATCAACCAGGTCATGGATACGCTTTCAAGACTGCACGTTCTTTTCTCAAATCTCGACCATCCAACTTCAACTCTCTCTCTCTCTCTCTCTTCTCTATGCTGCCATGAAGACTGCCCCCTTTGATCATCCTTAGCATCGTCAACCCCCGGTCGACCTCCTATTAGTGGCCGACTTTCTTTCTTCCTGTACCACTTATGTGTTCTTACTGTTCTAACAAGATATTAAAAAGAACATAGTGAATAAGTTGATAACTCTTACCATATAATTAAATTGGTGAGACATAAAAAGACATGAAATAACTATAAGATCACAATTAGTATTTTAATATATTTGAAGATTGTATACAACTTTTTAATCAAAATTATCACACTCAAATTACAACACTCTCATATGAATGTACAAATCACTAATTAGGTGGATTCTAGATATGACTCCTATAGATTTTAAATGGGTCTCTCATCGTGACTTCTCACAATGTAGTACTTAGTTTTATTCTACCTCGTCCCTTTTGAGAAATAAGTAATTTTCACCATTGGTCCCCTAACTTTCACTCGATCCCATTTTAGTTCCCGAACTTTACTTTGTAATAACTCAATCCCCAAACTTAAAAATTTGTAACAAAAAGGTCCCCTTAACCTAGGAAATGTGTTAATTAGAAGGTTGATGTGACACTAAACTCAATTAAAATATTATATAATTATTTTAAAGTAATAAAAAATTAAGAAAAGAGAGGACAAAAGGATGTTGAAATTATTTAACTTGAATTGAGATAAAATGGAATATATTTTAATATATAAATATTCATAAGATAAATTTTAAAAAGTTTTAGGAGAGAGGGTGCAACATTTTCTCTTTTCTTATAATATTTATATATTATTTTAATATATATATTTTATTTTATTTTAGAGTATGTCACGTTAGAGTTTTTATAAAAAAATAATATTGTATATCTATTTTTTTGTGCCCTAATAAAAAAATATATAAATTGTATGTATAAAAAGGAGAAAAAGAGAGGGGTAGTTGCACCCCTCCTCTTACTTGTTTTTAATATTTGTGAAATATATTAAGAAATATATTATATTTCATTTGTGTTCAGAGGGGATATAGAGTAATTTTCATCATGACAAGACAAGTGAACACAAATAAAATAAAATATATTTATTAAAACAATATAAAACTATTTATTAAATAAATAACTATATTATTTTTAATACATATATAATATTAAGGCTACATTAATATCATAATTAACATATTAACATGGTAACCTATTATCGTAGGTTAATGAGATCTTTTTGTTACAAATTTGCAAGTTGGGGGGACTGATTTATTACAAGTAAAGTTCGAGGATTAAAACGGGATCGAGTGAAAGTTAAGGAACCAATGGTGAAAATTACACATTAGGAAACAAATCAAGTAGAGATATGTGAATGCTAGAGATAGCTCCCATCATAATTTCTCACGATGTACCACTTAGCTCTATACGACACTTAGTTTCATCATATCTCATCCCATATTTGGAGAAGAAAATAATGAATTGGATTCTAGAGCTGTCTCCATTGTGATAAGTGATGTAACACTTAATTTCAACCACCATATATGAAAATATATATTACAAATAGATGTAGGTGTATGATTCATTATGAACAATCACACCTCAAATATCATAAGGTGAATCACATTGAACATTCATTTAATTGAAATAGATTGCACGTTACAGTATCAATTCATAACATATCACATATGTTTTTCAATGCATAATCAATTGATCAGTCATACCAACACACTTTTCATAAGAACTTATCCAATGACATATTCAATACATAGCACAATTAATGTCACATTGAATTCGAAAGAGATGGATACATAGAGTAGAAGAAATGAACTTGTTATGAGTGATGTCAAAATACTTTTTCTTATTATTCTTCCATTCCTATAACAATAATATATGTTCTTATGGTGTGCATGTTGATGTGGAGAATTATGGTCTATATTTTCACCATTATTTCACATACATATAATTCCCATGACACGATTATTCTTCTAATTAAGCACCCGCATGGCGCCAATTTAACACTTTCAAACATTCTCCACATCCAGCCATTCATGTATCACTTCTATTCTGCCAACAAGAATGTTCATTTGGGTAAGTGTCCTCTGCAGGGAGCTGATGAGCTTCGAGGATGAGGTAGAGCAGTCGGAACACACACCATTCTTGGTGCGGATGAAAAATGAATTACTTTCAGGCGTGAGGCCAAAGAAACCAATAGCAAACATCCTTCACTCATAGGGATTAGCCAACTCCCTCCCTCCCCTGATGCAAGAAAGCTTTCTAAATGACAGGGACCACTGAAAAGCTGCAGACGAGGTAGGAGACAAAGGCGGCAGGAGGCGGGCAAAGGAGAGGAGCCGACAAGTAGAGCACAAGACAGATACAAAAGGGGGGAGATGATTCGTAAGAAATAGGGGAGAATGAAGGGAGCGATCGAAGAAACAAGAGAGAACTGAGAGTGAGAAGTGAAGAATGCTTTGGGCAATTCGTGGAAGTTGGAGCAAAATTTTAATGACATAAAATTATATTTTGATGATACAAACCTCGAAAAATTAAAGTTAAACGCTGAAAAAGCTTAAAGAAAAGGGGACAACATTATGCACTACACTTTGATTAAATAATTGACTATGAACTTATTATATTATGAACTAATGATGAATATCAAAATTGTAAAGAATCTTGTTAGCTATCCATAGAATCCAATATTATTTAATTTGGATAACTGTGCAATACGTTATGTTCAAAATAGTGCAGGTCGATAAACCTGTTGATCGAAGCAAAAAAAGCCGGTCGAAACAATACTGGTTGACCAAATGGAGATGACTGATCGACCGATCAAAACTGAGCCTACCCCGGTTGACGCCGATACAATACCGATCGACTGACCGATTGATGGTCCAGTCGACCGATCAAGTGCAAAAGCTGAAGAAATCGTGCAACAATCGTATAGACCGGTCGACCGGTCCATATGTACGGTCGACCGACTTCCTAGTCAAATGAACAGTAACAGTCAATTTTGAAAGAAAAAATTATGGAACAAATTTTGGATAAATTTTTCACAAACAGAGGCTATAAAAGGAGTGTCAAAGCCAGACGCAAAATCATCCATCCACTCATTAAAAAAAATTTCAAGTTATCAAAAGAAGACATTTTCCTTGAAGTTTTCATTTTAAAGTTTTCTCTTGTTTCTCTCTTCTCTTCTTGCGAGCATAACATTTAAAAGAAAGAAACACTTTTGTTCAGAAAAATTGAAAGAGTTCCTATGTAAAAGAGGTTTGACATCTTATTTGTTGAGCGAGAGTAAAGATTAGCTTCATTGGAAGAGAGGTGTGACTTACCTCTCGAAGCGAAGAAAAGACGGTGATGTAAAGGACTTCTCTTCCTTGCCTCATTTGGAGGAAGAGTTCTAGTGGAATCTTCGACGGTCTTGAGGTCGAAAAGTCAGAGTGGAGATGTAGGCCAAGGTATGGCCGAACCTCATCAACAACCACCATGTTCATTGTGTTTGAATTCTTCCTCTCCCTCTCATATTGTGTTTGATGTGATCGGAGTTGTATTGATTTTAAAAGATTTAAAGAATCAATTTTAAACTTCCGCGACGTGTTTTTTTAAACTAATTACCACTTATGAAGGAACAGATAAAGTTAAAGATTCTAGATTGAATATTTCAAAATGTATGATAATAAATCCATAAATGATATGGTTGCACGATTTAACGATAACTTGAATGCCTTAGCCTCCTTGGATGAGCCAAGAACTAACCCCCAAAAAGTGAAAAAATTTCTCATGTCTCTCTCTTCCAAATGGCATATGAAGAGGATTGTGATTGAAGAAAAAAATATGAACAAATTGGATTTTGATGATCTTATTGGTTCACTTCTAACTTATGAGATCTCAATCCAAGAAGATCAAGAAGAAAAAGCCCTCAATAAAAAAACATTGTCATTGAAAGCAAATACAAAAAAAAGAAGACTCAAGTGAAGAGAAAGTGGACAAAAAGAAACTCGTACTCTACACAAGAAAACTAGATAAGTATCTCAAGTTGATAAAAAAGAAAGGGAAAAATAAAAAATACGAAGAGTTAAGTGAAACAAGTGTTTCATCAAGCTCTTCTAATGACGAAGCATACCTATGCATAATGGCACATGACGATGGGGTAATTTCCAGCCCTTCAAATTCAAATTATGACTCATCGAACTCTTTCGAAGAAAACCCTTCTTTAGATATAAATAAGAACTTTTCTCCCTTATAAAAAGATATTTCTCACTTAAAGAAAAAAAAGAGAAATTACTACATGAGATTGAAAACTTAAAAGAAGAAAAGAATATTTATTTTATGAAAAATGAAAAATTTAAAAATGAAATTGATACTTTGAAAATTACACATGCTTGTGAAATTGTAAAACTAGTATGTTCTTTAGAAAAAGTAAAGAAGGAAAATACTCTTTTGAAAAATTCACAAAAAAAGACTATTTCTCATGTAAGGAAAAATAATCTTAGAAAATACTTTGAAAATAAAAATTCTTATTGAAAATCTAATAATTCCTTTAATAGGAAATCACATCTGAAATGTTTTACATGTGACTTTTATGGTCGTTATGCATATTAATGCAAAATAAGAAAATCAACTCAACATGGCATGATTTGGATTTCGAAAAGAATATTTTTTTTAATAAAATAGGACCTAAAGAAATTTGGGTACTAAATGTTACATAATTATCTTTTAAGGTGCGCCTCACATGAAAAGCAAAGGACAAGTGGAATTGAAATTATGAAGACATGAAGTATATTTACTTTTAGATTTAACTCAAAATTTCAAAATTACTATCTTTAAAGAAAAAGAAACATATAAAAGATAAAAAGAAAATAGATCATAATGATAGGGGGAGCATGTTAAAATCTTTCAACTTTATTTTGATATTATTGTTGCATCAAAGTTTTATGCAATATTTTAATTCTTAATGTAATTTTTTTATTATTTCATAACCTATAGATCAATTTGATTTCATTTTCAAATAGCCATAAATTTAGGGGGAGCTATTTTTGCATATTTTTTTTAACTCTTTATGATGTAATACTTTTTTTGAAAAAGGGGAGAATAAATTTTTCTAAAAGACAAATGGGAAATTACATGTGTTTTCTTACATCCTTCATGTGCAAATCACTTTTTGATGAAACAAAAGGGAGAGAAATACATGAGAAATATGATATGAATATGACTCTATATTAAGAGTGCCTTACAATTAGTACTTATGCAAATATCTATCATTGTAAGGAAAACTAAGTTTTAGGGAGAGTAAAATAGATTTTATAAGATTTTACAACTTTTCACAAATTATATATTTTTCATATTTCTCGGTTTGTCTTCATAAAATATGGGAGATTGTTGGAGCAAAGTTTTAATGACATATAAAATTATATTTTGATGATACAAACATCGAAAGATTAAAGTTAAATGCTGAAAAAATTTAAAGAAAAAGGGACAACTTTATTCACTACACCTTGATTAAATAATTGACTATGATCTTATTAGATTATGAATTAATGATGAATAATAAAGTTGTAAAGAATCCTATTAGCTATCGATAGAATATAAGATTATCTAATTTGGATAACTATGCAAAAACTTATGCTCAAAATAGTGCAGATCGGTCAACCTACCAGTCGAAACAAAGAAAGCTAATCGAGACAACCAATCAAAACTGAGCTTGCCCTAGTTGACGTCAAGACTAACCGGTTGACTGATCGATTAATGATCCGATCGACCGATCAAGCGCAGAAGTCGAAGAAATCGCGCAACGGTCATATAGAATGGTCTACCGATCCATATGTGCGGTCGACCGACCTCCTGGTCAAATGAATAGTAACGGGCAATTTTGAAAGAAAAATTTGTGGAACAAATTCAGCACAAAATTTTCACACACTGGAGGCTATAAAAGGAATGTCAAAGTCAGAAGCAAAGACATCCATTGAAAAAAAACTTCAAGTTATCAAAAGAAGACATTTTCCTTGAAGTTTTCAATTTAAAGTTTTCTCTCTTATCTTCTCGTGAGCATAGCATTGTAAAAGAGAGAAACACTTTTGTTAAAAAAATTTAAGAGAGCTCTTGTGTAAAAGAGATTCGAGATCTTACCTCTTGAGCGAGAGAAAAGATTAGCTTCTTTGGAGGAGAGGTGTGCCTTACCTCTTAAAGCGGAGAAAAGATAGTGGTGTAAAGGACTTTTTTTCCTTGCCCCATTTGAAACAAAGGAAGAGTTTTAGTGAAATTTTCGATGAACTCGAAGTCGAGAAGTCAAAGCGGGGACGTAAGTCAAGGTGTGACCGAACCTCGTCAACAACCACCGTATTCATTTTGTTTGAATTCTCTCACTCTCTCCTTCTCATTTTGTATTTGATGTGATTTGAGTTGTATTGATTTTAAAAGGTTAAAGAATCGATTTTAAGCTTCCACGACGTATTTTGTTAAATCGATAACTTTGGTTTTTGAACACCAATTCATCTCCTCCCCTCCTCTTGGTGCCTTTTGGGATCCAATTGTGGAGAAATGTGTACTCTCCGCATGGACTGTAACTAACCAGCCCTGTTGAGGCCGGGAGGTGCCTATATGTTTTGGATTCATGTTCTTTAGCCGTGATTTAATCTCATTGCTTTTCATGTTCAGCACCGAATGTTGAGCTCACTTGTGTTTTTAATAGTACACGTTTGATCCTTGTTTCACTGTTCAACTTCTTACTTTTTGTATATGTGCATGGATTTAAGCCCGTTGACTATCTTCACCTTGCACCCCCGACCATAGGGACGTTAGAGGCTCTACACGATCAAACATAGAGAAATCAAGCCTGGGTGAAAATATTTCCCTGCATGGCCTTCTTGTCTTCCTCGCAACCGTAAACTAGTGGGAGTTTTCTAAGTCATTGCTGCCTTGCACCCTCGATCGTAGAGACGATAGAGGCCCTACGCGATCGAAGCTAGAGAAATCAAGCCTAGGCATGCAATGTTCGTAGTCTGGGTTTTCATAAAATCAGCAAATTGCAGTTCTTCGTAGTTTGGTTTAGACGTAGTCCACTTTTTGATCCATGACATGAAAGGATTGTGCGTATTCCAAGTTTCTGGCAATAAACGGCCGCATTGAGTTGGAGACTCGGATGATCTCAAACGGATTTAGAGAGTGTTCGTGTATTTCTTCTTCCCCATCGTTATTTTCGATCCCTTTCAATTCTAAAAAGTTCTACCCAAGATGGGATATTCTTCTATCCTCATTTGTATTCAGTGACCCGAGCAGGGCAAATAACAAATGAACTATTTCTGAAGGACTTCCAATAATCCTAAATCGCATTGACTAAATAAAACTCCTCTCCCTTCAAAACATCTAAACCATCTCGCAGATACACTAGTATCTTACATTCAGCCCGGGAGGATCGTTTGTATTCTACTAAGGCAAGTGTGAGCAGACCGTAGCCGCCTTGCCTTAAGTGTATTTCTCTTGAATGCCCAATACTCAGTGGACATGAGACCTTAACTCAAATCCAAAAAGAAATAAAGCTCAACCCATATCTTGAGATATCGTACACGAGAGCGATGAATGCACCCATTTCTATGTATTCCTTTCACATGTGCAACACAAGTTTTCCCTTAGTTCGAGAGTGTTGTAGCGAAGTCGAGTGTCTTTACCATAAAGACTGATTTAATACACACATGAAAGGACATTCATACATTTTAAACTAAAGAACTTTGAGTCCCGTAAAAGAAGCATCTCCCGTAAGTCCTCAGCCTGTGGTTTTAATTGATTCTCTCGAACTTTCCTAAAATTAACTGTCATTCCTACATTATTTCTCCCTTATATTTCGAAAACAACAAAAAATGGTTCCTTTTATGATACATTGTTATCCTCCTTCCCTCATTTTCAGCATTTACTTTTTTTTCTTTACCGAGTTTGTTCCGAAGGATTTTCTTAAAGATTTCGCAAACATCGCTTCCCTATGGATCAAACCTCAAGCACCACAAGGATGCATCGTACGCTTGCGGATCACATTTAGATAGTATAGAGAGATTATAAATTTTAAAACTTCATTCGACATCTTTTTTTATGTTAAAGAGTAACACGCCAGAGTATAGAGTAGACCTGTGTCTTAGAGGCTTTCGCCTCCCCTTTCTACGATATTCTCTATACACACTTCATGCAAGTCACATGCCAACATGTTTTACATGAACACAATAGTGATCAATGCGATATATCACTCTTGCCTTCAGTCCTATAGCTTACTTAATTGCTCAAAAGTTCATCTTATACCTTCGTAGATTGCATACTTTGTGAAATAAAATTTATGTATTTTGTTATAAATAATTAAATCTCCAATGTTATATGAACGAAGACTTCAACAAAATTGGATAGTAAAAGTTCGAGACTTTATTTCCTAAGGGTTGGTTCCTAGGAAAATCAATATTTAGCCTAAATTTTTTGTTGGTTTTATGTTTTGCTTAGACTGACTGACATTGATTGTATGATTTATATCAATTAATAAATAACTCATATGCTTTGTATTTTCAATTTTTTCTGAAAGAAGATTTCATTTGGTTTCACTCGTAAAATTATTAAAATCTCTGTCATTATAAGTGAGCACAATAATTTTAATTAGTAGTAGTATGATCTTCTCTAACTATTATTCTAATAGACTGAGTAAGTTTTGGTTAACCATTTATTACTCACACTACACACAAAAATTTCAAGTAATCCAATTGGATATGAAGCTTGACGCATCTGCTGAACCCTAAATTATGAAATAATTATGTGCTATATTATATTTAATAATAAATTTACAAAATTGGGTAATAATTTTAGAAGACAAAACGTCATAAACTAAAGATGAACACACAACTTTTTCTTTAGGCATCTAATTAAATTGATTCCAAAGCTTAGTATAACGAAACTCATTAATGATTACACTCAATTAATTTCATAATTTGTACTATCTTACATAAGTCTCAGAAAAATCTCGTGATAACATATACTTAGATTATATTTCAAAATCTACTAAACATATATGTAACTATTGTGTTAATAATGCCTTGAATCTGAACCCAGTTGATCCCCTACATAATCAGGCGCTTCAGCAGAATTCCCCTACGGGGGTCTCGCTGCCGGTCAACGAGCCTGTGGGGGGTCAAGGGGGGGATCCCCCTACGGGGGTTGTAAGGGGGCGGAGCCCCCTGAGCAAAATTTTTAGGGGTATTCTGTTTGTGATTCGGATTTGATTTATTTCCTTATCACGAGTAGGTGTCCTATTTTTAGGAGATTTATTTAAAGTCCCAGTTCGTATGCAATTTCTATCATCTGTTAAAAGGAGTGCCTATATAAACTCCCTAGGGGTCTAGACAGAGACCTATCCTTGTAATCATCGTTATTTCATAACAAAGAGCCGTCGCCATTTTTTTCCTCTTCGCGTTCTTCTATATTTCGTGCGATCCTTCTCTCCCCCTTTTCGTATCAAAGCCTTAGGGTTTGTCTGCAATTCTCGATCAGTAAGGAGATGGCGTCGCACAACCTGAGCGTGGAGAAGTTCAACGACAGGAACAATTTCGAGTTGTGGCAGATCAAGATGTGGGCGCTTCTGAAGCAACAAGGAGCCTGGGCGCCGCTCTCAAACATGTCGAAGACAAAACGAAGGAGGAAGACTCGAAGGGCAAAGAAAAGGAGATCGACCTCGCAACTTTGGCGACACAGGAGGAGAAGGCGCACTCGATGATTCTATTGTGTGTGGCGGATGAGGTGATAATCGAGGTCACATATGAAGAAAAGGCGACCGGTCTGTGGTTGAAACTTGAGAGTCTGTATATGACGAAGTCTCTCACCAACAAGTTGCTGTTGAAGCAACGTCTGTTCTCTCCCCGCAAGCAAGAAGGTACCCCTCTGAAGGAACATCTTGATCAGTTAAATTCTTTGTTGATAGAACTCAGAAATATCGATGTTAAGATCGAGGATGAAAATGCTGCCCTAATTCTGTTAGTTTCGCTTCCTCCATCATATGAGAATTTTGTTCAGTCTATGATTATCGGGAAGGAAACTATAAGTCTGGAAGAAGTAAGATCGAGTCTCCATATTCGTGAACTTCGGCATAGGGCATCTGGAAATTCTACAGAGACTCATGTCGCGAGTTTGATATCGACCGCAGAGAAGGGACAATCCTCGAATTCGAAGAAATCCAAGCCGAAGAAGAAGAAAATCACTACGAAAGACATCTGTAATTACTGCAAGGAACCAGGTCATTGGAAGAAGGATTGTCCGAAGAAGAAGAAGGCCTTCGTCGCTGCGGTAGAACAGGAAATTGGGAATTCCGAAGATGATTTGGTTCTGGCTTTTCTGATCAAGAATGTCTGGCAGATAGTTGGGTTCTGGATTCGGGGTGTTCCTATCATATGACTCTGAATAAAGAGTGGTTCTCAACTTATCAGAAGATTGATGGTGAAAACGTCATCATGAGCAACGATGCAGCCTGTCAGATAGTTGAGATCGGTTCTGTGCAGATCAGGACTCATGACAATCTTGTGAGGACGCTGATAGATGTTCGCCATATTCCGCAACTGAAGAAGAATTTGATATCACTTGGAGTCCTCGACTCTAAAGGGTGCCAGATCAATGCTGCTGGAGGCATCCTCACAGTCATGAAAGGTGATGCTATGGTTCTGAAAGGAGTCAGACAGAAGTCCTTGTATATATTATAAGGCAAGACAGTCTCTGGCATTGTTGCAGTGGCTAGTTCATCCGAATTAGATAGGTCCAAGCTGTGGCATATGCGGCTTGGGCATATGAGTCAGAACGGAATGAATATCCTCAGCAAACGAGGTCTTCTAGGAGACAAGAAAATATCTGAAATCAACTTCTGCAAGCACCGCGTATTCGGCAAACAGCGAAGGTCTCAGTTTGGCAAGGCAATGCACAGGACGAAGGCGACACTTGACTACATCCACGCCGATTGTTGGGGTCCCTCTCGTGTTCCATCATTAGGAGGTGCGAGGTACTTCCTATCTGTGATTGATGACTACACGAGGATGACTTGGGTATTCATGATGAAACACAAGAGTGAGTCATTCAAGGCCTTCAAGCAGTGGAAGGTTTTGGTGGAAAATCAGACGTCGAAGAAAGTGAAGCGTCTTCGCACTGACAATGGTTTGGAATTCTGTTCTGCTGAATTCGACCAGTTCTGCAAAGATGAAGGCATTTCTAGACATCGCACAGTCAGGGATACTCCACAGCAGAATGGAGTTGCAGAACGAATGAACATGACATTTCTGGAGAGGGCAATGTGCACGATCTCTAACGCTGGCCTGAATAGGACATTCTGGGCTGAAGCTGTTAACACAGCTTGCTACTTGGTGAATCGAAATTCGACGACTGCGATTGATCTCAAGACTCTAACTGAGGTATGGTCAAAAAATCCTACTGATTATACTTGTCTGAAAGTTTTTTGTTGTCCAGCATACTATCACGTCAGTGAAGGGAAGTTGGAGCCAAGGGCCAAAGAAGGGATGTTCATGCGATATGGTGCAGGAGTGAAGAGCTATAGAATCTGGTCCCCTTCAGAACACAAAGTCATCCACAGCAGAAGCGTGTCCTTTGATGAAGCATCAATGCTTCAGTTGAAGGTGGAGGCTGAAGAGAGTGTCAGTAAACAGGTGGAGGTTGAAATTACTCCAACTGAGGATGATGCTGAAGGATCACATCAAGAAGCAGAACCAGAAGATGAAGAATCTGATGAGCAACCTGAATAGGAATCAATTGCTGCTAGGCGTCCTCACAGAGAAGTGGGTCCTCCTAAACGATATAATTTCGAGGACATGGTTGCTTATGCACTACAGGTAGCTGAAGAGGTGAAGTCCCTAGAGCCATTCTCTTATAGGGATGCCATCACATGTGTCGAATCTGAACAGTGGATCGCTGCTATGGGTGAGGAGATGGAATCTCTTCACAAAAATCAGACGTGGGAGCTAGTCAAGCTGCCTAAAAGCAGAAAGGTTGTTGACTGTAAGTGGATCTTCAAGAAGAAAGTTGAAATTCCAGGAGTTGAAGGCACAAGATATAAAGCACGACTGGTTGCTAAAGGTTATAGTCAGAAAGAAGGTGTGGACTACAATGAGATATTCTCACCTGTTGTCAGACATACTTCTATCTCTTGTAGCACACCAGAATCTAGAGCTCGAGCAACTAGATGTGAAGACTGCTTTCTTCCATGGAAAACTTGAAGAAGACATTCTTATGAGCCAACCAGAGGGATTCTCCATTCCAGGAAAGGAGAATCAAGTTTGCAGTCTGAAGAAATCTCTGTATGGCTTGAAGCAGTCTCCCAGACAATGGTACAAAAGGTTCGACAGCTTCATGATCAGTAAGGGATTCGGTCGAAGTCCCTATGATTGCTGTGTATACCATAAGAAGGTGAAGGATGGCTCCACCATCTATCTGCTCTTGTATGTCGATGATATGCTTATTGCTGCCAGAGACATGACAGACATTTTGAATCTGAAGAAGCTCCTCAGTGTAGAATTCGATATGAAGGATCTTGGTGCAGCACAGAAAATTCTGGGGATGGAAATTCTAAGGGATCGCACACAGGGTAAACTTTTTTTATCTCAGAAAAGTTATATTGAGGAGATTTTATCCAGATTTGGAATGTCAGGAGCGAAACCTTTGAATACCCCATCAGCTGCAAATGTTCATCTTTCTGTTGCCTTCGCACCAAAATTAGAAGCAGAGAAGGAGTACATGTCTCGAGTTCCATATTCTAGTGCAGTTGAAAGTCTGATGTATGCCATAGTTTGCACAAGACCAGACATAGCTCATGCAGTCAGTGTTGTCAGCAGGTTCATGAGTGATCCAGGAAAAGAGCACTGGCAAGCAGTGAACCGAATCTTTCGGTATCTGAGAGGAACATCTGATATTGGCCTCATCTACAGAAGTGATAAAGAGTGTTTGGTTGCAGGATACTCGGATTCAGACTATGCTGGAGATGTTGATGAAAGACGATCTATGACAGACTATGTGTTCACTTTGGGTAGTTCGATTATTAGTTGGAAGGCCACACTTCAATCATCAGTTATATTGTCCACCACAGAGGCTGAATACATGGCACTGACAGAAGCTGCCAAGGAAGACATCTAGTTAAAAGGCTTGATTGGAGATCTCGGATTACATCAAGAGCAGGCTATAATGCACTGTGATAGTATGAGTGCAATATGTTTAGCCAAGGATCAAGTACATCATGAAAGAACCAAACACATTGATGTCAGGTATCACTTCATCCGCACTGAGAAGATGATTAATGTGAAGAAGATTGGCACTGAAGATAATCCAACTGATATGTTCACCAAATCAGTTCCTCATGGCAAGTTCCAGCATTACTTGGACTTGCTTAACATCAATACTTGGTAATAGCCCCAAGGTGGGGCTGGCGGCGGCATGGCATGGTATTAAAATTTTTTGTGCTCTGAAGATGATTCAAGTCAAGGTGGAGATTTGCTAATAATGCCTTGAATCTGAACCCAGTTGGTCCACATAATCAGGCGCTTCAGCAAAATTTTTAGGGGTATTCTGTTTGTGATTCGGATTTAATTTATTTCCTTATCACGAGATAGGTGTCCTATTTTCAGGGAATTTATTTAGAGTCTCAGTCCGTATATAATTTCTATTATTTGTTAAAGGGAGTGTCTATGTAAACTCCCTAGGGGTCTAGACAGAGACCCATCATTGTAATCATTATTATTCCATAACAAAGAGTCGTCGTCATTTTTTTCCTCTTCGCGTTCTTCTGTATTTCGTGCGATTCTTCTCTCCCCCTTTTCGTAACATATTGTAACATTTATATTTGTTACCATTCAACTTCATGATTCCAATTGGATCAAAACCTTAGTTAAGTTAGGTGTAAACACATAAGTTTTGTTTATTTTAATTATAAGAGCATAATTTATAGCATAATTCCTAATCCATCGTACTAACTCTGCAAGCATAGGAAGACCAAATACATATGACTTTATGATAGTTCTTTTCTCCTATGTAGCGTAGACTTCCAAGGGATCATGTGGACCAAGTTTCAAAATTTTTGAATCACAAGAAAGTTAGACGACTAAACATCAGCTTCAAAATTCTAAAGATGAAACACAACATACGCTTATTCAATTAATTTTTGGTTTCTAACAAATTGTTCTAATTTCCTTATCAATTCAATGAATATGATGAGGTGCTTCTACCTACGCTTGCTGAGAAGTTTAAAAGAAATAAATAGATCGATATGATACGTACCTTTAATTTGCTAACATTCTATCTTCTTTTTTGTCTACTTCCTTTCTTCGTGTTTTTTCCCATCCTCCCTGGTTTTGCCAGCACTTAACCTAGCTCTCCCTTTTTTCATTCTTTTGATCTTTAACTCTGCCAACATCCAACAGGGGTATAAATATATACATATTACTTTTTTTTTCTGGTAGCTTGAGGTGGTGGGAAAATATGTATATCCATCCAGATAAGTATAGTCAAATTTTAAGACCAAAGATAATAAGGCGGTTGGCTGATATGATTGATATCACATGGAACACATGTCCATTCAGCTATGAAGTTGGTCAAATGGAGAAGAAAGCAAAGACACTTATCATTAATTAAGTGGAAGATGAATTATCAGAATTTTATTATGCCCACAATTGGGTGATTAATTTAGTTAATTACCTTAAAATGATGGTTATATTATGATGATAATAAATTGCATCCAATTCAGAAAAACGTGCACATCTAAGTATTTATGAGAGTTAACAAACTAATTAATTAAAATATAATTGATTTAGTTTGTTAAAACATAACAACAGTATTTCAATTAAATTAAACTTAGATCAAATGGCACAATTGACAAAATAACTATAAATCCAAGATTTAGCTCACTAGCTAGCTCTAGATTAGATTAAAATAATTAGGATATCTTCATTATTAATGAATTTTGGATTCAATTATTATGCCCTAGTACCCATAAGGGTTAATTACAATATAAGTTAATTATGATAAAATTAATATATAATGTTATAATTAAATCAATTTAGATCGAAGATAATAATTAACTTAATTAATTATCAATTAACTTAATTTGCATACAAGGGAATCTTAGAATGTTACAGTTCTAATATCAAACTAATAAGCATACACGTCAAGAGTAATTAAAAAACATGGCATCAATTATATAGAACTTTATCTTAATATGAAAGACACATCTCTATCAGACTACCACAAAGATCACAGTTAGTCATTTACAAACAATGGGTCCCATGACTAAAAAATATGAAATGATATAATCTGAAAGAACAAGATTTTACCCCATGACTAACAATATTTGATCATCACAACATCTATGAATTTGAACAAATTACATGTCGATTTTACCCCAAAATTGACGCACAACTTGTACTCATTGATTATGTTGCTGTAGCAGTGCTGATTGTGCATGTGCTGCTGCTCCGTGAGTAAGGAGAGGAGTTGAGTTCTTAAAGACTGGAGGTGAGGAGTTGTCCTATAAGGAGGTGATGTCCATGAGGATTGAAAAAGAGGATGGCTTAGATTGAAATTGGTGCAAAGAGGATGGCTCGTGAAACTTACCATGAGTCTTTCATTGAGGAGGAGACAATTGAAGAAGGGCTACAAGGCATTGCTGCTGCTCAGTCTGACGATGATGTCAACGTGTTCCACATTGTGGCGAGTGAGTCGTTGATCATCAACGAGGTGAGTTGTCCGAATTGTGATGAGAGGATGCGTCTAGAAATGAGACGGTAGTCGTGAGTCGAGGACAATGAATGAAGATTCTCTTAAGACACCGGGAAATGGTTTATGGTAGAAATGTGAAATGTTGAATTCTAAAAATGGGGCAGATATTGGTTTGACTTTGGTTCGCGACTTCGATTTGGGACTTGGCCTTCACCACTCACCATTCGCTTCAGCGGTTCATCTGTCTTCGGACTATGATTCAACGATTTGTAGAGTTTCATTTGGTTCAGGCCATACGATTTGGGTCGGGTTTACTCAGATCTAAAATCTCGATCTCGAACTCGACCTAATACAAATCGAGTTTTAATTGATTCAGACCCGACCAAAAATTTGAACTGACCCAATAGCCATTGGGTCGCTTCAAGTTATCGAGTTCACCAGATCGACCCAAATCATGAACAACCCCTATTTACGTTGACATTTGCATTCTCTAGTTAGTGAGTCGTAGATCTTGGTTAGAGTAGATAATCAAACAAAGCACTTTTTCTCTCTTTTTTTTACGAAGATGACATAGCAGATAGAATATTAATTTGAGTCAAAATTTTAATTTTGGCATTTGGACAAATTATTATTTAAAATATAGTTAAAAGAACAAAATTATAAACTATTAATATAATTTAAAATATAGAGATCGGATATATAATTCAACTATGTCAATTATTTTTTATTTAACCATATTTATTTTTAATATTTAAGTCTCTAATTTTGCTTATTTTTTATATTTTATTTAAAATTAATTAATATGCATATTTATGATAGAGTAATATTTTTAAAAGGATTAAATGGGGATGCTCCCAACACACCCTGCGCCCAAAATTTTGTCCGTGCGATCTACTTTGGACAGCTAAGATCGCGTGGACATGCGACGGTGGAGATGCGGCCGCTTTTTTTTTGCCACGCCACTCGGTTTTCTCCTACCCTAATCCCAAATTTGCCTTCCTTCCGCGTTTGCGAGATTTGCACGCCCTCGTAGTCGTCACGCCCGAGAACCCTCACCCTCATCGCCCCCTTCGCGATCAGCATGCCAACGTCGCCTCATACCCCTTCCCCACCGGATAACCCTCGCCGCCACCAAACTCGGGAATCCTCACGCCCTCACTGCCCCCTTCACGATCCGCACGCCGACATTGCGACAAGGTGAACACCTCGGCGATCAGAACCACCACCCTGCCAAAAGAATCTGCTCCTCAAAGAATCCACGCGGCGAAGAATCTGAGCAAGTGCCCGCAGGACCGTCATATAATATGTCAGAAGCACCGAGAGGATTGAGCGGAGGAGGATGAGCCTGCCTCCCTTGGACAAGAGACGCGAGCTCCAACCCTGGAGTCTTTACTCCATGCGCTCGATGACTGGGGTCACCGCACATCGAGCAGCCTCCTCGGGAACCATGCCAAAAGGAATGAAAGAAGACTTGGCATAGTTGATCTGAAGTCCAGTCGTCACGCCAAAAAGCTCCACAAGGATGGCCACGCGTCGAGCCTCCTGCTCAGAGCCCTCGATGAAAAATAATGTGTCATCGACATACTGTAGGAGATGAACCAGGCCCCCGGCGAAGCCGTGGAAGAGGCCAGCCGAACAAGATGCCTGGGTGCATTTGGCGAGCGCGTCGACAGCTAGGGCGAAAATCATGGGAGCTAGGGGGCAGCCCTGACGAACCCCCCTCTGCGGCTGCACCCAGTCACCCGACCTCGCGCCGTTGACTAGGACTGAGAATGAAGCGGTAGAGATGCAACGCTTCATCCAAGAAATCCAAGTCTCCGGAAAGTCTCTAATCTGCAGAGAATGCCAAAGAAAAGGCCATGAGACAGTATCATATGCTCTGGAGAAGTCAACCTTCCATAGGAAAGCATAGCAGGTAGTCCTCCTCCACTGTGCAATGATCTCGGAGGCGATGGTGTAGTTGTTGGTGATGGAACGGCCCTGGATGAAAGCTGACTGCGCCAGATGAATCAGCTTCGGGAGTACCTCTCGAAGCCGGTTCGCCAATACCCGGGCCACCAAGAGGTAGATGGCATTGGATAAGGCAATCGGTCGAAAGTCCTCCACTCTCTCCGCCGGGGTGCGCTTCGGAAGTAGGAATAAAAGGAACATGTTGAGGCGGTCAAAGCCCCTATTCCCACAGGTAAACTCTTGGATGACAGCCAAGACATCCTCACGCACCACCGGCCAAAACTCCCGGTAGAAGAAAACTGGGAAGCCATTAGGGCCCGGAGCAGCCTCGCTATTGAGGTCCCGAAGGGCTTCAGTAACCTCATCCTCAGTAATAGCCCTCGTCCTCAGTAACCTCGTCCTCGCTCTTGTGCCTTTACCTTTAATGTTTTAAATTTGTAGTCTCATGGTAACATCAACAAATGTAAGCACTGAACTAAATTTAGGAGATACAATACTTAAAACGGTTGTGGCATTTTTACATGCCAAGGAAGCAGTTTCTTTATGTTCTTTAATCAATCTAAAGTATTAGTATGATTCATTAATCTGGCTGGGCAACTGTAATAAGTATTCTGGACTTACATTGGAAACCTGATAACCCAATGGAATATGGATAATCTTCCAGGATCAGAGGATTTTGATGGAAAAATAAATGAAAGGAGGCCTAAGTGAACCAATATGGTGTTTCGAACTTTTGCTTTAAAAACGTTAATGGAAAGGCATTGCCTTACTTTATGAGTTGACAATGGTGCAGCTTCACATTTTAGAAGCAGATAACTGAAGGCATGCATTTCTGCAGTTTCAGTTATAATCTTACGATATGTTATCGTATGCTATATATTCTTTTTTTTTTTGGTGAAATATTATGCTATATATTCTGTAATCTATTGTTTATGCAAAAAATTCCTTGTGTTCTTTCGATAGTGTGCACATTTTCATGTGCTCATAATACTTTGCTGATTCTTTTCTCCTTTCCATAGCAGACTCACGATTTCAGTCAATTCATGACAAGAAGACTTTTATAAGGTTGGAACAAGAGGCTCGTGCACATATGAACAGATTGATTATATGTCATGGAGCTTTTGCAGTTCTTTTTTTGTTTTTTTGAGAGAAGAAAGGATGATCACCAGTTTAATTTTCATCCATGTATATATATATATCACCAAAATGAAACATCATGTACAAGTGGAATGCTCTCCGGTGAAGGGCCATAAGAGTCAAAAAGTGCTAACCAAAACCCCACTCCCGAAGAAAGTAAAACATGTGGTATACAATGTTATCCACCTGACATATCTCCCTACAAAAAATGACCCGGTTGCGTTGAAGCCAAATAGCCCATGCACCGACAAGAAAAGTCGCCACAGGAAGCCTCCAGCTCAATCTCTACGGACCCAAAGCCCTCATGCTTTGCCAAAAGTCCGCCACCGTCAATAAAACACCACCTGTGTTGGACGCCCGGGACCATACCTCCCGAACAACCCGGCAGCTGAAGAACAGGTGCGTGACATCCTCCGCTGCCTCCTCACACATAACGTAGGAGGTATCCGCATGCATCGTCCACCTCGCTCTATATACTCTGGTAAGGATATGCTCCCGTCTTAGAAGCCAAGAAAAGATCTTGACTTTAAGCGGCACATGGGAACGTCAGATACGTTTGGAATCAGCTCTGAAGTCCTCTGAGTCGGTGGGGGCCGGCAGGAAGCGGAGATAAAGAATGCGTGTCGAGAAAACACCTGATACCCATACCCAGTCATCAGCTCGGGACGGGTGAGGATGGAAGAGAGCAATCCGCTAGTGAAGAGCTAGCAACTCAGAAAGCCGCTGATCCGACAGTGGAGACCTGAAGAGGGGGGTCCAGGAGCCAGTCCCGGACTCACCCCTCCGAGACCAACACTCCGCTACCGATGCATCAGGGTGTGCCGATAGAGCCAGTAGCCGAGGGAAAGAATCCGCAAGAGGCCCACCTGGAGACCAGTCGTGCCGCCAAAATGAGAAAACCTCTCCAAAACCGAGTGATGGGGTCATGAATGGCCGCACACGTTGAAAAATGGCTGCAACCCCCCTCCAAAAAGAATAAGAGCCTCGGGATACAGTAGGCCTAGAATCCCATGAGAGGTCCTGGCCGTAGCAATAAAAGAACACCTCCCTCCATAGGCTATCATCAGGTCCCATAATCCGGCCCACCCACCGGGCAAGGAGTGCCCAGTTGGTGCAGCAGAGATCCCGAACACCCAATCCACCCTGTGAAGTAGGTCTACATATGCTGCTCCAAGCCACAAGATGGGCCCGACGAGTGGGACTATTCCCCTGCCAGAAAAATCTGCACCTCAAAGAGTCAACCCGTGATAATACATGCGCAGGCATCTGGAGTACCGACATGAAGTATATAGGCAGCGACGAGAGTACTGATCGGAGAAGAATAAGACGACCGCCGCTAGATAATAGGCGGGAGCTCCAGCCCTGAAGTCGGCGCTCCAGCCGCTCGATAACCGGAGTCCACCTCCGAGAGCCCCAAGTATATGATAGGCAGGGCCCCAACCTGTGTGCGCAACTTCATCGCGCACAACATAGCGTCCTCCGTCACCATGCCAAAAGGGATGAAAGATGATTTGGCATGGTTGATCACAAAACCCGAGGTCGTGCCAAAGAGCTCCACTAAAATAGACACCTGTCTAGCCTGAGCTGCTGAACCCTCGAAGAAGACGGTATCATCTGCATACTGAAGCAAAGGCACGAGCCCTCCGGCAAATCCACCAAATAGGCCGGAGCGACATGCCTCCTGGGTGGCTCGGGCAAGGCTGTCAACCACCAATGTGAACAGCATGGGTACAAAGGGGCATCCCTGTCGGACCCCACGTTGGGGCTGCACCCAGCCCCTAGCCATCGACCCGTTAACCAAGATCGAGAAAGAAGCGGTGGTGATACACTGCTTCATCCAGGCGATCCAAGTCGTAGGGAAACCTCGCACCTGTAATGAATACCAAAGGAAGGACCATGAGAGAGAATCATAGGCTCTGGAAAAGTTTACCTTCCAAAGGAAGGCCTATCGGCTGGTGCGTCTCCAATGTGCTAGGATCTCCGAAGCCATAGCATAGCTATCAGTGATGGATCTGCCGTGAACGAAGGCCGACTGAGCAGGATGGATGAGGTCGGGGTGCACCTCCCGGAGCCGATTAGCTAGTACCCGAGCCACCACGAGGTATATAGCATTGGATAGAGCAATTGGCCAAAAGTCCTCCACTCTGTCCGCTGGCGTGCATTTGGGCAGCATAAAAAGTAGGAACCGATTTAGGCGCTCGAAACCATGGTTCCCACTCGAGAACTCCTGAATGACTGCCATGACGTCTTCATTCACCACGGACCAGAACTCTCTGTAGAAGAATATCGGGAAGCCATCAGGGCCGGGGGATCCCTCGCTGTTGAGGTCGTAGAGCGCGTCGGTGACCTCCTCTTCAGTGATGGTCTGCACTAACATGGAAGACTGATCATTAATAAGACAAGTAATATCCTTGGAGAGCCAACTCCAGGCCAAGGCAGGACGTCGTCTAGAGAAGTCCCGGTGGAAAGGCGCAATGGCAGTCCCAATGCGGTGATGATCGGTGATCCTCTGGCCCATCACCTCCAGCTGGTCAATCCGATTAGCCCGCCGTCGCGAGCTCGCATACAGGTGGAAGAAACGAGTGTTGGCATCTTCCTCCTGAAGCCAGGTCTGTCGAGAGCGCTGCCTCTACTGAATCTCCACCAACTTGTCCTCCAACTGTATGGTCACCTGGGCCCGCCTGCGGTGGTCCACCTCGGCCTCCGTGAGGTGGCGGGAGTCCTCCTTCCGATCAAGCCGGGCAATGATCCCCAAAGCCTCGGTCCTCTGTACCTCCCGATCCGTCCGGATCTGCCTCCGGCGGTCCAGAAGGAAATGCCTAAGGTTGTAAATCCTATCAGCGAGGGTCCGTGAGGCAGAGTCCGAAGCCGGAACACTTCGCCAATGATCGGCCACTGCCTGTCTGAACCCCTCCTCCAAAAGTCATGACCTCTCAAATCGGAAGAGGGAACGCATATGCTGCCCATCTCCGGATCTCCACAAAAGAGGTGTGTGATCCGAGAATGGTCGGTCCATAGCCTGAACAGCCGAAAGTTGGTGCGCCTCCACCAGCTCCAATGAGCCGAGGAATCTGTCAAGTCGGGATCTCGACGAGGGAGCCGCCTGCTCCGCCGTGCTCCGCCAGGTGAAACGATAGTTCGCTACCGGGAGATCCGACAGCGACCGGGAGTCAATAAAGTCTCTGAACTTCTCAGCCCCAAGGTCTATCCCTTGTCGTATGGAAGGACGATCATCCATGTCCAGTGTGACATTGAAGTCGCCACCAATCAACCATCAGCCATCAGGAAGATGGAGGCGGGCCGCCGATAACTCCTCCCAGAGAATCGACCGAAGAGAGCCCGAACAAGGGCCATATACACATGATAAGAGATAGGCTGAACCATCAGAGCTGCGCCTCACGTGGGCCGTCATCGAGAAATGGGCAGTCTAGGAATCCACAAGGATGAACTGGTCAGCCTGCCACCCGATGATACAACCCCCTGATTGCCCCACCGAGCCAAGGCAAATGTGCTGGGTGAGCCGAGTGCCACCAATCTGCTCCCACATCTGAGTGCTGCACTCCATAAGCTTAGTCTCCTGGAGGAATACCACATCGACCTCCCATTCCCGCAGATAACGGCCAAGGGTTCGACGCCTCCCCACGTCCCCAAGGCCACGAACATTCCATATGAGAATCTTCATAGGGAAACTGTAGTCATCCCGCCCCCATGGGTGAACTTCGACCCACTACTGCACGCCGCCTGGAGCCACCCCGAGAGAGCACCAGAAATCGCTAGGAGGGGCGGTGAATTCCCAGTGGTCTCCGGCGTGCCTCTGGCCGCGGGCGGGGTTGTCGCCTAGACAGGCGAAAGCCGGCCCGGGCAGCGACGTCCAGAACATCAGCGTTCGAACGATCCAAAAGGAGAAAGGGCTCGCTCGCCGTATGGTCGACCTCCGGGGGCGTCTCCAGAGGCATCAGGAGTAACGCCGGAGGGGGAGGAGGAAGGGGTGTCCTGCTCGCCGAGGACCCCTGGGTCTCCTGGGACATGACTAATAAGCATACGCGTCTGTGCGGTGGCTTCTGATGGCGCAGCGGCGTTAGTGGCGTCTGTACGGCGGCGGCGACCAAAGACTCTTGTGGACGCCGCCCGGCGTCCACCTCTAGGGGGGATGAGAGCGGCTGCTGCCAGGAGGCTGGTGAGAGGAGTGGGTTGGGGGTAGTGACTCGCCGGAAAGATGGACCGACGTCAGTGGAGGGTCGTCCGGCCCGGGTCGACGGGAGGGGGAGTGGAGGGTCGTCCGGCCCGGGTCGACGGGAGGGGGAGCCCGGTCCGGGTGGCATTGGGGGTTTGGGTGCGGCTTGAACTCGGGTCGGGTGTGCGTGGGGTGCGTCGGGTGGTCCGATCATGGGGTTTGGAGGGGTGTTGAGTGTGGGGGCTGGGGGGCTGACGTGGTGGGAAGGAGCTGAGTTGGCAAGATGAGTTGATGACACGGGTAGTTGTGGCTTGATGAGGTGGTTGAGGGATGATAGTGGGTGGGGGAGGGGGCCGGCTCAGATGCCCGACGTCTGTTCCGGGTACAACGGCTGACATTGTAGCATGTACAGTGTTTTGAATTGAAGTCGGGCCGTACAACCTCTCACGTGCCCCATCGTGCTCTTCGATGGGCGATGTCCGGCCATGCTCCAGTGGTGCAGCACCGCCGGCGACGACGTCAGCCCACGAGGCTGTAGCAGCGTGACGCCGGAGCCGTAGCAGGAAGGACGCAGTGCCACAGTGAAGGGTGACGGTCGGGGGAATGGGTACGCCAGGCTGCATCGCCACCTCCGCCAAGATGGCCGATAGGTCAGGCGAACCCATTGCCGGCAGGGAGAGCGACAGCGGACAGCCAAAGGAGCGTATGACTGCCGCGATGACATCAGGCAGCAGAAGGTGGAGAGGGAGGCCAAGGATGTCGATGACAGCCCTGTCGCGCGTCGGCACAGGCACTGCACCGTCACTCTCCTTCCAGGGGCGCCACTGGACGTAGCATGCCGACGAGACAGGGGATGCCATCGCCAGCAGAGTCTCGCGCTGCTAAGGAGAGCCCGGGACTAGCAACCATGTCGCCGGCGTTATGCAGCTAAGGTGGAAGGGCGGCGAGGCGTCAACACTCGCGACGACGGCCGTGCGAAGGGCCGGCAGGTCCGGGGATCCACCGATCGATTCGCCGACCAGACACAAAAGTAGGAACTCTTTGGCGCTCTGCATCTGCGCTGACCAGGGGACGGTTACAGCAGGCGATGGCACGTATCCCTCAGCGTTATCGAGCAGAGGAGAGGTAGGCATCGGCGTGGCAGATCGCCGCGTTGAGCTTGAGGGCAGAGGGCCCTCGGTGGCCATCCTGTTTGCATTCTAGACAGCGAACGGGAGCAGCGCATGATCGAGCGAAGTGTCCTTCGCCCAGACAGCGAAAGCAATGAGTGGCCGGCCTGCGAGACGATCGTGAACGGGAGATGGATGTCCAGCCATCACGCAGATGCTGGAGTCGGGGCCGCATCGTGCGTGACTGTGCGATGAGAGGGATCCTGCGCCTCCGTCACAGGTTGCCGGAGATGTGGAAGGTGGCGCCTCCGACAGGGAATGTCGGAGACGGCTGGTGGCGCCGCCGGCAGGGGCTGCCGGAGACGGTCGTGGATCGTGGGTTGCGTCACAGCCTCTGCATTCTTCTGCTTGGACCGAAACTCAGAACCATTCTTTTGCAGTTCTTTATGGACACTATCTGAAATACTTCATAAGGAGCCCTATGGTAACTACTGAGCTATGCACTATTATTTCTAATATCTGAGCACTAGCTGTTGATGCTTGATTAATGTAAGTCTTATTTTCAAATCGTTCAATGTAGATGCTAACTTTTCAAATTGGCATATAAATGGGTAACATAAAAGAACATGTAACAGAAACAAAAAGAAAAAAAATCTAAAACATGATATATGAACTTTTCACCAATTCATTGATCTTGATACTCAAGCTGGTAGGAAAACTTTGCAACGGTTTTTAATTGCCCTACTCTCAACTCGGTAATCGAATATCACCTTGTAACATCAATAAAGAAGACTTTACTTTGTAATGGGACAATTCAACTTTTATTATCTTTCGAACTTGGTCATTTTAATCAATTATTGACAGTTTCATGGTTGAATCACTGATGTGACACACATGTCAGCATTCTCTCCCATTAACGGCATCACAATACCTAAAAAAATAACTAACGAAGTAATAAATTTTGGCAACAGTTATCCAATTACATTCTTTTTCCAACTCGGTAATCAAACTTTATTTTATTTTTCTCCAGTGATGATTCTCGTGAATGTTGGTGAGGTTTTGCCTCAACACTTGCTCTCTCCTCTACGTCCGCATTATGAATAATAATATTTAAATAAAAAAGTAAAATAAGGAGTAGTGAGGCCGTTGTCCCCTTCCCACTTACCATTGTTTGCAAAAGTGAGGGGGTTGGCAAAACCCCTTCATCGTCCAAAGCAAACAGGGGGAAGAGGTTGCAGCCCCCGTCAGTGAAGGAGGGGGAGAAGGCTGTGGCCCCTCCCTTTCTCGTCCCTGAACAAAGGTAAGGGACGCAGTGGCCCCCCCTCCCACTGTTTGCTCCCACATCAGAGGCTGCCGGCAGCTGCCTTACCCTTGTTTGCTTTGGTGGTGGAGGGCTGACCCCTTCCTCCTCACCTCTATGACCAAGGAGGGGGCCTTCATCTTTGTTCGCAGAGGTGAGGGAGAGATAGAGAAAGTGGTGGTGGCCTCCCTTCACCTCTGAAACGAACAGGTGGAGGGGAGGGGAGTTGACATTGCCTTTCTCCTTGCCCCCTCGAACAAATGTGAGGGCAGAGGTGGTGGTGGGTCCCGCTCCCTCGTATTCTTTTTTAGTTTTAGTATTAGTTTATTATTTATATGCTAAGGTGGAGAAGAAAGACAGCTTTTTAATGGCACTCCTTATATCTTATTTGCCACTCCTTCTAGACATATATACCCTCTTATACTTTAATATTACAATCACTCTTTCCCATATAGCACTCTTTACACACTATTGTACCTATTTATTATTTATACAAGAAGATGAAACAACATGCCAGTCGTTACAGAACAATTTTTTCTTCTTTAATTTCTATAACATTAATAATATTATATAATTTACTTATCTAAATAATAATGCTATATGTATTTTCACTAGAAAAATATGTATTGACTGTTTTCAAGTATTATAAATAAATACATCAATCGAAATCTAGTCTTTTCTTTGAGATAATTATACTCTCAAAAAACTTTTCATTTTATTTATCTGTATATCTTTTAAAAATTCAACAATATTTAATAATTCTATTCTATTAAGTATCTAAAGAATTTTAAAAATAGTATAAATTCAACGATAGCTACAAGCTAAAATAAAATTTTTAAGAGGTGTTAAATGATTTTGACATCATAACATTTAGCACTTTTTAGAAATTTTATTTTGTTGTTTAAAACTAAATAGTTCTGAAAATTATTTTAAATTTAATGATCCTTTGTTGATATATGTTATATGGTCCTTAACTAGATTTAATGAAATAATATAATAAATTATTGCTTGATAAGTTTGTAGATACCATTGAATTTATACTATTTAAAAGATTCTTTAGATAACCAATAGAATAGAATTATTAAATATTGTTAAATTTTTTAAAAGATATAAACAATAAAAAATGAAAATTTATAATTATCCCTAATAGAGGATTAGATTTCAATTGATATATTTATTTATAATATTGGAAAATAGTCAATACATATTTTACTAGTGTAAATACAAAATTATATAACATTATTCTTTAGCTAAGTAAATTATATAATATTATTAATGTAAGAGAAACTAAAGAAGAAATTGTTCTGGCTGGCATGACGTTTCATCTTCTCATATAAATAATAAGTATAATAGTGTGTAAATAATGTTATACGGGAAAAAGTGAGTTGTGATATTAAATTATAAGAGGGTATAACAGTCTAGAAGGAGTGGCATTAAGGTACCCATTGCTAAATTACAAATCATTGATGATTAGGACTGGACATAAAGGGCCATCCCATTACAAAATAAGTTTGATGATTGAGTTGAAAAACGGAGTGCAGTTGAAGGATCATTTTATTTTATTTTTTTGAGAAGAAAAAGGATGACTACTAGATTTGTGGTTGTCATCCGTGTATATATATATATATATGCTGTCAAAGGTGTACAAATGTAATAAAGCTAGAAGAAAAAGGAAGTCTCCAAGCTAATCAAAACTCACTCCCTGATAAGATAGGAGATGTGGTGTACAACACGCTTAGACTCACAACTCTCCCCACAAAAGATGATCCGGTTGCGCTGCAGCCAAATGGCATAGGCACCGGTCATAAAGGTCACCAATGGCGCTCTCTGTCTCTGACGAATGAGTACTCAGAAAGTCTGCCACATGGTTTCTAAGTCTGAAGAAAGGAGGCTCACAATGCTCGTCTGCTGCCATATACTCCATGATGTCGGGCAGCCGGAGAAAAGGTGAGGTATGTCCTCCACTGCCGCGCCGCATAGAACGCACGATGTGTCACTGTGTGGTGTCCATCTCGCCCTGTAACTCCTAGTGAGAAGTCGACTGCGCCACAGAAGTCAAGCAAAGATCTTGACCTTCAGCGGTATACGAGTGCGCCAAACAAGTTTGCAGTCAGTCGTGAACTCCTCCGGCAAACTGGTGGTGAGGAGAAAGCGAATGTAAAGACTCCGTGTGGAGGACTCCGATAGCCAAACTCATTCGTCTAGCCTGGACTAGTCCAGGCATAGACCTATCAGACGCTGCTGGAGGGCTAGAAACTCCGTGAAGCGCTGATCGGATAGGTGCGATCTGAAACCAGGAGATCAAGCGCCAAATCTCGGCCCCCCCTCCGTCCAGGTCTCTGCTACCGTGGCCTCGAAAGATGTCATCAAGGCCCAGAGGCGAGGAAAAGCCTCTGCGAGGGAGTCCCCAAGGGACCAAGTATGCTGTTAGAAGGAGAAGTCCTCCCTCGAGCCAAGGGAAGGAACCATGAGAGGGCGGATCCGTGGGGCCGTAGCCGCAACTCCCCGCCAAAAGGATGAAGCTCCATGAGATAAGATGGTCCTCGACTCCCAGGATAGGTCCCGCCCATAGCAAGTAAGGAAGACCGTATGCCAAAGACTATCCTCGGACCCATAATCCGTCTGAATCACCGGACTAGGAGAGCCCAGTTGGCGCACTAATGGTCACGAACCCCCAAGCCTCTTGGGAAGTAGGTCGATAGACGCTGGCCCAATCGACAAGGTGAACTCCGCGATGCTCGGGCCCACAGTCCTGCCAGAAAAAATTGCTTTTGAATGAGTCTAATCGTCTGAGTACCTGAGCCGGCAGTGATAGAATTGACATATAGTATGTCGGGAGCGCCGAGAGAACTGATAGTAAGAGGACAAGATGGCCCCCGCGTGAGAGAAGACGTGAGCTCCAACCATGAAGTCTGTGTTCCATGCGCTCGATGATTGGAGTTCACCCTTTGGAGGTGATGTGGCGGTCACTTTGTGGGAGTCCCAAGTAGGTGATCGGGAGGGAGCTGATCAGGGTGTGGAGTTGGGCCGCACATCGCTCGGCCTCCTCTGTAACCATACCAAAAGGGATGAGTAAGGACTTGGCATGGTTGATCTGAAGGTCGGTCGTCGCGCCGAATAGATAAATGAGAATCGCGACTCGGCGAGCCTCCTACTCCAAGCCCTCAATAAAGAAGACATTGTCATCCTCATACTGAAGGAGGGACATGAGGCTCCTAGCAAAGCCGTTGATGCGTTGAAATGATGTAACAAAATAAAATCCCTAGAAAGTGCACTAGTCGCTCAAGTAATATAGTAATAGGAGTAAGAGTGTCGAACCCACGAGGAATATTATTAATTCAATATCTGGATTTATAAATTAATAAGAGGAAAAATATGGATTTTTGGAAAGAGGTTTTATGAAATAAAATAAAGAAAATAAGATAAAGATAAGATAGTGGTGTTGAAATTAGGTCTTAAGATGAAAATAGATCAGGATAAATATTTGAACTATAAAAGATAAATTTAATCTTTAAAAATGGATTAGGAATTTTTCCAAGTTATTAATTTACAAGATTAACATCACAGAGTCCACAAACTGGTAATTCTACTATTTAATCCGGTAAATCAAACTATCTTAAATTTAATCAAACATAAAGTCCCACAAACTGGTATTCGTCAAATAAGATTAAAATTAAGATGCATTAATATGAAAATCCTAGACTATTAATCACTCCACAAACTGGTATAGATTAATAGACCACATAAACTTGATTCTCCACACACTAGTTATCAAATTTATGTCAATTATTAATTTCACATAAAATCAATTAATTTAATTAATGAATTCTGAAATTAAATAGTCCACAAACTGGTAATTACTCAACTCAGAAATCCAAGTAATTAATTTAAAAGCATTAAGCACAATTAACTAATTGATCATAAAAGATTAAAATAAATAATATAGGGTCCAAATAATTTTCCTTCAATAATAATCTCCTAACATGAAATAAATAAAAATATGGAGTTTATCCTAGAAATTCTCGAGAGATAATAATAATAATTGGAAGAATTACACCCAAATAGATAAAAGTCGAAGCTTCGGATCACGGGCAGACAGTCGGGCAGCCTCTCGGACTTGATCAGGGTCGTGATCAACTTCCAGCCGTCGAACCTCTCTCCTCTTGGTCGTAGCCTGCAGACTCACGACTCGTCATGGAAGAAAATCTAAACTTCAGAGCACCCCTTGGGACGACGCGGTTTCCTCACGTATTTATAGGGTGCGAACGGCCTTCAATTTGATTCCGGCCATAACATCGTTCGGTTGACTTTAAAATTATGAGATAAACTCGACCAACACGATAAATCTTTTTTATCATTACGCCCAAAGATAAATTCATTTAATTGTTACCCCCTTTGAATCTCGGTCAAAACCAACATTTCCTTGCCATTAAGCCCTCCAAATCTCGGCCAAAACGAAGAAGAGTCCTTCATTATTACGCCCTCCAAATCTTGTTACGCCCAAAAGATAAAATCATTTAATTGTTACCTTTCATATCTCGGCCAAAACCAACATTTCCTTGCCATTACCCCCTTCAAATATCGGTCGTAACGAAATTCTTTTATCTTTACCCCCTTCATATCTCGACCAAAATGATGAAATCTGATCTCGTTACGCCCAAAATTCAAGTTGCATTCGTTTTTACCCCAACGAAGTAAGTAATTTATCCAACCATGAGATCATCTCGGCCGAAATATAATTCTTTACGGTCGATTCATTTTACCTGCAAAATAATTATAAAAATTACGTAAATTCCTATTTAGTTAAAATATTCAAAACATTAATAATTAAAATTGATAAATCCGGAATTATGACTAAAAGTGACTGAAAATGATGCATGCCATGAACAAATTATAGAAAAATTAATTAAAATAATAATCTAAAATATGTTGTATTTTGCATGCATCAAACTCCCCCAAGCTTAAAGTCTTGCTTGTCCTCAAGCAAAATTTCAAAGCAAGGCTCAAGAAAGTTCCATCATAGCCTCCACATTATCAACTAACTAATTTTCTCAGCAGTTCTTCTGCACACCTATTACTCAGTATCTTATCATTTTCCATGCATTTAGCTTCATAAAGGTTTTGAATGCTACACAAATTTAAACAATCTCAAATTCAGCCTTGCAAAAAAAAAATAAATTGTCTGTCAAATAATAGCATTAATATTGAACACATAAGTACTAATTGAGCTTAAAACTTTTTCTTTTTCTTTTTCAACTTTATTTTTAATCATTTTAAAATTCTAATCTTCAAGCAGGATTGCACAAGGAAGTCCATGTAGCGGGCTTTGGACTGATGACTCCCAGACCAGATGACCTTAGGGCACTAGGTGATAAAGCACCCCTCGAGTTTACTTGCCCGAACAACCAAGGTTCTAAATGAAGAGTTCGAACTTAGCCATGATTCAGTACTCATGTGCTTCTTCATATTCCACAAGATGGTCCTTGTAGCAGGTTTTCGATCGACGGATCCCAGAGTAGTTGCCCTTATGTCGTCAGGCATGAACCCCTACGGAGCTAATTACCCGAACACACCTTGGTTCCGGATAACACTTTTGTACCTATACATAACTTTATTCAACCTTTTTTTTTACTATTTCTTTTGTTGGGGTTTAACTAACCCTTCTTTTTTATAAGCTCAAAAAGTACTTGATATGGTCAATAAGAAGGCTACTACTAATCAAGATTTAAAAGAAATAAATAAAAAAAGGCATGAATATGATTTCGTCGTCTAGTCATTCATAATTCTACTTAGAATGGGCACACAGTCTATAAGTTTGATACGGAAGTATCAAGTGATAAGAACGAAAAGCATTCAAATTTCATTAGTTAACGACATGTCTTTGAACTTCTACTAAAAGATAATTAAAACAGTAAGACAAGAGTTTGTAAGATGGTAGCAAAAATAAATGCATGCAATGGCATTTTTTATAAAATTTTCAAAATTTTCAATTTTTTGGATTTTTTTACAAATAGATGCAAACATAAGCAAATAAAAAGAAAGAAACATGCAATGCATGAAATGCAAACTCCCCCACGCTTGAACTAGACACTGTCCTCAGTGTTAGGCCAATAAGGGAAAGAGTAAAGATAATATGGAAAAGCTAAAGAAATGAAAATAAAGAAAAGGGAAAAGATACAATCAAATTTTTTGTCTGTGGAGAGATACTTGGCCTCAATATATATATCGATGAAGGTGTCGGCCGCAAAAGCTGAAGAGATTCGGCCGAGATTCTTGTGGTGTCAGTGTTATGAACTTCATGGCCGCAAATGGTGTCGATGAGAGGAGATCTCGGCCGATAATTGATGGATCTCGGCCGATAATGGAGAGTCTCGGCCGTAAAAGTTTGGCCGCAAAATTTTTTTTTGATGAAGATCGCAGCCGTGCAATCTCGGCCGCAAGGAACTGGCCGTAATGTGTTGTGGTGTTTTTGGGCGTAAGGGAGTGGCGGTGACGGCGTAAGTTCTTGTCCGGGCGTAAGAGAGCAGCGGAGACGGCGTCAGACTTCGGCCGTAAGAGGAAAGTTTGCGCAGGTGTCAGATTTTACGCCCTGTTGTCATGTCCGAAGTTCTCTCCTTCCGCAGATGACTCAACAAAATAAAAACTATTACCACAACTAAAGATATTAATCAACAAACTAATGAAAGACTAATCTAAAGAAATAATAAAAAGGATAAAAATAGTTCTGATTTATAGTCTTCAGCTTGACTTAGTCTTGATGATAATCAAGGCCTATTTTGCTCTTCTCCCCTTGAATTTTTCTCTGAGTTGCTTGGGAGAGAGCCCGGTGCACGTTCAGTCAGTTGTGCCGCCATCTGACCCAGTTGTCTTTCTAAATTTCGAATTGATGCATCCTGATTCGTGGCTCTAGATTCCATATTCTTTTGCAACGCTTGCATGGTGTCTATGATCTGTGCCATCATCTCCTGCATGTGATTTGATGATTGATATTGGGGAGTATCAGGTTGCCTTTTCAGTATATAATCTTTTGATGGACCAGAAGGTTAGCCTTGATTCTGATTATAGGTAAACTTCGGATTATGTCTCCAACCATAATCGTTGCTCCTGAAAAATGGGTTGGAAATAAAGTTAGCATTTTCAATTTGATTTGAATCTGAAGTGTTACCTGTAGGGCTATAATTGCTTGAATTTCCCATTAGTGACATCATCTGCTCGAATTTTTGATTAAGTGACTCCAGCTGAGCCACTATTTCTGAAGATTGTATTCCTTGTATAGCATGTACATCATGAGTTCAGCGAGATGGTCTCCTTTCTTGGCTCGACTTGAGGGTTACAACTTCAATTATATCCTGTATCTCACTAGGGCGTTTAGATCCCAGTACCGTCCCTCCTGCTGATTGATCGAGTTTGTCTTGATCTGTAGCTCGCAATCCATGGTAGAAATCTTCCCTCACTTGCCACTTTGGAATTCTATTGTCAGGAACTCTGGCCAGCAGCTCCTTATATCGTTCCCAGGCCTCATATAATGTTTCATCATCGTCTTGAACAAATGCCCTCAGCTCTCTTCTATATTTGCCTGCTTTTTGTGGTGGGCAATATTTTCCAACAAATTTTTCTACCAGCTCCAACCATGAGTGAATCGATCCTGCAGGCAAAGTTTTAAACCAAGTGGAAGCTTTGTCACGTAAAGATTGTGGAAATAATAAAAGACGAATAACTTCAGTAGAAACATTATTATTTCTAAAGGTGTTCAGAGTAGCAAGAAATTTGTCAAGGTGATCGTGGGGGTCTTCATGAAATCCTCCTCCAAATTGGGATGATTGTATCATCCTCACGATTGCAGGATTAATCTCAAAATTATTTGCATTGATTTCAGGCAGCACAATGCATGATTCTCGGTCATTATATCTGGCCGAGACATATTCTCTCATAGAGAGTTCCTCTTCATTTTCCCGCCGATTATTATGTGGCGGAACCAGTTCATTTTGTTGCTCCAGTCTCTGATTGTCGCGTGCTTGTTCCGCCATTTTTCTTATATTTCTTCGTAATCGACGATAGGTTCTTTCAATTTCAGGATCAAATTTCAACGGTGGATTTGAACTCCTAGTGCGCTTATCAGAAGATTCCAGGATTGGTTGTGATTTAATTTTCAATTAGTATATGCAACAACCAATTTTCAGTAAGATAAAAGAAAAAAATAAAAATATATACAAGAAATGCAGATACTAGGTCACCAAGAAATAAGATTTAAATTGATAAAAAGTCTTTCGGCATTATCGAGTTGAAACCTAATTACGACGCTCTTCAAACCAATTCATATGTCAAATAACTCGACCGAAAGAATCAAATAGATAATTGTAAAAATCATGCACTCGTTCGGCCATAAAACTTAACATTACGGTTGCAAAAGCAATAATTAGCAAAATTAGTTTCAGAGAAGTTAATGAACAATCTCGGTCGAAATTAAATTAGTTGAGAAATAGAATAACCCGAGGCTCGTTCGGCCGTAAAAATCATCAAACAGTGTCGAAAGTGATTAATCAACGTGAATAGGTACGCAGCGTAAAACTCGTTAGATTACGATCGAGATAGCGTTAAATTAAAATTCTGAACCAAATTGCGTATTCATCAAAGTCAGCCGCAAACACTTCTCGGCCGCAAAATCGAATAATTAATCAATCCGTGCGCAAGGGAAAAAAAATCAATTCGATTACGTGGGTAAAGAGAATCTCGACTGTAAAATTTAGATAAAGATTGCTATTAAAGCCGAAGCGAGTCAGAAGATTAGAATTTTACGGTCGAAATGAAATCGACACGATTCAATTGGCCGTAAAACAAAAAGCTATCCAGGTTTCGGTCGAAACACAACTTGTATCAGCAATTGAAATACGAATCCAACTATTAAGGCGACAAATAAAAATTATGGCCGAGATTATTAAGAGATCAATTCTCGGCTGAGATGAAAATTCAAGCCGTAGAAGGAATAATAACACGGAATCATGCGCTTAATCCATCCAAAGAGAATTAAATCATCATTAATAAAGTCAAATTTCGGCCGTAATTAAATTGAAGAAAACAATTCTCGGCCGTTAATCAATATTGAAAATAAGAGAGAAATCAATTCGATCATAAAGAGAATCTCGACTGTAAAGATAAAAATTGTCAATTAAGCCGAAACGAGGTCACATCAATCAGAAATATATTACGGCCGAGATGAAGTCAACACGATTGGCCGTAAAGCAAAATAGGATTTTGGCCGAAATAAAATCGAATGAAACTTATTCTTATGTTGACAGAAGAATCGTTACGGCCGAGAAGGAGTAAAATTCATGTCGGTAGATCCATTACGGCCTAGAAAGAATAAACCACTTTGGCCAAAACAAAGTCAAATCAATATGAAAAGTTCAAACAATTAAAACGTTACGGCCGAGAATGAAAGTCGAAACTGATTCGAATAGGGCGTAAAAAATTTAAACCATAGATAAACCGGGTGAAACAAGGTCAAATCAATATCCATTACTCATGGCGTAAAACAACGTTCAGATAAAAACATTACGGCCATAAAACAAAAGATTAGAACTCAGAATCGATATTGTAAGGCCGTAATCGGTAAAGCCGAGAAAATAAATCAAAGTCGTAAAACCATAAGTCGACAGTGTAATCCGAAAAATCCAATCGGCGTCGAATTTTAAACCGAAAGTCGACAAATTTAAAAATGATGTGACCTTTATCTGCAAAAGAAAAAAATTAGATTATTCACAAAAATAAAAATAATTAAAACAAATAGTACATATTTACAAAGAATTTATTTACAAAAAATTATTTACATCTCCTAATGATTCATAAAAATCAGAAATTAATTAATAAAATATTCCCCGGCAATGGCGTCAAAAACTTGATGCGTTGAAATGATGTAGCAAAATAAAATCCCTAGCAAGTGCACTAGTCGCTCAAGTAATATAGTAATAGGAGTAAGAGTGTCGAACCCACGAGGAATATTATTAATTCAATATCTGGATTTATAAATTAATAAGAGAGGAAAAACATGGATTTTTGGAAAGAGGTTTTATGAAATAAAATAAAGAAAATAAGATAAAGATAAGATAGTGGTGTTGAAGTTAGGCCTTAGGATGAAAATAGATCAGGATAAGTATTTGAACTATAAAAGATAAATTTAATCTTTAAAGATGGATTAGAAATTTTTCCAAGTTATTAATTTACAAGATTAACATCACAGAGTCCACAAACTAGTAATTCTACTATTTAATCCGGTAAATCAAACTATCTTAAATTTAATCAAATCTAAAGTCCCACAAACTGGTATTCGTCAGATAAGATTAAAATTAAGATGCATTAATATGAAAATCCTAGACTATTAATCACTCCACAAACTGGTATAGATTAATAGACCACATAAACTTGATTCTCCACACACTAGTTATCAAATTTATATCAATTATTAATTTCACATAAAATCAATTAATTTAATTAATAAATTCTGAAATTAAATAGTCCACAAACTGGTAATTACTCAACTCAGAAATCCAAGTAATTAATTTAAAAGCATTAAGCACAATTAACTAATTGATCAGAAAAGATTAAAATAAATAATATAGGGTCCAAATAATTTCCCTTCAATAATAATCTCCTAACATGAAATAAATAAAAATATGGAGTTCATCCTAGAAATTCTGGAGAGATAATAACAAAATAATAATAATTGGAAGAATTACACCCAAATAGATAAAAGTCGAAGCTTCGGATCACGGGCAGACAGTCGGGCAGCCTCTCGGACTTGATCAGGGTCGCGATCAACTTCCAGCCGTCGCACCTCTCTCCTCATGACTCACGACTCGTCGTGGAAGAAAATATGAACTTCAGAGCACCCCTTGGGACAACGGTTTCCTCACGTATTTATAGGGTACGAACGACCTTCAATTTGATCCCGGTCGTAACATCGTACGGTTGACTTTAAAATTATGAGATAAACTCGGCCAACACGATAAATCTTTTTTATCATTACGCCCAAAGATAAATTCATTTAATTATTACCCCCTTTGAATCTCGGCCAAAACCAACATTTCCTTGCCATTACGCCCTCCAAATCTCGGCCAAAATGAAGAAGAGTCCTTCATTATTACGCCCTCCAAATCTCGGCCGTAAGGAAAGAATTTAATCTTGTTACGCCCAAAAGATAAAATCATTTAATTGTTACCTTTCATATCTCGGCCAAAACCAACATTTCCTTGCCATTACCCCCTTCGAATGTCGGCCGTAACGAAATTCTTTTATCTTTACCCCCTTCATATCTCGACCAAAATGATGAAATCTGATCTCGTTACGCCCAAAATTCAAGTTGCATTCGTTTTTACCCTAACGAAGTAAGTAATTTATCCAACCATGAGATTATCTCGGCCGAAATATAATTCTTTACGGTCGATTTATTTTACCTGCAAAATAATTATAAAAATTACGTAAATTCCTCTTTAGTTAAAATATTCAGAACATTAATAATTAAAATTGATAAATTCGGAATTACGACTAAAAGTGACTAAAAATGATGCATGCCATGAACAAATTACAGAAAAATTAATTAAAATAATAATTTAAAATATGTTGTATTTTGCATGCATCAGCCGTTGAAGAGTCCCGCCTCACAAGAGGCCTGGGTGCATCTGGCGAGTGCGTCCACTCCTAGAACAAACAACATGGGGGCTAGGGGACAGCCTTGTCGGACCCCTCTCTGCGGCTGGACCCAATTCCCTGCTTGTACCCCCCATTGACCAGAACCAAGAAAGAAGCGGAGGTAATTACCATCTTCATCCAGGCGACCTTCCGTAAGAAGGACCAAGACACTTTATCATAGGCTTTGGAGAAGTCGACCTTCCATAAGATGGCATGAGAGGTGGTCCTCCACTAGGCGACAATCTCTGTTGCGATGGTGTAACTGTCAGTGATGGATATGAAAGCTGACTGTGTGAGATGTATCAGGGAAAACCTCACGAAGACGATTCGCCGGTACCCAAGCCATCAGGAGGAAGATGGTAATGGATAAGGCGATCGGGCGGAAGTCCTCAACCCGCTCGCCGGAGTGCTCTTCTGTAGTAGGAAAATAGGAACATCTTCTCGCACCAAAGACCAAAACTCTCTATAGAAGAAAACAAGGAATCCATCTGGGTCAAGGGATGCCTCGTTATTGAGGTCCCGAAGGGCCTCAAATATCTCATCCTCCATGATCGTCTGCACTAGCACAGACGACTGAGTGAGCCTGGGGATATCGCCAGGGTCCCATCGCTAGTGTCAGTGAGCCTGGGGATATCGCCAGGGTCCCACCGCCAAGGGCCAAGTGGTTGTCGTCGAGAGGTGGCGCGGAAGTTTGAAGTGATAGACTCCCCAATGCTCCGATGATCCGTGATCCGCTGCCCTTGTATGACTAATTGCTCGATCCCGTTAGCCCTCCGTTGAGAGCTAGCATATAGATGAAAAAACCTAATGTTGGCATCACCATCTTGAAGCCAGGTCTGCCGAGATCGCTGCCTCCACTTGGTTTTCACTATCCGATCCTCCATCTGTATAGTCTCCTATGCTCGTCTCCACTCAAGTACCTTAGAGCCGGTGAGATGGTGGGAGTCCTCCGTGCGATCCAGTCGAGCAATGATCCCAAGATCGTCCGTCCTGCGACGAGCTCGATCCTCCCGAATCTATCGACGATGCTGATAGAGGAAAGATCGTAGAGTGGTCTAAAAATGGTCGATCAAGAGCTTGGACGTCTGCCAACTGGTCCAGTGAACCAAGAAAATGATCAATTCTCGATTTGGCGGAAGGTGCAACAGTGCTTCACCATGTGAGTCGACAATTGCTGATCAGGAAATCGACCAACGACTGCGAGTCAATGAAGTCTCTAAACTCCTCTCCACCACTATCCCTCCCCCGATTCTTGATGTGCCGGTCCTCCATGTCAAGGGTGACATTAAAGTCACCGCCGAGAGGTGGGCGCGTGCCTCCCGAAGCTCCACCCATAAGGTGCTGCGCAAAGATGTTGAGCAAGGTCCGTAAACATAGGAGATAAGGTAGTCAGTGCCGTCCCCTAAACTCCGCAGATGAACCATCATCGAGAATCTAGCTATCCAAGAGTCTACTACCGATAAAAATATCCGGCCTTCAGCCAATAATGCAACCTCCAGACTTCCCAACCGCATGTAGCGAGAGATGCTCAAATATGAGGGGGCCCCCAATCTGGGCCAGATCCCTAAACTACAATCTGTTAGTTTGGTCTCCTAAGGGAGGGCAACATCCACATCCCACTCTCTAAGGTAGCGGCCTAGGGTTCGCCGCCTCGCGAGGTTGCCTAATCCCCGTACATTCCATGTAAGAACCTTCATCGGGTCACTGAGTCACTCCCCTAGTTGAGTGGGCCTCCAACCATCTCGGATCGGAGGCGAGTCCGACGACGTGTCTGGCGTAGCCCTATTGTGTCTACCACAAGGTGGACCTCCTCATCATCATAGCCTGGCAATAGGGTTACATGCATGATGGGCCCGGGTTGCTGACAGGTGGCAGCGAAGTAGAACGCCGGCGATGATGCCGGTCTCGACTGTCGGACCTGGAGGTCTCGTGACAACCCAAGTGGTGGTCGATGTTCGGCGAGCTCGGAGTCTCCAGCCTCAACGTTAGGAGCAGGGTTGAGTTCGGTGGTGGGCAAGGTGGCGGCGAACGGCGGGTAGCAGTGGCACGCCTGCACCTGTGGCGATAGTGGTGAGTGGCCGGTCCTGAGAGGGGGTAACTTGGCGGTGGAGACACCGGAGTGGTATCAGGTTGCCGGTGGGACGTCAGCGTCCACTGGTTAGACGAGGGCGGAGGAGGGTTGGGGTTCAGCGCTTCACCTTGAGCATTGGAACATGAAAGTGACGGCTCTGACCGGGCACGGTTGTCCCCGGTTGGTTCCCTGTCAGCCTGATGGATGAGGGGGGCATGGTCGTGCATCATCCCCTCTGCATGACGTTCACGACCGTGCCATAGGGGGCTCCCAGAGGTAGTGTCACGGCCGTGCTGCGTTTCTCCAGTGTTGGTGTCACGGCCGTGCCGTGCAACAGGGTTGTCATGGCCGTTCAGCATTATGCCATCTAAGGTTGTGTCAAGGGTGTTCTCCGTTCCTTCACCACCGTGCCGTGTATCTGCAATGGTGGTGTCACAGCCGTGCTGAACTACACGTGTGTCATGACCGATCGACATTGTGCCTTCTAAGCTTTTTTCATGGACGTTCTCTGTCTTTTCATGGTCGTGCCCCATGTTAAGGCCGTGCGATGAGCCACTGCTGGTGGTTCGTCCGTGCAGTGGTGCCCCTCCCCTGCTTGTATTTGGTACGGTCGTTGCGACTGTGCGACACCCCATCATGCCCGTGTGACACGCCATTCTGCACGTCCGTACTTGCGGACGGTGTACGATGTTCTCGTATACGGGTGCCATCCGTGTTCGCTGTCCTAGTCGGCTGCAACGGTGGCGATAGTTGCTGGCTGACGATAACCTGAGCCCAAGAGGCGGCGTGCCCGGTGAGTTGGAGGCGTATCATGAAGCTACAAGCACTGACCGTGAGGACCAGGGACATCGGCAGATTGCAGCCTGGCCAGAAATCGATCTCAGTTGTTGTCGTTGCCAAGTCTGGCGATCCTAGAGGAGGGAGGATGACGCCGGTGGGGTGCCGAACTGTCTCACAATCGATGTCACGACCTCCGGCCACTGAAGGTGAAGCGGCAGGCCAAGGATGGTGATGGTTTGCCGTTTCCCCGGCAGCGCGAGCGTCGCCCCATCTTCGAGTTTCCATGGATGCCACTTGACCTAGGATTGGAGAGGGAGATTCGTTGGTGCGGCCAGGAGAGCCTCTCGTTGCTGTGGTGACCCGGGGACGACCAGCCATAGCCCAGGGTGAGACTCGATTGAGGTGGAAAGGCGGCGACTCCCCGACGCTGGTAACAATTGCCATGCGAAGCATCGCCAGGTGGGGGGAAGAGCCAGTGACCTCAACGACGACGCATCCCGTGAAAAAATCAGTGTTTCATTGAATTTTCGACGACCATGGTACCGTGATGTGGGGAGGCAGCGACTGTGCTGTCATAGCAAGCGCACCGCCCGCCGCCGGAGTAGTCTGCAATCTGCCTTGCGTAGCACGAGGACATTCCAACCTCCGGTGGCCCTCACCTCTCTAATCGAGACATCACAGAGGACCAGAGCAGTTATGGGTGTAATGACCATCCTGCAGGCACCTGTAGCAGTGGGTCGGCGACGATGTTGCCTGAGGTGGTGCTCATCACCGTGGCGGCTGTATGTCATCCATCCGCCGCCGGTTCCAGTGCCATGTGACGCATGCTGGAATGTCGTTTTCACAGTTCTCCGAGCTCCGGCCAATCAGCTGCCACCTAGTGTGGGAAAGGGAGAGGAGAGATTCCCGTCACCTTTCGCTGCACACCACACTCTGACTGGCGGCTGCGTTCCGATGTGGGAGAGGGAGTGGAGGAGTCCTCGTCACCTCTCGCTGCACACCAAAACAGAGCACCGGAAAGGATGAGCTGCTGTTGTAAGGAACGACCGGATGATCTGCCAAGGGAGCGCACCCAACTTGGCAAAGGCCACTGGGGAGATCGAAAGGATCAGGGCCAAGAACTCCGATGAGCGAGAGAAAGGAGCAGAGGATTGGAGAGAGAGCTTGAAAAATAGGGTTGCCGGCGCCGAAGAAGATGGTGCTGAAGGTGCCGGTGCCGGTGCTGGAGAAGATGGTGCTGAAGGGAAAACCAGAGGAGGTGAGGCAATGGAACCGCCGGGTAGGACGTCAGGGGAGCTGACCAGCAAGCAAAGGGAGGGGCGAGAACTGATGCCGGCAGCTATGGAAACCGATGAGATGCCAGGGCACTTTCCTCATGCCGGAGAGACGTTGGTGAGTTTTGTCTCGCCGCGGAAGGTGGTCACTGGCGAGGGCACCATCGGGGAGAGGCCCCAGTTAGGGCGGCTACTGTGCCCTAAGCGGTCGCCATATGAGGCATGCATGCGCGCGGGCTAGTTTGCTATATGTGAGCTTCCAGTCGAAGGATCATTGTTGTAATGTTTTATTTTATTATCATTGTGATGATGCGGATGAGAGAGAAAATGCTGCCACATCAACATTCTAACTGGGAAATCGTTCCAATTAGGATCAACATGTTTGAGAAATGATAGAAGTTGAAGGATCGCCTCAATTGAGATTGTGGTATAGTTAGAGGATTGTTCCGTTACCAAAATTTACCCAAAGTTTAAATAAACATGCCCTAGTATCTGAATAAGTTAATCAGTAATCCTGATACATCGACATAAGTTGCATTGACAATCGAGTTTAACATCTCGAGAAGTTCTTTCATCCTTTTTGTAATAAAGACTCTGTTACCAGTATATTATTTTGACACTTTACATACACTACAAGAAAAACGCGAATTACCGACGGTCCGAACCATCGGTAATCAGCCCGAAAATCGTCGGTAACGCCATTACCGATGGTTTTTCAGTCGGAATCGATCCGTCGGAAAAACGCTCGTCGCAAGCGAATTTGCGACGGTTGAAAAAAATTCGTCGAAAATATCGACGGTTCTGGCCGTCGGAACAGTCCCCGACGGTTCGACCCGTCGAAATTTTCCGACGGTTGCAACCGTCGGAAAAGGCCGGCGGTCCGAGCCGTCGATATTTCCGACGGTTGCAACCGTCGGAAAAGGCCGGCGGTCCGAACCGTCGATATTTCCGACGGTTGCAACCGCCGGAAAAGGCTTCCGGCGGTCCGAGCCGTCGATATTTCCGGTGGTTGCATTGCAACCGCCGGAAAAGGCCGGCGGTCCGAGCCGTCGATATTTCTGACGATTGCAACCGCCGGAAAAGGCCGACGGTCCGAGCCGTCGCAACTTTTCGACGGTCCCAACTGTCGAAACTTTAGACGGTTAACGCAACCGTCGATCTTTTGACGGTCGCAACCGTCGCAAATAATTTTTTAAATATAAAAAAAATTAGCGGCCGATCCGGCGCCAGGCGGCCGGATCCGGCCCGCCTGGCGGCCGATCTAGCGCCAGGCGGCCGGATCCGACGCCAGGCGGCTGGATCCGACGCCAGGAGGCCGGATCCGGCCCGCCTGGCGGCCGATCCGGCGCAGGCTGCCGGATCCGACGCCAGGCGGCCGGATCCGGGCGCCAGGAGGCTGGAACCGGCCCTCCTGGCGGCCGATCCGGCCGCTGGAGGCCGATCCGGCCGCTGGAGGCCGGATCCGACCGCCTGGCGGCCGATCCGGCCGCTGGAGGCCGGAACCGGTCGGATCCGGCCGACAGCAGAGAGAGAGATATGCCGGCGCGGAGCGGGAGAGAGAGAGATACGCCGGCGCGGAAGAGGGTCGTCGGTGCAGGAGAGGGTCGCCGGCGTCCGACGTGGGAGGGTCGCCGGCGTCCGGCGCGCGGGAGAGGCCGATCCGGTGCTCGCGGCCGGGAGAGGGAGAGAGGAGAGGAGGGAGAGAGAGAGGAGAGGAGGGAGGAGGGAGAGAGAAGAGGGAGGAGGGAAAATATATAAAGGAAAAAAGTGGAAAGAAAGCGGGAAAAAGGAAAAAAAAGCGGGATAACGAAATTTTAATTATCGACGATTTCGGCCGTCGAAAATATAAATAATAAAAAATTTTATTTTATTTAGTTATATATAATATTTATTTTTTATTTTACCGACGGTTTGAACCGACGGTAATCTTTACCGACGGTCAAAACCGTCGATAATTGCGACGGTTTGGATATCCGTCGGAAATTGCGGCGGATTTACCGACGGTTACGACCTTCGAAAATTGCGGCGGATTTTGCGACGGATGGATATCCGTCGAAAATATCGACGTTCCTAATCGTCGAAAAATTAAATAATAATATAATAAATTATATAATTAATTTTTTTTATTTTCGACGGTCACAACCGTCGGAAAATCCGTCGAAAAAATTTAATAATAATATTAAAAATATATAATTTAATTTTTTTCGGATCGTCGGAAAAGTCGTCGGAAATTGCGACGGATGGATATCCGTCGAAAATATCGACGTTCCTAATCGTCAAAAAATTAAATAATAATATAATAATTATATAATAATATTAAAAATATATAATTTAATTTGTTTTATTTCCGACGGTCGTAACTGTCGGAAAAGTCGTCGGAAATTACGACGGATGGATATCCGTCGAAAATATCGACGTTCCTAATCGTCGAAAAATTAAATAATAATATAAATTATTTCCGACGGTCATAACCGTCGAAAAATCCGTCGAAAATGGAACCGTCGAAAAATCCGTCGCACAAAAATTATCCGTCGGAAAATCGTGATTTTCTTGTAGTGATAGAAGCTGATGGTGCAACACTGATATCTTTTTGCTTTTGTTGTTCTAAGTTATATCTTGTCAGCTAGGTGAAAGTTATGACCTGTTCAGTTATTTGTTTCAGAACTGGTTCAAATCCCAATATATATTTGTTATAATTGCGCTTTTGGCATTCCCATTTTGGAATACATGCATGTTTTTTCTTTGACTAATCCTTTTCTTAATAAAAAGGTGTCACTTGGAAGAGCAACGGAAGATACAAAAGTTGACATTGATTTGGGAAGAGAAGGGCAGGCTAATAAGATTTCTCGGCGTCAGGTTTCCATATCGTCTTTGTCTTCTTTTCTATGTATTATGTGTGAATTGTTATTGAGGAACTGTTCTTTTGTTTATTTTGCACGTTTCTGGTATTTCAAAGTTACGAAATGCTTGATTACTAGTTAATTATGCGGAAAAAGGCATCAGCTGTATGTGACAAATGCCTATGCTTGGAGGCTGTTGAAAACTAGCCCAAAATAGGCCATGTCCTACATTCATGTGGGATATTTAGTATCTTACCTTACCGTTAGGATACAATGGCTATGTAAGAAGACAGAAATCTGGACAAGCCTCAAGTATTTGGTTAAGGGGGGCTAGAACTCGGATTGGTCCTTCATTTTCTTACCTTTCCAAAAAAGGAAGTATGCTCCCTTTCAAATAGAATTTTGATTTTCCAAATATATTCAAATGAACAAGAAGGATTTACTTAACCTCAAATAAAAATGACTCCCCTAATTGACTGAACTGGTTGAATGTCTCAATTATGAAGTTAAACATGAAAAGTGCATAAAATGATACACCAATCATAATTTTGATTTCATGACGGAAGTAGTAAAGCTAATACTACATCTGAACTCCTATAAGCCTTTAAATGAAGTTGAAATATGTGAAAACTTATGAATAGACATCTCCTTATTCTAAATTCAGTTGGAAATCCTCTCTTCTTCTATATTAGAGTTGCATGCTTTTGTTTCTTCTTACATTAGGAGCTCTGTTGTCCTTTTGGTGTTTTGAAGTGTGGATATAAGTTTTCTGCCATATGATGTTGGGTTTTTCTATGTTGCATTATGCAGGCTATAATTAGGATGGATCAAGATGGATCTTTTCTTCTAAAGAACATTGGCAAATGCTGTCTTTGTGAACAGCAAGGAAGTGCAAAGCAAAAAACGTGTGTATCTAAGTTCAGGTTCTTTAATTGAGGTATGGGTGATGGCTGCTTTAAAATTCACTGTTTCTTCCAGCACACATCATGCTTCCAATTGTATTTGTGATTCCATCTTTCTTTTAATCTATATAACACATAGTGTGCTTGTATGTGAATAGTTGATCTATCTTGTGTGATAACCTTATTAATCAAGATGCTACTGAGTTTAAAATTTTTACTGAATTAAGACTAACATGTTGCCCTTTGAATTTGTTATCATGTTGTCTTCTACATGAAGACATTAGTCATTCGTGCAATGAAGAATTTAACATGCTATAAATTTTTCGAGAGAGATTGCGATGCCATTGATTATGGGAAAAGACTCTTGCTGGCTGGTTGAGAAAAGTTGTAGTATAATGACATTCAGTTGCTAGCAAGCATATAGACGTCAAAGTGATGGGAGCAGAAACAAACCAGAGAAATAATTGAGATATTAGTGTCAAAGTAAAACTGATATTTGTGGACCTAAAACTTCTTAAGGAATAAGCTACTTTAACATACGCATATTGGATTTATCATAGAAGTAAGCTCGAGGGAGATACGGTGCAGGAGTGGGGAGGGATTAGGGAGAATGGAAAATAATGGGAACTTGCAATTTGAAGAAAGTGCTCTTTAGGATTTGCAAGTTGGAAAGACCAGTAGGGACCTGAGACAGTTGACTTGCACTCTCATCAACAAGACCTCACACATGGTGGCTAGAAGAAATTCAGGAGATACGCAGCAACTAAATCATGTTTGCACGATTTATAAAAGGAGAAGACATCACACCGCCAACAATATATGGCATGTTTTTTTGAGAGGCGGCATGACATGTTTGAAGTAGCATTAGGCACAAGAATTTTAAGTTGTGAAGTTGGTAAATCTATTTTACATTACATTCCAATTTTATACTTAAAAAACAATACAAATATTGCAATGAAGTAGAAATAGTCTTTTTTTTTGGTGGTCAATGCCCGGTGTCTGGGAAGCAGTGTTTGACGACCCAATCCGCGCGATATTATGTCTACCGTCGAGCCCAACTAATTCGGTTAGGGTCGTCCAGTGTTGCGTACTTGACAATGGCTCCCAATAGAAATATTTTACATTTATAAGGAATCAAACTCGAGATCTTGCTTAAATGAGAGAAGTCGCTTACTACTCTATCCCAACTTCTGATGGTGAGTAGAAATAGTCTTTTGAGGGCATTGATGCAGTCCAATTAAGGTGGTGGGGTAGGGTTGGTGAATTATGATAATATGGCATTTTTTCTTTTTTTTAATGTGAATCATAATATTCAGGAGGCTGATGAACGTTGACGAATCCAATTCTCGAAGTTGGGACCATTAAGGTTTTGTCTCCCAACAAATGTGTTTCTTGAAATTCGATCATGAAGTTCGAGCCACTGACCACATCATATCATCACTTGGTTGCAGTGATTTGACACCTTCTATCTGTCAGTGAAAACTAAACGTTTAGCCAGGTTTTATCACATACATGATCGTAATAGTGTCACCCTAGTTAATAAACCAGGTGACTCTGACATAAAACATGGTATTAGCATCAGAATAATTCATCAAAATGTTATACTTTTATATGAGGCTAAGAATTCTAATTTATTTTCCATATCAGTGATAGCATTTTTCTTTCGTGCTTGCAGATTCGGGACTTGAGGTTTATATTTGAAAGTAATCAGAACACAGCGAGACATTACATTACCGCAAGAAAAAGCTGCAGTCAAGGGCCGCACCCAGAATTCGAGTTTATACCTAGTTAGAACCCACAGATTCAGTCCATGTCAGAAGACTCTTATACATGATAATAAATTTTAATCTCAATTAGAATAGTTTAAATTTAGTGAGTTATTATCTGTCCAAGAGACACGATGGTCTGATGTCTCTCTCCATTAATTCTGTTGTAAATACGGGGCTGTGTCTCAGTTGTATAATTCTGATTTGCTGGAGCTGTAATTCGATCAGTCAGTTTTGGCAAAATGGGTGATGTGGATGTGCTGATGATACTGACCAAAATTTTCCCTTCAGACTGCACCTGCCTCCAATTCACGCTCTACTTCGTTGAGTAAGGTAAAAGATGAAAGAATACGATTCTCCACTAGGGAACAGCACCCTGCAAGGATGTGTTCTTGTACACTGAGGAGCACTTGCAGGACGAGCATCCGATGCATGCCGAAAAGCCGTTCCCAGGATTAAAAGTAGATCAACTGGGCTCATCCTCTTCTTGTAGAGAGGAATCACCTTTGTTTCGTTTTTCTTCGAATCTGATTACTCCGCTCATGTCACGGGCCCGTTTCTTTTGTAAGTTGGCGTTTGCATATCATCTTATTCCCTTGTATAAGAATCAAATTGACCTAAGATACAACAAAGTTGTGTAAAAGGTAAATCCCATGAAAATAATTCGATTATAAGAAGGTTCTATCAACAAATTCGTTAGCAAAATTATGACTCGACATCACAAGTGCTTATTAACAAATACGTTAACAAAGAATTGCAAAGTCATAAATTTGATTTCTGAAAGCACAAATTCTTCTATTACTTCCATTCAAATTTTTATAAAATTAACCTTTTTAGTATTGATCAAATGCCAATTTTTCCCTTAAATAAAATGGTAGAAAATGATGACATGAGAAGAATGTTCCATATTTTTGTAATATGATTATTAATTCATTTTTAAAATTTATATTGATTACTTAATATTATTTTTAAAATATTTTTGTCATAGTAGTAAGTAGGCTTATTTTCATAAACCTCTTTTAAACTATCATGATTTTTCGCATTTAATCTCAAAATAGGAATTTATTTTGTATCCTTAAACTATCACGATTTTTCCATTTTAATCATTTCGTCTACTTATTTTTTTATTTTCTCATTTATGAAAAGACTAAATTACCCCTCCTATAACACATCAAATAATAAATATAAAAAAGAAAAAAAGAACAAAAATCTGGGAGAAGGTAATTTAGAATTTTCATAAATGATAAATTTTTTGTTTACCAATTTAATTCTTCAAGTGATTATTTTTTTATTTGTTATTTCATGTTTTCTAGAGGGAGGAATAATTTAATCTTTTTTATAAATAAGAAAAAAAAATAAAAGTAACGAAAAAGGTAATACACAAAAGGACTAAAATGAAAAAAAATCGTGATAGTTTAGGGATTAAAAAAAATGAATCCGTAGTTTGAGGTTAGATGTGAAAAATCGCGATAGTTTAGGAGAGATTTATAGAAGTAACCCGTAAAGGGTAAAAAACTGAAAACAAGTTCCCATAATTTGGATGAATATCGATAGTTTATAGAATAATTGAAGGGTACTAAAAGGAAATAACTAGGGGTGTAAGCAAAAATTTAAAAATTGAAAGATAGTTTTTAGATTTTTCTAAAATTTGGAAAAAGGCTTAAGCAGTTTTAAAATATAAAAAAATCATCCAAAGCATCCGATGGAGACTTACTTAATTAAAATTATATGAAAAATGTATTATCATATTTTGAATATTTACGGTGTATATAAAATTATTCAAAGAACATAATATTTAACCGATTATACATGTAGAAAATTTATGTAAATAATAAGTAGTTGTATTAAAAGGTATAATATAGAATATCATCAATTTATAAAATAAAATATTTCATAATATTACCAACATGTTTTATAAATATAAAATCTATAAAAAATTATATGAAAAAAGTGATAATTTTTAATTTTTTTAAAAAAAATATGGAAAATGTAGAATGGTCTTTTTAAGGGGGAAACCCGATATGAATGAACCCTGCAACTTTCACCCCCAGAAAATAAGCTTAAAATGGTTATACGTGAGAAATGCTTGGTACCCTGATTAGTTAGGAGGAAGACATCACTCGCTCCACTCATAGTTCCTCCAATTCGTCTCTCGCTGTGTTTGATCAAACTCGACCTCTCCCTCAAATCTCATGGGAAGCTCATTCTCCAAACCAGAGCCGGCACCGACGACGACGGTGGTGGTGGTGCCGACGACGGTGGTGAAGACGGCGGCGACGGCGGAGGCGAAGGCGAAGGTGGCTGGGGAGGCGACGGCGGAGGCGAAGGCGAAGGCGGCGCCGGCGCCCAAGAACGCCCGCGGTTCTTCCGTCGTCGCCGTCCACACCACCAACGACTGGAATGAGAACTGGAACTCACAGAAGCAATCCAACAAGCTGGTAGTCTGCAACCTTTTCCATCCAATCTTTCGCACAATTCTGCCGACCACTTCAATTTTTGGCTGTACGTGGCCACTAATCAGCAGGATTCGTTCTTCTGGCCTTCGTTTCTTTCTTTTTTGGTAGATGGTGATCGACTTCTCGGCGTCGTGGTGCGGGCCGTGCCGATTCATCGAGCCGGCCTTCAAGGCCATGTCCGCAAAATTTGCTGACGTCCTCTTCCTCAAGATCGACGTCGACGAGCTCCCGGTAACTGTTCGATCCCTGGAGCCCGAGAATCGACGCTTGCTTGAAGACTCTTTTGACAATACTAAAATTAACGTTTCAGCGATTCAAACATTAATTTTTTTTATTTGGTAAATCACAATTTAACGTTTCAAGTTATTTCTACTAAAGTTTAGTGTTTTATATTTTTTTTCAATTTTACCCTTATTCAAATAACATTATTTTTTTCTAACTTATATTATTATTTTCTCATTTTTATTTTATAATCATTTAACTATATTTCTTTTTATATTCACGCTTAATTAATTACAAATTATTTATATGTTAATAATAAATAACAAATAATTTTACAATTAATAATTTTATATCATGGGTGCACTATATAAATTTGTTGCCTTTTATATATTTTAACAAAAAAATAGTTGTGAAAGTTTATTTTATTTAATTAAGATATAAATATTTAATTTATTGTATTATAATATAATTTGTATAGTGTTTAAATTAAATAATTTGTCATATGTCTAATTATGTCATTTTATATTTATCAGCTAATTCTACCACTAAATTTATCAAACACTTATTTGTTACAACCGCTAATCATCATTCACTATCCGTTATTCGCTAGTTAATTCGCTATCCGTTAATTAAACCGTTAATAATATCAAATATAATCTAAATCCATTTCGTTGCAATGATGACGGTGGTGCACGGGATCAACTTGATCTCATGCGTTTCCATTGTTTTCTCTTCAGGATGTTGCCGGGCAGTGGAAGGTGCAAGCGTTACCGACGTTCGTGATGGTGAAGGGCGTGGAGGAGTTCAGCAGGGTCGTCGGTGCTGAGGAGGAAGAACTCGAGAGGAAGATCGTGCAGCTCAAGAAGAACTGAGCGTGTTTGGTGATTATATGCAATTGACCTCTGGCTGTCAAAAATATGACATAGAAAAAGGAAAAAAAAGCTTGTGGCCGTGTTTAAGCAATTATGCTTGTTTGCTTCTTGTTACATGAACTCGTGGAATAACAAATTATGATGCTACCCTTCGTGTGTTTAATGCTTATTCTTCCTGTGTTTACCACTAGCTGAAGAAATGGCTCTTGTGATTCCGAATTGAGTTGCAGTGTTTTGTAGACTTTACCATGTTCGGTGCAGGAATACTGAAAACATTTTGATGCTTCAACTTCTGCTTGGTTCTCTAGGTGATTGATTGTTGGAGAATCGAAGATTTGCAGCTTGATCAGGAAATCTTTGACAATTTTGGTCGGGAGGCAATGATAAGGGGCTTCTTCTTGCTTAAATAATGTTTAAAACATTTTTGTTGAAAATCTTATGTGCGCGTATTAATTATGCTCAATGATGAATTAATTTTTAACACGCGGATAATATGTTTAGATATCTTACAACTAGAATCCCTCATTTTTCCGATTCGGTTCTTCCATCACCGCGAACTCCGGGCTTCTGTTGCTGACATAAAAACATCCCTTTCCATATCTTCAAAGATCTTTTAGAAGCACGTGTTCCTCCGGAGGGTCGATTAGGATGAAAAGCTAATTAGAGGTTCTTCTCTCCATCGGAACAATGGGGCGGTTATGCTTATTACTAAACTTGTTGAAGAGATGAAATAAAACCTATTGTCGACAATGCTATACCAGACTCATATACCATGCTGATTAAAAAAAGAAACTCTCTCATCATCACGGATGGGGAACTACAATTTCAATTTTTTCCCCCAACCCGGTGTTCTATGCTTTCTCGAATGTATGTGTTACTTAAATTTGGCAAATAAATTATATAATTATCTATATATAATTAAGTTACACACACACGCACATATATATATTTAATGGGGCTCCTACTCGAGTGGGTAGGAGCATCCTACCTAGTCTCATATTTCATTCGACGATTGTAATATTTGCGCACGGTTCAGATGGATCAGTGAAAAAAATTGGTGGTTTCGTCATCGGTTTTCGATTCATACTTCATCTCCTTCGTTTGGCAGCCGTTGTTGTGCCCCCCTCCACTGATCTAGTCACCGTCTCACTCCTCTCTGCCGATCGTAGTCACCGCCCACCTCTCTAAGCTGATCGTAGTCGTCGCCGCACCCCCTTCGTCGATCGCAGTCGTACGCCCTCCACCCACACGACGTCACCCTCCTTTGGTCTTAGCCGCCGCGGTGCCCCTTTTTCTACACGACTCCTTCGATCTCAATCGCACATGACATCATTGCGACCCTCTTCTCACGCGGCATTGCAACAGCCTTCCACCGACATTGCTGTATGCGGATCTCGTTGACCTCATCGCCGTATTCAGACCTTGCTCATTGCGGAGCTCTTCTCGTCGATCACCTCGTCGCCGCTGTCCTGTGGATGCTGATGTCACAACTCGTCATTGTCGTTGCTAGCCGTTGCTGCTACAGTTGCTCGCCACTGGTGCCGTTGCTCGCCGTTGTTGCTTGCCGTTGCCGTTACTATTGCAGTTGCCGCTGCCGGATGTTGGGCTGTTCATGGGTCGGGTTCGACCCGAACCCTAACTGACCCAACCCGGCTAGATTTGATCAGGTTGGGTTGGGTCTGGTAAAACATGTTTGGTCATAAAACTCGATCCGTAGGGTCGGGTCTAAGGGTTACCCATTTCTCTTTTTTTCATTTCAAGTTGGCAACTTGGCATCCACTGAACTAACAATAAAATTGAAAATTTAGAACTTTGTACAAGATTTAACTAGCAATGTAACGAACAACAAATAATTGAAATTAATATGCATGAACTCATCAAATACAACAAGAATTAAACTTGTTATTTGATTCTTTACTGATTTTAGTGAATTAAACTTGATCTTTGATTCTAGCCAGTAGGCAGCTTCTCTTCCATCGCAATTTTTTCTTCCTGCACTTGAGAAAGAGATAAGGACTCCCTCGAAGAGTCCAATTGCTGTAATCTTTCATCGGTTGCTTCATCTTGTTGGCCGATTGAACAATAGGTTACATGATGAATATTGCTTGTGAGTTCATCGTGAGACAAATGAGTCACAACATAACAAGAAGTAGACAAGATGAAAACTAATAAGTAACTTGTCATCCTTTAGTATTGAAGTAGACTAATAGTCATCCTTGAAACAAATAAGTGAAGATACACAAGCTCACAAATAAAAACTAGTCGCACACACATAACATAAGTAAGCAAAAGCCAGAAGTGTTGTAGTATCACACAACTCACAAAGACATTTGCCCAATTGGTGATTCAATGATTCCTATTCCTAATAACAATGCAGGCAGAAGTGTAGTAGTATCAATATACTTTAATATACTATTTGAAAAAAGTAGAAGAAGAGTAATCAAATTATAACCTTATACATACAATAATTTTAAACAAGTAACCAGCCACAAAATGTCAAAATCAACTCGTGCCTTTTCTTGAGTCATCAGCCAGCAGTCACATAATCAGAGAAGTTAAAGCAAAGTTAGACAAAGAAATCATTCAAATGAGCCAATATATATCATTGATATAACCATAATATTGAATATAATCCTATCCTTGCCTAGTGCCTACAGATTGAATTAGTACTATGAATTGAAGTCCAGCAGATTCCAAAGTGATAGATTTAGATTCAACTGCTTCACTGCTAAAAATATGAAATGCTAAAACTATAACAAGTACTTCCACTCAAGGGCCATCAAATAGATTCGGATGGAGATCATTCCAATTTCCATGTAATCATTAAAAAATAAAAATAAAAAAATCAACTCAAACTCAAAGTCTCAATCTTTCAAAATGACAAGATCATGATATCATAATAATCTATTGATCGTTAAAAAATGCAAAATATAGCACTAGTATGCAAACACTAAGTCCATTGTCTACAATCCAGTAATCATTAGAAAATTGAAAATAACATAAGCTCATCACGAGCTAAAACAACTAATCGTCCAACCAACTCTAACATTGTTATATCCTGCAAAATAAAATATTAAAAAGTTATAAAGATTTGATATAAATAAATGCATCACAATCAATCATACTCAATGATTCTACCTTATGCATGAAAAAGGCTAATCAACCAAGTACATTATGCTTTACTCCAGCTCCAAGTAATCCAACATAAAATGGCACAACAAAAATATTAGTATATTAAAAAAATTAAAAAGCAAATTATCATTGCCCAATTGTTACAATCTTCAATTTTTTCTATATCATCAATTTCTGCTCGAAGATCAGTAGACTTTTCTTGAGTTTTTAACCAATCCTAAGTGCAAATCAAAACCTCAACTGCAGTCGGAAGTAAGCTACTATGCAACGGGTCAAGAACTCGGCTTCTGGTGCTAAAAACACTGTCAGATGACATAGTAGACACCAGAATGGACAATATATCTCTAGCCATATAAGAAAGAACATAATACTTTGAAGCTTTTACTTTCCATCACTTCAAAATCTCAAATCCATCTGTATATTCCAATTCACTCTTTTTCACTTCACCTTATTTTCTCCTAACTTTCAATCTAAATTCATCCTCAATCAAACATCATTCTTATATAAAGGAGTTAAAGCTTTATACTACTCAAACAATAGATGGATGTACATATTTAATTTTTGCAACATTTCCTTGCTTCTACCTCCATCATACATTCGAGTAAAACAAAACTCAATGTATTCCATTTTGTAACGAGGATCAAGAAAAATAGCAACAAATAATAAATAATTCAACATTTTATTATCATCCCATTACTCATTCATTGATGGTAGCACTATGCATTTGTCTCTATCTTTTCAATACTTTTGAATATCAATGAAACTATGAAAGAAAGAGTTTGAAGTAACATGCAATGATCCTGAAAATGAAAGAGTTGCATCATAGAACACCTTCAAAAAGTTGACAAACACTCGAACACGATTCCAATCTTCACTTGTAGGAATTGCTTCTTTAACATCCTTAAAATACGATATATAAGATTCATCGTACTCAAGTCGTTTGAATGCTTTTTCAAAATTTTGAACAACTTCTAACATTAAGTAAGTGGAGTTCCATCTAGTGGCTACATCCATAAGCACCTTATTCTTGCAAGTTATATTTGACATCTCTATGCACCTTTTGAAAGCAACATATCTACTAGATGAAGTTTTAACATATTTACATACAATCCTAACTCTTCTAATAGATGTATCTATTATATTAATTCCTTTAGGAACAATTAAATTCAAAACATGGGCAACACATCTCATATGTATTAACTCCCCATTTAAAAATGTAGAACCACCCTAGTTACTCATGCTATCAACTAGATAAGCAATTGTTAACTTGTTGGAATATGCATTATCCACTATGACACAACCTATTTTCAAAATTCTTCAATCTTTCAAGCATGCTTCCAAAGCTTTTTCAATGGTATCACCTCTGTGATCACCAATTGAATCAAAACTCAATATCTCCTTGTGCAATTTCCACCTGTCATCAATGTAATGACCAGTAATACACATATATTTCATATTCTGAATTGAAGCCAAAGTATATGTTATTAAAGAAAACATTTGTATGTTCTCAAAAAATATGTTTTTCAATCTTTGTTTCTCAAGCATAAATAATTGTGTACAATCTCTAGCAGTAGTGACATGTGAAGTACTTTGAACCTTGGTTGAGATTCTGCCATAAATTCTTTAAAATCTTGATTTTCAACAAACTTGAATGGAAGTTCATCCATAATAATCATCTTGGCAAGTACTAATCTTGATCTTTCTTGATTAAAATCAATTAATTTCATACTAATACAAGTGTTAGGATCATCCTCACTTTGTTTGCCAATAGCATTTGTTTTTTTATCAAAGGCCCCTCTTTGGATGTTTGTCACAAATTTTTATATGCTTTAATAGGTTTGATGTTCCATGATTAGCAGCATTGCAAGCATAAGATTTGTGGCAATAATTACAAATGGCTATATCCTTTTCTCTTTTAAAATGAGCCCAAGCATTAGAAGGAGGTCTAACTGGTTTTCTTTTTAGTACTCCTTGTTCTTTTTCTGAAGTAACCTCTCTTGGTGTTTGAGTTTCAAGTGGTGATTGTAAAGCTTGTGGTTGTTGCAAATCATGAGAAGATGTTCCTTCTAGTTGTAAATTTGACAAAGTAGGTGCACTTTCAATTTGAGTTCCACTTGTATTTTGGGTTGTCATTGCTATAAGTTGACAAGTGACAATAGAAAAAATGAATCATGCAAAGAATAATCCAAATGATCAAGTGACAATACTTCAGATAATCAAGTTCTTAAAAGTTAGTGTGGATTGTCTTAACAGTAGGTAGGTTATCAAATGCTGACTTATACACTTCAAGAGTAATTAAAAAAGATGGCAAGAATTATGTTGAAGAACTCGAACTTAAATACTTAATATTAAACAAAGTAGCAAACATGATAGGAATATAGAAGTCAAACTATAAAAGCAAAATTTTTTTGAACTCTTAACTTGAGACCCCAAGCAATTTAGAAAAAGCCTTTACCAGGAGACTGCCAGTGCTGTAAGAACATGTACAAAAGCACATAAATAATAAGTAATGCAAGACATTCAATGAATTATTCGTAATAACACTACTTCTATAAGAATGTCCATTGTTCCATATTGTAATTTAGTCACAATGACATGTACAAGTGTGGTCCAAACACATCTATGAATTTGTTCAAGTTACATGTACATGTAATCATAGATGTTACCCCGCAATGCCTGCACAACTTGGCAACTTGTACTTGTCGATTATGTCGCCCTTGTTGTTCTGTTTGAGCATGTGCATATGTGCTCAGTGTAACGCCCCCAAAATCCGGCCCCAATATAATTATCGAATCTTAGGCGTCGTTACTTTCACAACCTAATTTCATAAAATATCGCAACAAAAATATAATGATATAACATAAAACATCAATAACGTAAAATGGCGAAAGACTTCAAAATATATAAATATCAAGATAACAAAATTTCCCATGGGCCACATAGGCTCAAACATCAAGACCCAACATAGGGTTCATAATACCTAGACAAGTTCATATAAAAGTACATGACACAAAGGCCCATAGGCCATACATACTCAACTCACTAGGGAGTCCATCATCATAATGTAAACATCATAAGATAACTTGGGCTGTAGCCCGACCATCACATATGCAATCTCGTCATCATGAGGCCTCCACCGCGGAGCCTAAGTATCATCCATACCTGTACGGATCCATGGGGTGCAGGAGATTTATCCCGTTAGAGTATATTGGGGCCCATGCATGCTATATTCCTATAACATGATTTCTACATGTCATGACAGACGCATTTCATCATAATGAAAACATAGAACATATGCGTACTATGAACCACATATGCACACTATATGGCATGTAAATAATCATCATGACATGATAGGATAAACATATAACATCTTTATCATTATGCTAAGACATATCATAACTTATCTTTACGCTAAAGCATATTATGACTTATCTTGCTTTACTTTAATATCTTCATTCATAATATCATGTGATAATAGAACATACATTAGCATCTTAGCATTTATCATTTTCATCTTTAATATCATATAACAAAGGGACACACTTTAGCATCATCTTCATCTTTATGTCCCAAGTCATTCATCATTCATCTTTTCATCTTTCATCTTTAATTAGTTGATTTCTTATCTAATTGATTGAGAAGTCCATGTTGACTTGTCGATCTTAACTTAACTTAACTAGGCCGAGATCTTATTGTCCCGTTGGAGGCCACACCTTGTCCACTCTTAGGTGGGGTCTTGGTCTCCGGAATGCCACACTTTGTCCACTCTAGGGTGGGGTTTTGGTCATCCCCTAGTTCCTCCATCTTAACTTAACTAGGCCAGGGTCTTTTTTGTCCCATTGGAGGCCACACATTGTTCACTCTTATGTGGGGTCTTGGTCTACGGAATGCCACACCTTGTCCACTCTAGGGTAGGGTCTTAGTCATCCCCTAGTTTCATTGTCGAGATCTTTCATCTTATTCCCTCAAAGGGGGTCTTGATCTCCCACATACATACGACGACAACAAGATAGCTTCATCAATCCATCTTTTACTTTATATTTATCAATACATACAATCATTCAATACTTGTTGCATAATCATTCAATACATGTTGCATATTTAACCTTATTTAAGGTCATACATGCTTCAAATTTGTTTAAGTGTGAAAGCAACAATCATAGGGTTCCTCTTCACTGGTCACGACCGTGCCCTTGCGGTGTCCATTCACGATCGTGAGATTACTTGCTCACGGCTGTGACAGAACGATAGTTTTGGGTTAATCTTGGTCACGACCGTGCGTGACCCTATCACGACCTTCATGGAACATTAATTTTCTTCCTTCCTTCAAAATATTCTAAGGCACGGAGGCCCACTGGGTTGTCACGGCCGTGCCACTACCCCACGATCACGGTCGTGACAAAACGTCCAATATTTGATTTTTGGATATTTTAACACTAAGGCATGGGTCCCTAAGGGTGTCACGGCCGTGCTCCAATGCGTCACAGTCATGCCCTTTCCCTCATTTACACATATATACAAACATCATGAAGACATACGTTCTTCCATACATTGTTCTCTAATCATCACATAAGTTACATATGAACATTTCTATCACCACAATCTTGAACATATGAAGAGTTTTGCATAAAGAATATTAAGAGTTACTAATCACATTTATATAAACAAATAAGAGACATGAATTAAACATGGATAACAATAAACATCCCAGTTCAAAACACGATGAGCAATAAAAAAGTAATCTTAATGAAACATGAAGCAACCTAATGCAAACATGGATATTCCCTAATCATGCATGTTTGGTCTTACAATCCATTAATTCAAGTATGATTACATCATTAAGGGGTGACTAGGACTTACGATCTCCTCAAACATACTTTTAGGATTTACATTAAAACCCTAATCCTATTTCCCTTTTCTTTCTTCTTCTCTCGTCTTCTTCTTTAACGTGGCAGCCTCTTTTTCTTCCTCTTCTTTCCTTTTCTTCCCTTTCTTTCTTCAGAGAGGACATGAGTGAGAGGGAGCTTGGAACTTTCTTCTTGCTACTCGTGTGAGAGGGGAGCTGAGAGAGGGATTGTGAGTGGTTGGGAATGAGAAGGAGATTGACATGAGTGGAGACTTCCTTCACTTGTGTTGCTGCTAGTGCTTGAGTGGAGGGCCTCCACTTTCCTACTGCTGCCGAGAAGTGAGAGAGGGAGAGTGTGAAGGAGAGAGTGGTAGTGGGAAAGAGAGAACTGTGGGTGTGAACTCTGTTGAGAAATGTGTTTTCACTTATTATTCATCAAACATTAGTGCTTCCTTATTTGAATATGCTAAAATATTACTTCAAAATATGGATGTTATCTCAAAATATCTGGGATATTATTTCAGAAAATCTGGGATACTAATCCTGAATAATATTATAAAAATATGGAAAGATATGCAAATCATATCTCAACACTCCCCCTCAAGCTAGAGCACATATATCAATCATGCCTAGCTTGTCGCATATCAATCATGCTTAACTTGGTAGCAGAAAGTTGATGATGCCGATGATTCTATACTCCAACACGCCCCCGCAAGTCGACGTTGGAAGAGACTAAACGGTGGCGACTTGAAGGACACACCGCGGTGGAATCACACAACAACGATAGTGTAACAACTCGTCGAACACCTGCCGGGCGATCTGTGCTGAAGACGATGACCAAGATCAGGGTTCAAACAGTAGAGACATCTGACAAACACCTAGAGGTCAGCTGTTGCTAAAAGAACATCGGAGAGGAAGACACCAACAATGATTTTGCCGACATGCCCCAAAGAGCTTGAGTAGCAGTAGCAGAACATCCAATGAGGTAAGTAAAGATTCTTCGACGGAAGTAAAGAACCAGAGGAGCTGGAAACACAGCTCCCAAATCCTGCAACAACATCGATAGAATGCCAATAATGCCAAATGGAGAGGAAACTCCAAAGCGACGACTTGAGAAACGCCAATCGCGATCCATCATCAGAAAGGAAGTAGGTTTCGATCGTCGATAACAACCTCAGCCAAGTTCGGTCGTCCACAACGATGCCGGTATAATTTCGGAGGTTAAGCTCTGATTAATAGAGGTTCAGTAGAACACTCCTTATGGAATGCATGATGCCTAAAAGGCATAGGAAGCCCTCAAGGACTTAGGGTATCGTAGAAACGTGATAGCAAAGTTGCAGAGATGCCCTTCATGGGGCAGAGAATTTCTAGAAAGCAAAAAGTGAAGAAGATGAACAAAGGAGAGAAACTAGGTACAAAACCTCGATCTAGGATCGCTGCTTTGATCTATGGAGGCCCAAAGTCAAGTCCAGCGATAACACCGATAAAAAAATGAAAGAGAAGGAAACATGAAAGAGGCAAAAATGAAATTTCATTCTGCATTATTTTCCGAGCTCCTGTGCATTGCTAAGACTGATCTTGCAAGAAGAGGAGATGCGGAAATAGCGAAAGAGAGAAATATAGAAGAAAACACAAAGACACACAAAGACATAGAAAGAAGAACGTGAACCAGAAAAGAGAGAAATGAGAAACCAAAAATGTGGATCATCGGACCATAAATACGAAGATAAAGAGCTTCGTAGTTCCTGGACTTACAAGAGTCATGGAAGCCGATGAATCACTCGACGAATCACTCGTCGAGAGGAGCTCACAAGGATCTCTAATCAACTTACTCTGATACCATGTTGAGAAATATATTTTCACTTATTATTCATCAAACATTAGTGCCTCCTTATTTATAATAAAGGTAGGCAATAGAAAAAGAAGAATATGCTAGAATATTACTCCAGAATATGGATATTATCTCAAAATATCTGAGATATTATTCTAGAAAATCTGGAATACTAATCCAGAATAATATTACAAAGATATGAAAAGATATGCAATCATATCTCAACACTCCCCCTCAAGCTGGAGTATAGATATCAATCATGCCTAATTTGTCGCATATCAATCATGCCTAACTTGGTAGCAGAAAGTTGATGACGCCGACGATTCTATATTCCACCACGCCCCAGCAAGTCGACGCTGGGAAGAGAAAATGAGAGGGATTTCGGCTGGGTGTTGGGGACAGAAAATGAGAGGGTAAGTGAAATGGTTAAGTAGTGGAGTTTAGGACATATGAAGGTATTATACCTTAGGTTCGGGCTTATTAGACTAGTGGACTTCATAATGGGCCTTAATTGATTTTTGTTTCTTTTATTTATTTTCTTTTTCTTTTATTTTATTTTTGAGAATATTACACTCGGGCTACTGCTCGATTTTGTTATGGAGGGGGGGGTGGGGAGCCGACGAGTTGAGGTCTTGAGGAGGAGTCAAGCGGTCGAGGTCCTGTCATCCTGAGTTCTTGACTCGGAGCAGAGGAGGTGAGGTCTGTGAGGAAGCGTTGTCACAACTCACAAGGAGCCAGGGAGGTGACTAGGTGAGAAAGGAATCTTCCTTATCACGAGTCTTTCACTTTCATATTGGAGGAGGCGATTGAATAAGGGCAACAATTGCGAGTCGACAATGTCACATCGGAGAGTGGAGATTCGTGACACACTCTCATATTTCAAAAGTTAGGGCAGTACGACGATGGTGGCATGGCATCAACTAGTTCCACATTGTGGCAAGTCGAGTCGTTGATGATGGCTGAATCGTGGCGAGAGGACGCGTCTAAAGAGGTCAGAGACTCAGAGGTGAGGCGATCACTTCAGGCGACGACCGACGAGTCGGCGTCATGACTGAGATTTGTAAGGGACTTAGGGCTGCGAGAGTGCGGACTGCATCACTGCAGAGTGCCGAGTGCGGACTCGGGACTTTATCGACTTCATGGTTCACGAGTTCAGAGTACACCGAGTCATCCTCAGTCCTCAAGCTGCCGAAGCCTTGGGTTCAAATCATATGGTTCAGGTCGGGTTCACTTGAGTCGAGAATCTCGAACTTGAACCCGACCCGATATAGGCCGAATTTTGGTTGGTTCGGGTCGAGTTCGTCCTGATAAAAAATTTGAACCAACATAATAACCATTGTATCGGTTCGGGTGACCGAGTTTATCGGGTCGACCCGATTCGGTGAACATCGTTGCTATTGTCGATTGGACATCGGTTCGACACGCTCTTGTGGATGCCGTCCGACTAAATCGGACGACATCTAAGGTAGGTGGCTCCTACCCAATTGAGTGTGTAGAGCACCATTAAATTATATATATATATATTAGAATGTTTATCGATGATTAGATATTTAGTGATTCTTGATCTTAATTTGTGAGGTCAAATCTTTTCGCTGCTATGGAATATATTTATTTATTTTATAGCCCTAATTCCAAAAATATCAAGACTGCTGATTTTGAAATCTCCGCTCCTTTGTTTTATCTTATCAGCGTTCGTCGTTTCTCTCTCTTTCTGTCTCCACCCTTTTTACTGCTCACTTCACCTCGTCTTGATCATATAAATACCATTTCTTTTCTTTTTGGTAACACGCCCCCAAATCGGTGACTTTGAGAACGAACGAAAGAAATAAACTCGACCTCTCCTTCAAATCTCATGGGGAGCTTCTTCTCCATCCCATCTTTCGCGCAATTCTGCCGACCTCTTCAATTTTTGGCTGTACGTGACGACTAATCAGCAGGATTCGTTCTTCTGACCTTCGTTTCTTTCCTTTTTGGTAGATGGTGATCGACTTCTCGGCGTCGTGGTGCGGACCGTGCCGATTCATCGAGCCGGCCTTCAAGGCCATGTCCGCAAAATTTGCTGACGTCCTCTTCCTCAAGATCGACGTCGACGAGCTTCCGGTAACTGTTCGATCCCTAGAGCCCGAGAATCGACGCTTGCTCTAAATCCATTTTATGCAATGATGGCGGCGGTGCCGAGGATCTACTTGATCTCACGCGTTTCCGCTGTTTTCTTTTCAGGATGTTGCCAGGCAGTGGAAGGTGCAGGCGATGCCGACGTTCGTGCTGGTGAAGGGCGCGGAGGAGGTCAGCAGGGTCGTCGGTGCGAAGAAGGACGAACTCGAGAGGAAGATCGCGCAGCTCAACAAGAACTGAGCGTGTTTGGTGATTATATGCAATTGACCTCTGGCTGCCAAAAATATGACATAGAAAAAGGAAAAAAAAAAAGCTTGTGGCTGTGTTTCAGCAATTATGCTTGTTTGCTTCTTGTTACATGAACTCGTGGAATAACAAATTATGATGCTACCCTTCCTGTGTTTAATGCTTATTCTTCCTGTGTTTACCACTAGCTGAAGAAATGGCTCTTGTGTTTCCAAATTGAGTTGCAGTGTTTTGTAGACTTTACCATGTTCAGTGCAGGAATGCTGAAGTCGTTTTGATGCTTCGACATCTGCTTGGTTCTTCTCTAGGTGATTGATTGTTGGAGAATCGAAGATTTACAGCCTGATCAGGAAATCTTTGCTCAACCATTTTTCTAATCCTCAAAGTTCCCTAGTCTTTCTCATGCACATTCTCTATGTCTCCTTCAGATTTCTCCTCGTCTTGATTTTACTTTCCACCTGCTTCATCAGATATCTCTCCACATACTAGTTAATGGAAAGAACAAAAAGGACTTCCATGCTTTTGATCTCTTTGCCTAACAACATTCAAATTTCCAGTCATGTTTTGGCATCATGGTTTTCTTCACCCATAATTTTGCTTTTTTGTTTTCTCTCTATCTTTAAGATCATCTCAATAATTTGTAATGAAATGAATGGTTTCCTTCACCTACTTCTGCTTCTTTTCTTTCTTATCGCCAGTTCTATAACAAGATGAAATACTGATCAGACGGTCCGTGAATATCAATGCCCTTTCTATCTTTCATCCTGTCTTCCTCTGTGTCCTTTCTTACAAGAGAACAAAGCTAAAGCCAATTGACTACGAAAAGGCAAAAGCATGTTAGATAAATAAATGCAAAGTACCATCCTCTAAGTTGATAAATCAAAACTCAAGTTATGACATATGATTGTGAGGCCATGAGATGATCTTATCCTTCCTGCTATAAAGTTCAGAGAATAAAAGAGAGTTCATGACTCCGTTTTCTTCATACTTGGGGGAAACAATGGGTTTTGGTTACCTTTCACATAGATTACTTCGATTAAACCACATATTCTGGCTTGGCTTGGTTTCGTTTGACCTAATGGAAACTGAACTGTCAAAACATCGCTACAAAAAGGGGATTGGAAAGCTACTGCATGCGAATAGAAACAGCATAATATAAAAAGATATAAAAATAACTACATTGCTAAATTATCAAAGTCATCAACTTTAGTTAAAAATTTAGGAACGAACCATTATCAATTTAATTAATATCATCATTTAAATAAATTGCTACTACTTAAAGTATCGATAATATTACATTATACTGTTTGGTAAATATTGATAATATAAGTAATAGTCAAAACAGTTAGAGAATAAATTATTAAAATACTCCTAAAAATTATTTCAGATTTTAATCACATATTATATAACTAAAAAAGAAAAAAAATATAAAAGTGAATATGGATAAAAATGAGACAAAATTAAGAGTTATTTTTAAAAGATTTTAAATATTAGAAAAATAAAGTTAAATGATATTTATTTATTAATAAAATATTATAATTAAAAATTTAATTGAATAAATATTTTGGTCAAAATGCATTCCAATCAAATGGTAATAAAAAAAGACACCTCTACTGCCTACTATATCGATTACTAATGAGGTGATAATTAAGATTATCAAAGCAATTAAATTACTAACAATTAATCACAACCAAATGAGATAATATGATGTGCCCTAAAAATTTTAAATTAAATAATCGATAATATATTTGAATTACTTCATTGTTTACACTATTGTTTGAATTAGTCAAGTGTATTAGTCTAAAACCCGAAAGCGATGTCAGGGCATGTGACGCATGTTTACCTCATCATTCAAGTCTCTTTTGTCTTATCATTTTCCTATAAAGGTTGATTAATATTGAAGGTCCAAGGTATGTTTTTCGTGTATATTCATCCACAAGTATTTGTGTTGTCGCTACGTATTCCGTTCCCTCAAGGTTCGGTCCAAGATCTTGATGTACAATACATCTGTCATAGAAAAGCACCAATGATTCACTACTTTTGCTTCTAATTCAAAAGTATTTCATAACTTTTTAGATTTATACATGTGTTATAAATCTAACATTAGTATGAGGGCGCTTAAATTTTTTCTCGAACTCACAATTGCATTGAAAAAATATTATTTGTTATTCTTTTTTTAATTAGAGAACCTCGATTGTATGATCACAATCAAGGGACAAAGTGATTTTTTTCATAAAAATATATTATGGATGAAACTAAGTCATAATATATATATATATATATATATATATTCTAGTATAGTTTAATATTTTTGTGATTTTCTTTTAATCTCTACGTATGCATAAAAATACATTTTTCTTAGATTTTTTGTAAACTTTAAAATATTACATGCAATTTAATAATATTAAAGAAAATCATTTGTTTATTTATTGTATTAAATAATTTAGATTTCAATTTTAATGTCAAATATTGTTAAATAAATGTATAATCATACATGAAATACATATTGTCATTTTTATGTGTTATAATTGACTATTTATCACCATGATCTAAATTAAATTATGGAAGGCATTTGATTAATTCAAAATTTGAATTTGAATTCAAAAATGGTATGTTCAAACTTTATTACAAATCATTGTCTTCCTAAAATCTTGAAAAATTGTGTTAAAATTTTGAATTTGTGTTTAAAATTGATGTCCAAATTTATTAAGTATGATAACTTGTCTAAAATTTTAAATTGAGTTGAAATTAGAAATTGAATTAATTCTTTTCCGAAGAATTAATTAGTATGTATGGCAATATTATTTTTTGCTATGTGGTAAAATTAATTTTTCATGCAAATCTATAATGAAAAGTAATTAGTTTGCAATTATAAAAACTATAGGTAATCAAATAGTACATGAAATATATGCGGTTCTTTTTGTAGGACTAAGAAACTTTGAGATTCAAATATTATCATAAAAACCAATGTCTTTTTGTTGACTAATGTGTGATATGGAATGCATGGATACGGAATGCATGTCTACAAAGGTTTCGAGAAACTAACCTATGCATTGTTAACACAATCTTCATAAATGGGGTTGATGCGTGACAATGATAGTATAATTTTTTCTGATATGATATCGAGATGAAGCACCTTTATTATTTAATTGTCACATTCAGGGAAGAGCTCTCATTGTTTTTTTCAATGATACTACTATAGAGTATGTTTTTTTGCAAATAAATTATAATATGCATAATAGAGACTTCTCCTATTTTCTATTTAAATTATACCATGACTTTCAAAATAATCATTGCTGACTCGAATAAGGCGATAACTATGATAATTGACGATAAAAGGTCCAAATCTCTTATAAAAGCAAGAGGCATTGAAGACCATTAATCTTATTGTGAATGAACCTGCATCAGGAAGAAAATATTCAACGCTGAGGAATATGGAGGCATATCAAGCCTCTTGAGTTTCTTGCAAAAGTTGATCTTTTAAACGGTAAGAAATGTCTAGGTGACAAGAAATTGAGAAAATCATTTGGTAAGGAAAAAATGCACCGAGTACTTATTAAAATTAATCCATTCGGACATAATTTTTCTTACTTATTCACTTTTATTGATGATTATTCATGTTATGGTGTTGTATATTTGATTTCTTATAAATTCAAAGTTTTGGATTATTTTGTATGATCTATTTATGAAAAAAATCAAGTTGTTCGTAATATTAAAGTTTTGTGAAATGATCATGAACGTTTTAAAAAGGTTATGTGATGGAAAAAGTATAATTAGGAAATTAATAATACTAAGGATTCTGTGACAAAATGGTATTGTAGAAAGATAAAATCATACCTTATTGTATATGATTCTGATTCATTATGATGCAAGTTAATAATTCTTCATATCGGGAAGATGCACCATTGACTCCTGCCTACATCGTAAATCGTGTATCATCAAAATACGTTGTCACCACTCCTTATGAACTTTGGACATGAGGAAAGTCTAACCTTAATTATTTGGGCTCTTGAGGTTGTGCAACTTATGCTTTAAACAGTTCACATGAGTATGAGAAGTTGGATCCAAAAAGGGCAAAAGTGTATATTCATAAAAATCTCTAAGGGTTTTGTATTTATAGGTGAAAGAAAAGATCATAGAACAATGAAAATTAAGAGTATAGATGTGACATTCATAAAGAACGACTTCTCTAAATATGAAGAAATAGACAAGAGACTTCTTTTAAATGAAGAAAAAGATCTTGGATTACAAGTGGATCAATATGTTAGGAAGTTTTTCTTCCCCATCACACATCTTGATATGAGTGGGGTTGATGAACTTGAAAGTTCCCTTTGACGAACTTGTGGAAAATATGTTCCGTGCCGAAAATTTAAAATTGAAGGGTTGCATGGACATGAGCCACATGAAGTCCATGTAGTGAGTTTGGAAGATAAACTTGAGACCACATTCATTAAAGATGCTCTCTTGTCTCCTGCCAAAGAAGAATGGATTACAACAATGGAGGAAGAGTTAGGATTAAGTTTAAGACTTGGTTGATCGCCCGTGAGGTCATAATATAATTGGGAACAAGTGGATTCTCAAAATTAATTGTGACATTGATGGATTAATTGACTGCTTAGTGGCGAAAGGTTTCCCTCAAACAACGAGTGTTAACTAGGAAGAAACATTTTCTCTTATTGTAAGGCTTACTTCAATTCAATAGTACCTATTGTTACACATGAACTTAGAATTACATAAAATGGATATAAAGACCAAATTTCTCAATGGAGAAATAGATGAAAAATTTACATGGAGCAATCTTGTAAGACTTCATTGTAAAAGGAGAAGAGTGCAAAGTTTATATACTGCACCAATTTATTTATGAAAACAAGCAATCATTTTGACATTCGTATCCTAAATTTTATTAATCAATCATTTTGTACGATTTTAATATGATTGATGAATATCACTATTTGTATGTTCATAAATACGAGAATAATTTTATTATCCTAACTCTATATGTTCACATTACTTTGATATTTGGGGATAATAAATATTTTGTCATTACCATTAAACAATGATGACCTTCCATGTTTAAGATGAATGACATGGGTGAAGTAGTCTACATATTGAGTGTGAAAATCTAACGAGACTATTTAAAAAAACTCCTTGCTTCGTCACATGAATCATACATAAAAAAATTTGGAACACTTTTGTTTGGGTGATTGCAAATTTACTGACATTTCTATTATGAAAGGCGGGATTTTAAATCTAGACATGTGCACTAAAGCTCCAAAGGAACAAAAGAAAATGTCCAATGTTCCCTATGCAAGCTAGTCGATAACTTGATGCACTCTATGTTGTATACTTAGCCAGACGTATATTTCGTTGTGTCTAGTTAATCGATATCGGGCTAATCCAATACTAAAAGGTGATGAAAAGAATCATGAGATATCTCAAGAATACTGCAAACCATGCACTATTACGGAAAAAGTCTACGACTCACTGTGTTCACATCGATGCCGATTGGTGACATTGAAGATTGAAAATTCACCTAGGATACACGTTCTTGCTCAACAATAGTGGTGTTACTTGGAGTATCAATAGCAATATTGTGTAGTACTATCAATTATAGAGACAAAATTCATAGAATGTTCTGTAATAGTACAAGAGACTTTATGACTTAAGTGATTACTTCAAAACTTGAGGATTTTTGAAAATATAATGAAGAAAATGATTCTTCAATGTGATAAAGGGGAGAAGTACCATTGCAAAGGAAAGCATATTGACACGAGTACAAATTTGTAGGAAACAAAGAAGTCAAGGAGGAGATCTCAATTGAGTACATATTAATACACAAATAATTATCGATCCGTTCATCAAACCATTTTCTAGAGAAGCATTATTAACACATGTAAATATCTTAGTACCCCATAGATAATAAATGTAATCATGTACTTATTTTCAATCAACAAAAGTTCTTTTATAAATTTATTGTCTTCGCTATAAAGTTCTATTATGCATATAAAAAGTACGTAGATCAAGCATGATTTTATTTATTCACACAAATAAACATTTCCGACTCTTGCGGAGACATCAAGCAGAAAAAATATTTAGATATGATTCTAAAATCATCTTGAAACATGAGTTTTAATAACTTAGTGTTGCCTAATTAAGAGAGGTCAGTTATGAGATTCGAACTTGTTGATATATAAGTGCGAGCTATTTGAAAACTAAGAAGTTAAAAACTAGATTTAAGTATGCGCAGTGTAGAATATTGATAGAGTTTAGAAATACACTCAAATCTCCATCTTAGTACTTGTGTTTAATACCAAATATGCTAAGATGATATAGAGACATGATGAATTGATTAATTTAATTATCATCATGGTATGAATATTTGACAGATGATTCATATGCATGTGCCTTTAGACTCTTGATTAGGTCTTGCGAAAATGAATGTGTTTTGTAGGCTACTCAAAGGGGAAAAGTAAAGTAGTTCATCGTGTTGTATTTAAGAATGTAGCTAGTTCGCTACTGAAAGGCATGCGTGATGGAAAAAGTGCATTAAACTTTCACATACAATAGGCATATGTTGAAAAATACAATGTACATGAAAGTTAATTACTGCGGCGCAAGATATATGTTATATTGACTATGTTGTAAGATAGATTAGGGGCATAACGAGTTACATGGTTATATGAGCATGTATTGGCTCATATATTGGCATATCATACGAGATAATTGAGTGATTGTGAACCCTAATAAGTCTATTTCTAAGTAGCTCCTATAAAGAGGCATGTTTGTATTTATAAGTCGGACGACTCATATACTATTTTTGGACAAACAAAAATGTAATTTTATGTCCAATGAGAAAAAGTGAGAAATCGAAAGAAAATGTCCTTTTGAATATGTATGGTGGATCGCATGCACGGCCCACTTAGGGTAGGCGAGAGGCTGCTGCCCTCAACGCAAGAAGTGAGCGCATCAAGCATGCCATTGAAAGGACCACTGACGCGTGTGAGTCAACGTGTGTGATGCTTGCACTTGGCCTGCACGATGTCAACACGTGTGACATGAGCTGTTAGCACGCATGATGTTCACATTACACGCACCAGAAAGGGCCCGATTGCCCCCTCACCTAGTCTCCTTCACTTTATCCCTTTCCTATAAAGAGGATCAGGTCTAAGGTATGCTTTTCTTGTAGATTCTTCAAAAGTATTTGTGCTCTAGTTACGTGTTTCTTCCGTCAAGGTTCGATCCCAAACCTACAATACACCCATAAGGCGTTGATAGAAAAGCCCCAATAATCCACTACTTTTGCTTCAAAAAGTATTCCATAATCTCTTAAATTTATAAGTGTTATAAATCCAACAATACTTAAGTGAAACAAAAGGGTTTTCGTTACCTTTCACATAGATTACTTTGACTATTTAAGCCACATATTCTGACTTGACTTGGTTTGACCTAATGGAAACTGCACTGCGAAAGCATCGCTACAAAAGGGGATTGAAAAGCTACTGCATGCGAATAGAAACAACATAACACAGAAGGATACAAAAGGAAGTACATTGCTAAATTCTCAAAGTCGTCAACTTTAGTTAGAGTTAGCGATAAAAAAGTAGTAGTTCTAAGTTGGAAACCCGAAAGCATAATTTGGAGAGAATTATTTTTAATTGTCTACATTCTTGTTTGAATTAGTCAAGTGTAATTAACCTTTAACACGCTTCAGACAACAATTGAAAAAAAAAACTCATCAACTTTGTCGTTCATTGAGGATGCCATTGCACTATCACTATGTTCATGCACGGCATTTTTCTATTGCACTATGAAACGAAAGGTACGAACCATAAACAAGTTACTTGATGCGAAGAACGAGAAGTTGAGATATCTTTGCTTTTTCTCATGACACCTCACAAATTTGAGCGCAACAAAGGATGCGTCAGAATTTGCTGAGATTGGAGGGCCATAATTCTGACTTAGATGTGCAAGAAGGTGGTTATGGAAATACACAAATCTGATTTAGCAAAGGCATTCATTGAGGAACCCAGCAGAAAATTTTGGGTGCTTTAATTCTCAAATTAGATAAGCTAATCTAAAAAAAATTTTATCGTTATCGAATTTTGAGATATTCACGAATTATGTAACAACCGTAAAAAAAAAATCAAAACATGAAGAAAGGCCCGGAAGACAGACATAGGAGATTAATCTATATCCCAACCGAAACAAGGACTCAAGAGATTTGATATCATCCACAAAATTACGGGAATGAATATTATCACGATCAGAGTTAATCTAGAGAGAGGATTAATAGGTAAAACAAACCAGGCATTAATCCTCTCTTCCCTCAACCTCACGAACGCTCTTCCCCTTGATTTTGCTGGATAACCTGGAAACACCCAGAGACAAGTTAGACAGGTTCGACTGCACACCAAAAAGAAAATCAATCGATTCCTTCCTCCTCTCTCTCACGCATTCCTCTCGGCATCATGATTCATAGTGGGGTTGCTGAATGTTCTTGACTGAATTTTAGGAGGGCAACACCAAGGAGAGAGAGAGCAGGCACAGGGATAACCAGGAGGACGCGGCCGATAAAGTTTCCAACGAATCGAAGCAAGGATCCACCGCGAAACAAGGTGGGTGAAACTTGAAATCACCTTGCATAAGTTTAGATAGACCAAATCTTCATTTCCTGGGCGGATCATGTTAAACGAATGAAAAGAATTACGAAGGTTTCACGAAGGGAATTGGATTGCTCCATTTCTTCTTGATTATGTGATTGCTTACTTGATTTCTTCTAGGAAAATTGATTATTATTGTATTGATTTGCCTTGATGATTGTTAGAACATAGAGTTTAATCTATGGTGAAATTCTATTAATGATTCGATTGATCTTCGTGTTGAAAATTGGTTAGAACCCCGCCGTCATAGTCGTTAACCCTACTGGCATCCCCGTGCCACCAAATCGATCGACCGTTCTCATGCTTAGTCACGACTGTACCACTTTTCAAGCACACCTATGCCCTTCTCAGCAAATATTTTTACCGGCACGACCGTGCCGATCTCCATGTATGCCCATGTCATGTGACTATCACGGCCGTGCCACTAAGCAGTCACGACCGTGCTAAGCTACAGACTTCAAACTATGATCCCTTACTTAGCTCATCCTTACCCCTTGATTTTGATCTGAATACTGCTTGTTTCTCTTACGATTGATCGTTGTTATGATTAAGTTGATGACGAGTCATTGAATATCATTCCTGAGTTAAGACATGGACCATTCTTTTGACTTCCTCTCCTATTGACCCACTTCCACTGTATGATGACTATTGAACCATAAGTTTCTAAAGTGATTAATAAGTTAAGATGAAAAATGAATAATGGGTTGCCAGCTAATGCCAAGTGACTCAAGATAAGGGTCGCTCCCTTGGTCATGATTTGATCATCATCCATTGATCCGCACAAGGTTGTATCATTTCACTCGGCTAACCCCAAGAATCTAAAGGCACCTAAAGTCACCTAATTTCTAAGCTTGATTCAAGATTAAGAAGTATGGATAAGTAAAGCAAGTATGATTCAAGATTAAGAAGTATGAATAAGTAAAACAAGCATGAATGTCTAGTCAAGTATTATTATGATTTATGTCATGGTTAACAAGCTTACTATTGATCCTAAGTTTACCATGTATCATCATGATCTTATTGCTTATTGACATTTATTGTCTTTTATTATTCTGATGACTCCATGCTCAATTCCTAGCTAAGATAAGTTATGTCATCACTTTTTATTTATTCTATTTAAAGTTATGCATTGTATACTCTTATTGATTCCCACTAGGCTATAAAGCTTACGGGAGGACGTCCTCCCTTGTGTTTGATTTTCATAGGGTCAGATCAGTGATGGTGTTGAGTTGGTGTTCTGCGATAGAGCTCAAGCGACGATAAAGCACATGAACCAAAGGGCCTAGTTATTTATTTTATTTTCTTCCTAACTGATGTAATCATTTTGATATTATTATTTAGAACCCATGTTAGAAACTCTTGGATTCCCATAGTGATTCATCACCTTCCACTTTTCTTTATTATCTTTCTCTTTTCTTTTACTAACATGTCATGATTCTTGACCGAGTCTTGGTCAATATGATGGTCAAATTCATAGCGTTTCAGGTTGGTCTTTACAACTTGGTGTGGGTCGATTTTGGGGCATTACAATTATTATAAGGTTCATGTGCTATTGCCTAGCAATCGCCACACCCTCCACCGAAAAGCATTATAAGTCAAGTTCATTTTTATGATATTGTATTGTTTATTGATGTATGATTCTTTTATGGAAAAAAGATGAGCATCACGTTCGAAGAGGATTAAGGAGCAGGAGGCCAGAACCAGGGTAGGCCCACTTACTGAAAACGGACATTGGTCCAGTAGGGCCACTGATGTGGTAAGGCTGAGGCCATGACCTAGACTGTAGACAATGAGGTCGGGGTATGAGAATCCAACCTTAGAATGAAACCAACATCGATTGTTCATTTTGAACATTTTAAGAGATGAATAATAAATATGGGATGATAATTATCCACATAGCCTTAGAGACACTTCAATATATTTTTGAGTCTCATAACTCATATTATTTAACTCTTTCACGATCATTCGATTGCAAAGAAATGCAGATTGAAGAAGGAAGGGAGGGAAACATAAAAGTGATTAAAGATGTAAAGATCTGACTCACATCACAGTTGGATCTGAGATGGATTTAAATAGTCTAGGCGAATTTACATTATATCAACCATGTCTAAGAATCATAAAGGTTAAGTATGTTTATCGTTATTACAAGGAAATGATAACGTGATTCCATTGATTTAACGAGTTAGTCTAATGAATTATTGTATATGTTTATATTAATAAGTATGGACCCGTAATCCTCATTATGCCTTAGACTTCATATGGCCCCTATGTTACTATGATAAAGGATCTAAGTAAATCCAAAACAAGTTATACGAGTCCTTAGTTGGATTATTTTATGTCGAAACTAAGAATTTGAATTTTTAATTATGTAACATTAGTTGGACAAGAGTTTAAGTATTATCGAGCTTATAAAGAATCACGTATAATATAGGGACGGACAAATAAAAGAAAGAAAAAAAAGAATGGTCAAAAGTCACATTAAACCAAACAATATTAAAGAAATTATGATCCAATAAATAATAATAATAATAATAATAATAATAATAATAATAATAATAATAATAATAATAATAATAATAAAGGTGGTTTTTAAATTTAGCTAGCAAATTTTATTGGTACATATAAGATATTTTAATTTTAAAAAGAAAAATTATTATAGCGTACAGTATGCTTGAAGTTATTCTCAGAATAATGAATTTCTCTATTAGTTATTACAGATATTTCTAAGATGAATTAGTACTGTCAGTAAGAAAAAGAATAAATTAAATAAGACTATGAAATGCATGTGAGGGTTGAAAAAGGATGATTTTTGGAATGAACTTAAAGTCGCTTAATGTATATATGACTAAGGAAGATATGAACCCTCCTCTAATTGATTGTTAAAAGATCAAAGTATCATGTAAGCAAATTTTTTAAATTCTAAGGTCAAGATAAAATATGAAGATTTTATAAGTCCCCTACAAAGTTACTTGAGAAGCAAGTTAATCACTTAAGATGAAGGATTAGGAAGTATGATATAAATTTTGAATTGATTTATATTAGCTATTAATATATTTGCAATTTTGATAATAACATCTAAGTGTATATGGTAATTAAGGACCATAGCTCAGATGAAAAAGAAAATGCATGTAATGTCAACTAACAGATTATGTAAGTCATCAGAGGTTCATACATTGATAGGTTAAAGAAAAGTAAAATGAAATCCAATTGTGTTTAGGATGTTCTCCAAGATTCCTCCAAGTCTATATGATGAATAATTTTCCTAGTACTGCCTCGATCAAGCGGATCAATTATGATCCTAACCATATTCTTTTATATGGATGAATTGTTCCTATGGACTTCAGGGTCATTTTTCAATCGCTCTTCCAATGTGATAAAGGACATTGTTAATGCAAATGGTAATGGAAGGATAGAGATAATTGTTTGTCTTATGTGTTGTTGATTGCTTTGTTTTCACCTTGTTGTTTGAATTTATTTCATGCATTCGTGATGTTTTTACTAAGGACTTCTGTTATTTAGTGTGCATAAATTGTCTTGTTCATTATGTATTGGATCATACCATGTGTTTCATCGATCGATCAACCTCTCATCGTAGTTACCATTCAATCTCAACATCTATTCAGAGTGCTTTTCACTCCCCTATGACTATTATACCTATTCATTCTCCCATACATGGAGTTGAAAGATACTCTTCTCCAAAAGGAAAAGAACATGTCATGGTAATATAACTATTGGCTTTCTATGAAATTATATGATATGAAATTGTAAGAAAAATATCAATCAAAGGTAATGTAATGTCAAACCAAGAGGTTAAAGCTGAAGGCAACTTTCATGGTCAGAATATCAAATAAAGTATTGATACAAGGTATCGAGGCATAGAAAATATATTGAATGAAATTGATTAATGAACCTCCTCGTTGAAATGGCATGAATGGTAAAAATGATCCACCCCAATGATTTACAACAATATTGACTGATTCCAATTGTCTTATCGGACAATTAACTAGTTCTATGCTTTGAACAATTTCTCAAGACATTTGATCTAAGATGAAAGTCGAGAACATATCCATGAACTACTACCAACACACTATATCACTAGCACATCGACATTGGACGATGTTAAATGGTGAATTTCATGGTGTTTGAATGATTGACTGACATAAGGATCCTAAACTCTCGGGAAGATCAGAGGTACATCATCGGATCAATAGCTATCTTATGAGTAAACTCACAGATGCAATGATTATAAAACTATGGAATTGTGATAAAGTTTTACTCTAAAGTCTAGTATCAAACAATTAGGAAATATGAGAATTTCATAAGAATGGATAAAATGTTAAAAGCTTAGGTAATGATAATTGATAAATATAAAGACCCAAGATGACATTGGAGGGCGACCAATTAAGTGTACCTATACTATGACTATCATAGGTTGGGGGATAGAGCGAATATAAAGATAAAAGAAACGATAGTAAGTACATGTGATGTCAAGATTATAAATGAACAAAATTTCATGAGAGTAAATATAAATGTTTATGCATCATGTTAAGATATCTCCATGTGATTGGAAATAATAAAAAAAATTAATTAGTCACTAACACTCCTTTTAAGGAGATTATTGTAACGACATGAGGTCTAAGGATCAAGATGATCTCATTGAACAGTCTTACATGAGCAAAACACGGAGGTGGTCATGGTCTTATATGTAGCTACCCCCTTCACCTATCAAGACGTATTTTAAATTTGTGCGAGCCAATAGGCTCAAAGCGAACAATATCTTGATTGGGGCAGGAGGGTTACATGATGGTGTTACAGAATGGTAATATCCTGATTGGACCGGGGGTGTTACGATGACATACACTTGGGGAGAGTAAAATATGAAATAAGAGGACCATGTGTACTCTTGAGGACATGCTGAAGGAAGCACATTAAATTAGTAGGGTAATTAAGACAAGCATATTCATTTGAATGAATTTGCATATAATTATTCGAATATTAGCATGACACCCTTCAATACATTGTACGACTGACCTTGTCTTCACTTACTCATTGAGGCGAAGAGAATATCATGAGCAAGAGGTGAAAGAAGAAGTGGAGTATGCTGAAAAGGTTGAATTGATTAAGCAGAGGATGAAGATGGCTTAGGACAGACAGAAGAGCTATGCTGATAAGGGTAGACGAGAGCAAATCTTTCAAATCGGTGAACTGATTCTTCTGAAAGTATCCCTATGAAAGGGGTCATGAGATTTAGCAAGTAAGAAAAGCTCAGTCCTCGCTATGTAGTACTATCGAGATTGCAGAGCTAGTAGGAGAGGCAGCATGCAGTCTGACTCTACTCCCGTCTTGTGGGAGAGTGCATAACGTATTCCATGTGTCTATGCTCAAGAAGTACAAGCATGATGATGCAAATGTTATGAGGATAGATGAGCTAGATGTAGCTACATATCTGACCTTTGTCGAGTACCCGACGCATATAGTGGAGCGCAAGGTGCAATGTTAGAAGAATAAGGAAGTACCCTTGATCTGAGTAGTTTGGCGTTTCCATCAAGGCAACGAGGTGACATGGGAGCTCGAGTTAGAGACGCGCTTAGAGTTCCCACATCTTTTCGGTAAACCCTTTACTTAGTGCAAAATTCGAGGACAAATTTTCTTTTAAGGGAGTAAGAATGTAACAACCATAAAAAAATCAAGACGTGAAGAAAGGCTCGGCGGACAAGCATAGGAGATTAATCTATATCCCAACCAAAACAAGGACTCAAGAGATTTTATATCATCCACAAAATTTGGGGAATGAATATTATCACAATCAGATCTAATTTAGAGAGAGAAGGATTAATAGATAAACCAAACCAAGCATTAATCATCTCTTCCCTGAACCTCATGAACCCTCTTCCCCTTGATTTTGCTGGATCGCCTAGAAACACCCAGAGACAAGTCAGACATGTTTAGCTGCACACCAAAAAGAAAATCAATCGATTCCTTCCTCCTCTCTCTCATGCATTCCTCTCGGTGTCATAATTCATAGCTTGATGAATGTTCTTGACTGAATTTAAGGAGGGCAACACCAAGGAGAGAGAGAGCAGGCGCAAGGACAACCAGGAGGACACGGCCGATAAAGTTTCGAGCGAATCGAAGCAAGGATCCACCGCAAAACAAGGTGGGTGAAACTTGAAATCACCTTGCATAAGTTTAGATAGACCAAATCTTCTTTTCTTGGGCGGATCATGTTAAACAAATGAATAGAATTACGAAGGTTTCGCAAAGGGAATCAGATTGCTCCATTTCTTCTTGATTGTGTGATTGCTTACTTGATTTCTTGTAGGAAAATTGATTATTATTGTATTGATTTGCCTTGATGATTGTTAGAACGTAGAGATTAATCTATGGTGTAATTCTATTAATGATTCGATTGATTTTTGTGTTGAAAATCGATCGGAACCCCGCCGTCATGGTTATGCCACCCTCCGGGCACGTCTGTGCAACCACCATCACGGCCGTGCCACCTTCATGGCATGCCCGTAACACTGCCATCATGGCCGTGCCACCGCCATCATGGCCGTGCTATCCATCAGGTAAGCCCATGCCATCGTTTGACCGATCCTATCTAAAAATTGGTTGGCTGGCCCATTAAATCGGTCGATCGTTCTTCCATGCCGTCACGATCGTGCCACCCTTCTAGCATGCCTGTGCCATAACCTGGCCGTATGAACCCATAGACTAGTCGACCACCCTCCTGCTTAGTCACGACCGTGCCACTTTTCAGGCACGCTCGTGCCCTTCTCGGCAAATGTCCTTACTGGCATGACCGTGCCGATCTCCATGTATGCTCGTGTCATGTGACTGTCACGGTCGTGCCACTAGGTAGTCACGGCCATGCCAAGCTACAAACTCAAGACTATGATCCCTTACTTAGCTCATCCTTATCCCTTGATTTTGATCTAAATATTGCTTGTTTCTCTTATGATTGATCATTGTTATGACTAAGTTGATGATGAGTCCATTGAATATCATTCCCGAGTTAAGACATGGACCATTCTTTTGATTTCGTCTCCTATTGGCCCACTTGCTTCCACTGTATGAAGAATATTGAATCATAAGTTTTTAAAGTGATTAATAAGTTAAGATGAAAGATGAATAATGGGTTGACAGCCGATGTCAAGTGCCTCAAGATAAGGGTCGCTCCCTTGGTCATGGTTTGATCACCCATTGACCCGCACAAAGTTGTATCATTTCGCTTGGTTAACCCCAAGAATCTAAAAGCACCTAAAGTCACCTTATTTCTAAGCATGATTCAAGATTAAGAAGTATGAATAAGTAAAGCAAGCATGATTCGAGATTAAGAAGTATGTATAAGTAAAGCAAACATGTATGTCCAGTCAAGTATTGTTATGATTTATGTCATGGTTAACAAGCTTACTATTGATCCCGAGTTTACCTTGTATCATCTTATCGACATTTATTGGCTTTTATTATCCAGAGTTGGTGTTCTACGACAGAACTCATGCGACAATAAAGCACATGAACGAAGGGCCTAGTTATTTATTTTATTTTCGCATTACTAACTGATGTAATCATTGTGATATTATTATTTAGAGACCATGTTAGAAACTCTTGGATTCCCATAGTGATTTATCACCTTCCGCCTTTCTTTGTTATCTTTCTCTTTTCTTTTGCTAACATGTCATGATTCTTGAATGAGTCTTGGTCAATATGATGGGCATAGTGTTTGTAGTGTTCTCAAGTTGATTTTCGTCACGTGGCATGAGTCGATCTGGAAGCGTTACAAATTAGGTTTGTTCATAGCTACACTTTACAACCATTGAAATTAACTGATCCTCATCCAATTTGATCTGACTCCATCTGGCTCTAAGGCTTACCAATAGCCATTAATGCTCTTTTCATCCATAACACATGTATAACTATGCATGTAGGAAGGATCAACATCACTATCAGAACATACTCGTACAGTTGTGACAGACATAAAGAATTGCATTCTGGCAAAAAGCATGCAGTCTCCTTTCTCCTATTCTTTAACTTTGTTGTGTGCCTCATATTTTGCTGAAAAACTTGATGTATAGAAGAAGGTTCTGTTCTTCAAGTTTCTTTCAATCTCCACTTTCGGATTATTTATTCATGTGAGGATGTAAACACTAAAACATTACTTTGAAAAATACAACAACAACAAAGTCTTATCCCATTAGGTGGGGTCGGTTATATGGATCATACGACGCCATATATATTCGTTGATCCATGTTCATGAGATTCGACAGAGTTTTACGCTGGCTGTCGGGGCCTAACACAACCCTCCTCCTTTATCCGGGCTTGATACCGGCTATAAAACATAGGCTGAGTTACTTTGAGAAATATGAACCGATATACATAAATCATTATGAATCGGGTTGTCTGAAAATATTCTGCTCACTGCCAGTAATATATTTTGTTCAGATTCAGAGCTGAAAAAAGAAAGGTCAAGTGTTTTTGAAAGCACCTCTTGGATGTTGGAAGACGAATTTCCTCGCAATCAGTCTACAGTTATCTTCTTTCAGAGTTTAATGAACCTGCAACTCAGTTTTTGTTATAAGTACTGATCATGATTAGCTCCCCTTTGTGAAGCTCCCGGTACTGCTTAATTATCCTTTCCGCATTGATGGAACTCCAGAAATCTGTCAGACGACTGAGCATTAGTTCCTTTTACATCTTCTTGAACTTTGAAGGTAGAAAGCCTTCGGTGTTTGCACTTCTTTTCCTATTTAGGTTCCATGATGTAGCGGTTGGGGATACGGAGGAAATGACATTTCCCTTGTTGAATTTGCCCAAGTTCCAGAAGGAAAACTGTTCATCTGGTTCCTTCTTCTTATCCGGAAGGAGTTTGCACTGTTGTTTAGTCATGTTTTCATGCTGGAAATGGTGTCCCTGCCAGAAAAGGGCGCAGAGTAAGGAAACAATGTAGTTTGTGTATGCACACGGCTGAGTAATGGCCCAAAGTGGACAGAAGGAAAATGAAAGATAAATATACAATTCTAGTGAGAGTACTATTTTATCAGTATGCCTACGCCATAGTAGTTCCTTAAGATGTTAAACATAATATCTGCTGCTGGAATGGGATGCCAATTATGCTTATAACAAAAGTTGAAAGATGAATAGTTGTCATAAATCAAACGAGCAAGTTCAAACAAAAAAGAGAAATAAAGCAGTATATATGCTGCCTCATGAATTAACTAGTAGGCGACAGATAACTATTCAGGAAAAGTAGCATGGACAATTATCAGTATCAGCAGAAACCTAGCATAGTGCAAAAACTTTGGATGAGGAAACACAGCTGATAAGAGTTAACATATTACACCATATATTATAATGTCAATCTTGATGAGATCTCATCTTACGACAGTATCCAATATTTTACTGCACAAAAATTACTGTGGATGATGTTTATCTCATCTCCCTTGTTTATCTTCAATCAAAACGGAAACTTGATCTACCTAGAATCTACATGAACTTCATGTCAGTGAAGGATATGTGCCTGCAGTGAAATCCCCTAGGAAGTCAGCCACTTCTGCAATTAAAAAATGGCAGATACCTATGATCTTACTCCATAGGTAATTTAAACTGGAGGACAAAAAGATCAAAAGAATGACAAACATTGAGCCTCATGAACCGCTTATGATCCACTCTTATTAGCATCCCAGCCAAAGTGAAAGCCTTGCAGTATTAAATGACATACATTTGCCTCGGCTCCAATAACTTAGATCTACTAAGAAAACTCCCAACTTCTGCTCGATATAAAAGTATGATATCACTCTAGCAATCATCAACAGCATGCAGACTTTCCTACTTTCTTTCCATATTGATCGTTCCATTGAAAGTGTCATAGATGCAGTTCTACTGATGACAGGACATATAAAAAGCAATATTTGGCATTTCTTCTATATCTCTTTCAATAAATTAATTGTATCATGATTTCTTTTCCTTGTTCTCTCAGCCAAATTCAAATTCCTTGGCCTTGCATTTACAACCTCTTCCACGGGTAACAACGTGCCACATTTCACAACTCATCATGTTGTTTAATCCGTTGCTGTTAGTTTGAATGAAGATCAACATGGATATGTTCTTGTGGTGAAAAATACCCCAAAGTCAGCCATTTATCTTCAGCAATTCCAAAATGGCAGATACCTACAATCCTACTCCATAGGTAAATTGAACTGAAGGACAAAATATCAAAAGAATGACAAACACTGATCCCTCATGAACCCTTTATGATCCACTCTTATGAGCATCCCAGCCAAAGTCAAAGCCTTGGAGCATTAAATGCCATGCATTTGCCTCAACTCCAATAACTTAGATCTACTCAGTAAACGCCCAACTCCTGCTCGATATAAAAGCATGATATCACTTTAGCAATAATTGACTGCATGCAGATTTTCCCACTTTCTTTCCATATTGATCGCTCCATTGAAATTATCATAGATGCAGTTCTACTGATGATGGGCCATATAAAATGCACTATTTGGCATTTCTTCTATATCTCTTTCAATAAATTTAGTTTTCAATATATTAGTTGTAAGAAAATTTCCTCTCTTTTCTTTTCCCAGTAAAATTCGAATTTCTTGCATTTAGAACCTCTTCTGTGGTAACATCACGCATTTCACAACTCATGTTGCTTAATCCATCCCTCTTAGTTTGAATGAGGATCAAACCGAAATCACTACTTCATCACGTTGACATGGATGAAGGTAAGAGAAAATTTTAAACCTTCTCTATAACTATTGAAAAAGAAGACCCCAAACTGTGGCCAGAATTCTGTTTCCTTTATCTTCCCTCTTTCCATTAGATTTCAACTTCTTATCATTCACTTCTTCCCAGTTTATTTTCCTTTCAATTATCTCATATAGTTTAGGATAAAATTAGTTTTTCTTGTTATTTATCGTCAAGTAAAACTGCTTTCACTCCCATTCTGCTCCGTTTACTTGAGGGCAAAGAGATTCAACCTTCCTCTTTTTAGTCACAACATGAGTCGACACAGAACAATTTGCATTGTAGCATCACTCAGAATGAGATTAATATATGCACAGACAGGAGCAAAGCAAAGCTTACAGAAAAAGAAGTACTACTAGAAGCATCGTCATGGCCAAAATCACAATAACCAGCAGCTGCAAGAAGCAGGAAATTGATAGTATTAGAAAAAACAAAAATTCACGAAGTGTCCAGAATGAGATAACTCAAGTACTATAACTGCTCACTTCTGCTTCTGGCTCCAGTCTGGACAGAAGCATTGGCATGCCAGGGGCCGAAGGATGCGTGCCTCTGATACTGTCGTGGAAAGGCTTCTCGGTCTGTTTTCTGAGATGGGAAATAAGTTATTAATGATGGTGGAGGACCCTTGTCATCGCCGGAAGTCCACCTGTGCGTCCAACTGTCGAACAGCTTGGTGTTTCCTTCATCCATCTGGTGGCCGACAGCTGCTTTGTCCCTGTCCCTCGGGTAACTGGTGTCGGCCGGCGGCTGGAGCCTGAAGAATAAGGACAGATTCACGCCTTTCATTCTGTGCGGATCGTTCCTCTGATCAATCTTTTCTGTGCCGTCGAATGATTCTGGGTTCCGCCCATGGCCGAATCCAAAGTTGGGACCCCATTGGCCATCTGTGCCTCGAGCCATCGGAGACGGACAGTAATGAGGCCTTCCAAGAGATTTCTCCTCCTCGTCGCGGATGGCGTTCATAGCCCTCACCTGGAACGGGCCGAACCCGACGGCCTGTCTCCGCCCCTCGCGGTCTTCGTACCCCATGAGCGGCTGAGGTAGCAGCGACCGCGGCGGTGGGGCTCCTGGCCGCCTCTCCTCGATCATGTCTCGGAACCTGCGGACGGCAAAGGCAGAGGCAGGATCGGTGGCAGTGGCTGTGGTCGGACTGCGGGACTCGTCGGTAGATATAGCTCCCCTATCGCGGGCGCCAGCCGACTCCGAATCCAATCTCTCTCGGAGCATCTGCGAGGATCGTTGCGGCGGGGAAGGTGCATCTGTCGGAAGGGGGAAGTCTGAGTGCGGTAGCTGCAAGCGACTGATCCAGAAAGACCGGAGCGCTTGCCGGCGCTCCTGATGGTAGGCGACAAGGATGTCGTCGTCGTTGCCGGCGGCGGGGGTGCCGCGGAGGTGGAGGTTGGTGCTCTTGCTGCCGACAGAGCTCCTGAAAGAGGATGAATCCATTGGATTTGGATTCAGAGGCATTGGCGTCAAAGGAGTGAGAAAGAGGAGAAGAACGATTCCAAGAAACGGAGAGAGAGAGAGAGAGAGAGAGAATCTTCGAGTGGTTACATGTTAAACAGCAATTGGATATGCAGAGTGTTCGGTTTTTTTAATGTCACTTAGGCGGATGAGAGAGAGAGAGAGAGAGAGAGAGTTGGGGGATGGAGGGAACGACGCAGGATAGACTATGATGGTGATCTGACGGACATGGAGGAACCAGAAACGTGAAAATGTGGATGTTCTTCTTTTATGTCAGTATGCTTTTTCGATGTGTGTAGGTTTTAATGTCTCATAAAAGCTGTCACGATGGACTTTGGAGTTAATTAATGCATATTATTATTTAACTAAGTTTTGTGCTTAGAGATGTGTAGCTAACTCTAATTAAGAGCTTAAATGTCGTTTTAGGAAAGTCAAGCTAAAATTGAATTTTAATAGTAATACACTAATATTTATTTTTTTATGTACCTGTTAAATGCCATTTGATTGTTGAATTATACTACGTGTTAAAAATTTATTGCTTTTTTTTAATCTTTTAGGTCGCTTTAAAATTATTTTGGTCATTTAAACATGTAATTTTTCATGATGCCAAATGACCATCTAATATTTACATTTAAATGCAAGGGGGCACTACTATAAAAGAGAAAATGGGCCCTATCCATAATCAGGCTTCTAACCCCATGACTCCAAAATGGTCGTGTCTTACAAAAAAAAAACTCTCTCACACACACACACACAACTACATTAATTATGGTTCAATTTAATATATATATATATATATATGTTATAATAAAGGTGGCTTAAACATAAGCAAATACCTTTTCTGGAACTAAAATCATGCATCAGTTGTAACTTGTAATGTAGGGGAAACGTGATGATTCGGACTCTTCATAACAATTCATCTCCAAAATCAGGATAATAACATCCTGTAAAACCTAATCGAATCTTAGATATGTGATGATTCTACTTATATGTGTAGTCCATATTGCTAATCATATGATGATTAAACATGGATACACATAATAAATGCTTAATATAAATTGAACCAATATTATTATTATTATTATTATTATTATTATTATTATTATTATTATTATTTGATTTTTGTTTGTTATAACAAGTGGGTGCATGGATTTGGATAAGAAGAGTGGAGGGAGGGAGGGGCATCTGGAATTGTTTTGGTTGCATGGCAGGGTGGTGGCCACTTGCATCCGGACGTCCCTCGCTAATAATTTGCATCCCTCCTTTGGGTGATGTGAGTCCCAAATAATTCCCTTCTCCTTTTCTTTGTAGGACTTTTTTTTTATGTTTATGGCATCCAAAATTGTCTTGCTGTTGCTTCTTCTTCTTTCTCCTTTTTTTTCTCTTCTTCCTAAGAAAAAAAAAGCATGAAGAAAAGAGAGATATTCGAAAGCGAGAGTACGTGCTTTTTGTTTTCCTAAAATTTAACTATTGAGACTAATTAGTGGAGAGAAAGGGCAATTAAATCACTGCTTAATTAATTAATGATCGACTGCTGTTGCATTCCGGTTCTGTGATGTGAACAGTCAACCAAAAGATCTACGATACTGTGATGGACGAAGCCAAAAGAAGAGAGAGAGAGAGAGAGAGAGAGAGAAGAGAAGAGAAGAGAAGAGAAAAGTGAAAAGGGAAGGTCCTTTCATCACTGGTTTGGGACAGAACATTGTTCAACTTCAACATTCTGATTCCTCCGTGCACTTTATGCGCCCGTCGCAGTCCAAAACTCAAAAGTACAAATGCATTACTAAGAATTAAGGGTCCCTTATCCATCCTGTGGCATGGCAGTACTTGACCCATTAAATTGTAAACATTAATTGGGTCACCTTATTTTTTTAAAAAAATAGTAAAATTAAACTTTAAAATTAACTTTTTCTATTTTTTTAGAAAAAAAGAAATTCAACTATTGATAAAGCCTTTAGAGGAGTCAAAATATAAAATGCAAAGAACAATTCACGAGTAAATTCTCCACCCAAAAAGTGTCAAAAGTGAACTTTGTACCGTATTTTCCACTTGATTAGCAGCATAATTTGCTTCTCTGTACATTTAAAGGATTCAAAAGTAGTAGAAAGAAGTCAGATTTCGTGAATTTCGATCCATAGACGCCATGGGCAACTTGTACTTCTTGTTTGTGATTCTAGCAAGGTTGGAGGAGTCTACTTTGAGCCATACAAGAGACTGAGATCACATAGTGCCAAACTCCGTTGAGCGCACTCCAAACTTCGGTGGCTGAAACGTCATGATGCAAGGCGCTTGTGAAAATAGAAGAACCATCAGGTTGGAGAATAATGTGACCTCAGTGCTCCCTAGAGCTAGTAAAGGACCCATTGGAGTTCACTTTATCAAAGGATCTAAATGATTTAATACATGTTATGACCCAAGTGACAAATTGTTGAGGGAAGTTCATGAGAGTCATATTTCTATCAATCGCGCCCCACGACACATGATCGAAGGCCTTATCCATATCGGCCTTAACGATGAATTGTTTTTTCTTGCCTTGTGGTAGGGAATGAGCTACCTCCTAGGCAAGAAGGATATTATCCTAAATAGAATAACCAACAATAAATGTCAATTAACAAGGGTCAATTAGAGGTGGGAGGGTGGGAGTGGGATGGAGTCTATTGGCGAGTATCTTAGCAACAACCCTATAAACATTACAAAGAGAGATTGGGCGATAGTGGGTAAAAGTAGTGGAGTGAGGAGACTTAGGAATGAAAATTAATGCCCGTCATGCCCCACTCCATAGGAAAGTGGCCATGAATGGAGAATTTTTTAATATCAAGTGAGATATCAGAGCCAATGATATCCCAATATTTTTGGCATGAACTCGACTGTGAAGCCATCATACCCAGGTGTTTTACCACAGGAAGGGAACAAAAAGCTAGTTTGACCTCTAAAAAGGTGATGGGAGTGACAAGGTGGGGTGCCACAAGGGATCAAGCCTAGGCAACTCAGGCCAGGCTGAAGGATTACTCGGAGAGGGGGAGGAAGGCCCTAGAGGCCATGTTAATGATTAGCGAAGGAGTTCAACATGGTGCGCACCAGGCCAGATGGGTCAATTGTAGAAGAAATTATGTTCTAGTGATGGCGGATCATGGTTAAGATGAAAGACTTTGGTATTCTCATCGCTAACCCTAAGCCAATTATTTATGGATTTACTCCACTATTTGAGGGCAATTTGCGTCAAAATGGTCGCATGGTGTTGATAGAGACTCCTAACCCTAAGAACCTAAGAATCCAAGAGCCTCCGAGATTCATCCTTAGACTCAAGAATATGAATATCGAGTTTAATATGATTGGCTTTGCTTTCAAGGTTCCCGAGTGTATTGTTATTCCAATGAAGGGTTTGTCTTTTGATATTGTTTAGGGATTAGTGAATAGTAGTGTGCAGAGTTCGCGAGTTCCAGACATGGGCAACAATGTTTCTAGGCTCAGAATGTTCTAACAAGAAGTGTTCGTACTTAAACATGAGAGATTTCAAAACATAGGATCAATAATGAGCATAACGAGAGAGTGGTTAGATACACATCTATGCAAGAGAGATAGAGATGTGTTAGGGTATTGAAGTAACCATGATGGATTCACAAGTGATCCATCTAATTTAGAGAGAATGCATGTCGAACCAAGGCGATTATTACACCAAGTGAGCCTCGAGCCCGACAAAGGGATATTAGTGAGGTCATGGTAGTTTGTCATATTCCTAAGAGCTCTGAAAGATGGGGAACAACAGAAGGGCGTGTCCCCATGCTTATCTTTAGGAGAGATAATATTATTTAGGTCACCAATGAGTGCCACATGAATACTAGTTAAGTGGTGCCATAGACCGGGTGGTGAGGTACTTGCATAGATATAGGTAAGTAAAATCGAATGAGATGGCAATATGAATAAATTAATCAGAGAGAACGATGGGCGTAACACCCACATTGTGTGTGCACCGTGCCAGGGTCAGACCACCCACGACATCGTTGACGGGTGACCAATAGCCAGACCAGGTGGGGCCCAATCGGTGAACAACACACGTAGAATGTCCGATAGTAGTTTGAATTTCAATAAGAACGATAATGCCAGCCGTATTATGCTTAATAAGATCGAAAAGTCTATCGTGTACCTTACTCCTAGGAGTCCTCCACAAATCCAAGAGAACAACTTCATTTGCTTAGATAAAAAAGGTTCTCCGTCTGACACTCATGAATCGAAGATGTTAGGGATTATATTATTATTCCTAGCAGTCTTACCATTTTTGGCCTTTTTCTTGAGAAGCGGAGGGAGGGGGTGACATACGACCTGACATGTCCATCTTTCTTGGTAGAACAAGGCAGAGGTTGAGGAATAATCTCTACGTCCTCGCGTTCCTCCTTAGGCTATGGTTCTTCATTAGATGTGGGGATCTACAAACGAGATGAGATTGCCGAAGAGCAACCAGGTGTCATGGTTCTCTCCATAGATCTGGCAGGAGAGAAGGTGTAGGAGCCGAGAACTGTTCAGGGTGCCGAAGAGCAAGGTTGTTAAAAATTAGTTTTATTACTTTAAAACTTATGAATTTAATTATCTTTCTAGGGTAAAAAAATGAGTTAAATCATGTTCAAATCATAAAATAGGGGTAAATATGAGTTAAATGATGTCAAAATCATAAAATGGGGTAAAATTGAACCTAAATGTGTTTTTAAGTCCGTAAAAGCATATGAGTACGTGCAATCGATCGATTAAATAGTAGATTCACTCAGTACGTGCCATGTGATGGTAGGTTAGAATCTCACTGACTACAAGTTTTAGTATTTCTTTTTTTTCATTATATTCTAATGAATTTTAAGTGATTTTTAAAATTAAGATATAAAATATCGATATAATTTATTATAAGTGATTTTAATGAATTTTTCTTGTTTTTTTATTCTTTGCACCGTAACATTTAAATAAAAAATAAATTATAGACTGAAATAGTCAACAACAAGTTTTGTCATTTGTTATTTTCACTATTATTTTGTAATCATACTAAATTTATTTAAAATATTATAATAAATTAAAATTAAGATAAATAAAAATGGATAAAATATATAATGTATTAAAGTTATTCCAATGAAATTTGTTTATTATTTAATTCCTTAGACCAGTACATTTAAATAAAAATTAAATCATATGATGAAAATAAGATATAGTGGTTATGGTAATATGACAATAAAATAATACTATGTTTGGCAACAAACTGTACTATACTATTGTATATAAATTTGTTAATTTCATTATATGAATTTATGAGACTTCAATTGAATTTACATATATTTTTAACAATCCAAAAATAGATTGAATTCGAAGTTGTTGCAAGTTTATATTATTAAAGTTTATTCACTAATTATTCATGTTATTTAAATTTTATGTATTCATTACTACATATTTTATGTAATTTAAATAATAATAAATATTAAATTTAAATTCTACGTATTTATATATCGAGTTTACGATACGAGTTCACCCCAACTCGAACTTGAAAACCTTGCGGAAGAGGACCTCCAATTAACATATTATCCCATTGCAATTCAAGAGAATATTCACATACCACTACATTAATAATTTAAATCTGTAATATATTTAATATAATGAGTATAAGTAAGAGAAATAAATAAATTAACTAAAGTTGAAAAATATTTGAACTACAATATCTTTTTTTTTTTAAAAAATGGCTCAGATTGGGTCCCTCCCATTCTTTTGGTTAGAAATCCTAATTTAAATGAATGATTTTATGTGTTCTAAAAATCAACTCAATTTTTTAATCAAAGTCCAAATTTTCAAATTTCCAATTGTTTTTTAGGATTGGATAAGTTTTTGGATCGATAAAATTTTACATACACCCATATCTTAAGCTTTTCGAATCAAATATTTCAACTCTTAATTTGATAATTCTTTGAGTTATGTTTTCAAAATTTGTATTGGGTTTGTTGATTGATGTCTGGGGCTTGAACTTTTGTTGTTGGATCTCGTTTCTTTCGGTAACAAAGTTTAAAAGGTTTTCTAATAGAGGAAAAAATGGATATCTCTACATCAAAGTATAGAGCACCATCGCCACCATCCAAAAGAGATCCAACCAACAGATTTCATTCAGTTGAGAAATATTTGCGGAATGATCCATTTTAAATTAACGGGTCGGATTACACTACAAGAAATATGGGAATTACATACGGTTTCAACCGTATGTAATTTTCTCGAAAATCGTCAAAAACGTCATTTCCGACGATTTTTTCGACGGAATCGATTCGTCCGAAAAATGATCGTCGCAAATAAATTTCCGATGATTGAGAAAAAAACGCCGGAAATTTCGACGAAGACCGCCGATATTTGCGACGGTCGACGAAACCGTCGAAGTTTCGACGGTCGCGACCGCCGAAACTTTCGACGGTCGCGACCGCCGAAACTTTCGACGGTCGTGTGGCTGGCGGCCAGCGGCCAGCGACTGGATCCGGCCGCCAACAACGAGATCCAGTCGCCAAGCGGCCGATCCTGAATTCGACCACCTGGCGGCGGGATCCAACCGCGTGGCGATCCAGGCTTGAGAGAGAGAGAGAGGAGGAGAGAAGGGAAGAGGGACACCGGTGGGAGAGGGTCATCTGCGGTCGACGCTTGACGTCAGGTCGGGAGGCTCGCCGGCAAGGAGAGGGAGAGGAAGAGGGAGAGAGAGAGGAGAGGAGAAAAAATAAAGGGATTGGATATATATATATATATATATATATATATATATATAGAGGTGGAAAGATGAGAAAGCGAGAAAATAGAAAAAAAAGTAAGATAAAAAAATTTTAATTTTCGACGGCTTTAATCGTCGGAAAAGCAAATATTAATTAAATCGTGTTGGACTTGCACCCCTAATGAGCCTTTAACATGCTGAAGCCCATGTGAACTTGGTAAACTAAACTACAAAGCAGTTTTGTCAAGAGCACACTCTATATATATATATATATATATATATATATATATATATATATATATATATATATATATATATATATATATATGAATGCATGGTGTCATTGGACATCCACTATAATTTTATGCACGGCCGCAAGGCTGTCGAAATTCTCTCGCAATTTCGATGGAGTCCGAAGTATATGGATTGTGAACTTGTAATTCTTTTTCGTACGTGATTAAAATTTCGACGACGAGTTCGAAATAACATAGAAGAATTCTGACGATTCATTCTTTATTACGAGATATTCCGATAATATCCTCTTATTATTTGAACCAATTCTTTCAAATCGAATAAAGAGGACAAATAAAAGCCATGACTCCATCACTATTCACTATTGTGAACACACGAGCAGCCGCTCCTCTTGGAAGATACACATTGCTTCCTTGGGGTCCTTCGTCAAATCCATTTTCAATAGTAATTTTTGTTTATCACTTGACTAAAATAATAAGTTAAATTAACAGACATGTAACCAATTTTTTTCGCAAAAAAAAAAAATCAACTTTAGCACTTCAACTTATCAGTATTAGCAAGTCAAACGTGCCCTTAGATTACGTTATAATATTTTTTTTCATATTATTAATAATATGAATTTGTAATTATGAGTCATCATAGTATTTTCTTTACATGTTTGATTTGCAAATAATTTATATTTCTTAATAATGTAAATTAATTTAACAATTAGAATTTTGAATTGTCTAGGAAGAAATTGTTCATTCAGATTATCATCAAAGTGGCAATATACATCTTCTTTTCATATTTCTCCTTATGATCTTATGTAATAAAGGGCAAAAGAAATCACACATCTTATTATCACTATAAGTTTTTAATTATTATTTATATTTATATTATTATTCATACTACTGATTATAATAATTGGTATGGATATTATATTTTGTATAATACATTATTACTATTTTATTTACAAAATAACATTTTTTTTACATATTTAACTATTATAACTTTATCATTAGAGCTTATAAATTCCGTTCTTTGTTGGCGACGACTCCGCGCGTGCATGCAAACGTCCCATGCGAAGGAAATTGCAGGGTGACGTCAAATTGCATGGTGGCCTGTTAGGACGTTTTTTTTTTTTTGTGCCTGTTAGGACGTTGACATACTTTGTTTATCTCTTTCCAAACTTTTGCGTGATAGATATCATACGCATATTTTATTCCATGAACAAACAGTTTAATAAACTGACGAGGGTGTGACATGTTAAAAAAAAAAAAAAAAGGAAAAGAAAATGGGGCGCTACAGTGCGCACGCGAGCCAACGGCCCGCTGCGTGGCACCGTTTTGGAACGGTGCAACGCCTGAGCGGCCGAACAGCCTGTTGCGCGACAAGGCAGGGCGCAAGGCACGCGCAGGCCACGGCCCGCTGACGTCACCCGCAAATGCACGCTGACAAGGAGTTGGTTTTTGTCCTATTTTCTTATATTGTTTTGAACAAATTCTCGGCCCAGCTAGATCTCACGGCCTACTCCGAGCTTAATTAGTATTTTTTGCAAGTTTTTATTTTTTATTTAGAGAAGGCCCACTCCAAGTCTAATAAAATTTATTATCCTAATTCAAATCAAATTTTTTTTTATTGCTTGACTCTCTAACTCTATCCTATATAAGCATGGTACAACAAACTTATTTTTTCTATTGGAAGAAAATAAAAATCTATTCCATCATAATTCAAGAAAGAAGAAAAACATATTTCTTCACTTTTCATTTTTTTTGAGCTAAGGTATTATGTTTCTAACTTTTAATATATTTTTTTACCCTTAGACTTATTTGTTATGATCATAATTTTTTTGTTACAAAAATAACTACTTGTGATTTTTTATCATAATTCGTTATAATAATTTGGAAACTTATTTATTTTTTTCTCAATAGCAAGCTATTTTCATTTTTAAAATCTATTTAAATTTAATATAAGAATTTTTTGCAGTTAATTATGGTATTAGAAAAGTACTTTAAAAAAAGGCCACGTGCTTCTCATGATGATCAAGAAAAGGAAAAGAAAAATGATAATGACAATACTTTGAATGACTCATCACATCCTGCTAAACAAAATCGAATTGATTTAATTACTCTTCCATCAAAGTCTGGAGAAAGAAAAAAAATCTCAAGTTATCATTCTAATGATCAAGATGAGATTCGAAGAATGTATTTATTAAGAGGTCCATTCCGACCTCAGAATTATAATTTTCCTCAAACAAACATAGGAGGTAAGTTGCGTCGATTCAATCCCAATTGGTTCACACAATATTCGAATTGGTTAGAATATAGTATTACAAAAGACGCAGCTTTTTATTTGTGTTGCTATTTATTCAAATCTGATTCCAGAAATCAAAGCGGAGATGATGCATTTGTCACCGAAGGTTATAAAATGGTGGAACAAAAAGCTGAAATTTGATATTCATGTTGGAGGAGTTGGAAGTCCTCATAATCAAGCAGTTAGTAGATGTGAAGATTTAATGAAGCAAAATCAATCTATTTAGGTCTCAACAAGCAATCTACTCAAGTAAAAAACGAGAACACAATCTGTTTACATGCCTCTTTAGATTGTATAAGATTTCTTTTACATCAAGGATTATCCTTTCGTGAACATGATGAATCTGAAAATTTACAAAATAAAGAAAATTTTCGTGAACATGATGCTATCCATATTGGGAATTACAAATGATATGTTATTATCACTACAAAGGAAAGATCAAGATATTCTAAATGATATGGTACTTGTTGAAGTGTGCAAAGAAGAGTTACAAAAAATGAGAGATGAGAAATGGAATTTGCTTATAAGTGAAACTTCTTCTTTTTGCGAGAGGCATGAAATTTCAGTTCCTAACATGGTTGATATATTTATTGCTGAAGGAAGATCAAAACGTAGAGCTACAAAGATAACAAATCTACATCATTATCGAGTTGATTTTTTTGTGATGGTTATTGATATGCTGCTGCAAGAACTCAATGATCGTTTTAATAAAACAAATATGGAGTTGCTTCTTTGTGTGACATGTCTTAATCTTGTTGATTCATTTCAAGCTTTTAATATTGAGAAACTGGTAAAGATGGGACGTTTCTATCCAAATGATTTTTCAGAAGCAAATTTGACAATGCTAAAGCATCAATTAACAATATATATTATGGATGTATGTTTAGATGATCGTTTTCAAAGTTTGAGTGGACTTGCCGACCTTTCTCAGAAATTAGTAGAAATAAAAAAACATATTATATATCCTTTGGTATATTTATTTCTAAAGTTGGTGTTGATTCTACTTGTAGCAACTGCAACAGTGGAGAGAGCTTTTTCTGCGATGAATATTGTAAAGACCAAATTGCGAAATCGAATGGGAGATCAGTGGATGAATGATTGTTTGATAACTTATATTGAGAAAGGTGTATTTTGTAATGTTAGCAATGATGATGTAATTGACAGATTTCAAAAAATGAAATATCGTTGAAATCAATTATTGAAATAATTCAATTTTTTTTCAAATTTTAAATTTAAGTGATTTAATAATTCTGAACCCAGACAAAATATTTTTAGCTCGGCCACTGCACACTGGCGCGGGCCTCGGACCCGCTCTTGCCTCAGCGCCCGTCAGGTATCAATGCGCACGAGCGCGGGCCTCTAGTCCATTGCTGTCGCAACGCATCATAATATTTTTTGAAAAATCAGATTTAGAAAAATAGGGACAATAATAGCAAAATTAGAAAAATATTTTTCTGGATTCACAAAATTCTGATTTTTTTTATTAATAATGTGTGGATTGTTTTTGACAGACATGTATGCATTTTATGTTATAATGCATCAGTTATTTATGTCATGATAAACATATTATGATAAATTAGAATATTTGTCATTTGATGCACATTATTTGCTTAGAAAATTATGAATAATTTTCTTCAAGTTACAGGATATTTACATATGTATATTAAGTAGTTCTGCATATGTGATTTTGCCTATTATGCCATGCTATTATGTGTAATTGTAATTTATGAGAATTGTTTTTTTATAAAGGATGTAATCATGTAATGTTAATAAGAAAATTTTTAGAATAAATTTTTTGAAAATTGTATGACATATGTTTTATGCATATTAGTGGTATTATGCATATTTATTAGTCACTTTAAGTAAATATAACATAATTGTATGACATATGTTTTCTGAAAGTCATGTTATTTGTCATGCATTATATATGATTATGAATTTAAGTCAAAATTCATTCATACATGTTATTACATGATATGTTTTAAGTGTAGTATGTCACACTTAAATTGAATTTCCGTATGAATTAGATATGCATGCACATAATTATGTTATATTTACTTAAAGTGTATTTAAGTGTGACACATTATTAGTTCATTATGTGATTTGGACTATGTAATATGAGTTTATTTTCTTTATGAAAACATATGTGCATAATGAAAATTTGTTACATATTAGGCATAATTTTTGTTATGTGAATTTGTGAGTAATTAATTCACATAGTTATGTTAAAATTATACACAAAATACTTTTGTCACATTTATTCAAAATTTTTATGTGAAATATGCCCACTATTTATGATAAATTAATTTTCTTTATGACAAGAAACATGTGCATATATGTTTATCATTACACATGAAATGAACATAATTTTATATGATGAAAATTTATGATATAAATTTTAATTAACAAGACATGCATGATATGAATTTATGTACATGATTGAGATTTATGTGACATAAATATAGAGTTAGGCATGTGATAATAATTATGTGGTTATTTGTATGTCTAGTATCATGCTTATGTTAATTATATGAGTGTGACAAATAATATTCATTTATATGTAAATGAATTGTATGATTATTTGCGTGCATAATATACATTCATATATGTGATTTATGCAATGTTTACTTTGAATGCATAAATATTTGTGAATTATGAATGTCACATCTTTTATAAAACTTTAGGTGAAATAAGTTTGACATTATGAAACATAGGTAGTCCAAATAGGACTAAGACATCTAATTTGTATGATGGTTATGGTAATAATTTTTGTTGAGTGGTGCATGACATGTGCATGTTTAGAGAAGTACTGAAAATATATTGTTAGTGGAAAATTCAGAATCCTCTTTCTCTATGGACTTATCTGGTGTACTGTTAATGCAGTCTCCAAATATTATTGTGTTTACATGATGTGATAATATTTTTCCAATTATTGTAGTGACAAGGCGAAGGGGTGATGATTTTTTAATTGACACCTTACAAATGTAAGGAAGAGCTCTCATCACATAATCCTGCATGTCTTGGACACATTTTTTAAAATGGTATGTTAATCACATCATATATTTTTTAGATGATTTTGGATATTTTTTTTCAAAATGATTAGAATAGTATAACTTGGCGCAACATATTACTTTTAATGAATGATAATTATTTTTTCAGATAGTGGGAGATGAGTGGGAGCATAATGACCATCTAGATGTCATTGTCTTAAAAATATTATTATGTCATTATTTATGAATATATGTGATAAGAACACATGCAAAAACTAACTCATTTCCCTTACCTAAGTTTGGCCATACATAGTGATACAAAAAAGGAGTCTTTGCAATGTGACAAAGTCAAAAGGAATATGTAAAAAGTGACACATAGCAAAAGATGATCTCTGCCGAGCACGATCACTATCACGATCCTCACGATCTTGATGTAATGAAATCGTCAAGAAAATAATAACTCTTACATAAATTTTCTTCAACAGATATGTTATACGGCTGAGTTAGAGAATCTTGGTCATACTTTTAGAATGACCACGTGATAACTACTTATTTGTCTTGCACACATTTTTTATATTTACTGAAAATATAAAATATTTTGACATTTTATTTGAAGAATATGTGTCGTCTTCAACTATTATCCATATCAAAATAAGAAAATTGTTGCAAGTTTTCGGCATAAATCATAGTCTAGTATAAATACTATTCACATTGATGTGAGAAGCATGATGACAAAGTTAATATAAACATAACAAAGCGCTACGCTTGTGGCAAATACGGTAATTTTCACTCGTGATTGCATTGAGTCAAAAAATGTTGATATAATCGTATGGTAATTTTGTTTAATGATAATGTTGTTTCATTGTTGAAACTCGTTCTTTTTGTGGACTGAGATTATTGGAACAATTTTCATAAAATTAAAGAATAATGAATTTTTTATATGACTTAGCCTGCAAGCCAAAGGATATAGTTGGAAACATGAAAGTGATAGTTAAAAAGATTATGACTTACAAAATTTTCTTTTGCAATGGATGAAACTTCTTATCATCATTGTCCTATTGTATCACTTTTTTAAAGTAGATATGTATATAGTATATACATTTGATATTTTGGACAAACGTAGCTGTGTATTCACATTTATCATTAAATTTCGTATTTAATGAAATTTCTTTATGAGAATTTTCTGAAAAATAATTTTTTATGTCTTGATTACTTTAAGTATTCAAGTTAATTATTTATGTCACATATGACGTAAATAAATGTCAAAAGTCTTGGCTAGTCAAATTGTGATATTTTTTAGGCAATATAAATATAGACTAGCTCGAGAAATATATTTTCTCGCTAAAATTATTTTGCCTATTTTTGTGACAATGTCTAATTGACATAGAAATATGAAAATCTTTTATGAACAGAAAATTACAATAATCCATTTGTATTGAATGTCTAAGATTTTACATAGTTTCTTTCATCACATTTCGCATTATAAATCATAGACATGATTTATCTAAGTTGGTAACATGAATTATTTTATACAAATTTATGAAATTAGATGAAGATTCAATTATGATCGCAAGATTAATACCTTGCTGACTAAATTGATAATGCGAAATGGTTGATACTTATTCAGATAGTCTAGTGATGAAAATGATATAGTTATGCGGCTAGCTATAATTCACAATTATAAGTGTTGCGGATACGATGAAATTATAATCTACTTGAATGTGGCGCAAATAAATTTCCAATGTTATATTTGGAATGTTATTATTAATGCTGCCTAAATACTTAGATAATAGCTAGAGATATGGCATTCATATATTTTCTTGACTGAACGATATTAATATGTTCACTTTAGAAATTGAAGGTTCAGAATTAACAATGCATGTCGATTGATTTGTGGTTTATCCAATTGTTTTCCCACACCTCACTCTGAGAGGGAGCAATTCACAGTCAACTCATGGTTAATGTTCATTTATTGAAACATTTGAGTTGCGTTTCATGTTGTTAATATCGAATGACTATATGGAATGAACATGAGCCTAAAATAAACGATGAAGGCTCTCTCGTGCCTAGATAAAGAAAATGGATTAATGTAAAGAGTTAGAGTTTAAAGAAGAAAATCAAGTCAATGACTTGTTAAAACATCCGATTTTTCGTAAGGCAAGCGTTCGAAATAAATCGATATGGATGATAAGAGATTTAAAAGTGATGAAAAATAATAGTCACAAAAGGATTGTTGACTATAGATAAATTATTATATTTTTCTCTCGTTCGTCAAAAGTCTAGCTATTTTTTCACATATGTATTAGATGAAAATTACATAAAACTATTTGAATGCTTACATGTAAAAGTGTTGAGTGCAATACGTAGTTTGCGACGATTCATTCATGAATTTAGTATTCATCTAAATAATGATATAAGTATCATTATATGTATATCCATTTTTTTATGGATAAATATGTCATTATGGCATTATATGTGAAGCAATATTATGTATAGCTAGAAATAATAAGGGATGTCTTCTATTAATGAAGAATTTAATGTCTTTCTATAGAAATGACATGGGAGAAACAATTATTTACACTTAGTATGAAATTTCAATAAAAATTGTTCAAGCAAATTTATTGCTTTGTAACAAGAGTCGTTTGTCGTATAGACAAATTGAACATTCTACGAAATTCTATACTCACCGATACTCTTATTACAAGAGATAAATTTAAAATCTCATAAATATTTCCTAAGACTCTATGAGTAACAAAAGAAAATGTCCTTTTGCACTATGATATATTTGTGTTATTGGTCAAATGAGGAATTTACATACTAACACATGGCGCTTATGTTGGATGGTGATTAAGAGAATAATATGATACCTTATGGACATGTTGACTCATTTTGCACTATGATGCAGATTGGGTTGTAGACTTGCTTAATATATAGACGCCTACTAAGATGGCGATATTAACAAGCAAAAGTATATCTCCATTAATGTCTTCATGTTATAGAATGACATTGTTGCTAAAGTAAAACTAAATAAAGTAGTCAACTATGAATATTGAGTTTATGTTATACTCAATGATGGTACGAAGCCCTCTGGTTAAATAAAATTCTTTTACTCCTGTATTGACAATGGTCAAGTATGCCCTTTGTTGCAATAAGTATATCACTATTGTTTGATAAAAAAGATGAACCATTGCAAGGGAAAACACATTGATGTCTAGTGTGTCTTGACAATGTGAAAAAGATAAGGTCGAAATAATATATAAGTATGAGATACTTATTAAGCCATGTTTTGACTGACGCTTTTATATGCGCAAGGCTTATGTGATAATGTATTCTAACTTTCTTATGATGAATAAAATTATGTTAATTTTATTTTGGAGTTAGTTAATATTTTTTTGTTGAGTATGTCAAATCAAGCACGAGATTATCAGTCACATGGATAATTGCCTCGGTGCTTAGTGTATAGCGAATAGAGATGAAATGATTTAGATCCAGATATATGATCTAATATTGCCTGTTATGTTCGGGAGGATGACACATGTTTGTATATGACTCTGTGTAACCTGATAAAATAAGCCAGATGTGAGATCTCGTGGCGTCAATTTTTGAACGACTAGTAGGAGGACTCAGGTCAAACGTCATGGGTAGACGTCTAAACTCCAGTCTGTGCGGTGTTATGAGTTTATGACATACACTCCTTCAGTAGGAGTCTCCATCGCAATACTTGGTTCTGTATCTTGTATGCTAAGTTGACCCTAAGACTTGAGGAATACTTTAGAGTTTTTCGTTAGAATATGAGTCTTTAAAGAATGAACAAGTAAGGATATTGCCTTTAAACTCTTGACTATATTTCAAGGTAATGAGTTAGTGTTACTACTTTAGCGAGTTACTCAAAGGATAAAATTGTATGCGGCCCGTCGAGCCACGACTAGAAAAGCAACTAACTTAGAACAAAGAAATATGAGGACGAGATGATGATTCACTCGTGCTGCATAGTATTTGTATGTAAGTATAAAAATATGAATCAATCAAAATCATGCATGATGAGACGTGTGTCGTTTGAAGTGTGCAAGCAAGGTGTTTCTAAGGAAAAACGAGTAATATGAATGTTTGAACGACTATGTATTATTGATAAATCATAATATTGACTCACATGATAGTTGAGTAGCTATACAACGATAACACATTATAACATGAGCTCACTGTTAGATCCCAAAGGGCACCAAGAGGAGGGGGGTGAATTGGTGTTCAATAAAAAATATTGATTTCACAAAAGTCATTGCAGAAGATTAAAATCGATTCTTAAAACCTTTTGAAATTCAGATTATAAACATAATATGAGAGGGAGAGAGAGAGAATTTTAAACACAATGCACACGGTGGTTGTTAACGAGGTTCGGCCACACTTTAGCCTACGTCCCCGCTCCATCTTATCGACCTCGAGATCGTGGGAGATTCCATTAGATCTCTTCCTTTATTCCAAATGGGGCAAGGAAGAAAGCCCTTTACACAACCACATTTTCACCCCTTCGAAAGGCAAGACGAGTCTCTCCTCTTAGAAAGCTAATATTTTCTCTCGCTCAAGAGGTAAGATTTGAAATTTCTTTCACACAGGAGCTCTCACAATCTTTTTAAAAAATAATTTCTCTCTTTTACAATAGAACACTCACGAGAAGAGAGAAAGAAAGAAAGCTCTGAATGATAACTTCAAGGAGAGCGATCTTCTTTTGATTTCTTAAAGTTTTACTTCAACGCTTGGATAGGTGTTTTGCTTCTGGTTTTGGCACTCCTTTTCTGGCTTTGACACTCCTTTTATAGACTTTAGCATATAGAAAATTTATTCAGAATTAATTCCACATTTTTTTCATTCAAAATTAGCCGTTACTATTCATTTGACCTGGAGGCCGGTCGACCGCTGATCACTAGCTGATCATACTATGATTTTACTCATTTCTACATCAGAATTCATGTGCACATAAGCCTTGAAATGTGTATATTTGGATAATTATGCTCAATGTACATGTAATTATCATTCCTGCATAATACTATGCTGCACTTGATAATTGAGCTATTTTATATGTTGTTCTAACCCCCTATTTGTTTAATTTTCATTTGAGGGTCTGATGCTTGCTGTTCTCTTGAATTTAGCAACTAATCAAGATACAAATCTTGCTGGAAAAGGAGGGGGGGACCACTGCAGGTTGCCAAAAAGCAAAAAGGAATCTGCTGGAAAAGAAGGGGACCAGGACAGGTGGCATGAATCAGAAAGAATAAAAGCTTTTGATTTGTATCAAAGGGTGAAGAAATGTCATATAAAAGAGAGAATTCTAGGAGGAATTAAGGGGGGCAGCCACCATTTGCAGAATTCTGGACCTGAGGGCTGATGGGGGAGAAGAAGGAGCTGAAGCTGATTTTTCTGTCGACAAATTTCAGAATGATTTTTACTGAATTCCTTCTCTATTTTGTATTAGTTTTAGCATCTATGAGTCTCTGTTTTGTATTAGTTTTAGCATCTATGAGGAGCTAAATCTAAGCTCTCCTAGGATAGGGTAGTAGTCTAATTTTAGTTATGGATGGATGATGAACATTTCTGATTTCATTTCTGATGTTGGTACAATTCTGAAATTTTGGAATATGTTCTTATCATTGAGAATCCTGTTTGTAATAGCAACTGAAAAGTTGATTTAAGATTTCCCTCTTATTCAAAAATGAACTAAGAACAATGATATGTTTCTTGATTCCAATTTGTTGTTGTGAGTTTGATGAATCAAATTATCTTTTGTTAGTGTGAACCTCACATTGTATTGGCAGCCGAGAGGTTGATTATAAGTTATCTTGATGTTTAGAGATAAATCGAGAACATTGACATTAGTGTTGGATCTGATTATGTTTCTGTGTGGTTAGTTAATTCAATTGCTTTATCATTGTAATTGTTGATTACTTGTGATATCATCTTTAGACTTTACTTGTTATGCTTATGTCTGTGAGGATTGCTAGCATATAAGTAAATGTCATGTGTTGTGCTTCATGATAATCTAACATCAGTAAAGATCCTTCTTAGATCAACCTAGTTAACATTCATATGAGAATATGATGTTTAGTTTTAATTCTAATGCACTGTGAGAACAATTCCTTATATAGGTTGAATCTGACCTAACTTGCATTGCTGAATTGTTCTAATCCATCCATAGTAGAATTAGATCAACCCATTCCTAGGAGAATCAGTCATTAATTGTTAATCCCCTTAAGGCTTTTAGCTAGGTAGTTAGATTTCAGTCCACATTATCATTTTAACACCAAAAAGAGTATTTCCTAACTATAGTTTGATTATGTGTTATCTTCCCTTTCACTTACTTGTTGTTTTAACTATCTTAGTTTAGGATTAGTCTAGTCTAGTTAGTGAGTTTTTAGCTCTTAAATAACCGTGGATATGACACTTGAGTCTATTACTCTGACCTGTGCACTTGCAGTATAATGAAGTGAGGAGTTTAGATCATATTTCATTTAGTTGCATTTTTCTCAGTTCTGTGTTATAATTCAACAAGATAATTATATAATCTTTGGTACCCAAATTTCTTTGAATCCTATTTTATTAGAAAAATGTTCCTTTCAGAACCCAAATCTGCTATGTTGAGTTGATTTTCTTATTTTGCATTGATATGCATAATGACCATAAAAACCACATATAAATTTGAGATGTGATTTTCTATTAAAGGAATGATTAGATTTTCAATAAGAATTTTCATTTTCAAAGTATTTCCTAAGATTGTTTTTTCTTACATGAGAAATAGTATTATTTTGTGTGTTTTTCAAAAAACTATTTTCTTGCTTTATCTTTTCTAAGGAACAAGCTAGTTTTACTATTTCACAATCATGTGTAATTTTCAAATTATCAATTTCATTTTTCAGATTTTCATTTTCCACAAAATATACATCATTTTCTTCCTTTAATTTTTCAATCTCATGTATTATTTTTTTATTTTCCTCTTTAATTGAAAAAATATCATTTTATAAGAGAGAATAGTTCTTTATTTACATTTAAAGAAATGTTTTCTTTGAAAGAGTTTGATGAGTCATAATTTGAATTTGAAGGGTTAGAAGTTACATCATCGTTGTGTGCCATTAGACATATGTATGCTTTGTCATTAGAAGAACTTGATGAGTCACTTGACTCTTCATATTTTTTCTTTTTCCCTTTTTGAGATGTCTCTTCTTTGTGTTGTTTGTATGATCTTCTTGTTGGCTTCGCATTCTTCTCTTTCTTCTTTACCAATTTGAGATACTTATCAAATTTTCTTGTGTAGCGCACGAGTTTTTTTTTCGTCCACTTCCTCTTCACTTGAGTCTTCTTCTTTTAGATTTGCTTTCAGTGCCAATATTTTCTTCTTGGAGGTTTTTTTCTTGTTAATATTCTTGAATTGAGATCTCATAGGTTAGAAATGAACCAATTAAATCATCAAAATCCAATTTGTTTAGATATTTTTCTTCGATCATGTCCTCTTCGTATGTCATTTGGAGGAGAGAGACTTGCGAATCTTTTTCATTTTTTGGGGGTTAGTACTTGGCTCCCCCAAGAAAACTAAGCCATGCACAATATCATTAAACTTAGCAACCGGATTCATTATCATACATTTTGAAAGAATCATATTGATGATTTAAAATATTAAATTTAGATTCTTTAACTTTGTCAGTTCCTTCATGAGTAGTGATGAGCTTATCCCAAATTTCAGTTGCAGTTTCACAACTTGAAATTCTGTTAAACTCCATTGAATCCAAAGCATAATAAAAAATATTTTTGACTTTCCAATCAACTTTTGCAAAAATCTTTTCTCTTTCGTCAGAATCTGTAGGTAATTTTTCATGAAGATAATAACATTTTTCAATGATGTTCCATATGATAATATCAATAGAACAAATGTATACTTGAATTCTAATTTTTCAATATGCAAAATTTGATGCATTTAAAAGGGGATGACGACTAATTGATTGTCCTTTGCAAAACTAAATTCACTTGATGTCATTGCTCTTAATATGATTAAATCTTAAAAAAAGATGATTAAATCTTGAAATAAGATCATTAAAAATCAACACAAGAACAACCCGCTCTGATACCAATTGTTGGATCCCAAAAAGCACTAAGAGGAGGGTGAATTAGTATTCAAACAAAAATATCAATTTCACAAAAGTCATTACGGAATATTAAAATTGATTCTTAAAACTTTTTAAATCAAAGCAATTCAGATCATAAACATAATATGAGAGGAAGAGAGAGAGAATTTCAAACACAATGCATGCAGTGATTGTTAACGAAGTTCGGTCACACCTTGACCTACGACTCCATTCTGACTTCTCGTCTTCGAGACCGCCAGAGATTCAATAGAACTCTTCCTTTGTTTCAAATGGGGCAAGGAAGAAACCCTTTACACAACCACATTTTCTCTGTTTCGAGAGGCAAGGCAAGCCTCCCTCCTAGGAATCTAATCTGTTTTTCTCGCTCAAGGGGTAAGATTTAGAACCTCTCACGCAGGAACTCTCACAATCTTTTTGAAAAATGATTTTTCTCTTTTACAATAGAACACCCACAAGAAGAGAAGAGAGAAAGAAAAAAAGCTTCAAATGATAACTTCAATAAAAAATATCTTCTTTTGATTTCTTAAAATTTTGCTTCAGCATGTGAAAAATTCGTCTAGAATTAATTCTACACTTTTCTCATTCAAAACTAGATGTTACTATTCATTTGACCCGGAGACCGGTCGACCGCACATATGGACTAGTTGACTAGTCTTTGTGACCGTTGTGCTTATTTTCTTCACTAACCGCAGTTGGTCGATCGAGCGGTACATCTATCGGTATAATCCTATCATTGAACCTGGGCAGTGCATGCATTGAACAGTCAACCGGTCTACTGGATCAGTCGGCCGGAGTTGTCTCGACCGGCTTTCATTCTGTCGATCGATAAGTTGACCGACCTGCACTGTTTTGAGCATAACATTTTGTGAAGTTATCCAAATTAGATAATCTTGGATTTTATGGATAATTAACATGATTCTCTACAACTTTGATATTTATAATTCATCCAAATTCCAATAATATCATAGTCAATTATTTAATCAAAGTGTAGTGCATAAAGTTGTCTCTTTTTCTTTAAACTTTTTCAGCCTTTAACTTTAATCTTTCGATACTCGTATCATCAGATTATAATTTAATATGTCATTAAAACTTTGCTCCAACACTCACACGTTGATTGAGCAGTTACGTCGTCATAATTTTTTGTTCTCAAATTGATCGAGCAACTATGTATCCCTAATAGGTCATAGTACAGACTTTCAAGTGGTTGAGTGACTATGTATCTCTAACGGGTCATAGTTCTCTCTAAATTATGGATGTACTCATGGGTCACACGATCCATTTATCATAACAGATATTTATTGGAATTAAATATGGGTAAGAGCTCATTAAGTGCGAGTGAGAGATTGTTGGACTTGCGCCCCTAATGGGCCTTTGACATGCCAAAGCCCATGTCAGTTTGGTAAACTGCAAAGCAGTTTTGCCAACAGCACACACATGCTTATATATATATGAATGCTTGGTGTTAGTGCACGGGTGCATGTGTGTTGTCCAATGGACTGCATTGGACATCCACTACAGTTTTATGCACGGCCGCAAGGCTGTCGAAATCCTCCTGCAATTTCGATGTAGTTCGAGGTGTATGGATTGTGAACTTGTGGTTCTTTTCCGTACGTGATTAGAATCTCGATGACGAGTCCGAAACAATGTAGAAAAGTTTTGACGATCCGTTCTTCCGTTGTGAGGTCTTTCAATAATACCCTCTTATTATTTGAACCAATTCCTTCAAATCGAATAAAGAGGACAAATAAAAGCCACGACTCCTCTTTGTCACCATCACTATTCACTACTGTGAACACGCGAGCAGCCTTGAGGTCCTTCATCAAATCCATTTTCAATAGTAACTTTTGTTTATCACTTGACTAAAATAATAAGTTAAATTAACAAACATGTAACCAATTTTTTTCGCAAAAAGAAATCAACTTTAGCACTTCAATTTATCAGTATTAGCAAGTCAAACGAGCCCTTAACATTATAATATTTTTTTCATAATATTAACAATATGAATTTGTAATTATGAGTCATCATAGTATTTTCTTTACATATTTGATTTGCAAATAATTTATATTTCTTAATAATGTAAATTAATTTAACAATTAGAATTTTGAATTTCCTAGGAAGAAATTGTTCATTCAGATTATCATCAAAGTGGCAATATATATCTTCTTTTCATATTTCTACTTATGATCTTATGTAATAAAGGACAAAAATCACACATCTTATTATCACTATACATTTTTAATTATTATTTATATTATATTATTATTCATACTAATGATTATAATAATTGGTATGGATATGATATTTTGTATAATACATTATTACCATTTTATTTACCAAATAACATTTTTTTACATATTTAACTATTATAACTTTATCATTAGAGCTTATAAATTCCATTTTAATTGTATAAAGTTGACATTATTAATAAAATGACATTTTAATAAAAATATAATATTTAGAAATGTTTTCTTATGCACAAACATAGTTATTTAGTAGATTAGTTGTATATAGTTATCCACATTCTAGTAATTTAACAATTGATCGTCTGTTTTAAACAATGTAGATTATTGGATAATATTGAGAGGCACCTTTTTTCCGTATGGAGGCAAATGGAGGTGTGTTCCCCGTCACATGACATCATTCAACTTAAGCTTGTGGACGTTCAGTGTTGTACAAAAAATATATGCAATCGTCCCACACTGCGTAAATTTCTCCTTTATGACGTAATCTTGGAAGGTCAATCGTAGAACATTAGTTTTTTACATTTTTTACTTTTGTATTGAGACTCCATCACCTACGGTATATTAGGGAGGAGTCAACTAGTACTTTGTACATAATACAAGTTTCCTAATTATACTATTTGACCTTGAGCGTGGAATAGAGTAATTTAGACCTACTATAACATCTCAAGATTTCAATAAGGGCAATAGAGTAATTTAGACCAAGTTAACGATTAAAAAGGATAAATTGAAAAGGAAAAAGAAAAAGAAAGAAAGATTAAATCCTATTAGGAGTAGGAATCATAATTAGAATGAGATTTGGTTATACTTCATATTTTCTTAACATAATGGAGTGGTTGGGTCCTCGTGACATCTCGAAAGATGATGTAATGGATTCTTGAACCTTGTTTGGACTGAATCCTAGGTTAGTTTGTATGATAAGGGTAGAGAGATTTTTAATGATTCCTAGCACAAGAGTGTAAGAATCTACATTTTAAAACTATGTTAGTTTGGCATCCAACTATTTTATCTTGTTCATTAGTTGATTGTTATTAGTTTTAACGACCCCGGTTTCTAAAAAAGATGAGAAAATAATATTTTATTATTTTTATGAGAAATATGGTCATTAATATTATTATAATTGATAATTTCGCAAATAAAGGAAAACAAGGAAAGAGTTTAATTAAGGACAAGATGCATTATGGAATTATTTAATTAAATTCAAAATTATCAAAATTTTTAAAAGAGATTAATTAAAAGATTAAATTTGATTGAGATTGAAAGTTATAGATGGATTAAAAATCAAGGATCTAGAGCTCTATAAATAAATCCTTAGTCCGGCCATCAAAGGAATTTTTCTCTTTGATTCTCGGTGATCGGCAGCAGAGGCGTGATGTCCAGGCGTGATTCGCTGTCGAACGGCTAGGCGTGAAATGAGGTACGTAAGGGAGATCCGTAGGATTATTTAATAATTGATTCTTCTTTGCGATACTATTGTTATCGGCCGAAAAACATAGACGGGATCCGTAGGTTTAGTGCATGGTAAGATTATTTATTTAAATTGATTGATGCGTCATAGTTGATTTCTCTGCATAGTGCGCCTTGATTTTTTTTAATGACTGAGAGAAAAGAAGATATAAAATATCACATCGGATAAAAAAGGGAATTACGAACGGGCGCAAAACCAGGAGAGAGAGAAGGGAATTGAGAAAAGGATATTGACTTTCTTGGTCAGCAAGAAAAGAATTTAAAAAAAATAAATGGAGAGAAAATAAGGAAGAATAAATGTGAGTTATATTATTAGTTTTTTTTTCTATAATAATTGTTTTGTTGTTATTATTATTGGAATATGATATATTGATTGTACTATTATTGATTGGTCCTGATTAAATTACCATCATATTTGATTATATTATTATCATACCTGATAATAGTATTATTTTATCAAATCATATTGTCATCATATCCGATCATATTTTATTATTATATTCAATCTTATTGACGATTATGATACTGATCCAATAGTTTTTCTGATTGGGTCTTGTTTCACCTAAATTAAATTGCTAAAAAATATACATTTTAGGTAAACAAGATAAAACTGAAAGCTGCTGGATCTTCATGTTCTCTGATTGTCTCCAAGCCCCCGAGCCATATTATTATTGAATTAAATTGAATGGGGCAGATAGTGTACCTAAAGGTTTGATGCATTATCATGCTTTATAGAAGCTATAAGTGTTCTGTGTTTGGTCATGGTCCCCCACTATTCATGAATAATTATTAGCGCTATATTGTTGGGTGGCTTGCCGTGGCACTGATCCCTCACTGACCTACATGAAAGAGATATGGAGTTTTCCTTAATTGACCGAGCGCTCCTCATCGAATTGGATAACTCCGAACATTGTAAATTGAATTGAATTGAATTAAAATCGAATCGAATTGAGTTGGATTGAAATTGAATAAAATTGAATAGGTCATGGTCATTTGGATACTAGCGTTGATTGACATTGCCTCGGCCCATTGAATCAAATGGAATTATTATTGACTAATGATCATTGATATTGAATTGAAAATTATTAAATTGAATAGTGCTATAATGATCAGGCATAATTGATATTGTTAATTGTTAAATCAATATTGATCGGTCATTTGACCTTTTCCAGATCCTTCCTATTGATCTATGATTTTATTGTCCTATCTGATTGATCAAACAATTATTAATTGTTATCGCTATTGATTCATCTTTTGATCATAGCATGACATAATTATTCATATTGATAAATCATTATATTGTTAATCGATTATTGTATTGATTGTTCAATTGACTCATCATTGATCATATTTTATTTTCGATTGAGCATATTGATTGTTTAGTAGATCCTCTGTACTGAGTATTTTTATACTCATGATTTTTTTCCTGTACTTAGATCCCTGAAGATGAGAGAGCTATAGATGGCTATCCTCAGTGACAGACAAATGTTGCTCATGTTCTAAATTGAGTGGTCTAGTTTTTATTATTTCTGCATTTATTAGAATTATGAACTTATTAATATTTTAATTATTTTGAATATTATTGATTATTAGCTATTATTATTGATAAAAAATCTTCCGTATTTATTGTTTATATTTCGCAAAAATATTTTATGAAAAATTGAGTAGCGTCTCTGGGATAACTCTGAGCACGTGAAAGACACATGGATCTCAGGACATTATAGTAGTACTCTCTTGAAAGGAGTCTCTATGCCCTGATGATCATCATCAATTGGAGTTTCTTTCTTAGTAATGTTCTTGAAGTTTTAGTTATCGATATTTTCTCAACTTGGTTCCATTTATTGTTCGATTTGGATTTCTTAATTTCTTCAAAGCTGTAAAGTTTGGAAATGAATCACTCTGTATGGATGGACACCATACTATGCTACAAGGAGTTCCATACACTTGGAGCTTGAGTTATATACATTGAGAGTAACAAATTTTTAAAACTTCTCTGGAAAAGGATCTAGTGGGGTACCCACCTATATACCCACTTATGATGAGAGTATTACAATTTTGTCAAGTAACTCCACGAGAACTCATTTGTTTGAGATTATGTTGAGTTCGCTTAAATTCGAGTCTTTTCTATCGTATTTTGCAAGGCCTAATCCAAAAACACAAAATTCTAACAACACAATCCATAAATTATGTATTATTTACTTATTGTTTCTCCCGGAGGACTGTAAGCAGAGTTGATTATAACTTCCTAATGAATTTTCAAAGAGCTCGATGGTTCAAAAGTATAAAGGGCTTGATATGATGGCTTATGACACTCAATGGGCATATATTCAAAATTCACTTTTGAACAAATAGAATATGAATTGATTGTATGACAATGAAAGAGTTCAACATTATATGTACACTTTCTGAGTTTCAAGGAGCTTATTTATAAACTTCGGTGTTGACTGTTCAATTGCATTCAGGGACTCGAACTCGATATCTCTGCTTAAGCGAGAGGAGCCACTACTACTCCACCCAATCTTTGTTGGTAAGTATTCACCTTCTTTATCTAGATAAATCACTACTACTACTTCTTTAATGTTATATTGCACATCTTCAACTTGAATAGTCTCAAATTTCAAAGGCAATTCTTCATTGCAAAATTGCACGAAAGGGATCTCAAACATTCGATTAATCATGTTCTATAATTTAAGTTGAATCTTCTTGATCATTTTTTTTGTCATAAAAAAGAAATTTTGATTTATTATCTACATTCTTCATATTTTATTGAGACTTCTGTGATTGTTGAAAAAAGTACACCAACCTATTATGGTTGTGGGAAGTGCTCTTACAAAATTCCTGGTTAATGGTGATATTATCCAATTGGGTCATGGTTCCTACAACTTTGTCAAAACATGTCAAGCTAAATTAAGCCATTTTTCTTATATATACACATCCTTTTTCCATTAGGAGAGTCAGCATCGCCATGGAGTCATCTCCCATCCTTTTCTCATCAGTGACTCTAAGTATCAAACGTAACATGCTCGCATTTGCACAAAATATTATCCGTTTGTACCTTGCTTGCACATTTTTGCCAATATGTGTGAGTTAATAGATGATTTGTCCATGTAAAACTAGATTAAGACAAGCCTCTTTCATCTATTACCTTCTACGCTCTTCCTCTTATGAAATTTAGCGTCCTCATTAATTGGTTGCAATTTCGCACATAACGACTTTGATACTACATGCAAGATCTCTAGTAAAACATGATGTTTGCTTCAAGCCTTGGCCGATACACATTTATCAAAAAGCGTGATTTGTTCATTTGTGATTAACCCAAAGCGCATGCATTCTTCTCTTCCAACCAATTGACCAATCGGGATAGAGACTGATTCAAAAAATATCAAATGCACCAAAAGATTGGCAGGATAATCTATAACAGCATAGAGCATGCAGTATTTAACAAAGAAAACAATCCTATGAGTTTCTTGAAGAAATGAAGTATAAATTGATTATTCGATAATGAGAATTTTAAGCCTATCATAAACTTCTACAATAAAATATAACTTTTAAATAAAAATCCAAATATTGTATCCCATATGTACTATTGTACTACATTATGTCCCCCACGAAGGGGAGAGAGTCGCAGGCAGCTTTCTTCGCTCACTAGGTCGAGATTGAAAAAACTTTGATACTTCTGAATGGTCTCTCAATTAGAAAACAAGTCCCCCTCTTTGCATCTAAAACTGAAAGGAAAAGAAAAAAAAACTTTTTTATAACTACATATGCAATTAACTTATTCAAATGTGCATTAGTTACATTTCTATAAAGAAAAAAGTTTACAACAACAACAATAAAATCTTATCCCACTAAGTGAGATCGGCTACATGAATCATACGAAGCCAATTCGTTGATTCATATTCATGAGATTTGATAGGATTTTACGTTGACTGTCGGAGCCTAACACAATCCTCCTCCTTTATTCAGGCTTGGAACCGACTATAAAACATAGAGGAAGTTCTATAAAGAAAAAAGTTTATACATACATAAGATGATTAATAACTCTTTCCCCCTTGGAGTATATAGTGTCGTTTCATAAACATGACGAACACGAATGATGGTTAACTATGCTATCTTTTGTGACAACTCTGCTTATTATGTTGAATAAAATATATATGCATCACATTTTTCTATTGCGTGTATGCGTCCCACATTGAGCCATTGGCTATTAATCATACTTAAAAATAAAATTGATGGTGCGGATATGTTTGGATACATACAAAACATTTGTGCTGCGTATCCACTGACCTCTTATTGTAGGGTCATTAATGATGGGGGAGACGGAACTGATCAAGTTTTTTCTCCCGACAACTAGGTACCAAACTAATCCGGTTAGGCGGGTTAACACTGATGTTTTCTTCGGAGGCTACTAGTGATAAACCTTCAGACGTATATAAAGAAGATGGTGAAGTTAGGAAGCATCAACAAATTTAAGTCAATAGAAATATTGTACAAGATTTCCAGAGAAAATGAATGTGAAAATTTTCTCATTACTTGAGAAAAACAAAAGAACAAAATCAATAGTTGACGTCTTTCGACAAAAAAAAAAGAAAGAACTGCAATTTGAATTGGCGTGTTGGATTAACCAGGTTGCAGCTCTAAAATTGTGAAAAAAATTGCATACCAGGTCCGTGAATGCATATCCCACCCTCAGATAGCACATCTATCATCATCATCAAGGAGGGATAACAAGAAGGTTATTTTCAAAACCATTGTTCTGCACTATTGGACGCAGTGGATCAACTCGCCACTCGCCATCAACAATGAACTTAAACTGTACAAAGACAAAAAAAAGTCACTGTGTTGCTTCCTGCACAGTTATTTTGAATTCAAGTGTAACTGCAATCTGATTCTCACCTCGTACCGGCCAGGATACAGTTTGAGATGCAAAGAGAAAATGCCTGAACTTGACCTCTCCATGCGCCTCTGCATGACAATACATGGGAAGACTGAATTATGACCAGAATCAGTAAATTCATGGCTAGCTAGTTCTGACAGAACCCAGAGGCTACCTTTAATGTGGTGTAATAGTTAATGAACACTATAAGCACATAATTCTTTGATGTTCCAGGATTATAAGACTCGTGGAATATCCAAAGTTCTCTATGCACCATGTAAAGATGAGAATATTTCTTTTTTCTAGGTAAGAAATATTCTCTATAGTTCAAAATCCATTTTTTGTAGAGATGTATATATTAACTATACAAATAAGGAATAATTTTATGATTTGCCATTGTGTGCATGTAGCATCCAAGAAATGACAAACAACCAGCTTAAAAAATAGAAATCGTTACTGTTGACAGGTAAGGTTCATGATGCACTTCACTCTGGAAATACATCAGCAAACTAGAAAAACCTACATTTCAAACTATTGAGAAGGGTTTTGTTCCAACATCCTCACATACAGGTCCAGGAAGGAGCTGTTTTCCATCTTCACCGTCTTCAAGGCGATTTGACTACTACAAAACTGGTTGATCTTTCAATAACAACAGATGCCACACAAAGAACATCCATGGCTCAGGTCTGAAATTTGTCCAGGGACTGGACCTCCATCACGTAAAGTGCTGTGTTGTCTCCTTTACTATTTGATATTTCTGTACATCTCACGAGTGATGATCCTATTTATCCTCTGTACCCTTACCACTCAATTATGATGATCAATACAGTGAGAATGGAATGATTAAATAAAAAATAAAAAAGGTAAGACTCTTGATGCACTCTGCTCTAGAAACACATTGTCAAGCTAAAAATAATCTACTTCAAGAATGAAGATTTACCACTGCATTTGTACAAATGAGATCTCAGATTGATACTAGAATTTCAGGGAAACAGGTTTTCAACCGTTGTGAACTCTGAAAGTGACAATGCTTCTAGACTTACATCTTGAATCAACAAGGAAAAATGACAATGCTCAAGACTTACATGTGTGGTCCACCCATCAAAAGATCCAGCAAGTAGAACTTCTGAAGCAGAATTAGGCCAAATAATGCAGGCAGTACGAAGAAGCCGAAAAGCATTTTGAGCAGCACTTAGTCTTCTTTGTTTCTCTTCCATTAATTTCTGTGATTCTCTGAAATATATTCTTTGCATTACCAACAGCAGATTTTGAGAGAGAGAGTTATTTAAGACCAAACTCAGAACATGACTTACATAATTTGAAGAGCCATTTTCCCTTCTAGAACTGCTAATTTTGCACAAATAGAGCGGAGCTTATCTTTGGTTTTCATTATCTCATTTTCTTGAAGCTCCCAAGCATCAGATAGGCTGTGCAGATCACTTAGTGATTGTTCCTGGATACAAATATAAAAATAAGATCCAAATAAATGACAAGAATGAGGAGCTCACAATGTTACAAACAGATATTGAAAGTGACAATTTGCATAATTGCAACAAGAAATTTTGTCATTGTTCCTAGATCAACTCTTTGGATTAGCACAGTGTTTCCTCAAATTCAGAAAACATGAAGCGCTAAGACATTAGTTTATTTCTAGTCATATATTTTTTTGAGAGTATTTCCAACATGTATTGATAAACCACATTATTTTCTCTTTAGATTCCCAGTCATATGTGTATATATATATATTTATATAACGTACCAGAGGAATACAATCAATATGTTGAATTTATTCTCCACAAAAGAAGCTAGAGAACAGTTGACCACATGATGATCAATAATATTCTTAGGAAACAAGATCGGGTTTTGAAGATTTTGTCCTAAGACATTATTGTTGAGTTATGGGATATAGCTCAAGATGCTTGAGGTAAAACGCCCAGATGTTTGAGAGAACTTGCTTCCTTTTCTGCATTTTAAAGAACATAAACTATCAAACTATATAAGCATTATCACCATTCTTTTTGACGAGATCACCATATTCATTATGTAGCCAATCAAATGGTTCAGTCCAAAGTAGCCCATTGGGAAGCTACCAGAAACCATAACATTTTTTTTTTGAAACAAAGAAACCATAACATTTTGCATTTAATGATGTACTCTTTTTACTCAAAATGAACACAATCCTTCTTACAGTTCATAAAGTAGGGATTCATCTTAAGCTATTACCTTACTAAGAGACGACAACAACAACAACAAAGCCTTATCCCACTAGGTGGGGTCGGCTACATGGATCATACGACGTTCGTTGATCCATGTTCATAAGATTCGACAGGATTTTACGCTGGCTGTCGGGGCCTAACACAACCCTCCTCCTTTATCCGGGCTTGAGACCTATTACCTTACTAAGAGACGTCCAAACAATTTTCTGGCGAATGTCAGGTACCAATCATGTAGAAAATAGAACATTTTAGACGAAGAAAATAGAACTAAAAGCATGGCATACCTCGCGTGAAATTACATCGTCAGGTCTTGATCTAAGTGAATGAAGTGTAGTGGTGAGATCTTTCGCTAGATGTTGAAGTTGTAAGCGTATGTGACTTTTGTCGAAGATTAACTCATTTGTTTGAGCTTCAGGTTGCATCGTATAGTCAACGGGATTCTCACTGCTCACAGAATCAGCATTTTGGATATCATGACCAAATGCAGCCTTTTCTTCTGTAGGGACAATTTCACCAGCTGCAAAACACAAATATTATTACAATCATGTAGATATTAAATCCAGGCGCCAGAAAGAGATAACCTTCAAAATCTCTAGCAGGAAATCCCAGTTCTTGGATACTCCACGCCCTCCAATTGTCATGCTGTGGCATTCTGTCACCATCAACATCCCCTAGCTTTCTGTTTTGCATTTGATCTTCCCCATAATTTTGTAAAAGTGTCTTATCATGTTCTGATGGCACACTTCTATCATCATCAGTGCCAATCCGTGTGTGGCTAACTAATGCTGCATAGATAGAGTTAATGATCTAAGTTCCTCACAGTTATAGCCTTTGCAGAATAAAAAAGTGGCCTAGTATCAGTATATAGTTAAAGACATGCCGAAGTAGTGGTCAACAATGCAAAAAAGACAACAAATATCAAGAGCGTAAAATGTAAATAGAACCTTAAGTGTTACACATATAGGTTATGTGTTAACTTCATGAATTCATTTCCTTTACGTGGCTTACAAACAACCAAAACTTAAATGAACACAACAAGCAGCAGAAACAAAAGTGATATTTTGTCTCGTAAAATGTAGACCCTTTTATTGCATAAACTATCTGTCAAAAAAGGTATCAAAAGAAAATTTATTTTCCACAAGAACATATCCTTGAAAAATTAGGTTTAACAACTCAACCGATCATTGAATATGCACCAATTAATTTCTTAAATCGTTAGTCATAAACTAGTCTTGGAGGGGTTTCATCTTTTCCTTTCGGTCATCAAAGATCAAAGATCCACTAATACAGTGTATGCAACAACAACAACAACAACAAAGCCTTATCCCACTAGGTGGGGTCGGCTACATGGATCATACGACGCCATTCCGCTCTATTAGTAACCAAACCTTTCGGTATATTATCACCAATAGATCTTGCTCTATTAGTTCGTCAAGTGTCCGCCTTGACCTCTCTCTTGCTTTTTTAATCGGACTCCAGATTATTTGATCTACTCTTCTTACTGGCGCATCTAATGATCTTCTCTGAACATGACCAAACCATCTCAAACGATTCTGTACCATTTTCTCACTAATAAGAGCCACTCCAACTCGTTCACGTATATGGTCATTCCTAATCTTATCTAATCTTGTATGACCACACATCCATCTCAACATCCTCATTTCGGCTACCCCCACTTTACGTTCATGTTGTTCTTTCATAGCCCAACATTCACTACCATATAACACTGCCGGTCTTATAGCAGTACGATAGAATTTTCCTTTAACTTTATTGGATAATTTTCTATCACAAAGAACTTCAGTGGCTTTCCTCCACTTACATCAACCAGCTTGAATTCTATAATTAACATCGTCATCATTCTCACCATCTTGTCTTACAATTGATTCTAAATATTTAAACTTTGTCACTTGAGGAATTATATCCTCCCCTAGCCTAACTTCCAAATCGTCTCTAAGTTGTTTATTAATACAGTGTATGCAACACGGGCCTGAAAATTAGGACACAGTAGCAATCATGTCCATTCATAACCAGGATGGATCTAAATAGAATCAGTGCTTGTTATATATAAAGAGCAATATCAACATGGAATTGCGGTCAATTTGAGGCTGCAAAGAGAATACTTTTTATATAAATAAGAAAAGAAAATAGGTATTTCAGCTAAATAATTTATTTCTTACTTATTATGGATTGGGCCTGAGTTATCAAATAACTATTCTATTTCAACTTACAATGATCTAGACCAGGTACACGGTGGTTGAATTTGTGATCCCAAGATGACCTGCGATCATTACAAGTATACCATGTACACACCCTCATTACCAAATCTGATTGAAGTTAAAATCCACGAAACCAGATACCTGTTTAGAACAGGTTTAGTACAAATACACACATGATTCATGCTGTTTTGCCTGACATTTTCTGCTAATAAAGTCACTTATAAATGTCAATGCCTTTTATCTTTTTTTTATCAAAAGAAGGAATGTCTCCTTTCCTAGTGTATCAGTTTCATCCATTGTCCCTTCTCCCTTCTCATCTCAGCACAGTCTATAATTTCATGAAGTAATATTATAAGCTCATAACTTATATGTTCTTACACTCTGATGTCTTTACATAATTCAGGCGTCGAACAATTTCATCATTCTGTAGAGTTCAATTTCATCATTCAAGATCTTTAAATTTGCACGGAATGAAACTATGCTAATGTTTTTTTTTTGTTATAGTCTCTCTTTGGAAGATCTTGATTATAGAGATGTTCATTGGTTTTGCATTTCATCTCTCCTTGGAGTCTATTGTGACGGTTAGGGCTTTCATCCTTCGAGTGTTTAGGTCCATAGATTACTATTTCTCTTCATTTCTTGTGGCTGATTTTGGAATCATGTAACGTTAGTTTCTACTTAAAGAGCAGAAAACGCAATTCGCGCATTCATGGAGAACGTAATCAATATGAATATACAAACAGAGAAGTACATATCCAAAATTAAAGAGAAAAACGCAGGGGTATTACTCGGGCCATGTCCAGTGCTACCACCAAAGTCTCCACTGCTTGCGCGCTTGCTCTTCAATTCAACACCCAAAGCCAAGTTCCTTTCTTTCTCCAGCCTTTTAAGAATACCTTCAATCCCAGCGGCATCTTCTAGATGATCAGCCTCCCTTTAGGATTCAACAACCAAGTAAAGTCTAGTTATGGAAGAAACAAAAGAAATATCATGAGAGAAACAGAGGACCAGAACTCACAAGGATCTCCCCGAGGAAGATGCTTCTGCGGCAGAAAGATCCCCGTCCCAATCGAATACGACGTCGTCATCATCACTCCAAGAACCAGCCCAACTCGAATCCCTTTCTTGAAGCATCCTCTCATCTTCCTGGGTGGCCCCAGCACTTGCCAGTAAATCCGAACGCTTCGGGCAGCTTCGGCCATCGTCTTCGCTATTCTCCTCCTCTTTATTCTCTTGGCCATCGCCAAGGTCCCAGCCGTAGGACAGCCATCCGCCGTACGCGGCAACTGCCTCCGCCAGGTCGGACCTGCCGGCCTCGATCAGCTCCTGCCGCGACGGGAACTCGCCGGGGTGCGGCGAGCGCCTCATGAACTCGTATATCTGCTCCTCCAGGTGGAGCCCCCGCCCGTCCATGGCGAAGGCGTCGTCGTCTCCATCCTCGGCCCTCGCCGCCCAGGGCCCACGAGGCCTCCGCCTCCTCCTCCTCCTCCAACACCACCTCCACCTCCACGACGCGACCGTCGACGGCGTCGGGGCGGGGAACCCCAAGGACGGCGAGCGACGGGGGAGGCTGCTACGGCGAGCGGAGGAGGGGGGAAGGAAGACGGAGGGAGAAGAGCGAGCTCCGATCGAAGCCATCTCGCGGCATTTCTCCGATGGGCCCACGAGCGGATTGAACTGCTCCTTTATGAGGCTCCTCCTTTCTCCTTTATTTTGGGAGCGGCAGCGGAGCGGAGCGCTATTTTTATTGGAGGCGGTGGAAAGCAGAGAGAGAGAGAGAAGGCAAAAGAAACGTAGCGCAAAAGGCGCGGCGATGACGAGCGAACGAACGAGCCAAATGCTTGCGGAAGGAAGCGGGCAGGGAAAGGCGGGTGAGCGGGCAAAAGCGATGGCGACACCGCCGGTGAGACTGTGAAGATTGCAAAAAGGGACGTGGAGAGCGAGTGCGATAGAGACGACGTGTTGTGATAAGGCGCTGATGGTTGCCTTGCCGGTGGTACCAACACGAGAACATTTTAAGGTAAGGTAACGCCCGGCCGGCACAACAAATCCGAACGCTGCAGCAGCATTTTTGTTGTTACTTGTCGTTGTTATTATTAATTATTGTTAATCATTAGACACCTTAACTTAAAAGGTTTTAATCGACACAAGTATCCCCAATATGGATGGAATCTAATAATTAAAATTTTGGCTACAAGCAATAATTTTGGGCATCGAGAAATAGTCGTTATCAAGATCGCATAGGAGCACTTGAATATGATTAAATTTTGAAGTAAAAAAGTATTTTAACTCTCCAAATCAATTTATATTATGTGGGAAAAAAAATTTGTTGGTCAGAATCTCGAAAATTTATGTCGGGTGTAAATGATGAATACATTATATTCTAAACTATAGCATCTTTTGATGCAATTTTTCTTTTTTATCTAATATTATTAAATAATATTTTAGTCGATAAATTGGCAAGGGCATTTCATATATAAGTTATGTTGACATGTATTTATCAAATTTATATGTTGGGTAAAAAATTTTACATATCAGGTAAAATGAAGTTAATACATGGCCTTTTTTCTTTTATTAAAAAACACCATACATTTATTAAAGTCCTAATTTCTATATCGGGAAATTGATGTCCTAGGTTTTCAAAATTTTTTTTTTTTACTTTTTTCCACCCAATACAGTGCACGTAGTGCAATTTCTTTTATCTTACTAATATGGTCAAAATATAATTTAAACCCTATGTTCTGGTACATCCGAAAACCAAAGGATGCCCAAACTATACTATCCTTCATGCTTTGATTTCTTCGACTAACACCACAGAGCATATTATAAGATTTCTTAAAGTCCAATTTTATTTTCTAACACGCTTAATGGCGTGATGGCCTGATGGAATGTATTTTTTTGTGAATATTAGAAAAAAATATTAGGTTAAAGTTGTAAGGGATATAACATTTTTTAGCATACTAATTTATAATATGTGTGCACCTTTCTTTATTGTCTTTACGTTTATACAGTAATTATATTATTTAATAAATATATTTTATTTGATTTGAATTCACTTGATGAATATTACTCTTTATCCCATATGAACACAAATAAAATATAAATTATTTATTAAGATATTAAACAAATATTAGAAAACGAGAGAGGAGGGGTGCAACTCCCCCTCTTTTTTTTTTTCTTTTTTGTAAGTAAAATATATATATATATTATTTTATTATTAGAGCACATAAAAATATGGATATACAGTATTAATTTTTTTTATTAAGATGCTAACTTGGCATACTCTAAAATAAAATAAATATATTTATTAAAGTAATATATAAATATTATAAGAAAAGAGAAACATGTTGCACCCTCTCTCCTAGAACTTTTTAAAATTTATCTTATGAATATTTATATATTAAAATTTTATTTCAATTCAAGTTATAAATAATTTCAACATCCTTTTATCCTCTCTTTTCTTACATTTTTTTACTTTAAAATAATTAATTATATATATTATTTTTAATAAATATATGATATTTTAATTTTAGTTTAGCGTCACATCAATATTTTAATCAACACATTAATCTGAAAACCTATTATTGTAAGTTGAGATATTTTGTTACAAATTTGTAAGTTGAGGGACTCATTTGTTACAAAGTAAAGTTTGGAAACTAAAACTGAAAGTTAAGGCCTGAATATGTCTAGAAAAGGGTAAATGTCCCCGATGTCTTCTTCCTCAAAATTTATTTTGCAATATAACTGCATCCAATAATTATTTTTTTTCAAAATGTAGTCAATCTTCTCAATATTTTTTCCAAAGTAGCACACTATTAAATAATAAAATAAAATAATAACTTATAACCCCTCTAGCTCCACTGCCTCGGGGGAGGACCTTTTCTTATTTTTTTCTTAATATTTATATTATTTTATTCATTTATATTTATTTTATTTATTAATGATGTATTATATAGGTAAAAGTAACTTTAAGATTATTGAAAGGGTAGTTGGTGAAATAAGAAGGACAATTTTGTTAAAAAGTAAAATTTGAGATAAAATTCAAAGACATTTCCTAAAATTTATTCATAAAAAACTGATATTTCTATTTTATTTTTTAGCCTTTTTAATTCCAAGACATAAAAAATTGTAAATCTTAGGAGACCGATTGGAAATTAAAACTGGAGTTCTTCCGAGTTTCAACTGAATAGTTGAATTGACATATTAGTCGGAGTGTATTTGGATGGAGTGGAATTTGATGATAAGGAATAAGATAGTTGATGTGATAGGAAAAATAAATGTGATAAATTAATTTTAGTAGGTGTTTAAATTAAAAATATGTATTGTAAATATATGTTATAAATTTGTTAAATATATATATATATATTAAAAATATGACAAAAATTTTGTTAAAAATATATTATTAAATATAAAAATTAATTTTTTAATAATTTAAATTTATTGAAAAAAATTAAATAATAAATAATATTATATTAATCCTTTATTATTTATATTTTATATATAAGAAATATATTAATTTATATAAGATAGGTTAAAAAATGATAAGAAAAAAATTTGAAGAAAAAAGAAAAACGTCAACTCCAAAAGAAAGTGAAAATAAAAAAAAAATAATAAGTTCACGTGGAACAAGCACCTTGAAACCAGGGTCACATCTTTAGTTCCAAAGCTATTAAATGCGGCTTAATTCCGCTTTGAAAATCAAGCCTCATTGGGATGTTGGTAATCGGGAGTTAGTTCCATCCGATTCAGTTACCAAACGCCCCATAAGCATCAGATCCCATGTGAATAAATTATGAGATACATATCTTTGTCAAATAATTCATTATGTCACTCGGCTCTTATGTAGAACATGAAAACTAATAGAAATTTCGAAAATAAGATTATTTCTTATTTAAGGATAAAAGATAAAATAGAAGATGACTTTGTTTTATTCGGTCCAAGAGGTTAATTTAATCTTATTGTTATTAAATAATTATTATTTTAAAAAAAATAATATTATTGTTATTTTATATCTCCATCGAAGGACATAATATTTTGCTTTAAAGTTTTGTTTTTAAAATATTGTTTCGTTTTTTAGAAATATATAAAAGTAACTTATATATTGTCAATAAAAATAAATTATTTAAATTTTGATAAATTTATATTCTTTTTAGACGGAGTTTGATTTGTGACTAACTATTTATAGAATAAAAGTAATTATTCTATTAAATTAATATCTATTTCTAAGATTAATCTGATAATAAATGCTATTCCAACTTTATAGTGTAATAATGTATCTGTGCAAAATTTACTATTCATGAGTTCAAAAAATATCGTAATGACAAATTTGTCTTTTGTTCTTTTTAAATTTATATATATATATATATATGAATGTGTATTTATTATTCATAATAGAAAATTTTAAATTAATTACAATGTAATATGATAACTTAGTTTAAAACATTCAATATAATTTGTTAATTTTTATGTGACTTTTTAATTATGATATATTATAATAGTGTAGTGATATATATATATATATATTAACATTCGTATTAATAATTTGTATAAATAATATGCGATAAATATTATTTGATTATGCCATGTACCTTTCGAGCCATGTGCATTATGGACTACTCATTGATTAATTGTGTATTCTCCTTTCATATATAAAGTTTAAACTAAAGCAATTAATATTAACCAATATTCTTTATTATTCCAATTTAATAAATAAAATTAGTATTTTTTATAATATTACATGCGAGTGTACTGGTATTATGGGTCGAACTTAATCCAGCCCGACTAAATTTGGTTGAATCAAGTTGTTACCCTTTTTTGGCATTACTAATTACACAAGGATAATGAATTAATATTTAGAAAATTATATAATATTGAATCAATAATGTGATAAATAACATTGCAGACAACTAAGTTGTTTAAAATAAAACAAATACTAGAAAGTAACAACAATAAATTTTTAAAAGAATTTAAATGAAGAAAGAGAGGTCATATAACAAGTAATAACATATATATATCTATATATATATATATGTGTGTGTGAAGAACTAAAGAAAGAAGAACAAATATTCAAATTTAATTAAATTCGAATTTCACTAATTATTTCATAACCGCACTTATTAAAAATTCATCTCTACTCAAATTTCTTTTTATCTCCTCCATAATTTCGCTCAATCAAACTCTATGTCCGTCTTTTATCAATAACTTATATTACCCAAACTATACCTTTATTTTATCTTTTTATTTCTTCATTTTCTCTAATTTTCAAAATTCTTTAATTTCATAATAATTTATCATATAATTTTTGGATTAAAATAATAATAAATATCATTTTAATGGCTGAAATATTTTTTAATCCATAGAACTTTCACTCTTATCCTATTTAGAAGTCTATAATCATTACACATTTTTTTGGATTTCAAATCAAATTGAAATATCTAATCACAATTTCTACTTCCAATAGGATTAAGTCTTTCTTTCTTTTCCTTTTTCCTTTTCTAACCATACTTTTAATTTGCAAATTACTTTATTGCCCCTATTGAAATCTTTGGGTGTTACACTTTCACTTGGTGTGCAAAAGAGTGCATGAACTGATTTCTCATTTGCCTGGTATGACTTAGGAAATTATACATATAAAGTAGTTGTAACTTTATATTCTTCCCTTTTCTATCTAAGATATTTTTGCCTCGGAACAACGCTTGATTATTTGTTTTGAGAGAATGGTGCGTGACATTGTGGTATATATCACATTTTTTTCTTAATAATTCAACATCTAATATATAAAGTGTGCATGTCAACATGTGATTTTTTGTTCACTTCTCTTATTTCTGGTTTAGTGGTTCTCATTCTTTCCTTTTATCATTGTTTCGGTCTTCATTTTTTTTTCATCACTGCATTTGAATGTGTTGTATCATTTTATCCATTCAAATTAGCATCTTCATGTCTCAATTGGATGTTGAGTTATAGTGCAATGTGGATAGGTCTCCAAACCTAACATATTTATGTGACCAAGGCTTCATGCTTAATTTTATGTCTAATTATGTGTAGTGTTTTTCAATGGGCAATAAAGTAAATATTTATGATAATTAATGATGGATGATCATGATTGATTAAGAAATAGCTCAAGGCTCAATAGCAGTAAAAAACTCTAGTTGAGAGCTATAAATATGGTCTAAAGGGTGACTAAAAAGTATTATTTACTTCCAAAGAATTTTTGTACGAGAGCCTATCTTTCTCCTTCATTTTTTCACAAATCGATGCGATATACCATTTCGAAGCCCCGACAAAGGAGAATAAGATCCAAGTGATAGTCAAAGATTTCTTAATGTTAATAGGGAGAAGTTGTCTGCTAAAGTCACGACGTCCATGCAGTCTAGTTGGTTTTTCAACCAATATAAGGTACGTAGGAGATCCCCATGTCATCGGTTTTCCACGATATGGACCCCAATACTCTTTTCCATTATACAAAGATTATATATTATTTACATTGATTGCATATCAAATAATATAGATAGGATTACCGAAAATTGTGTCAGAAACATAATTCTTGACAATGATAGAATCTAGCTCGGATTCTATTTGACATGGCTCGGGTTTCATTTAACACGACCCAGATAATGATTGAACCTGGATCGAGTTCTGAAATAGAAAACATATTTTTATGAATTGATTTATAGTTTATTGAATTGTTAAGATTGTTAATCATTGTCGATCATTTGATTAACATTCCTTATTTTAGTATGATCATACATGATCAGATTGTATTGTCATTACACCCAATCATGATATTGATTATGGTATTGATCCATTGACCTTATTATTGATTAATCCTGATCAAATTATTACCGTTTGTGATTTATCGTCATCGTATCAGATCATACCATTAATATTTTGATTTAGTAATTTTCTGATTGGGTCATGTTTAACCTAGGATAATTGTTAAAGATAGACATCTTAGGTAATTGAGATAAAAGTTAAAAATTTATTGTGCCCATGTCTACTGATTGCCACTAGAACTGATTAGGCTGATAAGGCCTACGGGCTAATATTGCGCCTTCGGGCTGATATGACCTATGGGCTGATAGAGTCTTCGGGCTAATATTGCACTTTCAAGTTGATAGAGCCTTCGGGCTAACTACTCCTTCGGGCTGATAGGATCTTCGGACTAATATTGCGCTTTCGGACTAATTGGGCCTTCGGCCTAATATTGCGCCTTCGGGTTGATAGGGTCTTCGAACTAATATTATGCCTTCGGACTAATAGGGCCTTCGAGCTAATATTGCACCTTCATATTGATAGGGCCTTCGAGTTAACTACGCCTTGGGGTTGTTAGGGTCTTCGATTTAATATTGCGCCTTCGGGTTGATAGGACTTTCGGGCTAACTACACTTTCAGGCTGATAGGGCCTTCGGGTTGATTGCACCTATGGGTTGATAGGGCCTTCGAGCTAATTGCGCTTTCGGACTGATGGATAATTGAATTGAGTCGGGCAGATAATGTAAAAAAAAGTATGACTGTCCTGGGTGTGATCCTTCGTCCTTCATCGTACTCGAACTTATTAATTGACATGAAGTGGAATGGTGTCCCCTAATAATAGAGAAATCTCGTATTACACCAAAAAGGATTGATTGTAACTCCCAAGATTGAATTGATAATTGAATTGAATCGAATTGAATTGTTAATTAAATTGCACCCTAGTGGCTGATGGACAATTAATTTCGTCCTAGTGGTTGCTAAACTATTGATTTTGATTTCGCCCTCGTGGCTGATGGATAATCGAATTGCGTCATTATGGTTGATGGATAATCGAATTGTGCTTTATGACTGATGGATAATAAGCTACGACATTTGTGCTTGATAGATGAATTGATATATTATTAATAGAATAGAATTGGTAATTGTTCATTGTGGCCTTTTCCGACCTATGGCCAATTGGTAATTGATTTAAGATAATTGCATCGAATTTAGTGGATATTGGTCATTAATAATTGATGATATAGATAATCATTATGATTGATCAAATTGTTTATGATTTATGATTTATTGCTAATTGTTATTTATCTTGATCAATCATATATTGTTATGGATAATTATTTATTGATAGTATTGGTGTCGATATTGGTCATGAATCATATAGACATTATTATGGGTGACCCTACATACTGAGTTATCTCATTGGGATTTGTCCTTGTATTTGAATCCATACAAGTGATTATGATGGCAATAGTGAAACAGTTGGTGGCTCATGTAATAGACGACATGCACATGAATATATGATTCATTATTTTATACACGTGGACCTTAATCCAAAGATTATTGGATATGGTATAAATAACTTTCGCAAATTGTAATAAAATATTATAAATTAATCTTACGCTTATGTAAGCTAGTTTATTGACTGATCAAAGTTAAAGTATAAAATTGAGTGATATCACCAAGATAGTCTTCTGGACAGACAAAAGAAAAAATCTCGGGACGTTACAAAAAGGTGACATTATTAGAACCCTTGAAAGTATAAGAGTTTCTGACATTCGAATCAATGAAAAAGATAGAATAAACGACTAAAAGGTAATCAAACTTGCACAATGACACTTCAAAATTCCAACATACACTTGATTCAAAAGTTTGTAGTACAGAAGAGCAACCAACTAATCATTAAAACTTTAAAAGTTAAAAAAATGCAAGAAAAATGTCATCAAGTAAACACTAAGCACCCAACTTCATTATACCTTGCAAAAAATAAAATGTTATAATTTTTTTTATTACAATAGGGAGGCCCATGGACCTAATTCAAGGAAATGAGAAAAGTATAAAAAAATATTACAATTTTTATTTAGCTTTGGTTACCTTCTTTAATTGTCTTTAGTTCATGTAGTTCTATGTGAAGATTTGTTAACTTTATGAAAGTTCTTAACCAATTCTAAGTGCAATGGTGGGAAGCAAGCTATTACAAAATGGATCAAGAACTAGATCCCTAATACTAAATGCACTCTCAGATGAAATAGAGGTCACATGTATGAGCAATATATTTCTAGACATGAGAGAAAAAACATAATACTTTGAATATTTTGCTTTTCACCACCTTTAAATATCAAACCCATCCATATTTTCCTTAATATAGTCCACGATGTACCTATCTAATTTACTCAAACAATAGATGAATGAAAGTTTTTAATTTTTCCAGCATTTGCTTGCTTCTACCTCCATTATACATTCAAGGAAAACAAAAGTTGATATATTCCAATTTATAATATGGATTAAGAAAAATAGCAATAAATAATAAATACTAAATAATTTATCATCAGGCCAGTATTCATCAAATTTTAATTGCATTGCTTCTAACACTATGTCATCAATTTCTCCCCATCGTTAAAATTGCTTGTGAATATCAATGAAATTATGAAAGAGAATTTAAAATAATGAACACCTTCAAAAAGTGTACAAACACTTGAACACGGGTCCAATTTTCATTTGTTGAAATTACCTCTTTGGCATCTTTGAAATGTAATATGTAAGATCCATCATGTTCAAGTCTTGTAAATACATTTTCAAACTTTTCCGCAACTTCTAACATTAAATAAGAGGACTATATCCATGAGAACCTTCTCTTACAATTTATTTTAGGCATTTTAACACACCTATTGAAAGTGGCAAATCTACTAGAAAAAGATTCAACATATTTGCATGCAACATAACTCTTTTAATAGATGTATCTATTTTATTCATTCCTTCATGAACAATTAAATTCAAGATATGGGCAAACATCTTATATAACGCCCCCAAATCGCACCTCGCCACGCGGCAGAATATACTTCGAGGACGTTATGAGTCATCCTTACGTGTACACCATATTGACAAAAAAAAAGACTTTGACCAGTCAACTCGACATCGATAAAAGCGGAAGACTAATCATCATTAAATAATAAAAGAGTGTGATATCATAATATGCGGAGGACTGATAAAGAACTTCATGTGAGTCCAAAGGAAAGCTAATACATCAAACTAAAAGACTCAAGATACTCATGTGTAGCCACCTACGAGCTCGATCTATCACCGTTGGCCACCTTCATCATTCTGACCTGATCCTGCATTTAAGAACATGCATGGGAGAACCTCCCTATGACAACTTAGTATGGAAGTAAGATAAAGACAATCGTAAGATCATGATACTAGACAAGAATCATAAGGACATCATCATCATATAGAAAGAAAATAGGCATCATCATGATTTGAATAAAAGGATTCTTATAACGTATCATATGAATATGAGATCACTAAGATCATAAGAAATTCATAGATCATGTCATTCTTCTTGAGATCATAAGATTAATGATCAGAATAGATCATAATAAATCATCATAAAGGAGGCAAAACCCGATCATTATGATTATGAGATTATCATCATATGAAGAATCATAAGAAATTATTGTACGAACATATATAATCATGAATCCAATCATCTTTGTTAAAGCATATTAGTAATAGATCAATAGATCATGAAAAGATCATCATATAAGTGGCAAGAGCCACTAATCATTATAAGGAGAATTCATTGTGAATATACTTCATCTTTTTCATCATCTTATTATTCATCTTTGACTTATAGTGGGGTATATTTCGACCAACAGGGAGACCTGCCTCAATCCATCCATCTTTGACTTATAGTGGGGTATATTTGTTTTTCTATAGGTGATTTTATATCTTTGTTTCCATCTTTATCTTTTCCTAATTAGTTTTAAATCTTTTTCCTTCTTCATCTCCTCCTATTCAAATTTTATCCTTTCCTCTTTTATCTTTTTTTTTTCTTTTAAAAATCTCTCGGGCATTACATCTTATGTGGCAATTCTCCATTTAGAAATGTAGCACTTCCTCAGTCACTCATGCTATCAACCAAATAAGCAATAGTCAACTTATTAGAATTTTCATTATCCGTTAACACAACCTATTTTTAAGATTTTCCAATCTTTCATACATGTTTCCAAATTTTTCAATGTTCTAACATTTGTGATCGGCAACCAAATCAAAACTCAATATTTTTTTGTACAATTCTCATCTTTTATCTATGTAATGAGCAACATTACACATATAATTCATATTTTAATTGAAGTTTAAGTATATTTTGTTAAAGAAATCATTTGGCAACTCTTAGAGAATGCATTTTTCAATTTTTGTTTCTTAAATGTAAACAATTGCATAATATCTCTAGTAGCAGTGATACAATAAGGAAGTTGAAGTATTGGTTGACATTAAATAATGAATTCTTTAAAACATTGGTTTTCAACAAACTTGAATGCAAGTTCATCAACAAAAAGCATCTTGTCAAGTGTTAATCTACATATTTTTTTATTAAAATCAACTATTTTCATACTAATACAAGTGTTAGAATCGTTTTCATTTTGCTTGCCAATAACAATTATTTTTTGCTCTTTGTCAAGGCCCCTCTCTAAAATTTTATTACTAGTCTTTATACGCTTCAATAGGTTTGAGGTTTCATTATTAGTAGTGTTGCAAGCATATGACAATAATTACAAATCTCTCTGTCCTTTTTTTTCTCTTGTAAAATCAAGCCACATATTAGAAAGAGATCTAGATGGTTTTTCTTTTAAGTACACAATGTTCTTTTTATTAAATAACCTCTTTTAATGGTTGAGCTTCAAATCAAGGTAGTACGGAGAGCTCTAAAGTCCAGAAGATTGCGCTTAACGTGAGTAACAACTGACTCTTGGCCTCAATGTGGATTGTCTATGATAATTTATCCTTGACAAACTCTATTTGTAGTTCCCGTTTTCTTCTGTTTTTCCTTTCATTTATTGATAGAAGATATTTTTCCTTCTTAGAGGGCTTACCTAAGCAATGAAAATCAGGTTGCTCCAAGCAACAACTGTCTGCAATCCTATCGTAGGTAAAATTAAGATTTCAACTGCCGAGAAATCTAACAGAAGACAGCTTTCATGACACCCTTAAAAAAATAAACTTTCTTGATAAACTAATTGATGACCATGGCTTACAGATGATCTAAGAGGTTTTGAGAGAAAATGTGATGAAGATGGGCATGGTTCTGACTTCTAAAATGTGTAGTCTCTGTGTTAAATGCCTAGACAAGCAGTCATACACATACAATTTGTTTTTGTATGTGCAAATTGTGTGTGCTTGCTTCTCAAAGTAAAATATTTAAATATTATATAATAAATATTTTGAAAAGATGAAATCAATTTTTTTACAAGCACAATATTTATATAGGTGATGACCGACCTTGTTCTTATTGTAAATCATGAGAAGAAGTCTCGTATAAATTTGTTAGAGTGGGTGCACTTTGAATTTGAGTTCCATTTGTATTTTGGGTTGTTGCTGTTATAATGCTAGAGAAACGGAAAAGAAATTAAAAGAATATAATAACTAGTAAAGGGAGAGAGAGTTTCATTCTAAATTGCTAATTATTTAATTTAACATAGCTGGTTCATTTAAAATCTAGTTCATTTGTTCACGTAGACAAAGACTACAAAGATGCTCAGACCCTTTTGATTTGATTAGCAATTACAATGGATCAAATTGCATTATGCCAATCTTTTATCTTATAAAACAAAAATTTTGTACAATGACCATGGAAATAGCCACGAAGGAAGATTCCCGCTTGAAGGAAAAAAAATTAAAGGAAGTAAAAGAGAGAGATTAACTACGCATCATAAGTGAAAAATGAGAGTGAGATTTAACAAAAAATCAAGAAGAAAATGTGAATAAAATAACTTTCCAAACTTCTAACACATTCTAAATATAAATAACTTATCATAATAAGCAAGGAGCCTAGATAACATATTCCAACAAATTAACAAATTCTATCAGATTCTAAATAAGCAAGGTGTCTAGATAATAGATTCTAACATCTTATGTAACAACTCCAATTTTGGGTCAAATTCATTTGGGCCTTTTGATTAAAATTCTAAAATAGGCTCTATAAAAATCTTCAAATCCTCTCTCTCTCCTCTCTTTTCTTATTTCTCCCACGTCAACCTAAGAGGAGGAAAAAGGAGGAGAACGAGGAAGAAAAATAGGACAAAGAGGAAGAGGACATGGACAAAGGAAAATGGATTAATATTGAATAACAAGATCATAGGTATGTAAAAAGTATCCAAACCCCTCTCTCTCCTCTCAGCGATATTTTTGTTTGATTGAGAGTTTTAAGAACACCTTATTTTTTTATAGGGATTTTGATTGAAGGTTGCATGATATATGTTACATAATCTATTAAATTTGTGACTATTTTATGATAATTATTAGGGTAGATTTTACTTATTCAAAAATTATAAATAATATATGGATGGAAATCTCACGAAGCCTAGTTTCTATATAAATTTATTTCATCTGATTTGAAGATGTATCAAATAGTTATGATCCAAACATCGGACTGCTATCATGCTATCTCGGGTAACAGCGAGACGAAATTATAAAAAGTATCATAAATTAGAAATACTGAATTATGATTTGAAATTTATTCTCAAGTTAAAGGTTCATGTTATTTTTTCTGAGAAAATTGAAATCATCTGAAAAGAATAAGTATAAGTTAAGTTATTAATATTTTAGTGACTATTGCCAGAATGCAATGCAAAGATTAAATTCTGGTAGTTGTATGAATTTTTAGAAAAAAGTCCTAAATCTTGTTAATAAATGAAAATTGCATGTTTTAATGTGTTCTATGATGCACAGATGCTAAGAGATAATACCTGAAATACTATATATTATTTTTATTGAATTTTTAACCTCAAAAATTGAAAATTTCGAGTGAAAGTTCATATTCTGGACCGCCGGCATGGCCGTGATGACTTTTGGAACGATCGTGACAGAAAGGCTGAAATCGGCCAATCGTTTAAGGTACTGGCACGATCGTGATATGTCCTATCACGGCTGTGACTTGCCAAAAATAACCGTGACATTCCCGATCACGAACGTGAGCGAGAAGGAAAAGTAAGTTAGGAAATAGCGTTTTGTTATGCCCGTGACACTTACTGTCCCGGTCGTAACGGAGCCAAGCATGGCTGTGACCACACCAGTCACGACCATGATAGAAGAAAATTTGTTTTTGTATTCTGTCATAGCCGTGACAACACATCACGACTGTGACCAACCCATCACGACCGTGACCATATGAAAAATAAGTTTTATGATATATTTAAAGTATTTTTATGATATCATTACCATGTATTGATGATTGATGATGGTTAATTGTGTATGAACGAAGATACAAGAAATGTATGCTCAGCCGTAATTAAGCTAGGGGATGAAAAATTGATGTAAATGCTTGTTGTATTGATGACCATAATAAAGTATAAAGTTGAAGGAAATGTCTCGGTACTAATTAATGTTAAGAAGTAAATGCTATTCACCTTAGGGTGATTGAGACTTCTCAAGAAATAATACCATCACTTGAAATGGTGTTTGAGATTTCTTAGAGGCCCTTAGTTTAGTTGTAATGATGTTACCATGAACTGTCAACTAAACAAAGATAAAAGATGAGGACAAGAAGTAAATGCTTTTCACCTCATGGTGATTGAGACTTCTTTGGGAAATAATGTTATCACCCAAAAAATGTTTGAGATTTCTCAGTGCTCTATGAACTAATGATGTAAAGATGAAAGATGAGGGCAAGAAGTAAATGTCTTTCACCTCACGGTGATTGAGACTTCTTTGAAAAATAATATTATTACTCAAGAAGTGTTTGAGATTTTCCATTGCCTTATGGACAAATATAATGACGAAAGATGTAGTAAGAAGTAAATGTCTTTTACCTTATAGTGATTGAGATTCTTGGGGAATAATGCCATCACCCAAGGTGTTTGAGGTTTTCCAGAAGTAAATACCTTTCGTTTTATGATGATTGAGACTTCTTTGGAAAGTAATGCCATCACTCAAAAGGTGTTTGAGATTTTTCAGTGCCCGATTAACTGATGTAAGAATGTTAAACTGTATTGATTATTAGGCAAAGAAGAATTATGTTATATGATGAATGAAATGAAAATAAGTCATGAATGTAAGGACAAGAAGTTCCTTTCACTCATGATGATTGAGACTTCTCGAAAAATAATGCCATCACCCTAAAGATGTTTGAGATTTCCCAATATAAAGATGAAAGATATTGGGGCACATTATATGATATCTTACATTATACGATGGAAGATGTAAGATATCATATAATGTGCCCCAATAATATCATAGAGAAATAAAAAGAAAGAAAGATGAGTGGATGAATATCCATAGGGTTATAACGTAATTGCAAGGAAATGTAAAGTAAAGAATCATGGTATAGTTCATAGCATGCATGTTAATATGCTATGTTATTATGACGGTAAATGATGCATCACATGTAGAAGTATGTGACATGTTATCATGGCATGCATGACCTTTACATACTCTAACTGAAAAATCATGCACTCTAGATCCGTGCAGATAATCAAGATTATGTGATGGATGGCAGCTCAAGCTCATGACGAAGAGTTGCACATGCTTATGTTCAAATAAATGTGTTATGGTTTTAATTGAACATTGAATCTAATGATGTAATGAAGATTTTAGACACTTAATGTCTAAGTATGAGTTATAAAATGATTTTGACAAAATTTTTAATTATTATGATTTTATCTAAATTATCAAGTCTTCCGCTATTAAATAATGTATGGCGAATGGGCTAACGGTGCGAAATTCCTAAATGATAAAAAACTTTTTTGTTGGAATTTCGGGTCGTTACATCTTATTCTTGAATTGCTAGAGTTCTAGGCATTGTAGGGAATTCTAAAATTCTATAGGATGTATCTGAGCTCATAAGACCTCACCAACCAACACTACAAGAAAATGGACGCTTAGCAACGTAAAGTAGGGTCGCCCATAGTAATGACGCTACATAGACGCCACTAGCGCCTCTATGGCGTCAACTTTTCGTCACAACCAACACTACAAGAAAATGGGCATTCGAATATTTTTTATTACTTAAGTTAAGTTAACTTATGAACTAATTCATGTACTTCCACATTCTTGGTGATAAAATTAGATTATGATTCGACGACGATGTACTTGAAACATGTGATTTTGGACTTCGTAAGTTCAAAATCACACGTTTCAAGTACACGAATTTGATTACTTGGCTTAATGTTCTCCGTTACAGAAATAATAAAGCCAGATCGTAGTTGGATTCGTCGTTGGAAGGATAAACATGACGTCATAACTGAAGAACATAAGGATGGTGTTGATGAATTCATTAATGTGGCATATCAAAATGAATGTGTTGCTTCTTCATATGGCGAAATCTTATGTCCATGCCGGAAGTACAAATGTTATCAGTGGAAAGTAAGATATGATGTGCAGAAGGATTTATATTACAACGGTTTCGTACTTGCGTACACCAATTGGTTCTTTCATGGCGAAGAAAGATGGGCTAAAGAAACAAGTAATGTAGATACCATTGTGGGCGACTCGAGCAATCCGTACAGGGACATGATACGAGATGTAATGTTACGAGAAAATATTGGCGAAACATTGATTGAAGAAGGTCATGCATAAGAGCCGAAAAACAAACGACCTAGTCACGCCCACTACTCGTAGGTTTCTGGTAAGTCTCATGATATGGTCATTTGGTTGTTGCCGTTAGTGCATTATTTTTGAAATACATAATGTTTAAATTTTATAGGATGAGTATAATGCGAAAATGACTGAAAAGTATGGAGATGATCCGAGTACTCAGCCATCAAGTAATGTTTCTTCGATGATTTTGTCATATTTTTAATTTGCGTTTCTTGATATATAATTTTTATATTAAATGATTGTATGATTTTTTTATTTCGTAGAGGATCCTGTTATTTTGGGAGGAGGTGGCCTGCACGACACAAGGGGATACTTGCGTGGCCTTGGCACAGCCGCTCAGATACCTATGAGTCAGAGGATATGCAGTAGGTGCATCTGCTCCGAGCTCATCCGCTGCACCTGATATGACGCAACTATCACAGCAGCTATCATAGCAGTTATCGACGCAGATATTGCAGCAGGTGTCATAACAGGTGTCGGAGCAGTTGTCACAGCAATTGACTCCAATATTGCAGGCGATTCAGGGATTGATCTCGACACATAATCCATCCCTGCGAGGCCATGGACCGAGCACGCCTGGGTCGAATGTCCGGAATGATAACAATAACTCCCAAACCTAGGATAGAAACAACCCATGAATACAAAAAATGATTTTGCTACTTATAGATTTAGATATACATATAATTTGTTAGTTCGGTTTATTACTTTTCGTATTCTTATGTTCAATATTATGCCTGTGATATTTTTATATTGCCTGTGATGCTCTTATACTGCCTGTGATGCTTTTATATTTCCTGTGAGGAATATCAATGCATTATATAATTGTATTGTTTGGAAAGGGGAAAAATGAGGATTGAATGGGTAAAAAAAATCTGTAAATGGCGTCTCCATAGCATCCCATTCGCATCGCAAAGGTTGTCGACGCTAAGTTAAATATATCATCCTTAGCGCCATAGTCGTGTCTCATTGGCAACACGTATATCATTATATTCCTAACGTCTAGAGTAGCGACACGTGGGCGCCGAAATAGCGTCTCATAGCTTGCGCCCCTTGCATGTCGACTTAGCGATGCCTATCTTCTGCGCACAGCCGCAAACCTCGCGTCTTAATAACGTCGAGATAGCGTCAAGTAGTGGCGCTAGTAGCGTCCCATTTTCTTTGACTCCATTGCGACGCTAGTAGCCACCGATATGCAGCATTCCATTTTTGTGACGCTAGATAGACGCCAATGAGACGATCTTCACAACGGAGACGTAATAACGCCACCCTAGCGTCGCATATCTCCTATAATTGAGAACTTATCAAGTTATAAATGAAGAAATCATGGAACTGCAAATATAATATAGCATTACAAGAGATTATGAGGAAAGGAAAAATAGCAATCACTAGAAAAGCAAATTTGGAAAGCCAAAACACAGAGCTACTGAACCATTTATTTTCCACAATTCCAATCCTTGACTGAAGTGAACTAAGTCTCCGACAAGCTCCCCAATCCTCTTCCTCCTCTGTAGTGATTTTGGGTTCATCTCTTCAACGCTCCAACAATTTGACACAAGTTGATACTTATCCACCTCTTCAAGTTGTCCATCTTCTTGGAGCAAGCAGCCTCAAGCCATCCATTTTTTTAAGCAAGGTTTCTCTCCACCTCTTAGCTGAGTACAACTCCAACCATGCTACTAGCATCTGCTTTTGTTTTTTGTTGGACATCTCCTCTTTGCTTGAGAAAAGTTTCAAAGATGCCATGATGAGTTATGGGGACAGTTCAAGTCAGAACAAACAAAAAAGAAAAAAAAGAGAGTGAAATAGGTTCATTACAACATGTACAATGACTATTTTGTCATTGGAATTTGTTTACGTTCATAAGAATTGCATAATATTTAAAGACATTGAAAAGCAACTACCACTACAAGAAAATTACCGATTAGCAACGAACATTAGCGATGTAAAATAAGAAGACGCTAATTAGACGATAATTCTCTCATAAAACATCACGTCTCCTTTACTGAGCTGACTGCTTCCAGCCCTAATGCATGGATGGCCCTCTTGGCACACCCTGCAGAAACATCTTTTTATGTTCTTTATAGTCTTCATTCTCTCTCCACTTTTTCTTTCCAAAAATCGATTTCTACCACGTCCTAACATATTCCAAAAGTTCCTTTTCTTGCAAAGCATCATTTGTTTTTATTATTTCTCATTGTTGGATCTTTGGCAGGTGTCCACATTGTACAGCATATTTTTCTTTTTCAATAGAGGCTGTTGTGATTTGCCTTGCCGACATATCTTTTTTGTTAATTGTATTTTTCTTGAGACGTTATGTACCCCCATTTGAATTTTCTTTTTCAAAACAGTTGTCGAGTATTTTCTGAAGCATAAAATCTTATAAGGTCATCTCGGTATTATCAAATTTTACAATAAAAACTGAGATGGCATATGAAATTCACACAAATAAGTAAAAGGTTAAAAAAATATGAACTTTGTACGTTGATAATGCAATCAAAGATTTATATAAGTATGCTTCTACCCTAACAAAGTAGACAAAAAGCCTACGTCATCAATAAATAGATTAAAATATATATTTTAGATGTTAGATAAGAAAACGTCGTAAATGCCTACTGTCAATTAATTTAGACGTTAAACTTTCATATTTGTTTCAAACGATTTTCTCTATTTTCCTTCATCCAATATTGTCAAGGCCGGACCGGTTCGATCGCTGAGCGACCACAAATTCGGTCCACTTGGAGCTCCAAAATCGGACCTCCATTTGGACCGAATTGAATCGGTCAAAAACCGGCCAAAACCGAATTGAATCACATTTTTGGACTAGCCAAAATTATTTTATTATTTTGTTTGTTATGAGATGATTTGATAAAAATTATTACTGTAAATTTAGAAAATATTCAAAAATGAACTTTCTTCAAATTGACACATTAGTCCCCTCCTTTATTTATAGTTATTCATCTACTCTCACTTTGCTACTATTAACAATGTGGGACTATCTTTGTGCACTCACTTGTTCTTTCTCTCTTCATTTAGTCTTGAATTTATTAAACTTTGAACTTTAACTCATGATCTTATTATATTTTTTAATATCATAAATGTATATTATAATATAAATTTATTATATATTTATTATATTAATATAATATTTATCATATTAGATAAATTAATTATGAATGAACAGTCACACTTCTTTGTTATATGTATAATATACAACAATAGTATAATATACTTAGTATAGTATAATATTATATATACACAACTTTAAATTTCTTTAATTTAGTATATAATAAGTCAAATTAAATAGTTAACTACTCATTATAACATATATTTATTTATAAAATATACAATCTTGTCATAATATTTTGAAAAAAAATATGTAATTTTTGCTTCTAACATAAAAAATAAAGGTATGAAATACATAAAAAATAATCAATAGAAAATTTATATATAATAATCAATTTCATAACATTTTAATTTATTAAGTGTATAATAATTTTAAAATCAAATCTTAAAATTAATTATAAACTTATTATTTATTATTTATGATTCTTATTTTTTCTTTTTATAATACATTTTGGATATCATATATATATACTTATATAATCGAAATATCATAGCTTAATTTACTATATCATATTAAATATAATATTTTATTACTATCCGGTCCGATCGATCGGTTTAACCGGTTCGATCTGAAACGGACACTTATCCGGGTCGTCGTCCGGCCCGGCCCTAACAACATTGCCTCCATTGAAAATATATCACGTGTCATTTTTTATTCTCCATACTGAACATTTTTTTCCTCGTGTTGCTTTTTCCAAATATAATGAAACTTGCTTGGTTTTCTATTTTAATTTGTTTGATTTTATTCTTTTATTCGTTTTTGCTATAAAATAGTATTAAAGCATATATAACGTACAAATTATTTGAAAAAAGTAAAATACAAATAGATTAACTGTTGGAATATAGAATCGTCAGCGTCATCAACTTTCTGGCTACCAAGTTAGGCATGATTGATATGCGACAAGCTAGGCATGATGATATCTATGCTCCAGATTGAGGGGGAGTGTTAAGATATGATTTGCATATTTTTCCATATTTTTGTAATATTATTCAGGATTAGTATCTCAGATTTTCTGAAATAATATCCCAGATATTTTGGGATAATATCCCTGATATTATGGAGTAATATTCTAGCATATTCTACTTTCTTGTATTGCCTACCTTTATTATAAATAAGGAGGCACTGGTTTTTGGTGTATAATAAGTGAAAACATTTTTCTCAACATGGTATCAGAGCGGGTTGATTAGAGATTTGTGTGAGCTCCTCTCGCCGATTCGTCAGCTTCCATGGCTCTTGTAAGTTCAGGAAGCACGAAGTTCTTTATCTTCGTGTTTATGGCTTGATGATCCACATTTTTGGTTTCCCCTTTTGTATCTCTATTTCTGGTTTTGTTGATTTTTATTTCTATTTGAATCTAGTTCCTACTCTTTTCCTTTGGTTTTTATTAGTCATGGTTATAGAGAGCTGATTAAATCGCCTCCAACTTCACTTCTAGTCGTAGAGAGCAGTGTCCTTGCCTCCGACCTTGCTTCTCATAAAAAAGAGCCACTTCTCTTTGATCTCGCTTCTAGTAATGGAGAGCGGCCTAATTGCCTACAATCTCACTTCTCATCGTAGAGAGCAGCCTAATTCCTCCGTCTTCACTTCTCGTCTTAGAGAGCAGCCTAATTGCCTCCGACCTCACTTCTCGTCGTAGAGAGCAGCTTAATTGCCTCCGACCTCACTTCTCGTCGTAGAGAGCAGCCTAATTGCCTCCGACCTCACTTCTCGTCGTAGAGAGCAGCCTAATTGCCTCCGACCGCCCTTCTTAGGCAGCAACTTAAATGTCTCTGAACTCAAATGTAGAGGCTATGTCTTTGTCTCTGTGTTTTCTCCTATATTTCTCTCTCTCCTTTCTGCTGCAAGATCAATTGCAGCAGTGCGAAACTTCATTCTTGCCTCTTCCATGTTTCCTTCGCTTTTATTTGTTTTCTTGGCGATTATCGGCCAGGTCGCTTATCAAGCTTGACTCGCCCGACATTTCGGAGGTCATCTCCTTATGACTCTCGTCATTTTTTTGTTTTTTCGCAGCAGTGATCGCCACTCATCGTTGTGCATCCTATTCTACGCTTCTTCTAATTGACAGATCGATTTTCAAGTTGATGAGGCTCAGCTATGTTCAATTCGGGTTCTCTATTTCTAACGAAGAATCTCTACTTGCCTCATTGGATGTTCTGCTACTGCTGCTCAAGCTCTCTTCAAGTTGAGGCGTTGTATGCAAAATCATTGTTGGCGTCTTCCTCTCCAATGTTCTTTCAACACCGGCTGTCCTCTAGGTGTTTGTCAAATTGTCTCTACTCTTTGAAGCCTAGTCTTGGTCATCATCTTCGGCTCAGGTCGCCCAGCAGGTGTTCGACGAGCCGGTGTTGTGTGATTTCGCCGACTTGCGGGAGCGTGTTGGAATATAGAATCGTCGGCGTCATCAACTTTCTGGCTACCAAGTTAGGCATGATTGATATGCGACAAGCTAGGCATGATGATATCTATGCTCCAGCTTGAGGGGGAGTGTTGAGATATGATTTGCATATCTTTCCATATTTTTGTAATATTATTCAGGATTAGTATCCCAGATTTTCTAAAATAATATTCCAGATATTTTTGGATAATATCCCTGATATTCTGGAGTAATATTCTAGCATATTCTACTTTCTTGTATTGTCTACCTTTATTATAAATAAGGAGGCACTAGTTTTTGGTGTATAATAAGTGAAAACATATTTCTCAACATTAACTACCATAACTAGATATGTTGGAATTATTTCATTAGGAGATATTAATTATTTCAATAGATACTATCAATTAAAATACAAATACATTTTCTTTTTTCTAAATGTTATATATGTTTCATTTGAATGAAGTTTGGTGGGCAACTTTCATGGCTATTTGGATGGTTTAGTATTAGGTATACACTCATAATTAGGGATGATGGCACCTGATCTTATTTGGAGCCAAGGATAACCATCCGCATCCCAAATCTTCGATGCATGGGCAATTTAATTCCCAGTCCTATTCCCTATTCCCTGAGCCCCCGACAAATCTAATACCTCAAATTTTAAATTTAAAATATTAAAAATACAAAATATTTAATTTTTACATAATATATTTAAAAACTACAATAAAAATATTTTTTTGTTAATTAAAAAATTCAATTTTTTTTAAAGAAAAAAAAATTTTGCCCTAACATTTGTAAAAAACAAGATGAAAACAACATCCACAAAATTTCCAATAAATAAAATAAAAAAGAGCGAGGGTAGTTGCCTTCAACTCTGTGCACGGCGGGAGCAACTGCCCTCACCACTCTTGGGTGGTGCCCTCCCAATGAGGTGGTCGCTACCCTCCACGTGTAAAAATGGGGAGAGCACGGTCCTCCCCTGGAGGGCGCTGCCCTCCCCTAAAGATGGCGGCCCTACAGGGTCCTATTAGCGATCGACCTCCAACAGTGGAGGAGAAGACAATCGCGAGGAAGGAAAAGGAGAAGGAGAAAAAAATAAAGAAATTTAGGGTTTGTTTGTTATTTGATATATTGACTGGTTGAAATTTGATATTTTCAAATTGATGATTGATGAAATATTAATAAAAAAAAGTAAGGATGGTGATTCGGAGTTCCTGTGGGGTGGGGATAACATACTTTGCCCTGATCCCTGAAAGAGAGTGACGGGGCACTTTGTCCCATCCCCGACTTTGGGAGGACAAAATTCTCTGAATTCAGAGCCCTGATTCCTCATGGGCCCATCGGGGCAAGGTAATTTCAATCCCTATTTATAATCATATGGATCCAATGATTAGATATAGACAACTTTGATTAAATAAGTCACCTTACTAATTATCAATAATGCCAATAGTTATCTTATTAAACGAACACCCAAATCCGCTCAGAATGATTTTGGGCTCAAGTTTCATCTGTGTGTAGACATATTTCAATTATTATTTTTTAACAATAATTTATTCATGAAAGTGTATAATTCATTTATTCAATTTATCAATTAACGCAGCACCGATCAATTGGAATTGAAGAGAGTTTTCTTTAAAAAGAATTGAAAGTTTTCTTAATCCATCTAGTATATGCACTCAATAAATGTGCTGCTTACCGGTGAGCATAACCAAATTTGAAGGCATCGAAAATGGGACTATGTTAATGATCATTAGCTGATCATACTAAGTTTTCACTCCATTTATACTTAATTTCATATGTACCGAGCTCCTAAAATTGCCTACATTTGGTTAATTATGCTTGGAATGCATGCACTTGTGATCACTAGCTGACCATGCTATGATTTTACTCATATTATATTCAATTTCATGTGCACAGAAGTTCTGAATTGTTCATATTTGGATAATTATGATTCAATGTGCAAAATTATCATTTCTGTGCAAAGTTATCATTTTTGTGCAATACTATCCACACTTGATAATTGAGCTAATTTCACTAATTGTTTTACCCCTTGTTTGTTTACTTTTTATTTGTGAACTTCGATGTTTGCTGTTCTTGCCCTTCTAGCAGGTTTTACAAGGCTGCATCCTACTGGAAAAAGGAGGGGGGACCACTGCATTGCTGTCAAAAAGCTGTGAGCATCCTGTTGGAATTTTAGGGGGATCAGGACAGATGGCTTGAATCAAAAGAATGAAAGCTTCTGATTTGCATCCAATGGTGATTAAGGACCATATAAAAGCTGAGAAACCTAAAGAAGAAAGGGGGAGGCTCCATTTGCAAGGTTGTTGAACCAGGGAGCTGGAGGAGAAGAAGAGGAGCTGTATTTTGATTCTTTGTCGACTGATTTTCTGATTTTGATATCAGAATGATTTCTATTGAGTTCTATCCCTGTTTTGTATTGATCTTAGCATCTATGAGGAGCTAATTTCTAACTCTTCTAGGATAGGGTAGTAATCTAGTTTTAGTTATGGATGGATGATGAACAATGTTGTTTTCCTTCCTGATGTTGATACAATTTTGATATTATGATGTTCTGATGTTTTTGAAATAAGTTTTCTTATCATTTTGAAATCCTGGCAACTGAGAGGTTGACTATAATTTCTTTCTTGTTCAGAAATGAATCAAGATGCAATGATAGTTTTCTGATTCCAATATGTGATTATGTGTTGAATGCATCCAATTGACTTGTGTTAATGTGGACTTCATTTGCATTTGCAGCCGAGAGGTTGATTTAGGTCCCCTTGATGTTTAGAGATAAACCAAGAGCATAAGCATTTGTGTTGAATTTAATTACATTTCTGTTTGGTTATTTGAGTCAATTGTTCCATTATTGTGAATGTAAATTAATTGTGGTATCAAACTTAGACTTACTGATTTGCCAAATTTGAGAGGACTTTGGCAATATCAGTAAGGTGCTAATTCTTGTGCCTAATGATAACTCAATATTAGTAAGGATCCCTTTCTAATTCAACCTAGCTAATCTTCATATAAGAATATGATAATTAGTCCTGATTTGATTATGTTGTGAGAACAACCCTTCTTTTTGGTTGAATCAGATTTGACTTTGTGAATTGTTCCAATCCATTCATAACTGAATTAGATGAACCACATTCCTAGGAGAATCTCACATTAATAGTTAATCTCCTTTAAGTTTTCAGTTTAGTAATTAAATTTCATTTCAATCACTTCAACACCGTAAACATTTATTTCTTAGCCATAGTTCAACTCTGTTTTTGCTTTTTCCTTGTTTTAGATAACTTAGTTTAGGATTACTCTAATCTAGATAGTGAGTCTTTGATCCTTAAATCACTATGGATACGACACTTGAGTCTACTACTCTGATACGTGCACTTGCAGTAGAGTGAGTTGGGGAGTCTGAACACATTTTGAAAAAATTCCACTATATCTCAATTCTAACCCATAATTCAGCAAGCTATCATTACTCCACACAATTCACATCAGTTAATCCCATCCTCACTGATATTGCACCTTTTTTCGAGTTTGACTCGGAGCCAACCCACATGATAATCAATATGGGAAACTCCTAATAAATTGGGTTGATACGGACTAGGGCAGCTGGGCTGTCTCGATTCATGTTCACTCTTAAATGTACTTGAAACATTTCTCTCTTGAATAAAAAAAAACACACACACATACACACGCTCTTTTTGAAACATGATGATATTAAGTATCTGCATTTATAGTGTAGATCTTATGCATGAAGATAAGATATGATGAAAGTTGGAACCTTTGAAAATAATAAATCACCACCAGCCACATTGAACATTAAATGGGCTGATAATTTTGAGAAAGTAATCAGAAGGAGAAACCATAACAAATAGACCAGTTTAATCTAAAGTTTATTCTATAGAAATCCTTATTACTAATGCAATCCACATTCAAATTATAGACAAAATAGAGAATGACACATTTGATTCATGAACTAAGTGCCTCAAATATATATGATTCTCATTAATAAATTTTGTATTCATTTTTATTTTCTCATATTCTTTTCTCGTGCTAGGGTCATGAATCTCCTTTTATGATGAAAAAAATTACCATATACAAAAAATTTAATGAAGTAAGCATTAGCGTGCGACTATATATACATGCTATTAATCTTCCATAATCGTCCGTCTAATCTATCTTCTACAATCGTCTCTCCCTCCGCCTCCGTCGTCATGGATGATGACATGGGAGCGTTCGAGTTCGAGTTCGAGTTCGAACCTTCATCCCCCATGAATTCATCGGCATTTCTCACAGGAGGTGATTATCCTATGCAACTGGTGAGCCAGCAACCCCAGCTTCCAGCGCAAGCAACATCTGATCCTCTCGTTCAGCTCCAAGAGAACCCTTTGAGCAACAACTTCATGGCTGCAATGCCACCATCAACCCATCATCAAAACCCACCGGCAATCGCACCAAAATCTTTGGCCTCCATGGTCACCAAAGTTAACATGGTTGCACTGTGCAATCAATCTCTGGCCTGTTCCTCGAGTCCAAGTTCGCCCCCACTGCATGAACATGTTATGGGCGGACTGGATAGCACAAGCCAAGTAGCTGGGGTGCATGCGACGCCTGTTGGCCAAAGTTCTGGGCCCAAGCTCTCTGGTGCGTCTCACCACTTTGCGGCCGTTAAGTCACAACCGATGGACTTGAAGTACTTCTTGGCTGGAAAAGTGAAGCCTGGGCCTGGCGTCCGGATCTACCAGTGCTGCATTTGCAAGGTTGAGTTCGCTAGTCGCCAAGCCCTTGGGGGCCACATGAGCGCACATAGCAAGCGGAAAAGCGCCGCCAGGGTAGATGTTGGAACCTCAAAAACTGCGAAGCATAACAATGATAATAGCAACAAGAAGTTCAAGAGGAATTCATCTTTCTCTAGTACAAAAAATGATAACATATCTAGAAACTAATTAATTATGGTCCAATGGCATATTTATCTTGTTAAATAAGAATGAATCCAATTGTTATCATTGATAGTTAGATTTATTTGTTATCATAATTAAAGTCCAAAACTTATTAATATGACGGTCACAATCTTTTTATCCTCATATGACATATTACATCATTATGAATTAATTGATACTTTGATCGGACATGCATGATCATGATGATAAAAGAAAATAAATGTATTACATAATGATGCAGAAAATGATGTAGCAAAATAAATTTGCTAGTAAGTGCATTAGTCGCTTAAGTAATATAGTAAATAAAAGTAAAGAGTGTCGAACCTACGAGAAATATTATTAATTCAATATCTGATCTTATAAATTAATAAGAGAGAAAAAACATAGGTTTTGAAGATAAGTTTTGTAATTATAAGATAAAATAGATAATAATAAGATAAGATAATGGTGTTGAAGTTAGGTTTTAGAATGAAAATAAATTAAGGATAAATATTTGAATAAAAAAGAAAAATTAAATTTTTTAAGATGGATTAGGAATTTTTCTAAGTTATTAATTTATAAGATTAAAATCACAGAGTCCACAAATTGATAATTCTACTATTTAATCAAGCAAATCAAACTATCTTAAATTTAATGAAAATAGAAGTCCCACAAACTAGTATTCATGCATATGAGATTAAATTAAAGATGCATTAATATGAAAATCCTAAACTACTAATCACTCCACAAACTAGTATTTAATCTAATTCTCCACACACTAGTCATTAGACCTACAATAATTTTTAATTTCACAATAAATCATTTAATTCACTAAATTAAATATGAAATCAAGTAGTCCACAAACTGGTAATTACTTAACTCAAAAATTCAAATAATTAAATAAAAAATATTAAAAACAATTAAAAATTGATCAAAAGAAATTCGATAATAAAATAAGTGTTCACAATATTTCCCTTCAATAATAATCTCCTAAAATAGAATAAATAAAACATGGAGTTCATTCTAGAATAGTAGAGAGATAATAATAAAATACAAATGATAATCGGTAGAATTACACCAAGAATAAATCAGGGACCTTGGATGTCGCGGAGCATTTGGATCAACCGTCTGATCAACTGTCTCTCTCTTGGTCGAAGCTTGCAGACTCTCGACACAATGTAAAAGAAAACCACACTTCAAAGCACACCCTTAATGGATGATTCATCGTGTATTTATAGGTGTATACGGACTTCAAGTTGATTAATATCATATGGTTGAAAGTAAATTTGTTCCGATAAAATTCCTCTTCTAATCTTTACGCCCTTCTTCTAACCTCAGCCAAAATGATAAATTCCTTCAATCATCATGCCCAAAAATACGTCATATATCCGATTGTTGACCAATAAGTTTTGACTATGTATGGATTACTTCATGTCACGCCCATAAAAATCAAGTTGCATTTCTTTAACCCTCAAGGAAGTTGACGTAAGATTTTATCCAATTAAATGATAACCTTGAATTTGGCACCCTGGTTGTGATGCTTCTCGGCCAAGACATGTGATAAGATCATCCTTTTATCGCCCAACAAACTCCTTTTGGCCGCCAAGTTTAATACCACCTTAATGATAGTGCTAATCTCACCCGTAATACTTCTCTTGTTTGTTTCTCGGCCGATAACAAAGATAAGTCTTCGATAATGATAACAACTTGGCGTCCTCTAACTTCTTCAAATTATGCTTTACGTCCAATACAGATAAAGCCTCGGATAAATGTCACCCAATTATGCTTTTACTACTTATCTATCCGATAATCCACCATTTGACGTTAATTCAGCTTTCCCTACAAAAATAATTATAAAAAAAGCAAATTTCTCCTTAGTCAAAATATTCTAAGCATTAATAACTAAAATCAACAAATTCGGAATTATGATTAAAATTGACCTAAATTGATACATATCATGATCAAATTATAAAAATTAATTAAAATAATAAACTAAAATATGTTATATTTTGCATGCATCAGTTAACTTGTCAGTGCATGTATGGAAGAGCTGCAATGATAAATGTAAGAAAACACTTATCACTAAATATAATATGCATGACAACCTAGAAGTCAGTGCATGCATTAAGTTAGAAGATATTAGTGAAGTAAATGGTAAATTTGATTGTAGTGTAAAATTATCGAATTAATTTAAGAATACAAAATCGTGTACTAGATAAGGAATCTAATGTTAATAAGTATGTGAGTGGTTATGGATGCATGAAAAAATAACAAAATTAGATCATTTTGGGAAGATGTCCATTGGCGGTGTATCTAATGTTCAATAAATTTAAGGGATTGTTTATGAAGTGGAATCGGGTGGAACCAGCACTCGGTTCTCAAATGGCTCTCCGTGGCTTGGTTTTCGAGGCAGAACTAGGTCACAATTATTGTGACGGAACAAGGGTCACGTGACTCTGGTTCCGCCTTGCTAGTTCAGATGCTGTTTTTCTCTTTTGCCAACGACGTGAGCATTTTTTTATTTTGGAAACTCTTTTTTTCTTTTAGTTTTTTCTTCTTTTTACCTATCTTATATATAATAATTTATTTATTATATGTAAAATAATAATAATCAATTAATATAATATTATTTAATACTTATTATTTCATTACAAAAAATTTCAACATTTCATTAAATATATAAATTAATAAAAATATAAATTAATAAAAAATGATTTTTTTATTTGAACAATGTATTTTCCAACAAATTTTTTGTCATAATTTTTAATATACATTTATTTTATAATTTTTTAAAAAAAATTATAACTTATATTTATTATACATATTAACACCAATTAAAATTAATTCATCACATCTATTTTTTTCGTATCATATCACTTACCTTATTCCTCCACATAAAATTCCATTCTATCCAAACACACTCCGAATTAATCTGTCAATTCAACTATTCATCGGGAACTTAGTGGAACTTCAATTCTCGTTACCACATAGCCCCTAAATGTATAACAACCTAGAAGTCCACTCATGTGTAAAAATAAATGATAACGAGACTCTGATCTTAATGCATGATAATCAAATGAATGCTTGTATAAATCTGTCTAATAGAAACAACTAAGATAGAAGCTATTTTAACAAAAAAAATATTGTATCAAGTTTGATTTCGTTACGAGTATATATAGAGCACTCCACTCTACACCTAAGTATATATATAAAGGATAAAACCGTCTAAATAAAATTATCACTTAACTATTCACCTTCATTCTCCTCCATTCCCTTTCCATCATTTCCCTTCCCTTTAATGAAATTTGAACCAAACAGACCCTAAGTAAACATAAGTATATAAACTTTACCGCTTATGTAAATAATGCCTATTAAAGAAAGACAATAAGAATTATGTGGGGCAAAAACTGACACATACATATGGGCCACCGTTGGATGATCATCCAATGGCCCATAAATAAGCATCTTCAAGATTTTTAAAAATAATTTCTTATTCGTGGACCATCATATCAGGATCCAACGATGGCCCATAATAGAACTTAGTCTACAGATTAATCGTATAATAGTATGTGCAAGTAAATAAATACATCATTTACTTAAAAAAATACATCATTTACAATAGTTACTCAAAATAATAATACAACAAATGAAGTATTAAAAAAATGCAGTACAACATAAGGGAAAAGTATCTAATATCTTCGGATTTGAAAAAAAAAAGAAGAAAGTTTCATCCATAATGAACTTCACAATTGATATTAAACATTTGTTTACTCAGACTTTAAGATTGTTGAATCAAGTTGAAGTCTTGCGAATAATAAACTTCTTGTGATATCTCTAATAAACATTACATGAATAGTGAGTGTCACAACGGTCAAGTGAAAGATGTTAATTGTGACCGTTACGAATCATAGAATATCACACGATGTGACAAATGATAGACGATCAATATGACATGGCGCTGAACGTTACGAAAGTAACTCGATATGTTGGAGGCGTAATGCACCGAATAAACAAGGAAGAACGAGGGGGAGGTCATCATGCTATAAAAGACTCCATGGAACCAAAAAGAATCATTATATTAGTTACTAATTGCCCGAGTCTGTACATAATTTTTTTGAAAATCAGAAATAAAGGGAATTTTGAAAACATAAAAATATTTTTAAACATAAAATATGTGTACGTTTGAAATGTGTAAATATATTAATGCATATCTCTCGTGTAATTTGGGGTAAATGACACCAACCGTCCCCCAACCTTGAGTATTGTAACTACTCGGTCCTCGAACAACATTCAATTTGTAACAAAATTATCCTTCAACTTTTATTTTCTTCCACGCCTCATCCACTTGATCGATAATAGCAAATTATTCGATTAAAATTGTTGACGTTGCACAATAAAAAATAAATAAAATATTATAAAAAATAATAAAAAAATATAAAAGAGACTGCCCACGCCTAGCTCACGCACCGGCGAGCTCTCGAGGGATGACCGATGCCCCTTGGCGAGCTCGCCGGTGAGCTTGCGAGAGGGCCGCTGCCTCCCGGTGCGAGCTCGCCCCACTAGCAAGCTTGAGGGAGGGAGGGAGGGGGTGGGGCACCGACTCCCCTCTTCTTCCTCATACCCCCATGTACAAGGGGGCGTTGATGCCCCATTTCTTCCTCGCCGCGCGCGAGGAAGAAGAGGGGGACTGACGCCCTCCTATGCAAACTCGCCGACGAGCTCGAGCCGGCGAGCTCACGAGGGGTCCGGCGCTTCCCATGGCAAGGGGGGTGTCGACACCCCCTCTTCTTCCTCGCCGCGTGCGAGGAAGAAAAATGGGAGCAAACGCCCTCGACGGCAAGCTCGTACAAATGAACATAGGCCCCCTCGGGGTGTGAACCGTCGACCTCCATTTTTTATTTTAAATTTTATTAGATTTTATTATTTTTTGTTGTGCCACGTCAGTAATATAATTGGAAAATTGGTTATGCGTAAAAAAAAGTTCATAAATAATTTAGTTATAAATTAAAATCGAGGGACCGTTGAGATATTGATATAAAGTTGTGAATCATTAGTGTAATTTACTATGGTAAACATGCATACTCAATTTTCAAAACGATTTAATTCTAAAAAACAAATTCCGACATGTCTGTCTGACAAAATCTAGTTCGCGCCCGGCGGACGCCCGTGCCGCCTAGCCATTTCGTTCTGCGGACTTCAATAGGCCGAGCCCCACATGTCTGTCTGACAATCTAGCTCGCACCTTATCCGCTTCCCCACCTCACAAATCTCTTTGCGCTCCGGTTCTTCCTTCCTAGTCCACCACCGCAATGGCGACGAGCCTCCTCCGCCTCTCCGCTACTCCGTTCTTCATCCTCCGGCCCGCGCCACCCGCCCGCCGCAGCGGGAGCGCCAACCTTCTCCCTCTCCGACGGCGAGCGGCCGTGGCGGCGTCGTACAAGGTGACCGTCGAGCACGGGGACGCGAAACGGACGCTGGACGTGGAGCCGGACGAGACGATCCTCGAGCGGGCGCTGGAGGAGGGCCTAGAGGTCCCGCACGACTGCAAGCTCGGCGTTTGCATGACGTGCCCCGCCCGCCTCGTCAGCGGCGAGGTCGACCAGAGCGAGGGCATGCTCAGCGACGACGTCGTCGAGCGCGGCTACTCCCTGCTCTGCGTCTCGTACCCCCGCTCTGACTGCCACATCAAAACCATCCCCGAGGAGGAACTCCTCTCGCTGCAGCTCGTCACATCCAACGACTGAGCTCCCGCCGATGGCTTCGTCGGCGGCCCCAATTCCTTGCTTGAGCGCTCAGCTTGTACACTTTTGCGGCGCGGGTTCTCTGAAATCCGAGCTGACGTTGGTGGTGTTGTCTCAATTTTGTATGTTACTTATTTTATATATTTGCGAAGTAATATTTAGTTCTTTGTTGGTTTAAGATGAGATCTTGGGAATAACAGTTCGTCGATTGCATTAATTTTGTAGCCAAGTTTGCAGATTTCAGAAGTCTCTTGCTTCCTGAGCTAACTAGCTTACTATAATGTGTTTGATTGACAACTTTAGGCTGCTGCCTTGTCCATTTCATCTCAGAAACTTCCAAAGTATTAAGTTGTGGAGATCTCTCAAAGAAATGGATGATCATTGTAACTTGAAAAAATGTTTCTGATATGGATTTTGCAGTTTTAAAGGAGCAGACTGATTGCCAACTGCACCAAAATGGAACGATCCATAGGCATGCAAAGTGCAAACATGTCAGAGATTCAACGACTAAATGACTCCATATGCCGCTCATTTTTGGCGTTTCATATAATTGTTATCATAACCACATCAACGCTGTAATTTCAATTTTTCGCTCATCAGGTGTATGAATTAATTCGAGTTCATGATGAAGGTTTCCTTACCGAATTCTTTTAATAAGAAGTCATTTTGGCTATGTTGGCCCTCATGTGTAATCTTACAAGGAATATTTTGAGCCTTTGTGTACTGGAAAATGTACAATAATGTGCAGGAGATATAACGCCCGAGATATTTAAATAAAAAAAACAAAAATAAAAGAAAATAAAAGGAAAAGATAAAAAGAAGAACAAAAGAAAAGATGGAATCTGAGTTAGATTTAATTGGATTAGGGAGGAGTTTATTTCTGATTTAAACTCGGATCCTTCCCTATAAATAAGACGCCAAGTTCACGAAATCAGCCCTTTCTCTCCCTACGAAGTCGGCTCTAGTTTTTCTTCTACTATGTGCGCTTTTCGTTTTCTTCTCGTCCTTGACGGCCGCCGCCATACAGGGGACGCAGCGGAGGACTCGGACGTGATCGGTCGTATTTTTGAACCGAGGGGAGCGGGCAGAGGAAGAAAGAGACTGCACGAATAGTTTCTTAGACATAAACTAAAGGCATGGAATTAGAATAGAATCGTGATAGAATCCTAATTTTAGACTTGAAGCGGGTTCTAGGTAGTTCATAGTTATTGCATGATGTTCTATGATGTTGATTAGTGCCGGCCATCGTCGAAAAAGATGAACAAATCGCGAACTGCGCGTCTGCGCAGTTTCTGCGTAAGAAGAACCCAGACCGGGTTCACTAGAACTCGGCCCGAGTAGGTCCTTCGCCGGACCGAGTTCGTGGGAACTCGGCCTGGATCCTCCATTGCCGCCTCGCTGAGCTCTGCAGCCGGACAAACACGGTTTGGGTTGAAGACGACCCGGACCGAGTTTCACGCACGACGAACAGTCGGGCGCGATGGCTGTCCCGACAGAAAAATGACTCGACCCGGCCCGGGTGTAATCCGAACCCGGCTTGGGCTTGTCTTTGATTTTTACCGAGGTTGACCATGTCAGACCCGACCCGAGTTTCTCCCTATTCGACCCGGGTTCCGATTCGATTTTAGTCAATTTTATGATGTTTAGATCCTTGATTTATGTCTATATTCCAGATCTTAATAATGATGATGATTATGTCACTTATGTACCTGATTTACTCTCCATGATATAGTCTTTTATCCTTATTTAAAGTTCTTATCAAGATCTGATTTTTATTAATTAAAAGATGCAAGATAAAAGTCGTAAATCGTTAAATGGAGAGCTTTTTTATGATGGACTGGTGACGACCAGGTTATGAATTGAGTACGATCAGTTATGAGTTGCTTCTGCCTGTTATGATGATGATGGACGGGTTGAGACAGACCTCCCCGTGGGTTGAAATATATCCCAAATAAGTCAAAGATAAAAACTAAGATGATGAAAAAGATGAACACATATGAATAAAGAATCTTTCTTATGATGTCCGGCTTTTGCCATTTTATGATGACTCTTTATGACCATTTATTAATATGTCTTTTTACATGTTTCTATCATTCTGTTTATGATAATGATCCATTCTTCTCTTATATGATAATGTTATCTTTATGATTCATGTCTAGTATTATGATCTTATGATGATATTTATCTTATTTCCATACTGAGTTTGTAAAACTCATAGGGAGGTTCTCCCCTGCATGTTCTTAAATGCAGGCCAATGTCAAAATGATGAAGGTGGCCAAAGGTGACAGATCGAGCTCGTAGGTGGCTGCATATGATTATCGAGTCCTTTAGATGATTGATAGCTTTTTCCTTTTCTTTTTATTACCTGATATATTAGCTTTCCTTTGGACCCTCATGTAGTCATTTATCAGTCTTCCGCATCTTATGATGTTGCGCTCTTTTATTCTTAATGATGATTAAGTCTTTCATTTTTATATATTGTGAGTTGACCAGTCAAAGTCTTTATTTTGGTCAATATGACGTACACGTAAGGATGACCCGTAGCATTATCGAAGCGTATTCTCGAAGCGTTCTCGAAGTCATTAGAGGTACACTATCCATAGCTGGTTTCCCTACTATAGTCCTATTCGATTCGGGTGCATCGCACTCCTTTATATCTAGAGACTGTGCTGTTACATTAAATTTACCTCTATATGATATAAGTCATCCTATGAAAATCATTACTCCTATGAGAATGCTCCATGAAACAAAGTACCTTTCCGAGGTACCAGTGGAGATACAAGGCAAGAACTTTTTTGCATATCTGATAATAATTTCGATGACGAACTATGATGTGATTCTTGGTATGGATTGGTTATCCTACCACGATGTAGCCGTCATATATAAGCAGAAGAAGGTAATCATTAGTACCCAAGGTGTACGCAAAGCTACTATTAGAGGTACCATAGGCAAGGAAGGGAAGGTTATTATATCTGCCATGGAAGCACAAAAGATGATACAAAAAGGATGCAGAGGTTTCCTAACAAACATGATGGAGATGAATAATCCATGGATCAAACTACAACAATTGGATGTGGTTCGGGAGTTTCCGAATGTCTTTCCCGAAGATATCTCTGAATTACCACCACAACGAGAGATCAATTTTCGAATCGACCTCCTTCCAAGCACTTCCCTGATCTCGAAAGCCCCCTATAGAATGACACAGGTCGAGATGCATGAACTGAAGAAGCAAATTTAGGAACTTTTAGACAAGAGGTTTATTAGACCGAGTGTATCTTCTTGGGGTGCTCTAGTGCTATTTGTCAAAAAGAAAGACGGCTCTCTAAGGCTGTGTACTGATTACCGGATGCTGAACAAGGCCACGGTTATGAATAAGTATCCTCTACCGCGGATCGATGACCTCTTCGATCAACTCTCAAATGCCGTAGTATTTTCTAAGATCGACTTACGAAGTGGGTACCACCAACTTAGAGTGGCCGATAAAAATGTACAGAAGACGACTTTTCGATCAAGATATGGTCACTATGAATTTTTAGTAATGACTTTTGGACTGACGAACACCCCTGCAGCCTTCATGGATCTCATGAACCGGATGTTCAGACCGTACCTGGATCAGTTTGTCATTGTCTTTGTGGATGACATCCTGATTTATTCGAAAAATGAAGAACAACACAAAGAACACTTGAAGATAGTTTTGGAAAAGCTAAGGCAACACAAGTTATATGACAAACTATCGAAGTGTAAGTTCTGGCTCGATCAGATTATGTTCCTTGGCCACATAATCTCGAAGAAGGGCATTTCTATGGATCCTTCCAAAGTAGAAGCAGTATCCCATTGGCCAAGGTCAAAACATGCCACTGAAATCCACAGTTTCCTCGGATTGGCAGGTTACTACCGCAGATTCATCAAGGATTTTTCAAAGATTGCACCTCCCTTGACGAACCTAATAAAGAAAGGTGTGAAGTACATATGGACACAGAAATGCGAGGACAATTTCCAAGAATTGAAGGCCAGGTTGACCACTACACCCATACTCACGATTCCGAAAGGTACTGACGGGTATGTGGTGTACAATGATTCTTGCGGCACAGGACTAGGATGTGTGCTCATGCAACATAGAAAAGTGGTCGCATATGCATCTAGACAGTTGAAGAAGCATAAAGTGAACTACCCAACTCATGACCTTGAATTGGTAGCAGTAGTCTTCGCATTAAAGATTTGATGACATTACCTTTATGGAGTACAGTTTGAGGTGTTCATCGACCATAAGAGCCTCAAGTACGTCTTCTCTCAGCGAGACCTCAATATGTGACAACGAAGATGGATGAAATATTTGAAAGACTATGAGTTTGCCATTAATTACCACCATAGTAAGGCGAACTCAGTTGCAAATGCACTCAGTCACAAGTGGGAAGGCTCATTAGCTCATATGATGATAGGCATGTATAACATGATGAAGGAGCTAAGCTTATGGAAGTCAAGGCCCGGAAGGAATGGAGCAGTACTGATGATGCATCAGATATAACTGAATCTAGTGGATAGGATTATTAAGGCTCAGGCTCAAGATCCTGAGTACGCAAAGATGTTGGGAAGATGCAAGAAAGAAGAAGAAGATTTCAACCTCTCCATAGATGGTGAGATCCGATATAGAGATCGTCTGTGGGTTCCAAGCGATGGAGCTCTTAAAAGGGAAGTGATGGATGAATGTCATAAGTCTGAATTTGCGATCCACCCAAGCAGCATAGATGTACAAAGATGTGCAAAGAATCTTCTGGTGGAATGACATGAAACGAGAGATTGCTGAATATATTTCCAAGAGAATGGCTGCCAACAAGTAAAAGTGGAATATCAGAAGCCTTATGGAAAGATCACATTTTTCGTCATTCCACAGTGGAAGTGGGAAGATATTTTTATGGATTTCATAACATGCTTACCTCGTACCCAGAAGGGACATGATTCCATATGGATGATTGTGGATCGGTTAACGAAGTCTGCACACTTTCTACCCATAAAGTCCAAATAGTCAGTGCAGAGTCTCATAGATTTATATGTTCATGAGATCATCAGACTTCATGGGATCCCCACCTCCATTGTATCATATAGGGATCCAAGGTTTACAGCCAGATTCTAGAGAGACCTACAAGACTCCTTTGGAATGAGGCTAAATTACAATACGACATTCCATCCATAAACGGACGGTCAGACTGAAATGACCATCCAAATAGTTGAAGATATATTGAGAGCATGTGCCTTTGACTGGAAGGGCAACTAGGATGATCATCCATCATTGATTGAGTTTGCTTATAATAATAGTTCTCATTCCAGCATTCGTATGGCTCCCTTTGCAGCCCTGTATGGGAGACCATGTCGTTCACCTGCATGCTGGAATGAGGTAGGTGAAAGGAAAATTTTGGATACTAAGGAGCTGAAACAGACTGAGGAATATTCAGCAAGAGTTGAGTTAATACAAGAAAGGATGAAGACAGCTCAAGCTCGATAAAAGTTTTATGCTGACAGAGGACGACGTGAACAAAATTTTCAGATAGGTGACCAAGTACTCCTGAGGGTTTCCCCAACCAAAGGAGTGATGAGGTTTAGTAAAAGAGGAAAGCTCAGCCTAAGATATGTTGGTCCTTTTAAGGTACTTGAGCTAGTTGGAGAGGGTGCCTGTGTCCCGGGGGCTTTTCTCGGGGCACGTCGAATTATCTTATTTCATGTATTTTTCCTTTTTCAACCCACTTTTGTACTTAGTTTTATTTTCAAGTATGATAGTGGCAGTTTTGTAATTTCCGCACTCCTGAAAAGTGCACCCCCTAGCTTGTTCTCCACATCACACGTCGCATATAGACCTCCTGGGCCTACGATATTAGGAGAGACCTGCTAGTCCTCCCCCGAAGCCTTATAATCATTCTTATTTATTCAACAAAGATTTTAAGCTTCCCTAAATCTAGCACCGTGCTTCGAACGTGGGTGGCAACCCACAAGAGCATCACAAAGCGTCCCAAAGAGATCGAGCGTTACGTCGAGATGCCCGTTTGTTTACAAACGCCTCCATCGAAGAAGCGTCCGCTCGGGATCGAGCATCTAAAAAACTGTGGTATTCGAAAAGTGGCATAAGCAAGCTTCTGCAAAGCATTCAAAAGAGCTTGCCTCGACGTTGGGCACGTCTAGACGCCGCACGGGTCGATCGAGCGAAAAATGACCCCGTGACAAGTTGGTATCATAGCAGCATTTCTGGGACTGCTCAAGTTGGCATTCGGAGATCAAGCAGAAATGACGTAGAATTCGGAAATGATGAATGAACCCGTCGCACCGGAGAAGGGCCGCCCCGAGCGAGGGCACGCCCGCTCGAAGGACGCCTTGTTCGTCTTCGAGCAACGTCTCGATCAATTCCAATTGGATGTGGGCGAGATGCAAGACCAACTCACAACACACGAGAGGGAGTTAGAGAAGACCATGGATCTCGCAACGGTGCGGGACGAGATGGCGCCGTTGTATACGTGGCTGGAGTCCATGGAGGCGATGATCATGGACATGCGGGAGACCTTGGATAATGGTCTCTCAAACATATGGTTCGAGATGGAGCAAGAGTTTGACCATGCGGGAAGAACTCAAGCGACGCTATGGAGATGGGCGGCGTCCCGAGATGCCCGCCCCGCATGAGGCAAGGATTGATGTGCCGAAGTCGCGGCCCTACAAAGGCGGCAAAGGAGATCAGTGACTTCCTATGGAACGCCCGAAGGTACATGGAGGCCTTGGACGTGACGTCTGAAGTGAGGATGGTGAAGACCGCATCCTTCTACTTGCAAGATGCGGCGAGTCTATGGTGGCGGTGCCATTGCGACGACGTGGAACGTGGCAACGTCGAGCCCATTGAGAGGTGGGATGACTTCAAGAGGCAGCTGACGAATTACTTCTGCTCTGCCAAATCGAGATTGGAGGCCAAGATTGCATTGTTCAACATTTGCCAGAGGGGCACGTTGAAGGAGTACGTGAAAGAGTTCACCGAGCTCCACCTACAAAACTCCTAGGTGGACGAAGACACATTGTTGGCGATCTTCGTGAAGAGTTTGAAGCCATGGGCTAGGGCGAAGTTGGAGCGACGAGATTGCCCCAACCTCCGCTCGCTAGTCGCTATTGCTGAGTCACTCGTGAAGTATGCCAAAACGAGCGCTCCACCACCAAAGTCCTCGGGCAAGAGCAATGGTGGGGGAGAGAAGCCAAAGTCGCAAGGAGGCAAGCCGCACTATCAAGACAAAGGAAAGGGACACCATGACAGGAGGCCCAACAATGATAGATTCAAGAGGGACGAAAAGCCGCCGAAGCCTTGCTACATTTACAAGGGTCCACATTGGACAAGCGATTGCCCGCAAAAGGCGATAGTCAACGCAATGTATTACCCCGACGAGAAGGAGAAGGAGGAGGCGTGTCTCAGTTCGATGCACGTCCTCAGCGCCATCAACGCCTCGAAGGGTCCTTCATCAGCTGCTCGACTTTATGCGGACATCGAGTTGAATGGGCAAGTCTTCAACGCCCTCATCGACACGGGAGCATCGGAGTTGTTCGTGTCAGAAGTGGCCGCCAAGAAGATGAAGCTGCCACTACAGAAGACTAATGCCATGTTCAAGACAGTGAATGCGAAGTCTATCTCGACCACAGGAATTTCTCCAGGAGTGAAGGTTCGCATCGGCAAGTGGTCGGGAAGCTTCGACGTGACGGTGGCACCGGTGGACGACTACGAAGTGGTGGCGGGCATCTCTTTTTTGCGACACATTACTGCATGTGTCATCTCGCTCACCAACTCAATGGTCATCTTCGACCCCAAATGACCCTACAACGTTCCCGTGAGGTCGGAATGTGATCTCAAGCAGAAGACCCTCTATGCCATGCAAGTGGCTAAGGGGTTGCGCAAACAGGAGCATACCTTCCTGGCGACCGCCATATTGGAAGATCCGAGGCCCTCCACTCCAACACCTCCCAAAGTCCTTGAAACTCTTGAGGACTTTGTGGACGTCATGCCCCCGGAGCTCCCAAAGCGATTGCCTCCGAAGTGTGAAGTGGACCATGTCATCGACTTGGTCCAGGATCGAAGCCCCCTCATGGAGTCCCCTATCGGCTAGCCCCTCCGGAACTCGCAGAACTCCGTAAGCAACTCACCGAACTATTGGATGCAGGATACGTTCAGCCCTCGAAGTCTCCATATGGCGCCCCGGTACTCTTTCAGAAGAAGCATGATGGTTCCCTCTGGATGTACATCGACTACCGGGCGCTCAACAAGCTTACGGTGAAGAACAAGTACCCCATCCCCTTGGTGGCGGACTTGTTCAACCAACTTGGCGGCGCGAGATGGTTTACCAAGTTGGATCTTCGTTCGGGCTATTGGCAAGTCCGGATTGCGGAGGAAGATGTGCAGAAGACGGCGTGCGTCACAAGATATAGCTCCTACAAGTTCCTCGTGCTGCCTTTCGGCCTCACAAATGCCCCAGCGACCTTCTGCACTCTCATGAACAAGGTATTGCAACCATTCCTTGACAGGTTCGTGGTTATATACCTTGATGACATCATGATCTATAGCCGCACCTTGGAGGAGCATATCGAGCACATTCGGCAAGTGTTCGAGGTGTTGCGGCAGAACGAGCTCTACGTCAAGCGGGAGAAGTGTGCCTTCGCCTAACCGGAAGTGCACTTCTTGGAATATATCGTCGGATGTGGCAAGCTGAAGATGGATAACGTGAAGATTCGGGCCATCATGGAGTGGGAGCCGCCCAGGCGGGTTCCCGACATGCGTTCGTTCCTTGGCCTGATGAACTACTATAGGCGGTTTGTCAAGGGGTATTCACATGTGACGACCCCTTTGACGAATCTTCTCAAGAAGAATGTCAAGTGGGAGTGGATGCCGACATGCCAGGAAGCGTTCGACACCCTCAAGAGGGCCATGACGGAGGAACCAGTGCTCGTCCTGCCAGACCACACCAAGCCCTACGAAGTACAGACAGATGCTTCTGACTATGCCATTGGAGGAGTTCTTATGCAGGAGGGCATCCCATGGCGTTCGAGAGTCGCAAACTCAACGACACAGAGCGATGCTACACCGTTCAGGAGAAGGAGATGACCGCGGTGATCCACTGCCTTAGGACGTGGCGGCACTACCTCCTCGGGCCGCGATTTCACATCAAGACGGACAATGTCACGACAAGTTACTTCGAGAAGCAAGCAAGATGTCAAGATTTTATAGCGGAGTTCGACTACGTCCTGGAGTACAAGCCTGGCAAGATGAATGTCGTTGCCGACGCCCTCAATCGACGCGCAGAATTGGCGGCTATGAGCTCCTCTCAGGCCGACATGATCGAGAGAATCAAGAAGGAACTGGAGTCGAATCCCACGGCAAAGAACCTGTTTGAGCAAGCAAAGGAGGGAAAGACACGCCGCTTTTGGGTGGAAGATGGGCTGATCTTCACCAAGGAACGTCACATCTACGCTCCTCTGTTCGACAACTTGCGGCGCACTATCATGCAGGAGTGCCATGACTCTAAGTGGGCGGGACATCCGGGCATCCGCCGCACTTTGGCACTCATCGAAGACAACTACTTCTGGACAAGGATGGAAGATGACGTTGAAGCTTTCATGAAGACATGCCTTGTTTGCCAGCAAGACAAAAATCTCAATCAAGCGCCCGGCGGACTTTTGGAACCCCTGCCTATTCCAGAGCGGTCATGGAAGGATGTTTCCATGGACTTCATCACAGGCCTGCCCAAATCTGAAGGGGCGGATACCATCATGGTGGTCGTCGATCGACTATCCAAGTATGCCATCTTCGCTGCCGGCTCTGCAAGTTGTCCTGCTACTGAAGTTGCGGAGTTATTCATAAAGCATGTAGTAAAGTATTGGGGCCTACCACAAAGCATCGTCAGCGATCGGGATGGTCAATTCATTGGCAACTTCTGAAATGAATTGTTCAAGATGATGGGCTCCAACCTGCATTTCTCGATAGCACTTCATCCTCAAACCGCGGCCAAACTGAAGACTGAAGACCTGTGGCAGTTCAAGCAGAAGATTGAAGAATTTCAAGCTGCAGTTCCAGGGACGTCGCTGACTTGAGTGGGGGAGAATGTCCCGGGGGTTTTTCTTGGGGCACGTCCAGTTATCTTACTTCATGTATTTTTCCCTTTTCAACCCACTTTTGTACTTAGTTTTATTTTCAAGTGCGATAGTGGTAATTTTGTAATTTCTACACTCCTGAAAAGTGCACCCCTAGCTTGTTCTCCACATCACACGTCGCATATAGGCCTCCCGGGCTTGCGGTATATTAGGGGAGACCCACTAGTCCTCCCCCGAAGCCTTGTAATCATTCTTATTTATTCAACAAAGATTTCAAGCTTCCCTAAATCTAGCACCGTGCCTCAAGCATGGAGTGGCAACCCACAAAAGCATCCCAAAGCGATTGAGCGTTACGTCGAGGTGCCCGTTTGTTTACAAACGCCTCCACCGAAAAAGCGTCCGCTCGGGACCGAGCATCCCACAAATTGTGGCATTCGAAAAGTGGCTTGCAAGCTTCCGCAAAGCATTCAAAAGAGCTTGCCTAGACGTTGGGCACGTCTAGGCGCCGCACGGGTCGTCGAGCGAAAAACGACCACGTGACACTTGCAGACTAGTCTTATCTTCATCCTATGGGCGAGTTCATAACATTTTCCACGTCTCTATGCTCCGAAAGTATAAACATGATTATACAAATGTGATAAGGTATGAAGAACCCAATCTTAAAGACGACATGAATTATGAGGAGCAACCCATCTAGATTCTAGAGACAAATGTTCAACATCACAACAACAAGGATGTACCACTAGTCAAGTTGGCTTGGAGCCATCACCGAGGTGACGAAGCAAACTGGGAACTCGAGTCTGAGATGCGATAAGAATTTCCTGCATTATTTGGTAAGTCCTGACTTCTGACTGAATTTAAGGATGAATTTTATTTTAAGGAGTTTATGATGTAACACCCGAGATATTTAAATAAAAAAACAAGATAAGAAAATAAAAGGAAAAGATAAAAAGGGGAACAAAAGAAAAGATAGAATCTGAATTAGATTTGATTGGATCAAGGAGAAGTTGATTTCTGATTTAAACTCGGATCCTTCCCCTATAAATAAGACGCCAAGTTCACGAAATCAACCCTTTCTCTCCCTGCAAAATCGGCCCTAGTTTTTCTCCTCCTACGTGCGCTTTTCATTTTCTTCTCGTCCCTGACGACCGTTGCCATACAGGCGACGCACCGGAGGACTCGGACGTGATCGGCCGTGTTTCTGAACCGAGGGGAGCGGACAGAGGAAGAGGAAGAGGAGGAAGAGGGAGAGGAAGAAAGAGACTGCACGAATAGTTTCTTGGACATAAACTAAAAGATTTGGAATTAGGATAGATTCGTGATAGAATCTTGATTTTAGACTTGAAGCATATTCTAGGTAGTTCCTGGTTATTGCATGATGTTCTACGATGCTGATTAGTGCCGACCATCGTCGGAAAAGATGAGCAAATCGCGAATTGTGCATCTGCGCAATTTCTGCATAAGAAAAACCCAGCCCGGGCAGGTCCTTCGTTGGATCAAGTTCGTGGGAACTCGGCCCGGATCCGTCATTGCCGCGCTCATTGAGTTCTGCAACCGGACGAATTTGACCCGGGTTGAAGATGACCCGGATCGAGTTTTCACGCACGACGAATAGTCGGACGCGATGGCTGTCCCGACAGGAAGACGACCCGACCTGGCCCGGGTGTAACCCAAGCCTGGGCCGGGCTTGTCTTTGATTTTTACCGAGATTGACCATGTCAGACCCGACCGGGGTTTCTCCCTATTCGGCCCGGGTTTCAATTCAATTTTAGTCAATTTTATGATGTTTAGATTCTTGATTTATGTCTATATTCTAGATCTTAATAATGATGATGATTATGTCACTGATGTACTTGATTTACTCTCCATGATCTAGTCTTTTATCCTGATTTAAAGTTCTTATCAAGATCTGATTTTTATTAATTAAAAGATGCAAGATAAAAGACGTAAACCATTAAATGGAGAGCTCTTTTATGATGGACTGGTGACGACCAGGTTATGTACGGTCAGTTATGGGCTGGCTCTACCAGTTATGATGATGATGATGATGAACGAGTTGAGGCAGGTCTACCCGTGGGTTGAAATATATCCCAAATAATTCAAAGATGAAAACTAAGATGATGAAAAAGATGAATACATATGAATAAAGAATATTTCTTATGATGTCCGGCTATTGCCATTTTATGACGACTCTTTATGACCTTTTATTCATATGTCTCTTTACATGTTTCTATCATTCTGTTTATGATCATGATCCATTCTCCTCTTATATGATGATGTTATTTTTATGATTCATGTCTAGTATCATGATCTTATGATGATATTTATCTTACTTCTATACTGAGTTGTAAAACTCATAGGGAGGTTCTCCCTTGCATGTTCTTAAATGCAGGCCAAAGTCAGAATGATGAAGGTGGCCAACGGTGACAAATCGAGCTCGTAGGTGGCTGCACATGGTTATCGAGTCCTTTAAATGATTGATAGGTTTTTCCTTTTCTTTTTATTACCTGATGTATTAACTTTCCTTTGGACTCCTATGAAGTCATTTATCAATTTTCCGCATCTTATGATGTTAAGCTCTTTTATTCTTATTGATGATTAAGTCTTTCATTTTTATATTTCGTGAGTTGACCAGTCAAAATCTTTATTTTGATTAATATGATGTACACGTAAGGATGACCCGTAGCGTTCTCAAAGCGTATTCTGCCATGTGACGGGTGCGATTTTGGGACGTTACAGGAGCCTTTCGTGTCCTGTATCTTGCTTTGCACAATTACAAGTTCCCCTTCATTACTTACTCTATCCTCACCTTCTATAATCTGCTGCATACTCGGATACCTGAATTCAGGAGTTACCCAGATCGTTTTGATACTTCATTTACTTCGTAAACCTTGCAACTTCATTTCGATAGATACACGTCTGATAAGAGTAGACGGAGACCAATGGATCAGAATTGTGGAAAGATAATAATTCATACACTTCGATCTCGAGAGGTATCTTCCCACTTACTGTATACTCTTGCCTCGACCATATTTCTCAAACCTCTTTTTTATTTTAGAATGGCAAGACTTCACATAACTAATGTTGGCTACTGAATTCTTGTTTTGGTTGGTTTGTTTGCCTTTTTTTTCATTGGCGTTATTTTACTTCAGGCATTTAAAAGTTTCTCAAGTTATTTTTTCATATTGGTTAGTTATTTCGGATAGCAACTACATTAATTAATATATAAAATCAAATGGAATGAAAAGCTGAAATCTTCATCGACACATTCGCTTGAACTCAGCATGAAAACTTCATCGGTGGCCCACTAACCTTTACATAGAGATCAGATCTATTGCTACTTCGCCAGTTTGACTGGTTGCACCCGTCTGCCCATAGCTATATTATAATAATTATCATTATGTTGTTTTTTTAAAGAGAGCAAAGAATGATCAATTATCATTTGTAATCATTCATTTTATTAAAGATTGTTATATTACAAAAATTTAGTTCTTCATCCAATCACCCACTCACCCACTATCTTTTTGGCCATTACTTCTCAACATATAACCTCTCACCTCTAAAAATGTGTTGTATCCAAATAACCCATAAGAAAGCAAAAGAGCCACTCGACACCGCACTTGGACTCCGTTTTGGATCCCGCATCTTATTCGGAAGGTGTTTGTTAGGATTTTTGCACGAGAAAAATTATGCATCGCGAGAAAACTCGAGAAATTTAAGGCGACGAAAAGTTTTATTATATGGAAGAAGCAAAAGAGGATTACAAGATCAGATTACTTTGTTTTTGGACCCCCTAGGAAGTTTATATAGGCACTCTCTTTAACAGACGATAGAAATTACAAACTAACTGGAATTATATATTAATCCCAAAAATAGGACATCTATCTTGTGATAAAAAAATAAATCAATTCCTTAACAATCTCATGATAAGGAAATATACATAATATGTTAGATAGATTTCCTTTTATTTCAGAGTTTGGATCCAAATGGATTTTTAGTTGGAGTAGTATTCACGGCATTATTAGCAATCTCCACCTTGAATTGAATCATTCAATCAGATATCTAACACTCACTGCCGTCAGTCCCAACTTGGGACTACTGCCACCTATCAATATTTAGCAAGTCCAAATAATGTTGAAACTTGCTAGTAGGAACCAATTTGGTGAACATGTCCGCTTTATTATCTTCTGTGCCGACCTCTTCACATTGATCCTCTTCTCAGTATGGATGAAGTTATATGATCACTAGCTAATCATACTAAATTTCTACTCATTTTTCATCTTAATTCATGTGCATATAAGCCCTGAAATTCATATTCTGATAATTATGCTTAATCTATATGCATTTATCTTCTCAGCATAATATTATCCTACATTTGCACATTTGAGCTGGATAATATATTGATTTAGTTCTTATTTGTCTAGTTTTCATTTGGAGAGTTTGATGCTTGTTGTTCATGATGTTGTAAGATCAAATCAAGGATAAAAAGACAAGTATCGTTGCTGGAAAAGGAGGGGGACCACAAGTGTGCAGGCTGCCCAAACGGTTGCAAAAAGAAATCTTTTGGCTGAGAAAAAAGAAAGGACCATAGGACAGATGGCAAAATTAGATGGAATGGAAGGTTCTCATCAAGATTAAATAGTGATGATAATCTCCTATAAAAGGAGGATGTTGATGAGCAAAAATGGGATCTTCTCTCCTAGCCATTTGGCCGGAGACGAGAGAGTTCTTGCTTGCTGGAAGTTTTAGAGTTTTTGTTCTTCTTTATGTTTTAGAATGTTTTGATTCAGTTCCTCATCTGCTTTGTATTGTATTGATTAAATATGAGGAGCTAAATTTTAGCTCTCTTAGGATATGATAGTAGTTTAATTTCTGTTTATGGATGGATGATTGAACAATACTTTTACCACTGATATTAGTGCATTTCTGAATGTTTTCAAATCAGTTCTATGCTGATATAAATCTTACTTTACAATGGCAACTGAGAAGTTGATGTTTGATCCTTTCTTGCTCAGAAATGAGTCAAGGACATCATAATTTGTTTTCTGGTTTAATGTTTTGTCAAGATCTGAATGCATCTTTTTACTTCTTGTTATTGTGAATCTCATCTTGTAATGGCAGTTGAGAGGCTGATTCTAGATTCTCTTGTTGTTTAGAAATGAACCAAGAACATTAACAATTAGTTTTTGGATTCGATTTCATCTATGATTTCTGAGAAATGAGTTACTTGGTTTTCTGATTTTAATCCATGCTGAGAATGAATCCATCTAGCTTTTGTTGATGTGAATCTCATATTGGAATGGCAACCGAGAGGTTGATTCTAGATTCCCTTGATGTTTATAAATAAACCAAGAGCATTAGCACTAGTTATGGATTTGATTGTATTTATGCATTGAGCTAGAGGTTTCACGATAATCTAATATCAGTGAAAACCTTGGTTGAATCAACCTAACTAATGTTCATATGAAAGTATGATACTTAGTTCTAACTTTAATGCACTGTGAGAGTAGTCGTTACATGTGGAATATTGTTTGATTTGTGTTGTTAAGTTGTTCTAATCCACCCATAGCAGAACGTTAAATGAACTCCATTCCTGAGAGAACCTTTTATTGATTGTTAGTTATCACTTACCATAAAACACCAAAAAGAGTTAACTTAGTCTAGGATTATTCTAGATTAGTTAGTGAATCTTTAGTTTCAAATCATCGTGGATACGACATTCGGGTCTACTACTCTGATCTGTGCACTTGCAATTTAGTGAAGTGAGGAGTTTAGACCATATATCATTTAGTTGCATTTTTAATTCTGTGCTATAAATTAGTCCATTAATCACACTTCACACAATTCACATCATGATACCGACATCGATGTGTTTGGTTCTTTCATGATGCATTTGATCCTTGGCTAAGCATATTGCACTTAAACTATCACAGTACTATAACCTTATCTTATTGTAGTCCAAGATCTCTGACAAGGCCTTTTGATCAGATGCCTTCTTTAGCAGTTTTTATCAATGACATGTACTCTGCCTCTGTAGTAGACAATGTAACTAATAACAGAACTGTCAAGAGTGAAGATATAACCTGTCATTGATCTTCTTCCATCAACACCTACAGCATAATCTGATTCTGAATAACTTGCAACCAAACACTCTTTACCACTTATATAGATGATGCCAATATCAGACGTTCCTCTCAGATATCGAAAGATATACTTTACTGCCTGTCAGTGCTCCTTTTTTGGATTGCTCATGAATCTGCTAACCACACTAATGACATGTACAATATTAGGCCTTGTGCATACTATAGCATACATCAAACTTCTGACTGCACTAGCATATGAATATCGAGACACGTACTCCTTTTTTTCATCAGTTATAAATTTAGTTGCAAAAAGGTGCACATTTGAAGCTGGTGGAGTACTTAAGGTCTTCGTTGTAGACATACCGAACTTGGATAAAATATTTTGAATGTAAAATTTCTGAGACGGAAAGAGTTTATTCTTTATGCGGTCCCTGTAAATCTCAATTCCTAAAATCTTCTTTGTTGGACCAAGATACTTCATATCGAATTCTGCATTAAGAAGCTTCTTCAAATTCTGAATCTCTTCCATGTTGCTAACAGTAATCAATATATCATCAACGTACAAGAGCAGATAGATGGTAGAATCACCCTCCACCTTCTTGTGATAGACACAACAATCATAAGGACTCATGTTGAATCCCTTACTGATCATAAAACTATCGAATCTCTTGTACCACTACCTCAGTGATTGCTTCAAGCCATATAATGACTTCTTCAATATGCAGATTTGGTCTTCTTTATTTAGGATAGAGAAACCCTCTAGCTAACTCATGAGGATATCTTCTTCAAGTTTCCCATGTAGAAAAGTTGTCTTCATGTTTAATTGCTCAAGATCCAAATTCTGATGTGCTATAAGAGCAAGTAGCACCCGGATGGAAGTGTGCCTGACTAATGGAGAGAAGACCTCGTTATGGTATACTCCCTCTTTCTGACTGTAGCCTTTAGCAACTAGACGTGCTTTGAATCTGATGCCTTTCAGCTTTTGGACTTCTAACCTTCTTGAAAATCCACTTGCATCTGACGACCTTTCTACTTTTTGGTAACTTGACTAACTCTCAAGTATGATTCTTGTGAAGATACTCCATCTCCTTATTCATTGCCGCAATCGACTGTTCTGATTTTGCACATGTGATAACATATGCTCTGACGACTCCACCTCTCAACTACTTGGAATGTATATGCAACCATGCAAGGTTGTTAAAAACTAGTTTTAATACTTAAAAACTTACGAATTTACGTATCTAGGGTTCAAAAATGAGTTGAGTCGGGTTAAAAACATAAAATGGATTAAAATCGGATATCCTTACCCTTTAACACGGTGAAAACGTATGAATACGTGCATACGAATGATTAAGTAGTTAATACTTCGGTTTTAGTCACATCTGTGTTGTAGCTTGTTTGTTAGGCATGATGATCCCCATTATAAGAGATTGCAAGTTCCAACCTCCATGCCAAATTTTTTTGACAACATATGTTAGTTTACTATACATATAAATATACATAAATGCTATATTTATTATTTTTTCACTATTATTTTATAATAATACTAAATTTATTTAAAATTTTATAACAAATTAAAATTAAGATAGAAAATTGATAAAAATATAATATTTATTATAAATAATTCCAATGAATTATGTTTATTATTTCATTCCTTGGACATAATACTTAAATAAAACTCAAATCATACATTGAAAAATAATATAGTGATTATGATAATAATGAAAAGAAAATAATAATATTTAGACAAAAAATTTAGACTATATTAATTTTCCTATACATTTATCCGATTGTATATAAATTTATTAATTTCATTATATGAATTTATGATACTTCAATTGAATATATATATATATATATATATATACTTATCTTGATAATTTTAAAATAGATTTTTCTACAAGTTTATAATTTGTGAAATTTTATTCTCTAATTATTCATGTTATTTTAAAATTTTATGTATTCATTAATATACTTTTATGTGGTTTAAAAAATAAAAAAATTATTGAATTAATATTATATCTAAATACTACGTATTTACGTATCGAATTTACGATACGAGTTCACCCCCTCCCCCCAAATCAAACTTAAGTAGAAACTCAAACTTGACAACCTTGCAACCATGTCCTCAAAGACATAACGCTTTGGAGGACCTACTTGTCTGCGAGCATGTCCTACAGCTAGACTTGTCATTGCTTCTTCTGTTTGCTCCTTAAGTCCAATGAGATTCTTTTGTCTCATTATGGATTGAAGTTAATTCAAACTCCACTTGATTTCTGATTGAGCATAGAACATCTCACCAAAGGATATGTTTCTGTTGTGAATAACCTTGTGCTCTGAGGAAGACCAAATTTTGAATCCTTTTACACCTGCACTATATCCTGCAAAGACTCCTTTGGCCTTTCATTCCAACTTTCCTTCGCTGACATGATAGTATGATGGACAACAAAAAAATTTCAAATTAGTATAATCAGCAGGATTATTTGATCATATCTCAATAGGAGTCTTCTAATTAATCGCGGTTAAGACTCCGATTGGCAAGGTAGCATGCTGTGCTACAGTCTCAACCCAGAATGACTTATTCAAACTAGAGTTAGAGAGCATGCACCGTACCCTCTCTAAAAGAGTTCTGTTCATACGTTTTGTTACACCATTCTACTGTGGTGTATCTCTGACGGTGTGATGTCTCACAATGCCTTCATCCTTGCAGAACTGATAAAATTCAGACGAACAAAATTTTCGATGTCTGATTCTCCACCAGAACCTTTTGAAGGCTTCCAATGCCTCGCTCTTGTGTTTCATCATGAACACTCATGTCATCCTTGAGTAATCATCTATGACAGATAGGAAGTATCTAGAACCTTTTAGAAATGGAACACGAGAGGAGCTCCCAACAGTCAGCATGGATGTAATCGAGTGTTGCCTTCGTGTTGTGCACGACTTTGCTGAATTGTTATTATTTTTGCTTGTCGAAGACGCAGTGCTTACAGAATCTGATTTCAGATATCTTCTGACCACATAGAAGATTGCACTTACTGAGGATATCCATCCCTTTCCGACTCGTATGTCCAAGCTTCATGTGCCACAACTTGGATTCTTTTGATTCTGATTTGGATGAACTACCTCGTGCCAAAAATTACTGTGCCTTGTAGTATGTAGAAGGACTTTTGTCTGACTCCTTTCATGATTTCAACATCACCCTTGGTGACCATGAGAACACCTCCTACAACATCCAACCGACATCCTTTAGAGTCCGGAACTCCTATCGATATTAGATTTTTCTTCAGATGTGGAACTCTGTCAATGTTCTCACCTGATTGTCATGAGTTCTCTTTGAATTGAGCCGATTCCAATTATTTTACATGCTGCATCATTGCATATGATGACGTTTTCGCAATCAATATTTTGATAAGTTGAGAATCACTCTTTGTGTGAAGTCATATGATAAGAGCACCCCGAATCTAGAACTCTAACTATCCTCCAAACATCTCTGATCAGACAATGAGAGTTAAATCATCATCATCAGATTCGCTATTATGGTGTGCTACTGCAGCAACCGTATCCTTCTTCTTTTTAGGGCAATCCTTCTTCTAGTGACCAAGTTATTTGCAATAGTTGCAGATGTCCTTCGGATTGACGTTCTTCTTCTTCTTCAACTTACTCTTTTTAGGGTTTATCTTCTCTGTGGTTGTTATTAACCCTGCGTTCTAAGTCTCTAGAGTCTTTCCAGATATCCTATGATGAAGTTCACGATTATGTAGACTCGATTTTACTTTTTCTAGAGTATTTGTATCTCTTCCGATGATAACAGACTGAACAAATGTTTTGAATGACAGAGGAAGAGACACTAACAGATGTAGGGTTGTATCTTCATTCTCAATCTTCACATTTATATTTCGTAATTCCATCAACAGAGTATTCATCTGATCAAGATGGTCTTTCAAATGGATACCTTCTTGCATACGGAGGGCGAATAAACCTTGCTTCAACAGCAACTTGTTGGTCAAAGACTTGATCATGTAGAGACTCTCAAGTTTTGATCACAAACCAGCTGTCATTTTTTGTTCGATAACTTTAATAATGACATCGTCCGCTAGACACGACAGGATCATAGAGTGTACATTCTCTTTTTGTGCCGCCAAATTTGCGAGGTTGTCATCCTTTTCTTTGCCCTTGGAGTCTTCCTCCTTTGATTTGTTCTTCGACACGTTCGCAAGCGACATCCAAACTTCTTGTTGTTTCAGAAGTGCCCGCATTTTGATCAGCCAGATATTGAAACTATTTTGTCCCGTGAATTTCTCGATCTTCACGTTGTACGATGCCATCTCTACACCTGACGGAGGATCGACGATGATGTCTCGCTCTGATACTAATTTGTTCGAATTTTTGCACGAGATAAATTATGCATCACGAAAAAATCCGAGAAATTTAAGACGATGCAGAGTTTTATTAGATGAAAGAAACAGAAGAGAATCACAAGATCAGTCTTTTTGAACCCCCTAAGGAGTTTATATAAGCACTCTCTTTAACAAATAATAAAAATTACAGACTAACTGAGACTCTATATTAATCTCAGAAATAACCTATCTTGTGATAAGAAAATAAATCAATTCCTTAATAATCTCATCATAAAAAAATGTCAAAAAAATTTTCTTTTATTTCAAAATTTGAGTCCAAATGAATTCAAGACATTATTAAGAGAGCCATTATCATATGGTTGCTTCTTGTGGATCTGCTGCGTGCACGGTGCGTTCGTTAAGGCATATTAGAAAAAGAGCTGTTCATAACAATCATTTCATGAGCAAAAGCAGCTTCTACAGAATTTAGCTGACACTTATGACTCACCTAGTTATCAGAATGCAGGAAGTGCATCTCCTATGCTCGACTTTTTGATATAGAGCTATAGCTTCTCTCGTATTTTTTCTTATTCTGTGTTCACAAACTTTGCTAGAACCTAAATATCATTTGACACATGGAAGTTGACCAACTGGCAAAAGAAAATTCCTGACAATGCCAATAGGTTTTCATTCTCATGTAGGCCAATAAAAGACAGAAGAGAAATGAACAAAGTTATGCAAAAAAGACTATGCTTTCAAAGAATGCCGGCATCTAACAAGCTGAAGTATGAAAAGTTTAGACATTAACCAAATAAACCAGACAGCTCCAAAGCAAAAGAGGCAACAATAAGGAACCCTTAGAACTGAAATTCCTCAGCTAGAATAGCTAAGAAAGAAGAAAGTTTGTTGAATTAGCTGTACATATTATATACAAGGGGAGATTAAGCAAAGTACATCAAAACTAGGAAAGGAACTAATAACAAGCCATCTGATGCTAGGCACACACACAACCCTACATTGTAGTTAGTCACTACAAAATCGGTCATCAAGCAAATGGCTAGGGATTATTGCTAGATTATGTCATCTAACTGGACATCTACTACCTATAGTTGTAGCCTGGGCCCGGTAGATTCTTGTAGCCTCCCAAACCACTGTTGTAACCACCACAGGCTGGGTAGTTCATTGGAGGAGAGGGGTATGGTGCTCCAAGAGCAGGGGTCACTTCTTCAGCTGGATATCCATATGGATCCCTGATGGCTGGGGGGCTTCGGCTGCCATAGACCCACTGGGCATATCATAAGGATAACCATGGGCTGCTGTTGGGTATGCATTGTGAGCAGATGGGGATCGGACAAATGTAGGAGCAGTAGGGAAAGATGATAAATAAGCATTATTTGTCAGACGACCAGCCTTGGCAGGAGGCATTGGCCCTCCATTACTTGCTCGTGTGCACTTGTTAACAGGACCACTGATGACAGGCGATATTTTCTTCTTTTCAGATTTGGCTTTCTCAAGTTGTTCAAGGCGCTTTTGGAGGTTCTCCAATGGAAACTCAGACTGAAGTTTGTGATCCTCAATGCACTTCATAGCAGCGCGTAGGACTTATTGTTCCTTGCGATGAGCACTGGTCTGCAATACAAAAATGATTGTTTTAGCATACCATTTTTTAAAAAGGAAACAAATATACATCACTATTTCAACAATTCAGCACTTCATGTGAAGCTTAGATTGCTTCCACCTTCTCACCACAAGTCAAATGTTGGAACATCTTACTTAACGGTTAGCAAGAATCACTGCAGATGATGTTTTCGGTAATCTAAAATCTCAAAATTTGGAAATTTTTTTGAAGGTATTTGGAATTGCATAAAACTTAACAGTAATTATTGCATAAAAGTTAACAGTAATTCAATAAGATTGAAACGGCCAAACTGCAAGAGCATAACATACTACAGTTCGGCCAGAGTTGTGATCCTCTGAAGCTGAATTAGTGACTTTCTTTGATTCCTTAAGGAAGGATTCCAGGAGAGGCAACAGTGGGAACTTCTCCTGGAGACCAGCTTCATATGCAAAATTTATTGCATCAAGCTAATGCCCATTGTTTATTGATTCCTCGATGATAACTGCAGTGGACACCAAAAGACTTCTTAATGAAGCATCTAAAGGGTGAAAAAGGAAATGGAAGCAGCACTTCCATAAAAGGGAAATAGCTTTTAATTGCCATTTTGATCAAATTGAAATATAATCTTAACTTCAGTGCTAACGGCTCCCAAGAGAAACTTTATCTTCTAATGGGCATACACGAACATAAGTTAATATTTGTTCTTATAGAGCTTAGTAAAACCTATGATCAAATAATATACCAGTGCTAAAAATTGTGTCAATGAGCTTAAAGTTTCTGTAGCATCATCAAGTTTAGAACACTGACCAGAAAAAGAAATACATAATTAATCTAGAAACACAGTCATTGCATCTTGACAAAGAAGAAAATTATGTAAAATGCTAAGATAAGGCCGCATCTATATTATTGATGTTCCTGCTTTTCTATTGAGACAAGCCAAATAGGTATAACAGGGTAACAAATTCACCATATGAGATTAATTTGGTCTAAATTATACAGAAACACCATTGATATCTAAAGTAAAAAAGTACACAATAAGTTGAGATTCAAGTATACAGAAGGGACTGAAATATATCAAGATCTACAGAAGAAAATGTAGAGTGATGGCCTGCACTTGATATTTCCTCAGATGATTTATTGTAATCATATCTTAACAATCGAGATCTCAACTTCATCAAAGCTAAAGGTTCTCACATGGAATGTTCAGGGGACTAGGGGACCCCGCGAGATGGCGGATCCTGGGGCATTACCTCAGAGAGTGGTAGGCAAATATGGCCCTTGTTCAGGAGACCAAGCTATTAGCTTGGGGATATGGGACCAGGTTGGGGGCTCACGCTTGACAGCCCACCTCTCTTTGCATGCGGTCAGGCAGTCAGGGGGTTGCATTATTGGCTGGCGTCCGACAATGGTGGATTCCTAGATGGCACATTTTTCAATGACAGCCCACCTCTCTTTGCATGCGGTCAAACAGTCGGGGGGTTGCATTATTGGTTGGCGTCAGACAGTGGTGGATTCCTGGATGGCCCATTTTTCAATGACAGCCCACATGCGGAGTCGGGGCGTCGACACACGACGACCTCATCTCCTGGGTGTACGGACTGTGCTCTGCCTCCTTGCGTAGCACTCTATAGGAGGAGCTCGGAGAGGCTCGCGCTCGACTTCCATACGCAAGTGGCTGATTGGAGGAGAATTCAATGTCACTCAAACATGGAGGATCATCCCGTCAGACGATGTGGGCGGGATATCGGGGCAGAGGATTTCAGAGACTTCATTGACTCTCAGTATCGACTTTTCGACGATTGATCACTAGCTGATCATATTACGTTTTAACTCCATTTACACTTAATTTCATATGCATCGAGGCCCTAAAATTGCCTACATTTGATTAATTATGCCTGGAATGCATGCATTTGTGATCACCAGCTGACCATGCTCATATTATACTCATTTTATATTCAATTTCATGTGCACAGAAGTTTTGAATTGCTCATATTTCCAAAGTTATCATTTCTGTGCATGCACTTATCATTTCTGCATAACACCAATCTGCATCTAGTAATTTAGCTGATCTTTATTGCTGTCCTAAAATGAGGTCTCCGAGGCCCTTCAGGACCTCAATGCGAAGCGGCCTCGGGCGAGTTTTGATCTTTTGTGCGAGATGATGTTTTCGCAATCATTCGGGAGTTCACTGAGGTGAATTAGGACTTCGAGCGCCTCACAGATTCCTATTATTCCTACTCCCAAAATGCACTCCCAGGCAGAGCGAGTCAAGGATTTCAAACCATCGCGTTATCCAATGCCATCTACCTCCTCTTGTCACGGGTTCTGGCAAATCGGCTACGCGAGGTGCTACCACTTTTGGTACATCCCACCCAGTCAGCATTTATCCAGGGCAGGACCAACGTTGACAGTTACACTATCGCATCAGAGATCATTGCTCGTTGGCGAAAGACCAGCTAGCAGGCCTTCCTATGGAAGATTGACTTCGCAAAAGATTCACTGTCATGGTCCTTCTTATGGCATGCCCTACATGTGAGAGGCTTCTTGGATCGCATGGATGAAGCGGTGCATCACCTCTGTTTCTTTCTTGGCCTTGGTCAACGGGGCGATGTCGGGTGAGTGGGTACAGCCGCAAAGGGGAGCTCGGCAGGGCTGCCCCGGGGCTCCCATGCTGTTTGTTTTGGCCATTGATGCCCTCGCCAGATGCACCTAGGCCTCTTGCGATCGTCGAGTCGCGATCCTTTTGGATCTATTCAGCGCGATGATGGGACTCCAGGTTAACCATGCTAAATCCTCATTCATCCCCTTTGGCATGGTTTCGGAGGAGGCAGATCGTTGTGCATCCTAGCTTCATACCCCAATCACCTACTTGGGACTTCCGTTGTTGGGTCGCCACATTACTTCCAGAGATTGGACGCCAGACATCGAGCGTATGGAGCATAGACTTCATGAGTGGAGTTCACGCCTTCTATCACATGGGGGCCGCCTCATTCTGCTACGCTCGATCCTCTCCGCACTCCCGACATACTATATGTAGGTCCTACCACTACCAACTCAAGTTCACATATGGTTAGATTCACTCAGGAGCAACAAGGTCGAGGCCCGATCATCAAGGAGTTCACTTGGTCGACTCGATCAGCATCTACTACCGTGATTTATGGTACGCCAATTGGGCTCTTCTAGCCCGTTGGCCCAAGTGGATTATTGAGCCGGCGCTCAATTTTCGATATCCGCTATGGTCAGAACCTGTCGTGGGAGTAGAGGTTCATCTTACCCCATAGGGCCTCATCCGTTTTGCGGGATGTAGCAGCCATGGCTCCGCGAGTCCACGCCCTTATGGTTCTGTCCCTTGGCTCAAGGGCAGACTTCTCCTTCTAACTTCCTTCTGACGGCACAGCTGGTCCACTGGTGGCTGCAGAGGCATTTCCCCGCCTTTGGGCCCTCTCGACTTTCAACCTAGACCGAGGAGGGAGAGCCAAGCTTTGGTACCTAGTTTCCCCTCTTCAGAGCACATCTATCAAATCCTGGCCCTTCATCAGCGGTTGGTCAAGATACGTTCAGACCGATCCGTGAGTCATTCTCAGCACGCAACCTCTACATTCGCTTTCTCCCCACCGGTACGCTACCAGAGGATTTCAAAACTTATGGTAAACTCATCTAGCATATCCGGGTACTGCTAAAAGTCAAGATCTTTACTTGGCTTTTGCGGCGCGAACGGCTTCTTATGAGGACCTAGAGGGCTCGGTGGGCATATGGCATACTATGTAGCGAGTCCGCAGAGGGCATCCCCCACCTATTTTTCGACTACCTCACATCCTGAGGCATATGGCATCAGACTACCCTTGCGACCATTCTTCTGTCAGACTCAGACCATGTGCATGTGGCAGACCTTCAGGGACATGGGACATGGGACATGCTGCGTTAGTGACAGAGAACAGCCTGGACCATTTGGCTACAATACAACCCGATCATTTTTTGTGGGGAGATGTGAGCGTATTGTACACATCTTTTTTCTGAGTGGAGTTTTGGCTAGTCGGTTTTGGTGAGCTTGGACAGTCTTTTTCTTCCTCTCCCTCACTTCTTTCATAGTTCTAAACATTGCTGGATGACAACCACAACTCTGGTGGTCATCCCTTTTCTTCTCAAAAAAAAAAAAAAAGAAACTTCATCAAAGCAAGTAATAAACTAATGGTAGAGTTCAAGGAATGTGACAAATGCCATGAACTTAGCGAAGCAAATGCATTTAAGGCGATTAAATTCATTATCCATATGCTTCATACACAAAATATTTAACAAATATAAAAATTAATGCTAGCTTCAAAATCAGAAGTTACTCAGCAAATAAATGATACACCTTAGATGAAATTATGGATCAAGATATATGCGTATATACATAATTATCCCAACACCTACTTTTGCGCTGGTATACAATCAGTAGTAACAAAAATAACATTTAAAGAACTCTTCATAACAGATTAAACCAATAACAAAGTAGAAAAGCAAAAAAACATACCACCCATCTTGTCTTGGAGTCCCAGTGATATGGCAAGTTTGGGCATCTGACGACGCCAGGCCAAGCTCACCATCAGCCTTTGATATAGTTACTTTTCCTGTTTGGCAACAATTCCGAAGCTCACCACATGCTGCAGGAACGTGAGCGCGTCCGGTGACTTCCCACCACGCTGCTCCAATGCCTTTTTCCACTCCTTGGCCATCCCTTTAGCCTGTTCCCTTGCAAAACGATTCACCAAAAGCCTCTCTGGACCCAGCTCCGGATCTGACAGAACGGCAACCAGAGATTCAAGTACAAGCACACAAGCCCACCCGAGGTCATTCGGGGATTTGATTGTCACAGCCCGTTTGTCAACAGGGAAAACCCTCGAAATTGCATCCATCACAAACTTCGCGGGATCAATGCATTCTGCAAGGGCGGAGGGGATTTCAGCACGGAGGACCTCCATCTCCTTTTTCTTCGACACCACAAGATCTAACATGTAACGCCCCCAAAATTTGGCCCCAATTTAAATTTGCCGAACCATAGGCGGCGTCACTTTGACATGACCTAATTTCATAAAACATTGCAGTGGAAACATAATCATAATATAAACATAAAACATCAATTTCATAAATTGCAGAAGACTTCATCATATAAAAATCCCAAGATACATAAACTGGCCCATGGGCCTAATAGGCTCTAACGCATACCCAATAGAGGGTTTATCATACCAATGAGTTCAAGTGTAGTACATGACTCAATAAAAGGCCCATAAGCCATACATGCTTAACCCTTATGAGGGTTCATCATCATAACAAAATAATAGTAAGATAACTTGGGCCGTAGCCCGACAGGGCCATGTGCAATGTCGCCGTCACGAGGCTCTCGCCGCCGAACCTAAGCCTCCTCCATACTTGCACGGATCTATGGGGTGCAGGGGATTTCTCCCGCTAGAGTATGTTGAGGCCCATGCATGCTATGATCTTATACATAATCTCTACATGTCATGACATATACGTTTCATCATCATGGAACATAAATCATATGCATGCTATGAACTACTTATGCATACTACATGGCATGTGAATATTTCATCATGGCAAAATAAGATAACATATAACATCATAATCTTTAGGTCATGCATATCATAGCTTATCAACATACTTATCATTATGCTAATGCATATCATAATCTTATCTTACTTTACATTGTCATCTTTATTCATGACATCATATGATGTGACAAGTGGACATTCATAATGCATCCTCATAAGTGCCTTCTTCATACTTCTTTATCATCTTTAACTTTATGTCCCAAGTCATTCATCATTCATCTTTATTTAGATGCTTTTTTAACTTGCCGATGGAGAAGGGTAGTGGCTCATAGGTCATAATCCTCCCCGTAGGTGAGGTCTTCATCCTCATCTTTAGATGAGGTCTTTATCCTTCCCCAAAGGCAAGGTCTTCATCTTCCCCGAAAGTGAGGTCTTTATCCTCATTCGTCAATGAGGTCTTTCCCCACCCGTCGGTGGGGTCTTAGGTAAGGTACCGATTGATCCCAAGTCATAAAAATGTCACTCCTTCATCAATCCGTCTTTTAATCATGTTCATCAATACATACAATCATTCAATACATGTTGCATCTTTTAATCCTATTTAAGGTCATGCATATTTCAAATCATTCTACGTGTGGTCATCGCAAACATTTACATAAGTTCAGGCTGGTCACGACCGTGCTGCATAGAGTCACGGCCGTGCCCTTACTTGGGTGCGGGTGTGCCAGTGTTCGGCACGGCCGAACACTTAGGCGTTTTCCCGTAGACTATCCTTCACGGCCATGCTCACGAACTTCACGGCCGTGACAGAAGGGCCATTTTCGACCATTCTGAAAATATTTCCAAGGCATGAACATCTTGGGGCGTCACGGCCGTGTGACTCCGAGGTCACGGCCGTGACAAAACGATGATTTTTCGTTCACTTTCAGAAAATGTCTAAGGCATGAACGGTTTGGATCGTCACGGCCGTGCGACCACAAGGTCACGACCGTGACTGAAACGATGGTTTTTGCTCTTTTTCCAAAATCGGCTAAGGCATAGATTACATTAGGCATCACGGCCGTGCCACATCCTGCCACGGCCGTGCCCGAGCTCTGGACAGAGCCTCCCCTATTTTTATCAATTTTATTTTCTTTTTACACATATAAACAAACACCTATGAGGTGTACATTCTTCCAACATAAATACATAGACTTTACACTACTCATTAAAGCTTATCCACTACTCATATAAGCTTAGCAATTTAGCAATTAGATCATCACAAACATGAATCATATATGGCTAGCATCTAAATCATTACGACTAATAGGCATGTTCATATACATATAAGATAAGTGAACTACTTATCAACTAAGCATGAATAACAAAGAGGATTAGATTCTAATCATGGTCTCAATAGAATAGTAACTTAAAGAAAATGAATAATGAAATGCACATTCCCTAATCATGCATTAATAAGACCTAGTTTGGCCTTAAAACCTCTTAATCCATTCAAATTAAGAGGGTGATTAGGGTTTAAGAAGATTTGGATCCCCTCAAGGCTGCTGTCAAAAGAGAAATAGAGAGAGAGATTGTGAGCGAGCTTGTTATTGACCAGCAGGTAACATAAGAGGACTTACTATTTGATTCCTTGGAGTTGCTTTCGGCCGCATGGAACAAATGAGAGGAAGAGAGTGTGAGGTGCATTAGTTAGGGCACTGTAGCTAGGCTTGTGGGCCAAGTGCGGGCGTGGGCTTCAGTTTTTTTTTTTTTTTTATTTCATTGAGGATGTTACATAACAAGCCATCAGCATCCCTTGTGGTGCATAAAGATCGCAGCTTTCCAGCGTGATCACACTCATTATTCTCCAGAGACTTAGGGGATGCGGAAGCACTCGCAGCGGAGAGGGCACGTTCGCAGCCTCCCGGCGATCGTCGAGTTCCGCGAGAACGCGGTCGACGGAGGACTCAATCGAGAGCTCGCAGCGGTGGAGTGAGTCGAGGGCCCGCCGGGTGGCGTCGTCGAGGGACTGGCGCTTGGACCGGAGGGAGGCGAACCTGATCTCCAGGCCACACTCGAGGGCGGAGAAGTGCTCGGAGAGCTCCTTTCACAACGTCGTGCAGCTCGCGATGAGCTCCCTCTGCCTCTCGAGCTCAGCGAAACCGTCCTACACAGCCATCGCACTCGGAACAGCCGCCGCGGCTGACTCCATCGCCGGAATCGGCCGCGAAACGCTTTCCCGATTGGATCAAAACACTCGATTTCACCTCGAATCGGAGGAAAGCATTCGAACTTGGGAGGAAACAGCGAAATGGAGAAGAGGAAAGGGCAAGTGAGAAAAAAAGGGTTGGCCGGGGGAGTACGGACAGTGAGCGATCGAATGGAAAATGTCCACGTGACCAGGGTTAAGGTCACCAGGAGGGCGGGAGGTAGCAAAGTAATTGGGCGGAGGGTGTTGCCGCCACCTCAAACAATGCTCGATTACCCCGGTTAGAATGGCCGTGGTTCACTAATGTGGAAAGAAAGGTTTAGAACTTATTGTGGACTGGACTCTGGGCCATTGTGCGTGGGCCTAACTGCCACATCGCCATAAAATTTGTCTTAAAAACCTCAAGTGTATATATCACCATTGGCCACATAAATAATAAAAAAGAGTAGTTGTTGGTATTGATTGGGTGCCATTATAATTAATTTATCCATATGCATAGCATGGGTTTCTTTGTACTTACTGAAAATCTGTTGGACCAACACCAAAAAACTGTAATATCGTTTTTTCTTTTGTCACCGGCATCCAATTTGAGCTCTACCGTTGATCGGTTTTAACTGCTCCAAGAAATATACAGCAAAAAGGAAAAATAATAACAAACCATTTAGCATGAAAAGTAATATACATACAATATTTTGACGCATGCGACGAAACTTGCTCCATGCAAACATAAAATTGGGAGGGAAACTGGAAACAAAAAGGGGCACCAATAATTTTAATTAAATATACTATGTATAATATAAACTGGATTCACAAGTAGAGTAGGCAGCTGGAGCCAAATTACCGAAGCAGAGGACTCTAACCAAAGTGTTTAAAAACTCGAGAAGACGCCCCAAATCTCTTTGGACCGTCACGCTCTTCTCGCGCTCCAAAGTCCCCTCTGTTCCCGTTCTCTTCATCTCTCTCGATTCCATCTCTTAAACCCTAGTTTTCTTTTCTGTATCGCGTCTTCGTTCAGATCCGCTTGTCTCCATCAAATTGTCACTCCGAATTCGCTGCTCTTTTCGATTTCCTCTGCGAGGTATTGTGTTTTTTTTCCGCTTTGTTCTTGCTTGATTCGACCATATTTTTGTTCAATTTAGGGTTCCATTTGTGTGCGGTTAGAGATCGCAGGTTTGTGAGGACTTTCGTCGATCGGGTCGCAATGATTGGTGCGGTTTTGGGCTCTTTGTTCTTCTACTGGTTTTTAGATTGATTTTGTGCTCTCTTTGCGAGGGAGTTGTTGCCGTTAGAAGTGTTGGTTTCAATGAAGAAGAAGGGAGTTAGTAAGGAGGGAGGAGGAAACGGGAATGCCTTGCAGCGAGATGCCGAAGTGGAAGAGGAGGAGAAGAAGGGTCTGTTAGTGCTGAACGATTCTGGTACCAATGAGAATTTTTATTCTGCTGACAAGGAGGTTGGCGGTGATAGTTCTGGTGATGGCACACACTATGGTGCGAAGAATATAGAGGAGGAGGTGAAAGACAAAATCAAAGAAAGTGAGGGTGTGGATGAGGTTAATAACATTATGCAGAGTATCGATGCTTGTGGCAAGGGAATAAAGGAGGAGATGAAGGATGAAGATGAAGTAAGGAGGAACACGGTGGATCAAGGAGGATGGGAGAATTTGGAAAGTGGCTGTCAAACCACTGGTGAGGGGGAGATAAAGGAGGAAGTCCTCCAATCAAGAAAGAGGAAAGCTTGCCAAGTATATACGACCAGGAGAGTTTTGAGGTCGGATGCCAAGAGGGAAAAGGAAGCTCTGACCCATGATAAGGAACATGTACAGTTTCAATCCAAGAAAACGAGGTCTGGAGAACCATCTGATGCTGAAGTTCCTTTGAAAAGAATCAAGAGTGTTCCGGCTAAGTTTCGGGAAAGGGGAACTGAGGAAGTTGTTGACAGAAAAATGAAAACTGAAAGCAATGTCAATGTGAAGGGAGAAATAAAGAGGGAGAGTCACACAGACTCCAGAGTCCTGAATTGTGATAGGAAAAAAGGTTCTAAAGTTTCAGAGGATAAAATAAAAGTAAACTCAATTCAGACTAACAATATGCAATCTGGAAAACTTAAAGGTAAGGTGCGATCATGTGATCACCAATTGGGAACGTCCAAATATAACAGCTGTTTGGATGCTGATGAAAATGAGCATGCTGATGTTCTTGGGCAAAAATGTCATGTTCACAAGGCAAGGAGTCCCCTCTCCAATGCTAAAAGGAGGGACCCAGAGAAATCAAACATTTCAGCCTCTCCATTGTCTCTGAGAATTGCCACACAGCCTGCATTGAAACAGTCTCCTCTTTGTGGAGGTAAGAATTCTCACGATAAGTTTTGTTTGAAGGACATTCTGGGTGGAAATCAAGCTATGGAGAAAAGTTCATTATCTGAAAAAGACAAATCCAGGTTGAAATCAAAGGTAAAAACTCTATCTCCACGAAAAGGTTTAAAGAAAAAAGATGTGTCAGGTGTTGAGACTGGTTGTTTAGGAAGGAATCACATTAGTTTTAACCCTAAAGCATCTGTCGTGATGAAACATAGCATCAAGGGGAAAAGTGGAGCGATCAGTACAGCTAAGCAGGAACTTAGAGAGAAGATAAAGGGTATCCTTCTTGGTGCTGGTTGGAGAGTAGATTTAAGGCCTAGGAGAGGTAGAATGTATTTGGATTCTGTTTACATACCTCCTGATGGGAAAGGTAGTTATTGGTCAATTACAAAGGCATATGCTGTTTATCAGGATAAGCTTGATAGCATTTATACTGAGAAAATCAAAACTTCACAAATATCACGTAAAGGTTCCTCTATAAAACATGATGATTGCAACTCCGTTGCAGGGAGTTCATCATCTATCATACCCATGGAGTCCTTAAATATGTTGAAAAGAATTACCATGAAAAAGAGGGCTAAAAATGAGCTTGGAGATTCTAAGAAGGGCAAAAGAAAGAAAAAAAAGGAATTTTCGAAAGAAGTACACCCTAAGAAGGCCAAGGTTGGTAAGTTTAGAAGAATGAAGAAGACATGCGAGACTTTGGGTTCAAATACAATTATCACTTCTGCTTCAAAAGTTCTTCAACGTCTTCAAACTAGAAGAAGCAAACAGAAAGGATATGCTTTGTTGGCACGTGGTGTTGACCAAGACGGAGAATTGCACAATGACAATCATGTTCCCTATTTGGGAAAAAGGACTATGCTCTCATGGATTATAGATTTAGGAGTTGTGTCCGAAAATGGAAAAGTAAATTATATGAACAATAGAGGAACAAAGTCAAAGTTGGAAGGATGGATTAAAAGTGATGGCATTTATTGCAGCTGTTGTAGTAAAATCCTTACCATAGGCGATTTTGAGATTCATGCTGGCAGCAAATTAAAGAAGGCATCCCAAAATATATTTGTTGAGGGTTCAGGGATATCCTTGTTGCAATGTCAACTAAATGCGTGGGAGAAACAATCCGAATCTGAAAGGAAGGGATTTTATACTATTGATATAAGTGAAGATGATCCAAATGATGATACTTGTGGCATATGTGGGGATGGCGGTGACTTGATTTGCTGTGATGGTTGTCCTTCAACTTTCCATCTCAGCTGCTTGGGCATCCAGGTATCCAGGAACCATCATATTTCTAAAATTGATTGTTTTATTTCTAATTTTGTTGTAGAACTACCAATGGACAGGTGGTACAGTTGGTTAACAAATGACTTAGGTCTTATAGCTTTCCAAGTTATCCTGAGGGTGAGAGTTAAAGACTCTCTGACCCCAAATATTTTTTCCTTAAAAGAATTGGGAAAGAAATTGTGAATGACAGTTGTCAGAAACAAGTATCTGCAATTGGTGCATGCATGGCATAATATAAATTAGAATCATTGATGAACTGACATGTAAATGGGCCCCACCTTTTTGTTCACCGCAGTCTATATATAAAATACGCATATACTTATGGTTATTGTCATCCTTCTTCTTTCCCAAAAAAGATAACAATTCCACTCCTCTAAAATAATTTGAAATGGTTAGCCGAAGTAATACGTAAACTTCACAATATTGCTTTTAATTTTTATTAGTATTTTATCATAATGTTTTTGAACGATAATTTTGTCCACCCACCTTTTTTTTTGTTTTTGGTCCATCCCTGACTAAAATATTCTTCTAAGATATTTGATCTTTCAGAGAACTATAGTTTTTGAAGTTTTGGAGGTTATCCTTTTATTTCCATTCCAAGCTTCTTGGGTGGAACTTGGAAGTAATGAGCTTCATGGAGGCATGAGAATTTAATATACTATTGTGGTACTATGTGACAGCTAGAAAGGAAAAGCTTTTTAAATTTGCATTTTAGGTTTTCATGCCTCTGATGCATGACCAAAAGATGTCATGAAGTTAATTTCCTTCTTTTTAAATCAACTATTTAACTTATCTTTTTGCTCATTTTTATCTCTTCTCACAGATGCTTCCTTCTGGAGATTGGAACTGTACTAACTGCTCATGCAAGTTTTGTGCGACAGTTTCCATTTCTGTTTCCCAAGAAACTGATGAATCACCATCACTTCCTCCACTATTATCTTGCTCACAATGCGAGGAGAAATGTATGATTTTTTCTGTGTTCTGCATGGTGTTCCTTGTGTTATTTAATGGAAACTTGGTTCATCCTTTTTTCTCCTTGTGTTATGTTCCTTTTACAGTGATATATATACACATGGATGACAACCAAACCCGGTAGTCATCCTTTTTCTCCTAAAAAAAATTAATGGAAACTTGGTTCACTCTTTGTTTTGTATAGACCACCAAGACTGTACTTCAGAGTCAGATTCCTTTTCTTTGGGAGTGAGTAATTCAGGTCTTTCATTTTGTGGGCAGAGCTGCAGAAAGGTAAAGTTAATTTTTCATTTAATTTCTTGATTGACATAAGCTAATGCAGAACATTATGTGTGGGAAATTATTCTCTTTTTCTCATGGCTGCCACAAGTTTTTTCCCTACTTGGAGATCTTATTTTCCAATATCTATTGAATATTGATCTAATTGTTTTCCTTCTGCCAGGTTTTCAGAAAACTACAGAAGCTCCTTGGGGTTAAGAATGATATGGAAGATGGATTCACGTGGAGTCTTATTCGTCGCTTCGATGATGATTATTCTAGATCTCCTTGTAGACTATCTCAAAGAGTCGAATGCAACTCAAAGATTGCTCTTGCTTTTGCAATTATGAATGAATGCTTTCTACCTATTAATGATAGGAGAAGTGGCATTAATCTGATTCATAATGTCGTTTATAACTGTGGGTAAGCATGAGTAGCATCTCTTTAAAAAATCTGCATATGATAGTAGTCTTGAGGATACCTGTATGCTTGCTTCTGGACTTTTCTTATTGATCTTAACATTTTTTTGGGGCTTCTAGGCTTAGAGTTTATGTATATTGACTTATTGCTTATGTTGGGACTTTTAACGAAAAGACTACTGCAAGTGTTTTGCATAGTTCTGCCAAAATAAATATAAGGCAGATGAGACAAATGTTTCACTTAGCCCTCAAGGCAGTTGTCACTGGTGTCAATGTTTAGCATGTTTTCTTGATAGAGAGGACAAGATCCCCTTTTCAATTTTTTGGGTAAAACTTACTAGATCTTACCACAAGTTGGAAAACAGCTGATGTATTTGTTCATGTCCTCCTAGTTTTTGCTAGCATTTTCTGATTATCTTTTCATTCTAAAAGTAGTATTGTAAATGAAAAAGAAGAATTGGTTCTATATTCCATTCTTATTGTAGAATGTCTGTCTAGATGCTTTCTTTATTGAACTATCTTAAACCACGACTTCAAGTGTTTTTTAATATCTTGATATATTCTTCCCACTTGTGTTGTTTCTTCTTAGATCAAATTTTGATAGGCTCAACTATGGAGGTTTCTATGTATTTATTTTGGAGCGAGGAGATGAAATGATCTCTGCTGCATCAGTCAGGTAAACTTTCTGTTCGTTGATTCTTCCTTTTTTTGTTAGGTTTTGCAGGTATGATGATTATATAATCTTAATTGTTCCTGAATATGGAGGTTCTTGTTTTCCTTTTGTGAAGACAATAGTTGCTTGCTAACTTCATCAGTTGATCTATAATGAGAAACAATAATTTTTTGTCTTAATGTGCCCTAGAAAATGAAAAGTTCAACCCTTTTGAAACATAAGACATCTCTACAATCTGTAGAAGTAAACATCAACTTCTCTGGAAGGGACTTATTGATGATTCCGTCTTTTTCCCAGTTGACTTTCTGCAGCAATTATTTATTCTCATTGTTTATTTATTTATTTGCCAAACAGAATCCATGGGACCAGACTGGCAGAAATGCCTTTTATTGGGACGAGACACATGTACAGGCGCCAAGGAATGTGCCGTCGACTTCTTGATGGAATTGAAACTGTATGTTTCTTAGAAGGAATTGATGTTGGTACATTGGTTCACTGTCGTGCTGTTACCTGCATTCTGGAATGGATATAACTTTCTTTTTTTTTCTCCATGCCTCTGCCTATGATGACTTTACAGACTGTTAAGAATTTAGATATTCTGAGTAATGAACTGGAAAATCTTTGCTTTTTATTATTACGTGTTTTATATTTCTCCATTTGTTAAGTTATTATGGCAACCAGGACCTTGCATTCTCCAAGATTCACAAGTATTAGTTATATATGACCTCCAAGCTTAATCAGATGTCAATTTCCAGAATTGCAATGATATTTTCTAGGAACTTTTAATATATTGGTTAGGCTAGGCAACCTTACCATCAGCTCCATTTTTGAGAGCGTTGAACACCTTAGTTGGTTAATTGATTTCATAAGACATTGAATTTTACTAGTTTCTCATTCCATTCTTGGCTGCTTTCCAAAGCAAATATTCAATTCTTTACCTGTTTAACATTTTGTGGTAATTAATTAAATATAATGTTCTGCAAATATAAGCATGTGATCCCTCAGAAAAAAAAGGCACGTGTTGTGGGCGTTCTCATTTTCTTGCTGGTCCATGGAGTTGTGGCTCATCAAATGAGGGTAGTGGATGTTTTTAACCTCTGTGCTTCAATGGGTACATGCTGTGTTTCATAATGGATCTAGGGTTGGTTTTGTGGACTTCATTGAAGCATTTCCCTTTTTGTTTTCTTTTAGGATTTCTCACTGAAAAATCATGGCTCTTCAGTAACTTCCAAGTCCAAATCCTTCAGTCTTGCATCAAGATATTAGCTGCTACATGTTGCACTCTGAGTCTTCCTACTTAATAGTAAATTTCATTCTTTGAAAAAAAATTCTGGATTGTCCCTTGACCTTTGAATGCAAAGTTTGTGAAATGCATTGGTGAATTATCATTTTTGTATTTGCCATTTTGTTTTATGGATATAAGTCAAGGTTCAGTCTTTTCTTGCATCTTTGAAGTTGCGATTCACAAAAGAATATATTTGGTAGCATTAGGATTTTGTTGTATGCTTAATGTTTACTTTGTTAACTTTAACAATTTCCTCTTAATTCATCATTCTTTTTCATTTTCCTTCTTTTATCCCTTATTTTTGAGAATCCAATAGCCATTTTCTCTTTTTCAGGCTCTGTGCTCTCTGAGTGTCGAGAAACTAGTTATACCAGCCATATCTGAAATGAAAAATACATGGACCACAGTTTTTGGTTTCAAACCTCTTGAGCCTTCCCAGGAGTTAGAAATCAGGTCCATAAAATTTTTGGTCTTCCCTGGTACTGGGTTACTCCAGAAGCCATTGCTAAAGAAATGTTCCACCGAACCATATGTAGCGGCTAATGGAGGTGCATATGATCAAATTTTTAACGATATCATTTTCATTTTAGTATCTTCTTTTTCACCTTTTTTTATTCTCTTGGTTATTCATGTAGTTGCCTTAGCTGAACTCAGCACGGAACAAAATGATGAGGCAGCCCATCAATCTTCTGCTGCTGAAGCTGACAACCATATTTTGGTGCTGGGGCAAAGAAAGAAACAATCCGGTTATGAAGCTCTTCCTTCTGCCACCAAGGAGTGTCATCTTGCGCCACAGGATTCCTTGGGGTCCTCATATTTGTTTGCTCACTGTGAATCTATTGTTTCTTCTAACCGTGGTGATACTCTCAACAGTTGTCCCCAAATGGACAATGATTTAGATCAGTGTGGAGAACCGTCCTCTGGAATGCCTACACAGCAGATCTCCAGTAGGGAGCATAAATCTGAGGATTCTCTATCTGATTTGTCTATATTACCTTGTCCAAGTAATAGCTGTGAGACACCTGGCAACTTGGAGAGCTCTGACGTTACTTACTCGCCGATGCCAGTATGTGGCACTACAGATGCTCGACATGATTTACCAGCACCAAAGGAGGCTGGTTCTTGTTTTGAGCTTGCGCCTCATACTAGCATTCTAAGAGATGAAGGTTCTGTCGAGCCTATGCCTCCCTGTAGCCTAAATGCTGCCAATTGTAGCTCCGAGGTGGTCAAGGAGTTGGATAAGTGTTCTGATTATACCAATGAAGCAGCTAATGTGAGCATTTTGTAGCTTTGCATCAGGATTTGATCATCTCCATGATGGACTATGTTTTTAACTTTTGGATAGAACTCATACTGGACAGGCATGATGCTGATGAATCTTAGGGATTTACTTTCTTATTACAGGATGTAACTCTCAAATAGATGCTGAAATATAAGGAACTCTATTCATTTTAGGGTTAGAATTGAAGTCCACTTTAGTACATGTGGATGGTGTCTGCTTTAGTATTAGCTTGGCCATATCATCTACTTAAACAGCTTCTCTGGTGCAAGTTCTAATGCGGACATAGAAAATTATTCTTTTGGTATGTAGACTAACTTCTATATTATTGATTGATGTTCGTATCCAATTCACTGATCTAGTTTTAAATTTATGTTCTATGGTATACCTATGTCCATAATTGGGAAAAACCTGCAACTCGTATGCTTATTCTTGTTTCCATTTAGGTATTGTATAATATTGGCTGCTTGAGGGGACTCTACAACATTTTAGATGATTTAAGAAGAACGACAAAGGTGCAATTAGTTTGACTTCTATTGGTTGAACGAAATCATATAAGCCTTTGTATCAGCTATACTGATTTGACGTGCAGAATGGGTGCTTTGGTTGGTGGGATAATTTTCTAGCTGATGGGCGATGTAAACTTGTTTTTGTGAAAATTTTATATTGTAAAAAATTAAAGATGATTATCTATCTTGACAATCATCCTATTTCTTCAAAAAATGCATTGTTGCATATTATTTCGAAGTCAATTGCTAAGTTGGCCATAGGAAAATGCCACGGTCATGACGTGATAGTTTTTGTCACGGTCGTGATATGCCAAGTGTAATATCTCAAAATTTTTAAGTGAGAGCAATTTGGACTTTTTGCTCAAATTCTCATAAACTCCTTTATAAAGGTTTCAAATTTGTTAATCTTTTTTGTCCAATTTCTCACTTGACGGTTAGAGCTTGAGGAAGGAGAAAGAGAAGAATAAGGAAGGAGAAAGAGGAGAAAGATCTGAGATCTAGCTATATAAAAACGATTCAAAATCCTCTCTTCTCTTAATGTTCTTCTTGTAATGGATTAAGAGTAAGAGAACACTCAATTCTGATTAAGGGTTTTTGTTCATCGAAATCTCTATATCTATGCATGTATAGACTTTCATAATTAGATTTAATAGTTAGGGTTCATATTTTTCATATTGTTCATAGTTTGGGACGAACCCTAGATCAAATTCATGGACTATTATATTTTCATATGTTCTTTTGATCCTATAATGTTTAGGAAATATGCTTTGATTTTTGTGGTTGTATATCATTTTTCCGTGACAGAAAGGTTGGAAAACAATCAAATATCGACTTATGTCATGGCCGCGACATATAAATATCGGCTTCTGTCACGCCTGTGACAATACATGTCATGGCCGTGACATGGCCTGAGCACTGTCATGACTGTATTCTGGCACGGTCGTGATAGAAGGGGGGATTATTTAGTGCTTTGTCACGACAGTAAACAACTCGTCATTGCCGTGACCATATAAAAAAATGCTTATATGATATTTTAAATGTTATTTTCAAGGTATCAATAATATGTATTAATGCTTGATGATTGTATAAGAACCTAAATACATGTATATGTATGTTTCTCCATGTAACTAGGTTAAAACATAAAAATTGAGTGACATAATTGTTTATTGATTGAAAGCATAATGAACTCAGTTGTGGATGATGTTACATGTCGACCATGTATGGCCCTTTATCGAATTTTACCTAGAATAATCGTTACACATATTGACAACGGTGTGTCATTCCGATCTTGCCCTCGGGCGAGAGTTTAAGAGTATATAAATATTGCCCCATATGATTGTATGTTTTAAAATAACTAGTTAATGTTTGGTTGATTATTGATATGTTAAAGATAGACGCAAAATAGTCTTTCAATGGGAATGCTAATTATTGCATTCATGATTGATACTATTGTCAAATTGATTGTGGGTAATATGTAACAAGAGAGTTATGAATCTCATTGTAAATCGTAAGAATGATGGACATGTGATAAGAAAGTTAAACAAACTTTCATAGTGGACTATGAGATGATTAAAGAGCTGGTAGTGAAAATTTAATTTTTTCACAAATAGAAATTTAATGAAATGTTGAGATGGAAAGAATGAAGTGACAACGCCACTAGGGAGTATATCCACCAGGCAGTATCTCCTAGAAACGTCAGTCATGATCGAATGAGTAAACTATTCTACTGAGCTTGTAGTCTACCTATGGTAAATGATGTTATTTTAGGCATGGATTTATTATCTCACCATGATGCCTTCTTGAGATGTCGAGAGAAAAAAGTCTAGATAGACAAGAAAGATGACAGTTATGTGATTTTTCGCAGAATTCCATCAAAACTGAAGAAGATGATCTCCTCAATGAAGGCAACCAAGATATTGAACAAGGGTTGTCGATTGTCAAAATTGATTTCCAACCCAAGTCACTACAATAACTAGCTTAGGGACTTTGCTGATGTATTTCACAGAGTTCTCAAAATTACCTTCGGAAAGGGAGATCGACTTTCATATTGAGTTGACGCTAGGGACGACTCCCATCTTAAAACCTCCATACAGGATGACACTAGCAGAAATGAAAGAGTTGAAGACTCAACTGCAAGAATTGCTGGATAAAGGCTTTATTAGGACAAGTGTGTCCACATGGGGTGCACCTGTTCTGTTTGTGAAGAAGAATGATGTGTCACTAAGATTATGTATAGACCACGGGATGTTGAACAAAGTGACCATTAAATAAGTATCCTTTGCCTAGGATTGATGATCTGTTTGATCAATTGTCCATAGCATCAGTCTTCTTAAAAATTTATTTGAGGAGTAGGTACCATCAACTTAGAGTAGCTAATGAAGACATCGCAAGGATGACATTTAGGTCAAGGTATGGTCATTATGAATTTTGGTTATGTCTTTTGGACTAACAAATACTCCTGCAACATTTATAAATTTGATGAACAAGATTTTCAAGCCCCATCTCGACACGTTTATAATCGTGTTTGTAGATGACATATTGATTTATTTATTAATTCCTAAAGAACACTAGAAGCATGTGCGAATTGTTCTAATGACTTTGAGCCAACACCAACTGTATGTCAAATTCTTCAAATATGAATTCTGTTTGGAGCAAGTAATGTTCTTAGATCACATAGTTTCAAAAGAAGGAATCTTAGTGGACCCAAGGCAAGGTAGAAGCTATCATCAATTGGGAAATGCCAAAGACTGAGACAGATATAAGAAATTTCCTTGAATTAGTCGGCTACTATAGAAGATTTATCCAAGACTTCTCCAAGATTGCTGTTGACAAAGTTGATCATGAAAGGACAAGTTCAAATGGACACAGAAGTGTGAAGATAATTTCTTGGAATTGAAGAAAAGATTGACCACTGCAGTACTACTAACAATTTCCACAAGAGTGGGAGGCTACACAATGTACAGTTGATGCCAGTGGAACTGGATTGGGCTGTGTGTTGGTGCAACACGGAAGAGTGGTGGCTTATGCCTCAAAACCACCACATGAGAGGAATTATCATACTCATGACCTGGAGTTGGTAGCAACTCTAAAGATATGGAAGCACTACTTATATGGGGAAGAGTTTGAAGTTTTAAATATGTGTTCAGCTAGAAAGAACTTAATATGAGACAAAGAAGGTGGCTACAATTCCTGAAAGACTATGAGTTTGACATTCTCTACCATCCAGGAAAGGTTAACTTTGTAGCAGATGCCTTGAGTAGAAAATGAGAAGAGTCAGGCACGTCTAAAAGTCTACAGGTGGACTCCTATTGAAGGAGGTACTCAATAAAAGTTAAAATTCCTGAAAGACTATGAGTTTGACATTCTCTACCATTCAGGAAAGGTTAACTTTGTAGCAGATGCCTTGAGCAAAAAATGAGAAGGGTCAAGCACGTCTAAAAGTCTACAGGTGGACTCTTATTGAAGGAGGTACTCAAGGAAAGTTGATGATGCATTGTGTCATTCAACTTGATTTAGTGGCAAGAATAGCACAAGCACAAAAGAAGGACTCAAAGCACAAAGACATGAAGATTCTGTGTGAGAAAGGACACATGATTACAGGATTGATGAAGATGGGACTATCAGGTTCCAAGATAGTTTATGGGTACCCGAAGATAGAGCACAAGGAAAAAATTTTGACTGAGTACCACAAGACAAAGTTTGCTATCCACCTATGAACCACTAAGATGTTCAAGGATCTGCAAAGGACATTTTGGTAGAAATACATAAGAAGAAAGGTGACAGAGTTTGTTTTCAAGTGTTTCGTCTGCCAACAGATTAAGATTGAGCACTAGAAGCCATTAGAGTTATTGAACCTACTGCCCATTCTACAGTGGAAGTGGGAGGAGTCACAATGGACTTCATTGTGGGTCTCCCAAAGACACAAAAGGGTCACAATGTCATTTGGATCATCATTGACAGATTGACTAAGTTAGCTCACGGTCAGTTGCAAATATGGTGAAGCCACATGTTGATGAAATTATTCGATTACATGGGATTCCTATTTGCATTGTATCAGATAGAGATCCAAAATTTACAACAAGGTTTTGGAGAAGGTTGCAACATGCATTTGTACAAGATTACACAAGCATTTCACCCTCAGAGTGATGGGTAAAGTGAAAGAACTATTCAGACCTTGGAAGACATGCTCAAAGCATGTGTTATAGATTGGCAAGGCAGTTGGATGACCATTTCACTCTAGCTAAGTTCGCTTGCAATAATAGTTATCACTTCATCATCAAGATGGCTCCATTTGACACATTATATGAAAGAGCTTGAAGGTCAATCACATGTTGGAGTGTAGTTGGTAAAAGAAGACTACTAAGACCTGAGGTAATAGAAAAGTATGCAGAGAAGGTAGATTTGATAAAAGAACGAATGATGACAGCTCAAAGCCGTTAGAAATGCTATGCTGATAAAAAGAGACGAAAATAAATCTATCAAGTTGGAGATCATGTGCTGCTAAAGGTATTTCCTACAAAAAGAGTCATGAGGCTCACCAGAAAGGGCAAGCTGACTCCTAGATATATTGGCATGTTTGAACTTTTGTAAAAGGCGGAAGAAGGAGCTTACAAATTGGCATTGCCTTCTTCATATGCCAGAATCCACAATGTTTTCCATGTGTTGCTTCGCAAGTACACATATGACAGTTCACATGTGATGACAATTGAAAAATCAGCCATCAAAGAGGACCTCATTTATGAAGAGTATCCTATAGAGATACTAGAGTATCATCGACTAAGAAATAAAGTGGTGAAGATGGTGAAAATTGCATGGAAGCACTACAATGGAACCGAAGCGACGCGGAAACTAGAAGAAGAAATGAAACAACAATTTACAAAACTATTTGGTAAGTGTTCTTTATTATGTTTAAAATTTGAGGACAAATTTTCTTTTAAGGAGGGGAGGGAGGATGAAATACCTCAGATTTTTAAGTGATGACAATTTGAATTTTTTTTATCCAAACCCTTATAAACTTCTCTATATAAAGGTTCCAAATCCTCTTGTTGATTTTTTTTGTCCAATTTCTCGCCTGACAGCTAGTGTTGAGAAGAAGAGGAAGAAAAAGGAGAAAGATCTGAAACTAAAATATATAAAGGGGATCCAAAACCCTTCTCATCTCTCTTAATGTTCTTTCTATTGAGAGCAAAAGGACACTCAGTTCTCTTATTGAATTGTGATTGAGGGTTCTTGTTCATTGAAAACTCTAAATCTATACATGTATAGACTTTCATGATTAGATCTAATAGTTAGGGTTCATGTTTTTCATATTGTTCATGATTTAGAGATGAACCCTAGATCTTAGAAATTCATGGATTATTATAATTTCAGATGTTATTTTGATCCTAGAATGCCTATGAAATACCATTGTTTTGATTCTTGTGGTCGTATATCATTTTTCCTAAAATTTTTATGAAAAATAGTGCAAAAATTGGGTTGGCGACAGAATTTGCAGAGCTCTGTCACAGCCGTGATGCACCTCGACACGCTCATGATAGAAAGGCCAAAAAATGATCAAATATCTGCATTTGTCACACCCATGACAATACATGTCGCGACCGTGACATGACCAAGAATACGACCGTGACAGAAGGGGGAATTATTTAGGGTTTTGTCACGGTCGTGACCGTATGAAAAATGCTTATATGATATTTTAAATGTTATTTTCAAGTTATTAATATGTATTGATGTTTGATGATTATGTAAGAACCTAGATACACGTATATGCATATTTTTCCACGTAATTAGGTTAAAACATGAAGATTAAGTGACGTAATTTTTTGTTGATTGAAATGCATAATGAACCTAGTTGTGGATGATATTACATGTCGACCCTCTATGGCCCTTTATCGAATTTTATCCGGAATGATCGTTACACACATTGGCAAAGGTGTGTCATTCCGACGTCGCTCTCGGACGAGAGTTCAAAATGATCGTTACACATCGGTAACGGTGTGCGTATTCTGATGTCGCCTTGGGACGAGAGGGGAGCATTGTCTCCAAGGCCTAGCTAGCCTATTGGGCAACGATATAAATCCCAATTATCGGAAGATATAACATTAATGAAAGGGGAAATGATCGATTGAATGGAATGATGTCCCACGAAAGTGAAAGTCCAAAAGGGTTATAAAGCAACTCTGAGAAAAGTTATAGAGTATATGGTTATGGTAAGTGTACATCAGTTATACGCCTATGTATTGAATTGATGATTGTTATAGATGTTCATACTTTATTGTATGATGATATGATCACTTGTTTTCCATGCTATTGTTTATGAATGCATGATGATATATTGATGTTAATGATTGACATATAGATTATATGTTAAGTACATAACATACATATTGTTCCTTCTTTTATATGAAAATGATGATGCATATCATGCTATTTAAGATCATGGCATCGTATTGTATGGCCTTTACGTACTCTAACTAGAAAATCTTGCACCTTGGATCCGTGCGGGTAATTAAACTATGTTGATGGCGGCTCAGCTCATGACAAAAAAGATTGTACACTGGTCTAGGAGTCTTAGAGTCAAGTGTTACTGAGTTTATTTGACTATGAGTTTTAAAGAGATGTTTTGACTATGGTTTAAAATGTTTTAATTGCTATTAGTGATGTTTTAAATTCTATAACACTACTTTGATGTTTTTCACGAAGTCTTTCACATTAATTGAAATATTCTTTTATCCTATTTAATGGTTTTATACTTCTGTTGTATTAATTGAAAATCATATTTTATTGTGATTATGTGATGGCGAACATGCTAACACAATCGAATGACCTATTTGCCCTTCGCGTTTGGGGTGAAATTTCGGGGTGTTACATTAGACATGTCCGTGATGACCTCCGTCACGCCTATGAGCGTGAGGCTAGAAGCCAGCCAAAGCGAAAGGTCTCGCTCATACCCATGATAGACTTTGTCACGGTCATGATAGGTCAAGCATGATCGTGACACTTCTGGTCACAATCGTGAATGAGATCTTGCATAGCCAAGTCCAAAATTGGACTCACTCATGATCTGTTACGACCGTGACACTTCTACTTACAACCGTGGATGAGACCTTGCATAGCCAAGTCCAAAATTGGACTCACTCACGTTCTATCATGACCGTGACACTTCTGCTCACAACCGTGGATGAGTCCTTGCATAGCCAAGTCCAAAATTGGACTCGCTCACGATTGTATTTCTTGGAGGTATGGTCGTGACACGAACGTGCCAACGACATGGCATGACAGTGACGCCTTAGTCACGACCATGACCAAAACTGTGCGAAAGGACTAAGTGACCATCTGAAAATGGATTATCTATTTTATTAAATCTATTTTCATGGTATTAATACTATCTAATGATGATGGATGATTGTATATAAACCTAGATATACGAAATGCATGGATAGCCATAACTAGCTTAAAATCCAAAGATGGAGAGACGTTAAAATGTTTGGTGATTGTGAATATAATGAACGCAATTGAAGAATACTGTTACTTATTGTCCCTCAATTTACTATCAAGAAATATTGTGCCCTGCTCCATGTGTGTTAGCAATTCCTTCGAAAAATAATTATGGCATGCATCTTGGAGTTAGCATTTCTTTAAGGAATAACTATATCTTATCGGATCTCGGATTTGGTATGTATATTTCTATTTCTAGTCGCCTTCGTGTGATGGAAGTCTTGGGTTCGAGGCCTAGCTACCCTATTATGAGGGCAACAAGTTGATTTTTCAAATATTGTTAAGATAAAAAATTGTCACTAAACTAACTGAACTGATTGAATTGTAAGTACTGATGACCACGAAAGTGGGATACAATATGTTATAAAGTAATCCCAAAGAAGTAACTAAAGCAAGATCATGACAAGTGCTAGTCAATTTGTGTGCCTACTCATAATAATTGACTAATGACTGACTGACTGCTACTTGATGCTATGATTACATGTTATCCTATACTGCTGATGATATGACACTAATGATTTACATGTAGATCACGTGATTAAGTACATGATATACATGCATGTTCTTTTTCTCATATGAAGCATGCAGTATCCTGCTTAAGATGCATTTTATGGTATGGCCTTTACATACACTAATTGGGAAACCCTACACTCTGAATTCGTGCAAATAACTCATTATTAAGATGGATGGTGGCTCAACTCATGACGGTAATGTTGCACATGGTCTAAGCTATGATGAGTTCGTTACATCGTTTATGATGTCTAGAGATGTTTCTAAATAATAGATATTTTTCTTTTATCTATGACATTAGTTTTAAATGGTTTTATTTAGGACTTTCGCTTAAAATATGTTTTTTCATATTATATTCTTAAATAATATTTTTGTTGCAATTATATGAATAATATTTATTATGATAATGTGATGATGAAAGAGCTAACACAATCAGAATTCCTTTAATTGCCCTCAACTTTTAAGGTGGATTTTTCGGGTGTTACAGTTTGGTATCATAGCATGCTATGTAAGTATCTAAGTCCATGTTTTGTGCCATATGTATAGATTTTTTTATATTAACCATCTAATTTTAGTTGATTATTATTATGTGAAGGAGGTCCTTCGAACACTTTAGAGTTTCAGAATTGAGAGGTTTATGAAACTGCATCCCCCTACATTCAATGGAGAAAGAAATTCAGACAAGATTGAAGTTTGGTTGGAAATTATCACCGAGAAGTTCAGAGCTATGGATTGCTCCGATTGGTACAAAGTCAACTTGACCACCCATCAACAGGCACATCATTAGTGGAAGTCACTTAGAGGGATTCAAGAAGGCTTTCAGAAACCACTATCTTCCTCCACAACAAGGCAGAGTTCATAAATTTACAACAAGGCAGCATGACTGTAGAGGAATACCTAAACAAGTTCTTAGAACCCGAGAGGTATAGTCCTCTAAAAGAGGATAAAGAGTTGAGGATTAACCACTTCATCAAAGGGTTGAATCCTCGCTTGAGGATGAATTTCAAATGTAGTGACCCCAAAACCATTGCCAAGGCAATTTCTAGAAGAACAAAGACTCCAAGCCCTACTCTAAGATTGAAGAGGGATAAAAGAGCAAAGCATGTCCTTATTGCCACATATTTCACCTCAAGGAGTGCTGGTTCAAGACTGGATCATGCTTGCACTGTGACAAGACATATCACTTTATTAGGGATTGCCTGAGCAGAAGCCTAAGTATCAAAATAAGGATAAGGGCAAGAAAGCACAGAAACAATAGTGGGCACCAGGCAGGGTCTACACTATGCAAGTGGACACTTAGGCCAGAAGTCTAATGAAGTGATCCAAGTAAACTTCTTGTAGCTGATCACTATGCAAATGTCATATTTGATTCTGTTGCCACTCATTCTTTTACATTATCTGCTTTTGTTAAACAAGGAGGATATTTACGAGGTAGATCCTAGAAACTCTAGTGATTATAGAGGGAGTTAATTACTCAGCTGGCCTTTCTACCTATGATTGACTATGATGTCATACCATGATTATCATGTGCAAGGAAAGGAAGGTCAACAAGAAGGATGACTATTTTGTGATCTTTCACAAAATTCCATCAAAGGAAAAAAAAGATATGATCTCTTCAACCAAGGCAATAAAGATGCTGAACAAGGGCTTTCCAAGTTAAGCCACTGCAAGAACTTGAAGTGGTGAGGGACTTTCTAGATGTGTTTCTCGATGAGCTCCCGAGATTATTTCCCGAAAGGAAAATTGACTTTTATATTCAGTTGATGTCAGGGACGGCCCCAATTTTCAAACATCCCTACAAGATGGCATCAACAATAATGAAGGAACTAAAGACTAACCTACAGGATTTTATTAGGCCAAGTGTGTCCCTATCTGTCCTATTTGTGAAGAAGAAGGTTAGACTATGTATTAATTGTAGGATGCTCAACAAAATGACCATTACGAATAAGTATCCACTGTCCAAGATAGATGATATGATCAATTATCTTCTACATCAATCTTCTCAAAGATTGACTTGAGAAGTGGATACCATCAGCTCGGGGTGGCTGATGAGGGCATAGCAAAGATGCCCTTCATGTCAAAGTATGGCTATTATGACTTTTTAGTTATACCTTTTGGACTAACAAATGCTCTTGCAGTATTTATAGATTTGATGAACATGATATTCAAGCCTCACTTGATAGGTTTGTGATCGTATTCATGGACGACATCTTGGTATATTCATCAAGTCCTGAAGACTGGAGACTTTACGGTAACACCAACTGTATGCAAAGTTCTTCAAGTGTAAATTCTAATTGTAGCAAGTTATGTTTCTAGATCGTATTGTTTGAAGGCATTTTCCGTGAACTCAGCAAAGGTTGAAGCAGTCATCAATTGGGAAATGCCAAAGAAATGGTTCCTTGGAGCTACTACAGAAGGTCCATCCAGAATTATTTCAATATTGCTTCTTCACTAAGCTGATCATGAAAGGAGAGAAGTTCAACTGAAATCAAAAATATCTAGAGCTAAAGAAGAGACTAACTACTACAGTGGTGCTGAGAATTCTCGCAGGAGTGAGTGGTTACACAGTGTGCAATGTTGTTAATGGGACTGAATTGGGCTTTGTAATGATGCAGCATGGAAGAGTTGTGGCTTATACTTCAAGGCAACTCAAACCTTCTAAGAGGAATTATCCCCCTCATGACTTGAAACTTGTAGCAGTGGTGTTTGCTTTGAAGATATGGTACCACAACTATTTATATGAAGAGGAATTCAAAGTCTTCACTAACCACAAGAGTCTCAAGTATGTATTCTCCCAAAAATAACTTAACATGAGACAACGAAGATGGCTAGAGTTTCTGGATGATTATGAGTATAGTATTCTTTATCATTAAGGGAGGACCAACTAAGGGGCAGATGCTTTAAGTAGGAAGTATGAAGGAAAAGCTGATGATGCATTGTGTCATTTGGTTTGATTTGGTGGCAAACATTGCACAAGCACAAGAAAAGGACCCAAAGTACAAAGAAAAGAAGGCTTTGTGTGAGAAAGGGCATCTAGACTACAAAACTAATAAAGATGGAACCATCAGGTTCTAAGACAGATTATGCGTGCCTGAAGATAGATAGCATAAGGAAGAAAATCTGATTAAGTGTCATAAATCAGAATTTGCAATTCATCTCGGAACCACTAAAATGTTCAAGGAACTACAAAGGACATTTTGGTGGAAGGACATGAGAAGAGTGGTGGCAGAATTTATTTTTAAGTGTTTAGTCTTTCAAGAGGTCAAAATTGAGCACCAGAAGCCACCAAGATTACTGAGTTCATTGTCCATACCACAATAAAAATGGAAGGATATCACAATGTACTTTATTGTGGGTCTCCTTAGGATGCAGAAGGGTCACGATGCTATCTGTATCATATTAGACAATTTGAACATGCCAACTCACTTCCTACCCTATAATGTAAGACAATCAGTTGCAAGTTGCAAGTATGGTGAAATTGTATATTGATGCGATTATACGGTTACTTGGAACTCCTATTTTGATTGCATTGAATAGAGATCCTAGATTCACTACGAGGTTATGGAGAGGGTTGCAGATGCTTTTGGTACCAGACTATGCTATAGAATGCTTCTAGAGAGGACATGCCATAGAGTGGTAAGGCAATTGAGATAATCATCTTTCTTTAGTTGAATATGCCTACAACAATAGTTACCATTCCACTATATGGAAGGATCTTGGAGGTCTTTCACTTGTTGGAGTGCAGTTGGTGAAGAAAGACTATTAGGACTAGAGATAGTAAAAAAATGCGCAGAGAAAGTAGATCTGATCAAGGAAAGGATGTTGGCAGTTCAAAGCCGCCAAAAAAATTATGCAGACAAGAAAAGAAGGAATAGATCTACTAGGTTGGAGACCATGTACTATCTACCAAAGGAGTCATGAGGTTTAGTAGGAAAGGGAAGTTGACTCCTAGGACCGTTTGAAATTTTGAAAAAGATGGGAGAAGGACCATACAAACTAGCATTGTCTCATTTATATGTCAGAATTCACAATGTTTTCCATGTGTTAATCCTTTGTAAGTATACATGTGATAGCTCACATGTGATAGTAATTGAGGATTCAAACCCCTCTCCCCTCTCAATGATATTTTGGTTGGATTGAGAGAAATAGGGCAGGGCACCTTCCTGCTACTAGGTATTTGATTGATGGCTTGCATGATTGTGCATATAATCTAAAAGGCTTTTATCATGAGATCCAAGCTTAGATTTGTCATGTTTAGATCTATGTGACAGGGTTTTATATAATAAGATCTTATTCTTTTATGTTTTTGGGATGAACCCTAGATCTCCATGTATGAGTAATTTTGCGTGTTTCTAATGTGGTTTTGGATTCCTAAATGCCTAGAGATCATGTATGAATTATTTAGGATGTTAGCTATATTTTTTACAATGTTAAAAACAATACAATTTCGAGTTGAATAGTGAGTTCTGGACCGCGACACGATTGTGACGGCCTCCGAAACGGCCGTGACAGAGTGGCTAAAAGTCAGCAACAAGAAGACTCGACCGTGTGATCCCCATCAAGACCGTGAGAGCAATGCTAGAATCTATCAAAGTGAAAAGGCCTCGCTCATGCCCATTACAGATTCTCACGGTCGTGATAGGTCAAGGACAGCGGTGACAACCCTGTAGAGCCGTCCAAAATTGGACTCGTTCACGATCATATTTCATGGAGGCACGACTGCGACACGGACGTGGCATGACTGTGACGCCCTAATCACGTTCGTGACCAACACGTCGTAAAAGGACTTATAATATGTACAAAACTCCTTTCAAGCCTATTTTGAATGCTCGATGAATCAGCGTTAGCTCATTTTTTTAGTTTCTCTAACCATAATTTGGATTATTGTATGTTAACTAGTTCACATCCAACGGCATAAATTTCCAATGGTACGTTGTGTTTTTATATTTAGTGATTATGATTCTTTGATGTTCTGAGGAAGATTGGCCAACGAAGATGTCTCTGATTGCCTTTAAAAAAACAAAAAAAAAGATGAGTATGAGATTAGAGTGATTAAACAAAAAGAATCCACCTCTCTAAAATGTGTTCCAATGTTAGGCTATTAGCTATCATCCACTAGCATTTTCCTTTCCTCAAGGCCGACTCAAGTTCCAAACAACACAAGCAATGATCCCAAATTTTAGTTATTATTTGTTAATATTATTAATTTATTAATAAGTAAACAATTAGTTAAGTTTTAATAAATATTATTTTCATTTCTCAGTCATTATATATATAAAATCATAATTAGATAACAAAATTTTCTGCTTCTTTCTCCAATCTATCAATTCTTCCAATTAACTTATTTATTTTAACAAACCACAATACTTTAACTAATAAGTATTCATAACTTGATGTAACGATCCGAAATCCACCCTAAATGTTTTGGCCATTTAGGAAAATTTTGCGCCGTTAACCCGTTCGTCATACATCATTTAATAGCGGAAGACTTGACGATTTAGAGAAAATTATAATAGTTAAAACTTGTTATTAATCGTATCATAACTAATACTTCAGAAAATATTAAATGCCTAAACCTTCGGTACATCATTAACATCAATGTTCAAATAGAAGCTTAGAACCTATTAAACCCTAAGCATGTGCAACACTTCATCATGAGCTTTAGCATCATGCATCACTTAATCTTAGTTACCTGCATGGATCCAAGGTGTAGGATTTCTCAGTTAGAGTATCCTATCGCATGATACTACATGCGATACATCATCATCATAATAACATGCATGCCATGATCTATATCATAAACCTTATATGACAATACATCATGCTTGCATTCATTCATCGTACAACATTCATGTAACATAAACATCATGTCATACATGTTTTATGTCGAATCCATCATTTGCAAGTAGCATGCAACAGAAACATATATCCATATCATTCATCACATATATAACATATCATTTTCATTGTCATGTACATTCTAAGAGATTTTTTTATTCTTACTTCTTGACTTCTTTCATACTTTACATCTCCTCAGGGTTGATTTATAACCCTTTGGATCTTATTTCATCCTTCTTTTCTTTCTTCATTATGTGATTCTTCATGTGTCATCTCCATCCTTCATCTTTATCACATAATACACTCTTAACTTTCATTCCATATCATAAGTCATACTTAGGAACACACACATAACAATAGTAAAGGACTTTATTCCTAATCATTTGTAGGAATACGCACACTATATGATGAGGGACATTGTTTCTTTAGAAAGTACATACACAAATGCATAACTTTACTTCTCAAGCTTAGATCCCTATGAAGTACATACATAAGTGTAGGACTTTATTTTTCATCTTTACTTTATCATCATCATCTTAACCTTCATTCTTTGTTATAAGATACATTGAAGTTAACTTCACTTTCATTCTTACTTTATCTTATAACATCCTTGATCTTAATATAATTGAAAGAATCATATCACATCATCACATTGGCTAGCTAAGCCACATCCTTGAGAACACGCACATCATAATAGTAAGGGATTTTATTCCGAGGAATACGCATACTATAATAGTGAGGAACTTTATTCCAAAGAATATGCACATTATAATAGATTTATTCCAGAGAATACACACACTTTCTGATAAGGGACTTTGTTCCCTGAGGAGCACATACACAAATGTAGGACATTACTTCGCAAGCTTAGATTCTCCTTGAAGTACATATATAAGTGCATGACTTTGCTTCTCACCATTGATGAGTGATGAGGTCATTATTCTTCAACTTTAGGTGCATTATGTTTTGCAATACAACAATCATTCATATCAATCATTGTTCATCTTTTAGCCTAATTATGGTTGAGCATGTTTAAATGTGTGCCTAGTGATCGTTAATACATCAATCAATATTTCATGAATAGCATCATATACGAAATGTGTGAAACATCAGAAAGCATTATACATCAACAAATAAATGTATTTGAAATGTGTATAAACATTTAAAGAAAATGCATAATATTAACATAACAATTGTTGACATAAATAATAATATGTCAACCTTCCTTATTTGACAATTCTGACACATCATCAATAAAAAATTATAACTCAATAAGTAGATGTTTATTTTGATTGAATCTAATTTTTCTGCAAACTATACTTTCATAGGAATCACATATAAAATTCATGGATTTTATCTCTTTGGCATTTAATTTCATAAATTCATACAACTATCGAGATCTATTCTTTACATGGTAATTTGACATCAGACACTAAAATATTAATAATTTAATTTCTACTTGTTCTTTTTGAATGATTCCAATTTTTACAGAAAGGTAACATTAACCTTTAACTTGTGAATAAATTTTAAACACTAATTCAGTATCTCCAATTTATGATATTTTTTACAATTTCATCTCATTCTTACACGAGACAACATTACAGTGTTGGATCCCAAAGGGCACCAAGACAGGGGAATTGGTGTTCAAAAATAAAATTATAAGTTTCACAAAACACGTCGCGGAAGCTAAAAATTGATTCTTTAAACCTTTAAATCAATGCAATTCAGATCACATCAAACACAATATGAGAAGGAGAGAGAGAGAAATCAAACATGATAAACACGGTAGCTGTTGACGAGGTTCGGCCACACCTTGGCTTACGTCCTTGCTCCGACTTTTCGATCTTGAGACTGTCAAATATTCCACTAAAACACTTCCTTTTTTCCCAAATGGAGCAAGGAAGAAAAACCCTTTACATCAACTACCTTTTCATTGCTTCGAGAGGTAAGGCAAAACTCTCCTCCTAGGAAGCTAATCTTTTCTCTCGCTCAAGAGGTAAGATATGGAACCTCTTTTATATAGGAGCTCTCTCAAATTTTCTGAATGATTGTTTATCTCTTTTAAAATATAATGCTCACAAGAAGAAAAGAAAGAAAGAAGAGAAAAGCTAAAATAATAACTTCAAGGAAAGAGTCTTCTTTTTGAAAACTTGAAGTTTTCTTCAATGGTTTGATGGGTGTCTTTGCTTCTGGTTTTGGCACTCCTTTTATAGGCTTCAATATGTAAAAAATTCTTCCAGATTTTTTTTCATATTTTACTCATTCAAAAATAGCGGTTACTATTCATTTGATCCGGAGGCCTCAACCGCACATCTAGATCGGTCGACCAGTTTATGTGACTGTTGAGTGATTTTTTTAGCTTCTGTACTTGTTCGGTCGACCAGTCCTTCAACTGGTAAATCAACAGGTATAGTTTTGATGTCGAATGGGCAACTCATATATTGATCGGTCGACCGATATCTCCAATCGGTCGACCAGTATAGTCTCGATCAGCTTTCATTGTTTCGATCATTGACTGTCTTGCACTATTTTGAGCATAACTTTTTGCACAGTTATCCAAATGAGATAATCTTGAATTCTATGGATAGCTAACAGGATTCTCTACATCTTTGATATTCACCATTCTTCCAAAATCTAATAAGATCATAGTCAATTATTAGCTCAAAATTTAGTACATAAAGTTGTCCATTTTTATTTAATCTTTTTCAGCATTTAACTTTAATCTTTCGAGGTTTGTATCATCAAAATATAATTTTATATGGCATTAAAATTTTACTCCAATATGTTTGGATCATAGCTATTTTTATACATCTTTAAATCATATGAAACTAATTTCTGTGGAAACTAAACTCCGAGGGCTTTCTATCCATGTATTATTTGTAATTTTTGGATAAGTAAAACCTATTCAAATAATTATTATAAAATAGTCACGAATTCAACGGATCATGCAACATAAATTATAGAACTCTCATTCATGCAACCCTCAATCAAAATCCCTATCAAGAACAAGGTGTTCTTGAAACTCTCAATCCAAATAAAACATCATTGAGATGGGAGAGAGGGGTTTGGATCCCCTTTACATACCCTTAAGTTTTAGATCTAAAATCCCTTTTCCTTAATCATCTTGTATTCTTCTTCATCATCTAGAAGCCTTTAGATCTTCTTTTCTGTTTCCTAGAAACCTTGATCTTCTCTTTGTTGATTTTAAAACATAGCCACCATGAAGAATAGGGCTCTAGATCTTAGGTTTTTCTTGGTGGAGAAGAAAAAGAGAGAAGAGGAGTTGACGGCTAACAGGATTCTCTACATCTTTGATATTCATCATTCTTCCAAAATCTAATAAGATCATAGTCAATTATTAGTTCAAAGTTTAGTACATAAAGTTGTCCATTTTTATTTAAACTTTTTCAGCATTTAACTTTAATCTTTCGAGGTTTGTATATCAAAATATAATTTTATATTGCATTAAAATTTTGCTCCATTATGTTTGGATCATAGCTATTTTTATACATCTTTAAATCATATGAAACCAATTTCTGTGGAAACTAAACTCCGAGGGCTTTCTATCCATATATTATTTGTAATTTTTGGATAACTAAAACCTATCTAAATAATTATTACAAAATGGTCACGAATTCAACAGATCATGCAATATAAATCATAGAACTCTCAGTCATGCAATCCTCAATCAAAATTCCTATAAAAAACAAGGTGTTCTTGAAACTCTCAATCGAAATAAAACATCATTGAGAGGGGAGAGGGGTTTGGATCCCCTTTACATACCTTTAGGTTTTAGATCTAAAACCCCTTTTTCTTAATCATCTTGTATTCTTTTTCATCATCTAGAAGCCTCTAGGTCTTCTTTTCCTTTTCCTAGAAACCTTGATCTTCTCATTGTTGATTTTAAAACATAGCCACCATGAAGAATAGTGCTCTAGATCTTAGGCTCTTCTTGGGGGAGAAGAAAAAAAGAGAAGAGGAGTTGACGGCTAAATTTTTTAGGAATTAATAAGGTTGTGGGTCCTCATAGGATTTACATTAGGGCTTTGGTCAAAAGGCTCAAATACCCTTGGCCCAAAATTTTGGGTTATTATATTTTTCCCCCCTTAAAAGAAATTCATCATGGACTTTCAATCTTACTTATGCACTCTAAAAATTTTCTTTCATTATCTTTTACTTCAATCATAATCAAAGCAAAAGTATTTATTATCTATAACACTGGCATAAGGGACATTACATAAGGCTTACCTTAGTCATCATCATATATGTTTTTAAACTTTAGACAACTTTTATTTTTTGTTTGAGGGTATCCTATAATAGCATCAATATCACCTAGGTCTCATGCACCATTATATTTCATTCTTTTTTTTTCTAACATCTCATATTCATATCCCTCATTTTACATACTTCTCATAATCAACTTGATAATATTATCAACTTGAATTTCATCATTAGCATTAGCATTGGAAGACTTTTTTTTTGCTTCCATCCTTTTCAAAAAATTAACCAGACATTAACTGGTTAGTTCGAAACCTACATACAATGACATTAAGCATTACATACCATTTGACTTTTGATGACTGCTCAATATGATTGCACATGGACTTAGACTTCTTAACATCACATTACTTAGACTTAGGTTCTAATTACGCTCTGATATCAACTATAACGACCCGAAATCCACCCTAAAAGTTTTGGGCATTTAGGAAAATTTTGCGTCGTTAGCCCATTCGCCATACATCATTTAATAGTGGAAGACTTGACGATTTAGATAAAATTGTAATAGTTAAAACTTTCTATTAATCATATCATAACTAATACATCAGAAAATATTAAATGCTTAAACCTTCACTAAATCATTAACCTCAATGTTCAAATAAAACTTAAAACCTATTTACATACTTTGTCATGAGCTTGAGTTGTCATCCATCACTTAATCTTAGTTACCTACACGGATCCAGAGTGCAGGATTTTCCAGTTATAGTATGTAAAGGTCATGTATGTCATGGTATCCAATCACATGATACTACATGTGATGCATCATCATCATAATAACAATAATATATGAACATGCATGCCATGAACTATATCATAAACCTTATATGACAATACATCATGCTTACATTCATTCATCATACAACATTCATGTAACATAAACATCATGTCATACCTTTTTTACTTCGGATCCATCATCTACAAGTAGCATGCAATAGAAACATACATTCATATCATTCATCACATACATAACATATCATTTCATTTCATATTCATTATTATGTACATTCTAGGAGTATCTTTTATCATTACATCTTGACTTCTTTCATACTTTACATCCCCTCAGAGCTGCTTTATAACCCTTTGGATCTTATTTCATCTTTTTTTTCTTTCTTTATTATATGATTCTTCATGTGTCATCTTCATCCTTCATCTTTATCACATAATACACCCTTCTTTTTCACATTGTCAAGACACACTAGACATCAATGTGTTTTCCCTTGCAATGGTTCACCTTTTTTATCAAACAATAGTGATATACTTATTGCAACAAAGGGGATACTTGACCATTGTCAATATAGGAGTAAAACAATTTTGTTTAACCAGAGGGTTTCGTACCATCATTGAGTATAACATAAACTCAATATTCATAGTTGACTACTTTATTTAGTTTTACTTTAGCAACAATGTCATTCTATAACATGAAGACATTAATGGAGATATACTTTTGCTTGTTAATATCGCCATCTTAGTAGGCGTCTATATATTAAGCAAGTCTACAACCCAATCTTCATCATAGTGCAAAATGAGTCAACATGTTCATAAGGTATCATATTATTCTCTTAATCACCATCCAACATAAGCGCCCTGTGTTAGTATGTAAATTCCTCATTTGACCAATAACACAAATATATCATAGTGCAAAAGGACATTTTCTTTTGTTACTCATAGAGTCTTAGGAAATATTTATGAGATTTTAAATTTATCTCTTGTAATAAGAGTATCGGTGAGTATAGAATTTCGTAGAATGTTCAATTCGTCTATACAACAAACGACTCTTGTTGCAAAGCAATAAATTTACTTGAACAATTTTTATTGAAATTTCATACTCAGTGTAAATAATTGTTTCTCCCATGTCATTTCTATATATACAAATGCAGGACTTTACTTCTCAGACTTATGTCCCCTTGAAGTACATACATAAGTATAAAACTTTATTATCACGGACGTGCTCCACAAACATCATTTTTATGTAATCATGCATTTAATTAGCATATTAACTTAGTATATATGTTTATATAGCCATGGTTGCATGTAGCAATTAATTTTTGCATTAAAGCATAATGATAATTAAATTATCGATAAGTGTTATAAAGAAATTATATAAGATTATTAGAAATAAATTTCAATATTTGTAAATATTATAATAAACATGTTTAAATGTGATTAACTAAGGTTAATTATATGTTTAACACTATTTTTTAAGAAAATAATATGATTGGATCTTTATTTCAACGAATAGGATTTCAAGCAGCTGAAGCAGGTAGCTCACTAGCTGCTTAGAAAATAATTTTTCCAAACCATCATATGACGTGTTACAAATTTGCAAAATAATATATAAATTAAATAATCTTATCCTCAGAGAGCCGAAAAACTTTCAGGGGAAAAGACCTAGCCGAATGTCCTGAAGAAATTCTACATGGTCGTTGGGTTAAGGTGAATTTTCGGATCAGATACTGACCTTCAATTTCATCTATTCATAGCTTCTTGGTTACCTCTCCATAAATTTTGAAATTTTACATGATTCATCCTTTATACATTATCTTTCCATGGCCTCTGGAATCATCTCAAAATCACTTTTATAGAGTATGTTATCAACTTAGCTTCAAGGGTCGCTCACTCTGTCCCGAGTCAGAGACAGGTCCACTTTGTAAATTAGGTCATGATTAGGATAAATAGAATTAGGGTTTGAAATTTAGATATGTTAAAGTAGACTTCAAAAGTGTTCGGTGAGAAGTTTAGACCTGTAGAAATGGAGAAATGAATTTTTCATTTCGTATGCTTTCTTTTGTTGGTTCGAGGACATAGACAGAACATGACACAAATTGATTAATTTTGTTATAAGGGCATATAAGGAGTCAAATTCTATAATTTTAATGTATAAACACAACTGAAGTATAGCCTCTAGGAAAATTAGTATCTCGTCACAACTATTAAAGAAGATATAAATTATTCTTTCAGTGTCACATGCCAGAACACAAACCCTAGGTCAGATTGCCTTGGATTTTATGTCTTGCTCACTTGGAATTAGTAAATGATATTTGAGGGTTGGATATCTAAGTTTGCTTTTCAATTTATCCAGAATCATAAGATTTGAACCCGTGGTTAAAAAGTTATAAATTATTTATTAACAAACACTCAGTCTGAAAATATGAGGTAACACCTAATTAAGCTATGGAAGATTGAGAAGTTCCAAGTGTGAAGTAGCATATGAATATAAACACCTAAAATTACACATTAGTATTAGAAGGAGTTATATGCATTTTAAGGCAAACAAGGGTTCATGCATCATGAACATGCATTGCATATTGTTATTAATAATAATTGGAAAGTGAAATAGCATTATTGCTTGTAGGAAATTATCAAGCTATAAGTGAAATGAGAAAAATCTAATAATCCTCCTTAAAAGGATAAAGTATCATGGTGAGTGGGTAAATTTACAACATAGAAAAATGTTATATGTTAGTTCCTTTATTTATGATATTATCTCAAACAAAGATTATTATTATTATTATTATTATTATTATTATTATTATTATTATTATTATTATTATTATTATTATTGAAATATATCTTGAGCTATGAAAAGTATTTATGATATATTTCAAAGATTTTCTATGAGAGGAATAACCTTTTACATGAAAATATTTTGAGGGAACAATGCTTGTGAACTTAAAATAAGTTTTACTTTATACTAATACGAAATTATGACGTGTATTTTGATATTGTTAAACTCTATGTGTTCATTGGTCATATTAGTTGAAAAAGGTCTTTGGGACCGCATTTGATATACATGAAGTCTTTGGGGCGTATATCGGGTGTCTTTGTCCTTTGGGGGCTGCTCTGAGTGTACGTATTGACTCACGATATGCTCTTCGTATCCGCGATGCAGGATACGTATTGACCCATGATTTTCTCTACGTATTCGAGACTGTTGATTGAATCTCTATTTAACAGTATGACACACAATCATGGAGGGATACATATTGACTCGTGATTTGCTCTACGTATCTGAGACTTTTGATTATGAAGCTCTACTTAACTGTATGACATATAATCATAGAGAGATACATATTGACCTATGATGAGTATGTGCGATGACACATGTGTGGAGTTTAACTGTGAATGTGATGATATCTTGGAATACTTTTATTTATGTAAAAGTTCATATGATTTGGAAATCTATGTTATATAAGTTATGCTTTAAAGGTTTCCTCATATGGAGGATCTAATTATTTAAAATTTATATGCATTTGTATTGTTCCTCTATGTTGTACTTTTATTCCACTCACTACAGAGATTGTCGCTCACATTACCCTTGTTGAATTTTTCAGGTAATTCTAAGTTCTCGAGTTGAGTCGACTCGAAGCTTGCTTTTGATGCATATAGAAGTGGTTGAACCGCCGGAGCACTTTTATTTTTCTTTCACTTTTACTTTTGAAAGCATGCATGTATTATATAAACATAATATATGTAATTACAAATAATTTGTGAGGTAATATGACACTTAACTATTTAGAGTATTATATGTTGGGTAGCGTGTGAAATAGGAATGATGATATGTTTTGATTAAAATTTGATGAATATAATTGTATTTGTTATTTGTATTAATAAGTGATGTCATTAAGTAAGAGAGGAGCATTTGCCAAATTTATTTTAAAATAATTAAATAAGATTAAGAATTACAATAATTAGGATTAAAATTTAGTCATGAAGTTGGGTGTAACATTTACTTTTCATCTTTACTTCATCATCATCTTAACCTTCATTCTTTGTTATAAGATACTTTGAAATTAACTTCACTTTCATTCTTACTTTATCTTTTAACATATTTGATCTTAACATAATTGAAAGAATCATATCACATCATCACATTGACTAGCTAGTCACATCCTTGGGAACACGCACATCATAATAACTTTGAATACCTTTTTATTTCATTTTTTGTCACCAATTTTGATTATTATCTTCTGACAAAGAAAGAAAAGGAAAAAATGGATTTGAAGGAGTGCAAATACAAATTTTATGATAAAGGTATTATTTTGAACATAGAAATGAAAAATTGGATATACTTATGTGTCACGATTATTTGTGCTTTATACTTGTCTACTAGTTATTATAATTTTTGTATAAACTTATGATTGTTCAAAAATCCATTTTTGAATATATTTCAATATGTTAAACTTTGGAAATGCTACTTATCATGCTTATTTCTTATAAATTGTGATTATGCATATTTATTTAAACTTTACTACTTATCACATTCGATGCTTTGTGAGTTTGCAATTGAAAGAATACAAAGTTTTGAAATTTTAATCAAAATTTGAAAAAAAAAATTTCCATATGTTTCATTTGTAATTGTCTTTCTATGTGGAATCTTGTGCTATAAGATTAATATGCATAAATTTATTTGGTCATAACTTGTTATCATTTGAGTATTCCTATATCGTATGACATTTGACCATCAAATTTGGAGTGATGCTTAAATGATATCTCTCTTGCACAAATGAAAATTTATATATGTATTTACATTTGAGATGTTTATGTCATACTATGAAATATATTAATTATTTGTGTAAGGCCCCAAGGTGAAAGGACCAAGGGTGAAGAAAGATAGTTTCACATGGACAAAACACGGAGGTGGTCATGGGCTTATAAGTGGCATCTCCCTTTACCTATCAAGACGTGTTTTAAATTCGTGTGGGCCAATAGGCCCAAAGCGAACAATATCTTGACTGGGCCGGAGGTGTTACAGAATGGTATCAGAGCCAACCTCGCGTGCTCACTTGAACCATATGGGAACGAACCCGACCCACAGGCCACTCAACGAGGACGTTGAGTCTCTTATGGGGGGTGATTGTAAGGCCCCAATGTGAAAGGACCAAGGGTGAAGAAAGATAGTCCCACATGGACAAAACACGGAGGTGGTCATGGGCTTATAAGTGACATCTCCCTTTATCTATTAAGACCCGTAACACCCCCCGGCCTACTCAAGATATTGTTCGCTTTGGGCCTATTGGCCCACATGAATTTAAAATGCGTCTTGATAGGTAAAGGGAGATGTCACTTATAAGCCCATGACCACCTTCGTATTTTGTCCATATGAAATTATCTTTCTTCACCCTTGGTCCTTTCACCTTGGGGCCTTACAATCACCCCCCCTAAGGGACTCAACGTCCTCGTTGAGTGGCCTGTGGGCCAAGTTCGTTGCCACATGGTTCAAGTGAGCACGCGAGGTCGGCTCTGATACCATTTGTAACACCCCCTTAGCTCCGTCAAGATACTGTTCGCTTTGTGTCTTAGGCCCGTACGAATTTAAAATGCGTCTTAATAGGTAAAGGGAGATGTCACTTATAAGCCCATGACCACCTCCGTATTTTGTCCATGTGGGACTATCTTTCTTCACCTTTGGTCCTTTCTCCTTGGGGCCTTACAATTTGACTTACATGTGCATGAATGTACATTCTCATTATTTACAAAACTATTTTATCATATTTTGGTATGACCCTTATGCTTAAAATCTTTAAGATTTGACCTCTCATTCATAATATTATAGTGTTATTGGTTCTTTGGAAAAAAAAAGAAACATATAAAGAACTAAAGAAAGATAGAAAGAGGACAAAAATTGGTCATAAAGATAGGGGGAGCTTGTTTAAAAGTTTGAAATATCATTTCATCCATTCACTTTGAATATGACTTGTTACCCTTATTGTCAAATCTTTAGCTACTTGATATTATTAAATTTAAATTTGATATATCATTGTTGTCTCAAAGTTTTATGCAATGTTTTGATTCCTTATATAATTTTTTTTAGATGTGTTATTCACTTGATTTTATATTTTGCTTTTATAAATTAGTCATGACCTTAAGGGGAGTTATTTTTTTGCTATTGCATATATTATGCATGGAACAATTCTTATAGATGTGATAAAAGAATAAAAAATATTTTCATTTCTCTTATGACACTTTACATATTGTATCTTATATGACAAAAGGGGTGAGAATGAAAAATTTAGAAAGATGACATGATTAAGGGAGAGTTCAATGTTGTATTTTATATTGTTTCTTATATGCTTCATGTGCAAACTACTTTTTTATGAAACAAAAGGGAGAGAAATATAGGAGAAATATGATAAAAACATAAGAGAAATTTATATAGGAGAAATATATATATAACCCTTGATTTATTACATGGACCTCATGAATATAACTCTTTATGAAAAGTATCTTACAATTAAGACTTATGTGCATATTCATAATTATAAGGAAAGCTTAATTTTAGGGGGAGTAAAATTGACATTAATATTTTTTACTTCCCAACTCATATACTTATCATATTTCTCGATTTGTATTCATAAAAAAGGGAGAGATTGTTGGAGCAAAGGTTTTATACCTTATATAATTATGTTTTGATGATACAAACCTCGAAAGATTAGAGTTATATTTAAAATGTTGAAAACGTCTAAATAGAAATGAGTTGCTTCATGTATTAAACTTTCAATTAATATTTGTTTATGTTCTCACGAGATTTACATTAATGGGTGAATATAAAAGTTATAGATAATTATCTTATCTTTGTAGAGAATCAAATATCATCTCATTTGGATGTTGGTATGAAACATAAAGTATAAAAGAGAAAAGGTCTAAAATGTTTTATTTGAAATGAACAATTTTATATACTGAAATTTGAATTAATATTTAACTATGATCATTAGATTTTGGATGAATGATGAATACTAAAGTTGTAGATATTTCTATTAGATTTCCATAGAATAAAAAATCATATCATTTGGATAACTGTGCAAAACATTATGTTTAAAATAGTGTAAGGCAGTCGATCAGTCAGCGCATAGAATGCAATATAACGGTCATATTTTGGCCTCAAAACTAGGAAACGAGCCCCAACGGCTAAATGGAGTTAAGAAGTTTATAAAAGAGGGCCCAAAGGTGTAGGAATGATGAAGACTTCTAAGGAAAAGTGGGAAGAACATTTGAAAAATCCATTTGAGCTCGAAGTTGCAAATCTTTCAATTCTTTCTCTCTTACTCTTGTGTGAGGTTCCAAATTGTAAAAGAGAGATTATTGAGTGTTCTTGTGATATTTTAAAAGTTGTTTAGCTCCTGAGTGAAAAGAGGTTGTGCCTTACCACTTGAGCGAAGAAAAGACAAGTGAAAGTGTAGGAGTGAAGGGTGCCTTACCTCTTGAAAAGGAGAAAAGGCAAAAGTTGTAAAGGATTTCTTCCTTGCCCCATTTGGAACGAAGGAAGGGTATTAGCGAAATCTCTGACGGTCTTGAGGTCAATAAATTTCCTTGCGTTCATGTGTTTGTCTTTTTCTATCCCTTCTCTTTCCTACTTCATTATTCATATGATTTGATTACTATTGTGTTGGTTTAAATATTAACGAAATGATTTTAAGCTTCCGCGATGATTTTCATAAAATCGTTATTTTCGGGTTTAGAACCAATTCACCCCACCCCCCCCCCCCCCCCTTTGGTGCTTGTGATCCTACAAATTGGACCTATGAGGATTCAGACCTAGCTAGCCATGCCCATGAATAACATGGTCTTTCCAATCACCAAGATAAAAAAACATCTAAGTAAAGATGAATGATCAAGCACTTGGGACATAAAGATGAATATGATGATGAAGTAAGAACCTATGAGGATGCAAATGAATTTCCACTTGTCACATTATGAGATGAATGAAGATGTTAAAGTTAAGCAAGATAAGTGCATGACATGCCTTAGCATAATGATAAAAATCTTATTTATTTATATTATCTTACCATGATGATTGTTCACATGTCATATAGTGTGAATATGTAGCTCATAGCATGTACATACTCTATGTTTTCATTATAATACTATGCATATGTCATGACATGTAGAAATCATGTTATAGGATCATAACATACATGGACTGAGCATACTCTAATGGGAGAAATCCTGTGCACCCTATGAACCCGTGCAGGTATGGACGAGGCTTAGGTTCAGCGACGAGGGCCTCAGGACGAGGATATTGCACATGTGACGGGACCTATCCCTCTTTGGGGCAAGACAATGGAGCCTCAGAAACTCTTGATCTTCCACTATAATGTTCTCAAAATTTGGCTCCAATTTAAAGGCTAAACCCTAGGCGGCGTTACTTTTGTCCCATTCTTCTTAACCTAATTGCATGAAACATTGCAACAAAAACATAATAATAAAACATAAATAATATAACAATGTAAAACAATGGAAGACTTCTAAACATATGAATCCAAGATAACATACTAGCCCATGGGCCATATAAGCTCTAATGTAAGATTCAACATAAGATTCATAATACATAAATGAGTTCATATAAAAGTTCATGACTCAAAGGCCCATAAGCCATACATACTTGACTCTCAAAGGAGTTCACCATCATGACATAAGATAACTTGGGTAGCATTCCAATGAGTAAATAGTGTGTCCAACCAAACACATGTGACATAACGAACTAGGTTGCTACCCCATGTAGGGAGGGCAGAGCTGTCTCAAGACAATCTAAAACCTAAAGTAAAAAATATTATATAAAGTATATGTTTTTTATTATATTTAAAATTTATTTATCTATTTTTAAATACAAACAATTATTTAATTGATAAAATAATTAAATTATTTCTTGAATCGCCATTGATCTTAAATAAAAATTTATTAATTCAAAGTAGAAATTATTGAGGCGGTTAACATTATCCTATAGGTAATATATACATTTTAACAATTATCAAATAATTTTACAGTTCATTTTATTCATGGTCAAGACACTTTCTGATACGATACTCAAGAGCAATGCCTTGAGTAACCGGAACAATATATGATAATCAAAGAAACGATATCAAATAAATTTTCAAAGGCAGCGGAATGTCAACCTCAAGATTACAATGAACCAAGCAATCGATATTATAAATAGATGGATTTAATCACAAGATAACCAATCTTGTAATTAACGGCGAAAGTTCCCGAAGAACGGGTTGCACGAGTTCCCTCACAGCAGAAGCAATTAAGCCAAATTGCTTATAGATTCAAAGATGTGTAAAATAACAATGAGTAGCAGTATTTATAGGCCCTAGAAACAGAATTTGGGCTGAAATAAAATACCCTAACTTAGCTCACAAGTAACCTAACTAATTTAGTAAAATAATAAACTCAATTTCCTCTTACAAATCTCAGCAGAATTTCCATGTATAATTAATTCCAAATAAATATGGTTAAACCATGATTTATTTGGCCCAATTTATGTTGGCTCTTCATGCGGCTCAATTCGTAACACATTGAGAAGTTGAATCTGATCTAACTCGATCTTGTCAAACATTCTTGATTATCTTCAATTTTCTTATATCTGAGATCCACAACATTATCTTGATCATCCAACTTTGCCAGAAGATTCTTCTATCATCGGCTGCAGTTGTAAGCATTTCCTAGTTCATATCACTTTCTTTAAAAACAATTCTCATATCAAGTGTAATAAGTCAAAATTTTGGAACAAGGATATTTGGACCTTTTGACCAAAGCCCTAATGTAAATCCTATATCAATGTCCCACAACCTTATTAATTCCTCAAAAACCTAGCCGTCAATCCCTCTTCTCTCTTTTTCTTTTTCACAAAGAAAAGCCTAAGGCTAGAAGATCTAAAGTCATATTCTTCATGATAGCTATTTTTCAAAATCAACAAAGAGAATATCAAGGTTTCTAGGAAAAGGAAAAGAAGACCTAGAGTCTTCTAGATGATGAAGAAGAATACATGATTAGGAAAAGGAGGTTTTAGATCTAAAACCTAAACGTATGTAAAGGGGATCCAAACCCCTATCTCCCATCTCGATGATGTTTTGTTTGGATTGAGAGTTTCAAGAACACCTTGTTCTTATAGGGATTTTGATTGAGAGTTGCATAAATGATAGTTCTATGATTTATGTTGCATGATCTGTTAAATTCATTGCTATTTTGTAATAATTATTTGGATAGATTTTACTTATCCAAAAATTACAAATAATATATGAATGGAGCCCTCGAAGTCTAGTATCCACAGAAATTAGTTTCATATGATTTAAAGATGTATAAAAATAGTTATGATCCAAATATCTGACTGTTGTCATGTTGTCTTGGGTAACAACGAGATGAAATTATAAAAAATATCATAAATTGAAAATACTATATTAGGGTTGAAATTTATTCATAAGTTAAAGGTTCATCTTACTTTTCTGTGAAAATTAGAATCATTTGAAAAGAATAAGTATAAAATTATTAATATTTTAGTATCTGTCAGATTACTGCGTAAAGAATAGATCTTGATAGTTGTATAAATTTCTGGAATTAAATGGCAAAGAGATAAAATCCATGAGTTTTATATGTGATTCCTATGAAAGTATAGTTTGTAGGAAAATTAAAATCAATCAAAATGAACATCTACTTATTGAGTTATTGGTTACATATTTTTTTCATTTATAGTAGTTTAATACATACATAAATACACACATATATAAGATGCATATTATCATAATAATATATTAAATAATTTATGGTACCTATATTAATCATCAAGGGATATTATCATTAGAGTATGAAATGCATGTCTTTGACTTGAAATGATGACATATTTTTTAGTCTTTCCTTGTATATACAAATTGTAGCATTTACTATTTTTTATTAGTTGAAGAAAAAATATATATAAGTATTTTTCTTATAACATTTAATATTTTTATTAGATGAAAAAATATATTTATATATTTTATCACGCACAGATCTATATTATTAGATCCACATGTATTCTTTGTCTTCGAAGAAGATGTAGAGTATGCAAATATAAAATTGAAAAGTATAAATAAATAAAATCATATAGATGGAGAAAAAATATTTTTGTATAATACACATATCTATATTTGTAGATCCGCACATGTTGCTTTCAAAGAAGGTGTGGAGTATGCAAATGAAATTGAAAGTCCTCTATTTATAGTTACAAATATAGGATTTAATAGTATAAATAAATAAAATCATATATTTTTTTAATAACTAACTCTTGAGTATCCATGATTATATATTTATCTTTATACATTCAATTTATGAAAGCTCGGTACGTGACACTTTCAACCTCCGCTTATATATATCTATATTTATTTATTTATTTATTTAATATCTAACTTTTGAGTATTCATGATTATATAATTAAAATATTATTTTTTTATATATGAGAGTTTGACACGTGGCACTTTCAATTTCTACTTTTATATATACTAGTATGATGACCCGCGCGATGCGCGGAGGACACAGAAACTTATATATGTAAAAATTTTGATTATAAAATAAGAAATCTTATTTTTATATAAATTTTATAGAATATCTTATCATTTTCTCGTCTTAGAAACTTATATATGTAACTATGTTAAAATAAATTAAATTTATTTGAAATTATTTTTTTAAAATCAATTACATTCTATTTAAATTTTAATTATTTGTTACTCTATCTTTGCCCCATTTAACTTTGTGACTTTGTTAACATCTATTACTTAAATTTTTTATTTTATTTATGTTAATTTACATCTGACAATATAGAAATACCATGACTTCTCCTTTCAAACTATATATCTTTCAAATTTTGATATAATATAAATTCAAATAGCAATTGATATCTATATTTTTTAACAACATCATATCTTAGAATTAAGTAAATACTATTTATTTTAATATTTTTAACAATGTCTATTATTTTGCTTTTTTATTTTATCTATTTCATTTTCTATGTGACAATGTAAAAATGTCGTGTTTGACATGTTATATGTATTTAAAGATATATAACATAAATAAATTAAATTATTACATAGACTGTTAAAATTATTTAAATATTTTAAGCCTTATATGTGACTTAAAGAAATAGTGCCATAGGTCAACTTCTACCTTTCCATTTAATTATATATGCATAATATATAGATAGAGAGATATTGATGATGAAATGACAAAGACGATAATGATATGTAAATTCTTTTATTACTTATATATTTTTATAATTTGTAGTTACTTATATTTTGTTGATTATTTTTTTAGAAAATGTCCACCACAATGTAATCACTTCTTAATTAAGTATATTTTATAATGATTTATTTTAAAATATATACTTAATAGTTTTAACTTTCTTCCAATAATCTATATTAACAAATTATATTTTTGCATTCTTAAAAATTAATTAATATTATTTTTATCACACATGATCTAACTTTAAAAAATCAATTATCTAGATCATATTACATGAATTCATCACACTGTTACATCCAACTTTTAACTTTCTTTAAGGTATGTGTATATATGCATGTTATGTATGTATTAGATATAAATAATGATTGAAGTTAAATATTTTATCTAATATAACTAAAAGTGTATATTTAATGTTGATAACATTTATTTTAATAAGAAATATAAGTAATATATATATTTAATATTATTATTTGAGTATGAATGGAAAATTTTTAAGTTGAACATAAGTTAATTCCATGCAAATCCTCACCTCGATTATACTTTTTTATAATATTTTACTTTTTAATGTTTTATAATATTTACATGAGGAACTAAACAAATATATGATATAGTTTACATAAATTAAAAATATTATTTTATGTGTACTAGTAGCATTTATCCCTTCCCCTCTCAAATATAATGCGGATTATTATTAATACATAAATTTATCTTTTTATTCATCATTAGGGTTGTTCTGAATATATTTTATTCTTTATAATACTATATATATATATGAAATATGATTGTGATATTAGTTCATTATGATTTATTAATATAATTTAATAAAAATATACATCAAATAATGGTTAATCTTTTAGCATAATAATCTAATCGAACAATATTTTCCATCTTCTTATTCATCATATCAAGAATTTATGAATCAGATTTAAAGTCTTTAAATGGAAATGAACAAAATAAGATCCATAAATTTTTAATCCAATGAATAGAAATATAGGAGACGCGTCTCTCCTTTAAATATGGGACATCTTCATTTTTTCCTAATCTAATAAATAGTATAGTTTATTTTAACATTTTTATTTAAAAAATACTCATGTGTAGACCAAATTCACTTCATTTAAATAAACATCCATACTCTTTCATTTAATAAATTTAAATGTGAAAATAAATAATTAATATATTGATCACTAGCTGATCATACTAAATTTTTACTCATTTTTCATCTCAATTCATGTGCATATAAGCCCTGAAATGTTCATATCATGATAATTATGCCTAATCTACATGCATTTATCTTCTCAGCATAATATTATCCTACATGTGCACATTTGAACTGAATAATATATTGATTTAGTTCTTATTTGTCTAATATTCATTTGAGAGTTTGATGCTTGCTGTTCATATTATTTCAGCTTCCAAATCAAAGTTAAAAGATAAGCATTCTGCTGGAAAAAGGTGGGGGGACCACTCCAAGCTGCCAAGAGCAATGAGAAAAGAATCTTTTCTCAGCACAAAAGCAAAAAAGCACCATAGGACAGATGGCAAAATCAGATGAAATGGAAGGTTCTCATCAAGATCAAAGGGTGATGAAATGCCATACAAAAGAAGGGATTTCAGGAGAAGAAAAGGGGCAGCTACCATTTTCCAGGATTCTGCACCTTGGAGCTGAAGGAAGGAGAAGAAGGGGCCAAGAGGAAACTTCAAGTTGATTCTTCTACCTACTATTTTCAGAATATTTTTTATTGTGTTTATCCTATGTTTTGTATTGATTTTAACATCTATGAGGAGCTAAATCTTAGCTCTCTTAGGATAGGATAGTAATCTAATTTCGTTATGGATGGGTGATGAACACTACTTATTTTATCACTGATGTTGGTATAGTTTTGAATGTTTTGGAATATGTTCTTATCAATGTGAATCCTATTTGTAATGGCAACTGAGAAGTTGATTTCAGATTCTTTTCTTATTAAGAAATGAGCTAAAAACATTGATATTATTCCTGATTCCAATATATTGTTGTGGGTTTGATGCATCCATTTAACTTTTGTTAGTGTGAATCTCATATTGTATTGGCAGCCGAGATGTTGATTATAAATTTTCTTGATGTTTAGAGATAAACCAAGAGCATTAGCATTAGTGTTTGGATATGATTGTGTTCTATGCAGTGAGTTGAATCAATTGTTTTCTCATTGTAATTACTGCTACTTGTGATTTTTGACTTTACTTAGTATGCTTATGTCTGAAAGGAATGTTAGCATATTAGTAGATGTCATATGTTCCATGATAATTTAACATCAGTAGAAATCCCTTCTAAATCAACCTAACTAATATTCATATAAAAGTATGATGATTAGTTCTTATTTTAATGTACTGTGAGAGCAGTCTTTATAGGTTGATTATGATTTCATTTGTATTGCTAAGTTGTTCTAATCCATCCATAGCAGAATTAGATGAACTCCATTCCTAGGAGAATTTGTCATTAATTATTAATCATCTTTTAGGCTTTCAGCTAAGTAGTTAGATTCCATTCCATATTGATCATTTTAAACATAAAAAAGAGTAATATCCTAGTTATAGTTTGATTCTGTGTCTTTATCCTTCCCTTTTTACTTACTTGTTACTTTAGCCCTTTTAGTCTAGGATTAATTTAGATTAGTTAGTGAATCTTTAGTTTCAAATCACTGTGGATACGACATTCGAGTTTACTACTCCGATCTGTGCACTTGCAGTTTAGTGAAGTGAATGAGTTTAGACCATATATCATTTAGTTGCATTTTCAATTCTGTGCTATAAATCAATCCATTAATCACAATCCACACAATTCACATCATATATCTGCTTCATATATATATATATATAATCACATAGATATATAATATTCTATTTAAGAATATATTTAATTTAAATATAATATGTTACCTCATTATCTTAATACGACTAAAATTATATATTTAATGTTGATAACATTCATTTTAATAATTAAAACAAATAATTGATTAAAACTTGTTTTAATATTGTCATTAAATTAGTCATAAATCATTTTTAATCAAATTCTTACATTAGATATGTGTTTCCTTTAAAAACTTTTTTTAAGATTTAACACATTTTGAATGTGTGACTAAAAAGTTTGATCCAGATCAAAATAATGTCAATTTGATTGCCTAAAACGTGCAATCATATTATAATATGTAAATTTATTTTTTTATGCATCATTCAAAAAAGATATGAAATATATATTATAATATGTGAATATTTTTTGTTCCTTCTAATACAATATAGATATGAAATATAAACATTACATTTAGCTTATATACACCTGAGTATTAAAACTTATTTACTTTTTATTTTATTATCAATCACGTGTCTCTGACTTAAGTTCTAATTATTGATATTGATTGACTTAATATAAATAGATAACTACCATGTTTGTAAATTTACATTTTTTTATAGTCTATTCCATCTCTTTTCATATTATAAGCTTTAAATGTGGGACTAAATTAAACAACTCCAATTACCCTTATTCAAATTATAATTAATTTTGAACCAATTACATTTCATTTTTTATTTTAATAATATACTTCATTATTCATCATATCAAAAAAAAAATCGAAAACAAAAGATCACGAGGGAGTGACATGTATCATCATCTATCTTTCTTTTAATAAAATACATATAATATTATTAACTATAGCCAAAATATTATTAATCATCAATGAAAAAATTTTATCATGAATCAACCTAATCAATTGCACATGGTTTCTTTTATAAATCTATTTAATTGTTTTCATGCAATTAATATAAAATGTGAAATTAAATTAGAATGTATATTATTAAAATTTAAAATATTTATAAATTTATAACTTAAAATATAAATAAACAATATTATATATTTTCATAACTAAATTTTTAATATCATGATTCTATTTTAACAATCCCATCAAAAAATATGTATCAAATTTTATTCGTATCTTAACATTTGTTTATATTAAGATGTAGATATAAAATATCATAATAATATAATTAAAAAATTAATCATATTTGTATTAATGACCAATAAATATCATCACCATTATATCACTGAAAAAATACATAGCATAATTAGTATAGGGAGATGTAAATTTTTAACTCGAGATATAAATGAGAACATAATTTTTTAAATATATATATATTATACCATTTAATATTTTTATTATATATAGAGAAATTATATCTATCTATATATGTGTGTGTATGTGTGTATGTTATTTTATCATGTACAAATATATATTTGTAAGTTTGCACGCACTCTTTCCCCTCAATGAAGTGTCCACTATGTTAATGGGAACTAAAAGCCACCTTGTTTATAGCTACAAATATTTTATTTTAAAAAATTAGATAAATAAAAATATGGGTTTTTAATAACTAACTTTTGAGTATTTATATATTTAAAATATTATCATTTTATACTTGAATTCATGAAAGCTCTACATGTGACACTTTCTACTTATGCTTATATATATTATTGTTACTCATTATAACAAATATAATTTAACCTTTTACCATTTTAAAGTATAATAATAGGTGAATTTGTGAGAGTCGTCATTTGACAAATTTTAACTTTGCTTTTATACAAATATATATAATCTTGTTAATTACACTTAAAATATTATTATGATATATATATATTAATCAATATTATAAATTAGTTATTTATTATTATCTATCATAACTAACATACTTTACCATTTTTAGTTTATTTATTAAATGCTAATTTTAGTGACACATAACTTAATGAGAGAGTGATACTCATATATTCTACATTTTCTTTTATATAAATATGGGTATAAACGAATTATATATGTGTTAAATTTAACAAAAAAAATTGTTAGCATTAAATGATATTATACTTATTAAAATTATTAATTTTATTAAACTATATTTTAATGAATATTAGTTTATTATAATTGTTATCATAATATTATAATTAAAATGTTTTATGATTATTTTATTAATTGTCAATATATTATCAGATGCAAGCTTTTGACTCGGGCATATTTATAAATAAACTATTAATATGTTGATAACTTTTGAATAATTTGTTATTCATTTCTTAGAATATCTAAATCAATTAATAAACTATTAATAATAATAACAAATGATCAAGTTTGGTTTAATATTTTGTTTTTAACTGATTACGTATCTTATATCGATTTACAACAATTCAATAAAAATAAATGAATACAAAACATAGTTATTAATTGATTGATATATGTAAGTCTTCTATTTCATTGATAGAATAACAACTTCATAACAAAAAAACTATATATAACTAAAACTTATTAATATAAATAATATATGATTATAAATATTCTTAACACAAAAAATATATATATGTAAATAAACATATAGATATACGCATCATAACAAATTAACAAAATTTTAATAATAATAACAAAATTATTAAGTTTGATTGACTATTTTATTATTAGGTGATTCAGTTTTATAGCAAACTATAACATATAAATATACCTATAACAAATTAACAAATTGTTAATAATAATAACATAATGATTAAGTTTGATTTATTATTTTGTTATTAGTTTGTTACATATTTTATATGGGTTTATAACAAACTATTCAATAATACTAAAACGCTTAAGAATCATAGTTGCTAAATGATTGATATAGATAAGTATTCTATCTCCTCTATAGAATAACAATATTATAACAATAAAAAATAACTATATACAACTAAAACTTATGAGTAGAAATAATATATGTTTATGAATATTATTAACACAATATTTTTATAAACATATAATAATAAATTATATTAATGGTAATAACAAAATGATTAAATTTTGTTGATTATTTTATTATTAGGTGATTGCGTATTTATAAGGAACCATGACATGCACATATAATAATAAGTTAACAAAATACTAATAATAATAACATAATGATTAAGCTTGGTTGATTATTTTATTATTAGTTGATCACATATCCTATATCGGTTTATAACAAATTATCCAATATAAAATATTTGATATATGTAAACTTTCTATCCCGTTGACACAATTATAACATGATTACAACAAAAAAAACTATATATAACTAAAAAATTATTAGTGAAAATAATATATGATTATAAATAACAAAAAAAGTATATCATTTATTTCATATATTATTTGTTATACAAAAAAATGTTTATATTCATTAGAATATGAAATGCATGTTGTTAACTCCAACTTTATATCATAACAATATTTTGGTCTGCACATACTCTTTACCTTCAAAGAGGACGTCGAGCATGCAAATGCTGAAAGCCCCTCATACCATTTAACATTTTTTTCTTAGACATAAATAAATTAATATAAATAATTTTTTCTATAACATTTTTTTTTGACGAAAAGACATTATACATAAATAATTTTTTTATCACGCAAAGACCTATATTTGTAGGCCCGAACGTATTCTTTGCCTTCAAAGAGGGCATTGAATATGCAAATAAACATTGAAAGTACATTTATTTATAGTTATAAATATAGAATTTTAAATTATAAATAATAACATTGTATATTTTTAATAACTAACTTTTAAGTATCCATGTTTATATAAAAAATATTATCATTTTATATATTTAATTTATGAGAGCTTGACAGGTGGCACTTTCAACCTCTATTTTTATATATAGATAGACTAGTATGATTGACTCGCGCGATGCGCGGAGGTCTAAGAATATAAAATGAACATATTTTAATTAAATAAATAAAAATATTATTTTAGTATATTTAATTATTAAAATATAATTAAAAATTTTAAATATAAATCTTATAGCTATCTAGTAATTTATATCCTTAGAAACTTATATAAGTAAACATATCGTAATAAACTAAATTTATTTGAAATTATTTTTAAAAATATTACATTTTGTTTCATTTTCTAATTATCATTTACTCTATCTTGGTCCCTTATCTTTATATATTTTAAACATTTTAACTTAAATATTTTTATTTTATTAATGCTAATTTACATATGGCGATATAGGAATATGTGAGTTCTCCTTTTAGATTATAATCTTTTCATATAATTTATATCTATATCTATGCTAATTTACAAATTTTTATTTATATCTATATTCATATCTATCTATATATAAAAGCAGATGTCGAAAGTGTCACGTGTCAAGCTCTCATAAATCTATCTATATATAAAAGTGATAGTGAAATAGAGGAGTATAGTGATAACTTGCTGATTTTGGGGTTAAATTTGATATTTTTTAATTTTTGATTTAACTCCCTAACTCACTTTCTATTGCAGTGCACATGTCAATTGTAGTAAACCCTAAATATCGTATCCACAGTGATTTGAAGCCAAAGACTCCCTAAAACAATCTAAACTATCCCTAACTAAAGTTACAATTTCAGGAAATTAAATATTTCAGAAAACAGATTTTTAAAGAATGGCAAAGTGATAACTATTTTTTGACTTCTGGAAATTTATTAAAACTGAATTATAAATGCTAAACTAAGGGCTAAAAGGGTTTATCTATCAATGAGAAAGGTTCTCCTATGAATTGGGGTTCATCTAGTTCAATTATGGATGGAATGGAATAAGTTATCAATACATGTCACTTCTAACTCAACTTGGAAATGGACTATTATCACAGCATAATAAATCAGAACCAATTATCATATTCCCACATGATTAATTAACTAATTTGAATGAGAAGAGAATCCCTACTGATATCATGTTAACATTAAGCATAAATTTTTGAACCTCACTGATATTGCCCTTTCTTTTCAGATTTTGGCAATTTTAGTTTGGCATTACAATTCAACTCACATTCATGCATCAACTAATCAGAAAAGTAATGAATCCAATCCTAATACTAATGTTTCTTGGTTTATCTCTAAACAACAAGGGGATTTTAAATCAGCTTCTCAGCTGAAAATTGAAAATGAATCCACATTAGTCTTAATCAATTGGATAAAATAAGCACATATTACACATTGGAATTCAGTACATGTCATTGCTTCTTGGTCCATCTCTGAACAGCAAGAAAACCTCAAGTTCACCTTTTAGTGATTAATGAAATCAGGGGTTTAACAAACAAATTCAGGAATTCAGATTTGAAAATCAGAAATCAGCAATGAAAAGTTTGCAATACTTCAAGGATTGAAACGTTGGAAATACTATTGTCTCTTGATTCATTTCTGAACAAGAAGGAACCTAAATATTAGCTTCTCAGCTGCTAAGAAATCAGGTCCCCTCAATGATAAACAGATTTCAACAATTCAGGAATCAGAAATCAGAAAAATCAGAATTCAAAAATTAGAAAATCAGATTCCTAATTGGGATTGAATATAGAAACTTGGCATTGGTTCTTGATTCATTTCTGAACAATGAGTAGATCAAAGGACAACCTCTCAATTGTAAATACAAGTATGACCTCACAATGTCAAGAACAGATTTCAACAAAACAGAAATCAGAAATGCAAAACTAGAAATCAAATATCAGTGTAGGAAATCAAATTTGTCCATATCCCATCCATAACTAAATTAGACTACTACCCTATCCTAGGAGAAATGGAATTTAGCTCCTCATAATTACAAAGATTGATACAACATAGAAAGAATTGATACAAATCATCTATCAATAGGAATTGCAGCAGCAGCAGACTTCAGCTCCTCCTCGGCTCTTCCTGTCCAAAAACCCTTGCAATGGCCAGCCCCCCTTCTTCTTCAGGGTTTCTCAGCTTTTATATGTCCCTTCTACACCCTTAGATGCATATCAGAATGTTCTCTTATGTCTTGATTATGCCAAGTGTCCTAGTTCTGAAAATATCAGCATGTGCCAGCTTTTTGGACAGCCAAAAAGCAAGTGGTCCTCCCTCCTTTTTCCTCCTTATGCAGCCCTCTTTTCCCTACTAAACAGTAAGCATCAAAGTCCTTAAATAATAAGGATTAGAACAATCACAATTATCAGCTCAATTATCAAATGGGACTTGATGTTGTGCAAGGATAAAATTCATAATCAGAAATGATAACTTTAAAAACTCGGAATGATAACTTTGCACCATATCATGAAAATTGTCCAAATATGAGTGGTTCAGAGCATTGAAAGCATCAAAGGGATTAGGATGGCAAGTGAATGAGGTCAGAAATTAAATGTGGATAAGATTTCATAGGAATGATAACTTTGGTGCCCTCGTAATCATAACTTTGGCCATAAAATGATAACTTGTTGTAAATTTTGTTATGGTTATCCAAATGTGATCAAATCATAGCAGCAAGGAGTTAGGACAGTAATTTAATGATTGTCTAATGGTTTTATGCATAATTGATAACCTTGCACATCGAAATGACAATTTTACCCTAAAAACGATAACTTGACACAAAAAATGATAACTTGTGAAATGGAATGATAACTTTGCAAAGTTGAAATATGATTACCCAAATATGATTAATTCATAATGGCAAGGGATTTATGGCAAGATAATCTCTAGGAATCAGCTAAATTAGAAAAATGATAACTTGCACTTTGGAATGATAACTTGCCTAAAAAATGATATTTTGGCATAGAATTGAAATATTTATGGATTTTAGCAATTCAGAACCTCTATGCACATGAAATTAAGTGTAAAATGGGAATGATCAGCTAGTTATCACAATCCTTTGCGTTCCAAGCATAGTTGACCAAAAGTTAGGCAAAATAAGGGCTCGATATGAGTGAATTGAATAGAAAATGGGATAAAAACCTATTGTGATCAGCTAGTGATCAAACTCTCCCAAGCTTAGCCTTTTGCTTGTCCTCAAGCAAAACATTCAGAAATTAAGGACAAACTTGAATTAACAGTCCACAAATGAATTAAAACTAGCTAAATTAAGTCCAATGAGTTTCCCACTTTGCTAACACTTCATTCTTTCCAAAAAACTCAATTTCTAGCTAGGGAATCACAGAGGCTAAAGCAAATTTAAGCCATGGAAGAAGTACTAGCAGTAACAAGTTTGAATTTCAGGAATTGTCAACTTCACTAAAAGGTTGAACTACAAATCCCTTCATGAACAGATTTTCCACTGCTTAAACAGGTTTAACACCTGGCTTTTATTCATGAAAATGCAAGTAAACAGGTCAAGACCTGATTTTTATTCATGTTGGTCACAGGATACAAATCCTGGCTTTATTCAGGAGAGGTTCCTTTTTGAAATTCCACTCTCTTTATTTAGCAATGCAAAATGCAACTTTTAACTTTTTCTTTTCTCCATTTTTTTCTATTCTGTTCATGAAGTGAGCAATAGTTCAAACTCAAGTAAGGTTTAGATTCCATGGTCCAAAAACTCAAGTTTTTTTATTTAACATGGCAGCAAGAGTCTTGACTCCCTTCTAGACATCATATATTATCAATTCAATCCATGAATGTCAGCTAGTGTTACCCACAAAAGAAAATTTTTCAGCTGAGAATTGATTTAAATGCACCTGAATGAGTAAGTCAATTAAAGCAAGAAGGCTATAGCCAATTTTGACCACTTGGTATTGGAGTGTACTAACTGTCATAATGAAGAATTTCACCCATTTCAGAGTTAAAATGAATGCAGGGATTGAATTGAGCCCAAAAATTGATAACCAGTGATAACTTGTCAAAACTAATGATAATCGAGTAAAATCAGTGATAACTTGTTCAAAACAGTCATAACTTAGTGATAAATGATAATATGAACATTAAAATAGATTGAGAACATGGTATAAAGTTTAGAAAAACATCAGGTTTCCTCTCCCAAGTTTATTCTCAGCACTGTCCACAGTGGTGAAAATATAGGCTAGGGAGAGGGTTGGGTGGGTATCAAATTCATAGAATTGTGCATTTGATCCATTCTGCATCTCATCCAGAGGCTTTGGGTTGTCCATACTTCATGAATTGCAACCACTTCTACAGAGAAGTAAATGATATCAATGAAATTTGCAATATCAGATTTTTGGGGTGCACAATTCAGTAATGCATTGAAATTCACTGAAATCCAGCAATGATGGATTTGGATGACTAATATGAATGATAATTTAGATGTCAATATGATAATTTCAGCATGAAAGAAAAGATGATATCAGTTATCATTGGGATTTCAGTGAGAAAATCAAAATTGATGGTAGGGGTACTCCCTAATTGAAAATTTATGGATTGATCTGATTCATCATTGACTTATTCCTGCAAAACATAAAGATTAGGTATAAAATGGCTTGGGTTACCTCCCAAGAAGTGCCTTACTTTAGTGTCTTAGGCTAGACATTGTTCTATTGGTGTTCAACTAGGCAATTGTAGGGGATCTTGCAAAATCAGCACCTCCTTAGTTGAATCCATGGCTGTGGGGTTATATAACTTTAATCTTTGTCCATTAACCTTGAATATGTCAGCATTGTCATTGACAAGGTCCACAGCTCCAAAAGGATAAACCTTGTGAACTTTGAAGGGTCCACTCCATCTAGACTTCAACTTTCCAACTTGAGCCTTGAATTAAATAACAACACAATGTCTCCAACTTTAAAATCCTTCTTCAAATCTTGCTATCATGCCACATCTTGGTCATTTTCTTGTAGAATTTTGAATTATGGTAGGCATTGAGTCTAATCTCATCCAATTCATCAATTTGCAAGAGTCTTTTTTGTCCACAAGCATGCATATCAAAATTTGGTGCCTTGACAGCCCAATATGCCTTGTGTTCGAGTTCAATTGGCAAGTGGTATGTTTTTTCATAAACCGACTTATATGAGGAGACACCAATTGGAGATTTATATGCTGTCCTGTAGGCCCAAAGTGCATCATCATTCAACTTGGTGCTCCAATCCTTTCTAGTTAATGAAACTATTTTTTTCCAAAATGGCATTAATTTCTCTATTTGAAATTTCAGCTTGGCCATTTGTTTGAGGGTGGTAGGCTGTTGAAATCTTATGCTTTACCCCATACTTGCTTAGGAGGTTCTCAAAATATCTTTCTATGAAGTGGTTGCTTCTATCACTGATAACCACCCTTGGCACTCCAAATCTTGGAAAGATAATGTCCTTGAACAACTTGATAACAATCCTAGAATCAGCAGATGTTGTGGGGATGGTCTCTATCCATTTGGACACATAATCAACAGTCAACAATATGAATTTGTATCCAAAGGATCTAGGGAAGGGTCCCATGTAATCAATGCCCCAAACATAAAAAATTTCAACTTCTAGAATCCCATTCTGTGGCATTTCATTCCTTCTGGAGATTGAACCTGCTCTTTGGCATACATCATAGCCTTTGACATACATGTGAGCATCTTTGAATAAGGAAGGCCAATAGAAATCAGATTGTAGAACCTTAGCTGCAGTCTTTTGGGTAGCTCCATGTCCACCATATGGAGATGAGTGACATTCATACAAAATGGATTGGAATTCAGTTTCTGGCACACACCTTCTGAAAATGCCATAGGGGACTTCTTGAACAAGAGGGGATCATCCCAATAAAAGTCTTTTATGATATGGAAGAACTTCTTCTTCTGCTGGTAGGAGTACTCATGTGGAATGATTCCACAGGCCAAATGACAATGTCAGCATACCAAGGAGTTGGGGCTGCTGATATGGTCATTAGAAAGTCATCAGGGAATGAGTCATTGATAGGGAGTGATGGAGAATCCTGAATTCCTTCCATCCTGGACAAATGGTCAGCAATAAGATTTTCAGTGCCCCTCTTGTCCCTAATCTCTACATCAAATTTCTACAACAATAGGATCCATCTGATAAGCCTTGGTTTGAATTCTTTCTTACTGATCAGGTTTCAAAGGGTAGTGACCAATCTGGTGGTTGCACTATAGGAGCTGAAATGAGGGCTTCCTTCAATTGGTTAAAGGCCTTCATGCAATCTTCCTGTAGAAACCAGCATGGCCTATAGCTTTCACATTTTTTGGAGGTGGCAGCTTCTCAATGACCTTAATCTTTGCTTTGTCCATTTCAATCCCTCTACTGGATACAATATGGCATAACACAACCCCCTCTTGAACCATGAAGTGGCACTTTTCCCAATTCAAAATTAGATTGAATACCCTGCACCTTTGTCAAATTTTCCAAACAAGCCTTAAAGGAATCCCCATAAACTAAAAAGTCATCCATAAACACCTCCATAATGTCCTCAATGAAATCTGAAAAGATGGACATCATACACCTCTGAAATGTGACAGGGGCATTGCACAATCCAAATGGCATCCTCCTATATGCAAATGTCCCATATGGACAAGTGAAAGTAGTCTTGTCCTGATCTTGTGGGTGGATTGGAATCTACAAGAAGCTTGAATAGCCATCCAAATAACAAAAGTGAGAGTGCTTGACCAACCTCTCAAGCATTTGATCAATAAAAGGAAGTGGAAAGTGGTCCTTCCTGATTGCCTTGTTCAATTTTCTGAAATCAATACACATTCTCCAACTAATAACTGTACTGGTGGATATCAACTCATTTGTATCTGATTTCACTACTGTAATCCCTTCTTTCTTTGGCACCATCTGAACAGGGTTGACCCATTCACTATCTGAAATGGAGTAAATAAATCCAGCATTCAACAACTTCAGCACCTCCTTCTTCACAACTTCCTTCATCACTGGATTGAGTCTTCTTTGGCATTCAATTGAGGGTTTGTAGTTGTCCTTCATAGGGATCCTGTGCATGCAAATTGAGGGATTAATGCCCTTAATATCTTCAATTGAATAGCCTATTACCTCCCTGTACAGCTTCAATCTTTTCAGCAGCTCATGAACTTATTCTCTTGGCAAATTGGCATTGATAATTACTAGAAATGTAGAATTCTCTCTCAAGAATTCATACTTCAGGTTGCTAGGGAGATGCTTGAGCTCCAATTTAGAAGGATTATCTTGAGTTGAATTGGGTTGGAGTTCAGCAGTGATAACCTCCTGCACCTCATTCTGAATTTTAGATTTGTCCACTAATTTGAGGGAATTCAACTCAGATTGGCATGCCTTAGCCTCTGGATCTTCTAGTTCCTTCAAGTGATCAAATATTAGGTACCTTTGCAAGGAGTCTTCAATGGGAATTATTGCAGAAACTTGCTCCACAATCTGATCTAGTTGCCCATCTTTAAAATCACTTTCCTGAAAATTTGGCCTACTGATAACTTGTGCCAAATTGAATTCTATCTTGTCATCTCCAATTTGAAATATCAATCTTCCCTCCCTGACATCTATGACAGCTCCTGCAGTGACTAAGAAGGGTATGCCTAGAAGAATTGGGGTGTTCGGGTCCTCATCCATGTCCAGCACCACAAAATCTACAGGAATGTAAAATTTTCCAACTTTGAGGGGTATGTCTTCAATGGATCCATGTGGGTACTTGATGGATCTATCAGCTAGCTGCAAGGACATGTTGGTAGGCTTCATATCTCCAACTTCTAGCTTCCTACAAAGTGAAAAAGGGATTACACTCACTGATGCACCCAAATCACACATTGCCCTCTGAATTTTCCTATTTCCAATTTCACAGGGAATTGAGAAGCTTCCTAAATCCTTTAGCTTGGGAGGCAACTTATTTTGGATGATGGCATAAGCTTCCTCGGTCAAGGCTATAGTTTCATGCTCCATGATTCTTCTTTTCTTAGTCAAGATATCCTTTAAAAACTTGGCATAGAAAGGCATATCCTGAATTGTCTCCACAAATGGCACATTGATATATAATTTCTTCAAAATTTCAAGGAACCTCTCATATTGTTGATCCTGCCTTGCCTTGATTAGTCTTTGAGGGAAAGGCACTTTATCAAAAACCCTGGCCTTGATTTCATTTTGAGTGTGCTGATTCTGATTTTCCACCACAGCCTCTTCAGATGGCTCTTCAACAGGTTTTGAATCTGTTTTGGTTGGATTGTCCTCTACTTTCTTCATTGGTTTTTCAACAATTCTTCCACTCCTGAGCTGGACAGCTTGGACTTGTTCCTTGGGGTTCACTTCTGGTTGTCCAGGGAAGAACATGGGTGGCCTATTAGAAGTGCTTGCTTGTTGGACAATTTGGCTCTCAAGCAACTTCTGATTGGCACTTAAGGCTTCATATCCATTGGTTAGCTTCTGCATTGCCTCCTCTTGTTTCTCTTGTTTCTTTAGAATTTGTTGCAGCAACTCTTCCATCTTTGAGAATTGAGTGTCTTGAGCTTGTGGTGGCTGCTCATAAGGAGGTCTTTGCATTGGGATGGTTGAGGACTGATTTTGATATGGAGGTGGCTGGTTCCTTGGCAAAATCTTAGGTTACCAATTAGAATTCTGCATTGATGGCCCTTGGTAGTAATTGGCTTTGTAGGAGAAGTAGGGATGGTTCCTATTTTCTGGAGTATAAAACTCAGCAGGGGGCTTCACTCCATAATTCCCTACTGCATTCACTTGATCTATAAATTGTTCATATTGCTGCATTATCAGATTGCCAGTGACATGGCACTGATTTCAACATACATCACACCTTGTTTCAGAATTGGATGTCTTTCCCACATTGGTTGACAAATTTAGCTTCTCCAATGCCTTTTGCAATCATTCTTCAATCTGGACAACAATATTGTTTGATTATCATTGGATGGTCTCCTTGTCCTATCATGTGTAAGGAAATGGTGGTTCTTGGCAATGTTCTTAATTAATTGGTAGGTTTCATTAATGTTCATGGATGCAAAAATTCCTCGTGCAGTTGTATCCAATGCCACTTTAGATGGATAGTTCAATCCCTTGTGGAAATAGTTAACCAATTACCATTTTTCAAAACCATGGTGTGGACATGCCCTCAACATGCTCTGGAGTCTTTGCCATGCATCACATATGTTTTCTTGATCCAATTAATAGAAGCAAACAATCTGATCCCTATAGTTATCAGTTTTGCTAAGTGGAAAGAATTCAGTTAGAAAAAATTGAATTATGGACTCCCAAGTGGCAATCTCTTCATGTTTGAGGGTTTTGTACCAAGTCTTGGCCTTGTCCTTGAGTGAAAAAGGGGAATAACCTCATGTAAACAACATCCATATGGGTGTTATTGAAGTGGACAGTGCTGCAAATTTCCTTAAAATTATCAAGGTGTGAAGCTGGATCCTCATTCCCCAATCTTGCAAAATGATATTGCCTTATCATTGTGACTAGTGCTGGATTCACTTCAAAATTGGCAACAGGTGCTAGGACTCCATTCCCTTGTTGATTTCTGACATTACTAGATGAATAGCAATCCTTGAGTGTCCTTGGTGCGGCCATGTTAACCTCCTCTTCTTCCTCTTAAAAAATTCTTCTTCTTGCCTTTAGCCTTTGCAATCTCCTCCTTCTCAAGAATCTTCTTTCAGGTTCAGGATCTGATTGATAATGGTCCTCTTGATTGTCCAAGTCCTGCATAAATGAATTCAGAAGTATCAAATTCAGAAAAGAAAGAAAACTAGATAAAATTGAAAATTTTAGAATGATATCTTGTAAAAACTGAAAATTGAGCTAATAAATGGACTGAAAACTAGTTTAAAACTAATCTAAACTATCTAAGTTAATCTAATTGACCTCAAATTTCCAGCAACGGCGCCAAAAACTTGTTAGTGAAATAGAGGAGTATAGTGATAACTTGCTGATTTTGAGGTCAAATTTGAGATTTTTCAATTTTTGATTTAACTCCCTAACTCACTCTCTACTGCAGTGCACAGGTCAATTATAGTAAACCCTAAATGTCGTATCCACAGTGATTTGAAGCCAAAGACTCCCTAAAATAATCTAGACTAGCCCTAACTAAAGTTACAATTTCAGGAAATTAAAGATTTTAGAAAGCAGATTTTTAAAGAATGGCAAATTGATAACTGTTTTTGGACTTCTAGAAATTTATTAAAACTGAATTATAAATGCTAAACTAAGGGCTAAAAGAGTTTATCTATCAATGAGGAAGGTTCTCCTAGGAATTGAGGTTCATCTAGTTCAATTATGGATGGAATGGAACAAGTTATCAATACATGTTACTTCTAACTCAACTTGGAAATGGACTGTTATCACAGCATAATAAACTAGAACCAATTATCATATTCCCACATGATTAATTAGCTAATTTGAATGAGAAGAGAATCCCTACTGATATCAAGTTAACATTAAGCATAAATTTTTTAACCTCACTGATATTGCCCTTTCTTTTCAGATTTTGGCAATTTTAGTTTGGCATTACAATTCAACTCACATTCATGCATTAACTAATTAGAAAAGTAATGAATCCAATCCTAATACTAATGTTTCTTAGTTTATCTCTAAACAACAAGGAGATTTTAAATCAGCTTCTCAGCTGAAAATTGAAAATGAATCCACATTAGTCTTAATCAATTGGATAAAATCAGCACATATTGCACATTGGAATTCAGCACATGTTATTGCTTCTTGGTCCATATCTGAATAGCAAGAAAACCTTAAGTTCACCTCTCAGTGATTAATGAAATCAGGGGTTTAACAATAACAAGGCATATTCCACAAATTCAGGAATTTAGATTTAGAAATCAGGATTGAAAATCAGAAATCAGCAAGGAAAAGTTTGCAACACTTCAAGGATTGAAACCTTGAAAATACCATTGTCTCTTGATTCATTTCTGAACAAGAAGGAACCTAAAGATTAGCTTCTCAGCTGCTAAGCAATCAGGTCCCCTCAATGATAAACAGATTTCAACAATTCAGGAATCAAAAATCAGAAAAATCAGAATTCAGAAATCAGAAAATCAGATTCCTAATTGGGATTGAATCTAGAAACTTGGCATTGGTTCTTAATTCATTTCTGAACAAGGAGTAGATCAAAGGACAACCTCTCAGTTGTAAATACAAGTAGGACCTCACAATGTCAAGAATAAATTTCAACAAAAAAGAAATCAGAAATGCAAAACCAGAAATCAGAGATCAGTGCAGGAAATCAGTTTTGTCCATATCCCATCCATAACTAAATTTGACTACTACCCTATCCTAGGAGAAATGGAAATTAGCTCTTCATAATTACAAAGATTGATACAAGATAAAAAGAATTGATACAAATCATCCTGAATAATAATATGTCGATAGGAATTGCAGCAGCAGCCTTCAGCTCCTCCTGTCCAGAAACCCTTGCAATGGCTAGCCCCCCCTTCTTCTCCAGGGTTTCTCAGCTTTTATATGTCCCTTCTACACCTTAGATGTATATCAGAATGTTCTCTTATGCCTTGATTATGTCAAGTGACAGCATGTGCTAGCTTTTTGGACAGCCAAAAAGCAAGTGGTCCCCCTCCTTTTTCCTCATTGTACAGCCCTCTTTTCCCTGCTAGAAAGGCCAAAACAACAAGTATCAAAGTCCTTAAATAGGATTTAAACAAATAAGGATTAGGATAATGATAATTATCAGCTCAATTATTAAGTGGAACTTGGTGTTGTGCAGGGATAAAATTCATAATTAGAAATGATAACTTTTAAAATCCGGAATGATAACTTTGCACCATAGCATGAAAATTGTCCAAATATGAGTGGTTCAGAGCATTAAAAGCATCAAAGGTATTAGGATGGCAAGTGAATGAGGTCAGAAATCAAATGTGGATAAGATTTCATAGGAATAATAACTTTGGCCATAAAATGATAACTTGTTGTAAATTTTGTTGTGGTTATCCAAATGTAATCAAATCAGAGAAGCAAGGAGTTAGGACAGTAATTTAATGATTGCCTAATGCTTTTATGCAGAATTGATAACCTTGCAAATCGAAATGGCAATTTTACCCTAAAAATGATAACTTGACACAAAAAATGATAACTTGTGAAATGGAATGATAACTTTGCACAAGTTAAAATATAATTACCCAAATATGATTAATTTATAATGGCAAGGGATTTAGGGCAAGATAATCACTAGGAATAAGCTAAATTAGAAAAATAATAACTTGCACTTTGGAATGATAACTTGTCCAAAAAATGATAACTTGGCATAGAATTGAGATATTTATGGATTTTAGCAATTCAGAACCTCTATGCACGTGAAATTAAGTGTAAAATGAGAATGATCAGCTGATTATCACAATCCTTCGCATTCCAAGCATAATTGGCCAAAAGTTAGGCAAAATAAGGGCTCGATATGGGTGAATTGAATAAAAAATGGGACAAAAATCTATTGTGATCAACTAGTGATAAAAAAGCAGAGGTCGAAAGTGTCACGTGTCAATCTCTCATAAATTGAATATATAAAATGATAATATTTTCCAAACATGGATATTTTAATAGTAACTATATATTAGGTTCTCATATGAAGCTCGAGCTAATAACTTGTATCCCCAATCCTAATGATGATATTTTTTCAGTGATATAATGATGGTGATGATATTTATTGATAATTAATATAAATATCATTAAAATTTTAAATATATTATTATGGTAATTTATATCTACATGTTATATAAAAACAAATATGAAAAATGTCAAGTGACATTCTCTCACAAAATCACATATGAAATAAAATTATTTCAAAATTTGTTAAAATATGATATGAATAAATTTTTATACATATAATTTTTTTCTTGGAATTGTTAAACATTGAATCATGATATTAGAATTTTAGTTATGAAAATATATAATGTTGTTTGTTTATATTTTAAGTTATAAATTTATAAATTTTCTAAATTTTAATAATATACGTTCTAATTTAATTTCATGTTTTATATCCATCGCAAGAAAAAAATTAAATAGATTTATAAAATAAACAATGCACAATTGATTAGGTTGATTCCTTATCAAAATATTTCATTGATAATTAATAATATTTTGGCTATAGTTAATAATATTATATATACTATTAAAATAAAGGATAGATGATGATACATGTCACTCCTTCGTTATCTTTTACTTTGGAATTAATTTTCATATGATGAATAATGAAGTATATTATTAAAATAAACAATGAAACGTAATCGGTTCAAAATTAATTATAACTTGAATAAGGTAATTGTTATTTAATTTAGTCCCACGTTTAAAGCTTATAATATAAAAATAAATGGAATAGACTATTAAAAAAAGCGAGAATTTACAAACATGGTAGTTATCTATTTGTATTAAGTCAATCAATATCAATAATTAGAATTGAAGTCAGAGGCACATGATTGATAATCGGATAAAAAAAGCAAATAAATTTTATTTTTTTATACTCAAGTATATATAATTGTAAGCTAAATATAATATTTATATTTCATATGTATATTATATTAGAAGGAGCAAAGATATTCACATATTATAATGCATATTTCATATATTTTTTGAATGCATAAAAAACATAAATTTGCATATTATAATATGAGTTAAATTAAGGTGTAACCACAATATGAGATTGCACATTCTGAGTCATCAGATTGACATTATTTTGATCAGACGAGACAAACAATCTCGATCATTGGATCGATACCAACCTGACGATCTAGAACTATGGGATTGCATAATGCAATTAAATATTGTTATTGCACCTTAATATGCCTTATATATATAATATGTAGGGGTAACTATCACTTCACATGCTCAAAATGTTTTTTTAATTTTGTTTTGATATGATAAATAATATATTATGTATATTTATAATGACAATATAAATAAAAAATGTAATATATATCAATTTGTCATATATGCTTTTATTCACACATGTAAAATTGTCCAATCTTGAAAATTTCAATACTATAAAAGAAGTATTTATGAAATGAAATACATGAATTAGTTAATTGAATTTTCACCCATGCTCAAATAATATTTAAAGAAAACTTTGTTATCTATATTTATTATTAAAATAACTTTTATCAATATTAAATATACAATTTTAGTTATATAATAATAAATAATAAATAATATAGATAAGTAGAGATAAAAGTTCCCAAGCGGCATGAATCCACCTATGATAATTAAGTTTTAAAGAATTCTAAAGCTATTAATAATAATAATAATAATAATAATAATAATCTATCTATCATAACATTTTTAGTCCCACATTAAAAACTTGCTAAACGTAAAAACAAATAGTTTATAAAGGAGAATGCATATGTAATGTTAGAATTTGATTAAGAAAAGTTTATGACTAATTTAATGACAATATTAAAACAAGTTTTAATCAATTATTTGTTTTGATCATTAAAATGAATGTTATCAGCATTAAATATATAATTTTAGTCATATTAAGATTAATAAGTCACATATTATATTCCAATAAATTTTTAATATATTCTTAAATATAATTTTATAAATATCTACCTAATTATATATATATATATATATATATGTATATATATTAAGGAGATTTATTACTTCTTTATTTTCACATTTGAAATTCATTAAATGAAAGAATAGGGATGTTTATTTAAATGAAATGAATTTGGTCTACACATGAGTATTTTTAAAATAAAAATATTTAAGTAAACTATAATATTTCATTTATGTTTATTATTATCCTAAAAGTTTTACCACTGTTTGATGTATCTTTTTGTTAAATTACAATAATGAATCATAATGGACTAAAATCGATAATTGTATATTATTACGAAATATGGTATCAAGAAAATTATTATCAAATTATCTTTATATAAATATTAAATTATTTCTGTACAAATAGCATTAAAGTGCAAAATAAAATATGCTACATAGCAAGCTTAAGATAATATGATCTTACCTAAGATCAACGATCCGATTTTAAATTTGAGATCGTAATAGTAAGATCGTAAGATCTGATAACATCGTAAGATCCTACCGATCCTACCATTATAGATACATATATTTATCATCAATGGATATCATTAGAGTATGAAATGTATGTCTTTGATAACATATTTTTTAGTCTTTCCTTGTACATAAAAATTATATCATTTAATATTTTTTTATTAGATGAATAGAAATTATATATAAGTATTTTTTATCACCCACATACTTATATTTGTGGATCCACACATTTTCATTGTCATAAAGAGGGCATAGAGTATGCAAATGTAAAATAAAAGCCTCTTATAATATTTAATATTTTTATGAATGAGAGAAATTATAGATAAATACTTTTTCTTATAACATTTAATATTTTTATAAATGAAACAATATGTACATACTAAAAGAATATATTATATATTTATATAAATTAATATTTAGTTTATTCATGTCATCATTATAGATATACATAATATATTATTTTAAAATAATTTTAAAAAGATTATTTTGTGTGTGCCATGTAGCATTTATCCCTTTCCCCTCTCAAATATAATGTGGATTATTATCAATACATAATTTTATCTTTTTCTATTCGTCATTTGGGTTTCTCTCAATGGAACAATAGGAAAATATTTTGTTCTTTACAATACAATATATATATATATATATATATATATATATATATGAAATATGATTGCTATATTTAGCTTTTATATAACTTAGCATTAGAGTTTATTTACGATTTTTTTCGGTTATGTGTCACATGTTTGTGACTTAAGGTTTAAAACTTATTGATATTGATTGACTTAATCTGAAAAGATAAAGTTAGTGAATTCTTCCTGTTTCATATTATAAATTTCAAATGTGAGATTAAATTAGATAGTTGGATATGCTTCTACTTTCATTTTATTACATTTCATTTATATTTAGAAACCTTTGAATGTGGGACTAAATGCATATTTCATATATAGATACAAAAATATTAATTTTATTGTACACGATCAATTTTCATTGATAATAGTTTTTCAAAATATTTATAATTATTTAACATAATTTTAATTCATATGTGGCATCATAAGAGTTTTTCATTTGGTAACTTCTACCTCAATAGACACATATATATAATACATAGATACATGTGAATATAAATATATAACTATATTCTTTTATAAATATTTTCTTTTTTTATTATAAAGGACATACAAATTTCAAATTATAAATTATATTATATAGGGAACAAAGATATTGACTCAATATTAATCGATATCATCATGATATATATTAATTATGAATATAAATTATTTTATTCATTATTATTTAACATAACTAACATACTTTAAAAACTCTCATTTAGAAAATAATTTTAATGATACATAGCTTAATGAGATAATGATACTTAACATCTTTTATCTTTTCTTTTATATAGATATAAATGAATTATATATTTGTCAACTTCAATTACCAACAAAAATGTTTTTAGCATTAAATGATGTGATACTCATTGATATTATTAAGTTTACCATAGTAATAATTTTATGAATATTAAATCATTATAATTATTATCATAATAATATAATTAAAATATTGATGACATCTTATTAATATAATTATTGTTACAATATCGAATATGAAAGTTTTTTTACTTGGACATCTTCGTATACATACAATATTTTATTAGCACAAGAAGACCTACACTTAGAGATCTGCACATGCTCTTCTAAGTACATCAAGCATACTACTATTTTCGAAGCGTCCTCTATTCATAGCTACAAATATTGAATTTAAAAATATTAATAAACAAATATACATATAGATATATATATTATATATCATGAACTTTTAAATATCATGATGATATTATAGTAAAATATTTTTTTATCACGCACATGCATATATTCCGCACATACCCTTTACTTTTAAAGAGGGAGTCGAGTATGCAAATAAAATTGAAAGCCCCTATATTTCTACATCACATGATGTACTAACACAAGTTGTATATAAAATTTATAAAAAATATTTCTTATTCTTTAGAGAAAGCATGCACACATTCTTTTATCTTGAAGAGAATGTAGAACGTGTTTTGCAATACTCACCGTTGCATACATTGCGATATTTATAGCTAATGTAGAGAATGTAAAAAAATAATAATTAAATTAGCAACCACGAGATAACAAACTTTTATAGATATTGTATTGTATCTTATTTACAATATAATATCGTTAGGATATATAAATAATGTGTATAATTTACTTATTGTTAAGTATCATAAATAATATAATTAAATAATAATTTAAAAAATAACTAACTTTTGAGTATCCATAATTATATAACTAATTTTTCTTATAGGTGATTCCGTATCTTATATTGATTTATAACTAACTATCCAATAATTATAAAATGATTATTTTATTTGATATTCTAAAATGATTTATATGCATAAATCTTTTATACCCTAATAAAATAACAACCCAACACCCAAAAAATAACTATATACAACTAAAGGTTATCAATATAAACAATATGTGATCGAAATATTACAAAAATATATCATTTATTTCATATGTTATTTTTTTATCATATTATTGGTTAAATATTTTTTCATTTATAGTAGTTTACATACATACATTCATAAAATACACATATGAATATAAATTATTTTATTTATTATTATTTAACATAACTAATATACTTTATAAACTCTCATTTATATAAGATGCATAGTATCATAATAATACATTTAAAATTATATTTATATTAATCATCAATAGATATTATCATTAGAGTATGAAATGCATGTCTTTACTTGATCTTTAGATGATAACATACATTTTTTAGCCTTTCCTTGTATATATAAAGGGTTTAAGTAGTATGCAACAAAAAGTTGTACAATCAATATGCATATAATGAATCTGAACCATTGGATGATGATTAGATGGTTGAGATTAAATTTAATAATTTAACATTAGATTCAACAGAGGTTGAATCTCAACCATCTACTCATGATGTAACGGTCCTAATTTGTTGGTTGCATATTGGTTGTACAAAAATTGGTTGCATGCTACCTAACCTCATAAATAAATTATAACATTTAATATTTTTTATTAGATGAAGACAATTTATATATAAGTATTTTTTTTTATCATGCACACACTTATATTTGTGAATCCCCATGTATTCTTTGTCGTCTATGCAAATGTAAAATAAGAACTCTTATAATATTTAATATTTTATTACATGAGAGAAATTATATATAAGTATTTTTTCTTATAACATTTAATATTTTTCTTAGACAGAGAAAAAAATATATAAATATTTTTGTATCACACAGATTTATATTTGTAAATCCACATGTATTTTTTTTCCTTCAAAGAAGACATGGAGTATGAAAATGAAATTGAAAGTCCCTCTATTTATAGTTACAAATATAGAATTTAAAAGTATAAATAAATAAAATCATATAGATGGAGAAAAATATTCTTTTATCATGCACAGTTCTATATTTATAGATCGACACATATTCTTGCCTTCAAAGAAGGTGTGGAATATGCAAATGAAATTGACAGTCCTTTATTTATAGTTATAAATGTAGAATTTAAAGTATAAATAAATAAAATCATATATTTTTTTAATAACTAACTATTGAGTATCCATGATTATATAATTATAATATTATTATTTTATACATTCAATTTATGAGAGTTTGACACCCGACAATTTCAACCTATACTTATATATATATAGATGTATATATAATATTTTTATTAAATATAAATTATTTAAAAATGATTTTTATATTTAAATAATTTTTTTAATAAAACAATTATTTATTCTTTTACTTTTATTATTCAATAAAATTATACTTTTCATATATAGTAACGATTTTTAATTCAAATATCCACTAAAAATTAAACCATCACATCTATTTTTTCTTATCACATCAACTCTTTTTTCTCAATCATTATATTTTACTATTTCCAAATATATTTCAAAGTGAGCCTCTAATGCCACTCTAAAAACTTGCTGCCACTCCTTTTTAAAATGTTTGGACGAGTTTGCCCTTGATATCATCTACCGCCAGTACAACTCACCATTAGTTCTTAAAACAAGTTCCATGACAACAATTGTATCACTGTCATGATATTAATATAAAAGGTTAATAAATATTGTTATTTTTTAATAATATAACATACACAATAATTATCAGATTTTTGAAAATTATATCTTTTTATATATTAGCAAAAATTATTACGACAAAAATATCAAAATATAATCTATTTCAAATTACTCCTTATGAATTGAAAATGATAGGACTTAAAAAAACATCATTTTAAATCATAAGATAAAATTTTGAATTTTTTTATTTATAATAGTAATGATAATATTATGATTTAATCGTAAGATTATGTAATGATAAGAAAGAAATGACATCAAAGTAAAAACTATTCAATTAAAAATTATTATCTATTATCAGTTAATACATTTTGCCTTTCCAAAAAAGTATTTCTTATAATGGAAGATAGATATGTCTGGTTGAATGAGATTAAAAATATTATAAAAATATGTAAAGATTTTGTTCAGCATGTTCTATTCGATACTGGTAGGAGAAGAACCCGACTCGACATTTTTATTTTCAATTTACATTCAAGAGTTTTGTTTCCACACCTATTTTTGAGACCTCGAAAAAGAAAATGGTCAAATTCCCTTTCTCAGGAACACATACAAGAAAAAGGATAATAGTAACCCGACCATTAACTACTTTATTTTCATTTATTAATTTAATAGTAATAGAAATACTTGTCCTACCGAAACAGAATTTGTAACTTGCTATCTTCTTGCCTAGCAGCCAAAGATTTACTTATGTGGAAAGAATGATTCATTCGGATCGACATGAGGGTCCAACGATCGAGACAATTGGCTGAATCTCGTGAAATCATTTCATAGAAGTTCATTGATAGACCGATTCTTTGGGATCCTTCTTTGCTTCAAACAAAAGGAATATAGATAAAATCAAATCGATTCCCGAAATACCTTTTTGGATCTTCCTCAATGTCCCGACTATTCACGGAATGTGAAAAGCATATGATTATTCATTTGCTTCAGGAAGAAATTAAAGAATTTGTTAGTAATCCTACAAGATCAATTCATTCTTTTTTCTCTGACAGATGGTCAGAACCATCTGGGTTTAAACTGGGTTCGAATTCTATTGAGAGGTCCACTAGAGATAAGAATTTTTTAAAGAAAAAACAAGATGTTTCTTTCGTCCTTTCTAGGCGATGGAAAAATAAAAAAAATGGTTGATGTATTCAAGATAATTACGACAAAATACTATCTCAATTCATCCTATTTCATCATATCCGGGTAACTTTTATTTATTAATACAATATTTTTATGAACTTGGAGAACATTTTATCATCGAGATTTGTCTTAATTGATAAGATGTGAAGAATTTAAATAAATAGTTTTAAATTAAAACATTATAAATATCTTTCGACACTATACCAACTCCTCCAAATTAACTCAGATTATTAACTACACTATTGTCCAGCAAAAGAAAAACATATTTAATAAAATGATTCTCAAATGTCCAATATATTTTTTAGAGTAAAAATATTATATTGAAGTAGTCATGATGATGACGAAAGTTAGTTGGCTAACTTTTTGGTGTTTGTGTTTTCCGATGAATTTAGATGATTTGAAAATTTATGAAGGATAAAAATGTCAAACATTTTAAAAAGGGTGGCAAAAAGTTTTTTGGAGTGGCATTAGAGATTCTCTATTTCGAACTAATATATTAATTTAACTAGTCTAAGAACCCGTGCGATGCACGGCTGATATATTAAAATTTTAACACTATTATTAATGTAAATGTTTTATAAAGAAAATGAATATTATTATACATTTACATCAAATTTCGAAATACTTCTTTATAAACTACATTCTTTACTTCATTTGTTACATGACCATTTTCATCGTAAACTAAAATTTTTAGACCTTGTCTACTTGTCACACGTGAAAGAGCCACGTAAAGTTGTCCGTGAGAGAAAATTTGCTTCTTAAGAAATAATCCCACATGAGATAATGATTGACCTTGACTTTTGTTAATGGTCATTGCAAAAGATATCATGATTGGAAATTGTCTACGTTGAAATTTGAATGGCACCCTTGTATTAGATGGAGTTAATGTCATTCTTGGGATGAATACCTTTTCTCCAATTTTGATTCCAGATAAAATTTTTGCCTCAATAATCATATCTCCAAGTCTTGTAATGATCAATCTTGTCCCATTACATAATCTTGTTGATTGGTCTATATTTCTTAATAACATTATAGGTACACCAATTTTCAAAGTTATTGAGTGATTTGGAAGATCAAAACATTTGATACTATTTAGAAAATCTGGTGTATATACATTAGTCAATTCTCCAAAAGAATCATCAGACATGCAAATTGTATCACAACTCAAATATGTTCTCTCCGAATTGTGATTAAGTGAAACCATATAGTTATTTATTGATTCCACCATGTCAATTGTAGGAGCAAGAATTGCTCTTTCTTGTATGTATCCAATATCATCAATATGCTGAAGAAAATTTCGATATGTGCTTTCTACAATTGTAGATATTGGGTCATCACAATAATTTTTGAGAATATCTGTTGGTATTTGAACTTTTTCAATGCCATCAATTGAATTTCCAATCTTTCCATCACCAATTGCTAATATCCAATCAGAAAATTCTTTTATCTCATCTAAACTTGTGTCTGTCTGATTTTGTTGTAGTCTCATATTCTTTGATAACTTTAAAATTTGACAATGAGACCATAGATAAGAAGAATTGATTGTAGCAAGAACAATGTCTTGTCTAGTACCTTTTGCAATAATTGGCAAAATTTGTCTGAAATCGCCTCCTAGAACGACTGTTTTGCCTCCAAATGGTTGTTCTAGATTAGTTGTATTTTTTAAATTTGAGAATATCTCTAAAAGTTCGATCAAGTGCTTCAAAACAATATTTATGCATCATTGGTGCTTCATCCCAAATAATTAACTTTGTATTTATAATTAGATTGGCTAGATGACTACCTTGCTTTATATTGCACGTTGAATTTTCTGTTGGATTGAGAGGAATAGAAAATCTAGAGTGAGCTGTTCTACCACCTGGTAACAATAATGATGCAATACCACTTGATGCAACAATTAGTACAATATTTCCGGTTGATCTTATTCCAGATGATAGAGTTTTCCAAAGAAAAGTCTTTTCGGTACCTCCATAACCATATAGAAAGAACAATCCACATTTTTCTTCATTGACTGCTATCATTATTTTATCATAAACCAACTTTTGTTCATCTGTCAAATTTCTCACTAGTTGTTGATGTTCTTTCAATGAAGAGTTTCTATTATAATGCAATTCATCAAGAAGTAACCTATTTCCAAAATCAACTTCATTTTCATCATAAATAGGTTTTGGCATTGTTGGATAGTCTTGAAAACTCTTAGCACAACTTCTAAGAATTTTTCAATTTTATGTAAACAATGACTTTTCATTTCATTATCTGTCAATTGTGCATCTGTTGTAAAAATAAAAATTAGAAAAAAGAACCTAATATGCAAAATATAATGTATATAAAATCACAAGTAATTCTATTGATAAGCAATTCAAGAAAATTGTATAAATTTTGTACCTGTATTATTCAATAATAATCTTTCCTCGTGTAGAATGTCTTTTGATAACAATTTCCATGTTTTTTGCCAAACATTTTCGGGTTGTGACATCGAATTTGATAATAATAATATAGCAAATAATTGTCTTAGATATGAAGGCATCCCCCACTGACTTGCCTCTTTTATGGCATCCACATATTCTTTATCATCGTCTAATAAGCCAAGCGCATAACACGCTTCTTTAAAAGTTGGATAGACACAATTGTTAATTTTTCTGATATCTTCATAGCATTTTGGACCTTTAATTATATTTAACAATAGTCTTAAATAATATAGTTCATCGGTACCTGGGGCAACAAAGAAAATTCTTCCAATGGAATATCTATTATTTTTTCTTTTCTCCCATACTTTCATTTTTTTATTCCATACAAATTTTAGAGGAAATTCTACATATGTCAATTCTCTTGCTTATGGGTATAATTTGTTTGCCTCAAATCAACGCAAAAACATTGATTCGTTTACACTTGGCCTGTTAGCAACAATGTCGATGGAATCATAATCAGAGAATATAACATTTTGTTCATTTGGTAAATGAATGGCTAGTCTTTCAACCGGTGGTTTTCTATGGTGAATTAAAAAATAAAAAATTCTCCAAGCAACTTCACAAGGTGATATATATCGACAATCTAATACATATTTATCTCATCGATAACATTTGATGAATCTTCTTCTTGAGCACTTTTAGAAAAGGCAATAGTAATACGATCATGCCCTTTGTTGACATATTTAAATAAATATTTGATGGATCTTGATTGATTGCACCATTCAATATTAATATGAGCACCATACTTTAGTAATAAGAATCGATTGTGTGGCACTACATATCTATTATCCAACTCAATGCTATTTTTCTTTATAGTTCTTCCATTGTCTCTTCTTTTATATATAGGATAACCATCTTCATCTATTGTGGTTCTGTCAACAAATTTTTTGGGAAAATGTTTGGTACATCTTCCATTTTGCATGCAAGGAGAAGATTTTCTAATATCACCACATGGTCCAAGTAACATGAAATTTTCGACGGCATTATAATAATGAGGTTCAATAGATTCATCAGGTATTTCAGCTGAAATAATTCGATCAATATCTGTAGCTGTTGGATATCGATAATGCTCATGAAGAAAAATTAAGATGTGAGCATGAGGCAACCCTCGTTTTTGAAACTCAATTGTATATATAATTGTTTCAAAAAATAAATAAATAAATGAATAATCAGAACTATGAATAAAAAGATTCAAATTATGTAAGTCGATAAGTAGAAATTTATACCTGCTTTTAATTCTCCAAAAATTTTATTATCACGAAAGTCTTTAATCAACTGATCCAATTTGATTTTAAAAACTCTAAATAATATGTCTGGACGGTCTTCAGCATTGAGGTTGTTGTTGTTTAAAAATCTACAGATCTCATGCCATTTAGGATTGCAAGTAAATGTAATAAAAAGATCAGGATATCCAGCCCATTTGCATATTGTCATAGTATCTTGATAATTTTGAATCATATATCTCGCACCGCCTGTAAAGCTAGTTGGAAGAATTATTCTTTTTCCTTGGGAAGAAGGATTAGTCTCTCCACGCAAAACAACATCCGCTAATCCTTTATACATTTCAGATCTTAATTGCTTTTGATTGAGTCTTATATATTTCAATCGAGAAGCTTCAATCATTGTATATGCATCAACCAAAAATTGTTGAAATAATCTTTTTGATAATACAATTAATGATATTTCATCCTTCCTTTCTTGAATTTTGTAAGAAAAATATTCTCTCATGCTAACATATTGCCTTCCTTTAGTTGAAGCATCTTTTTTATTTAATGAAATATCTTCCCTATAACCATCTTCTGCATAAGGATAAAGCAACGGATATTGTAAACTTAAATAAGCGGCATTTAGCTCATTTATCCTTTGTAATTGTCTAGATTTAGTTTCGATAATAATATCTCTTTCACCTCTAAAAAGTTCAAAATCTCCTACTACCAAAGCAGCTACTTCTGAAGTCGTTGGTAAATTATATCTTCTTCCGTCAGTATTCCTTTTCCCTATTAATTTGAGTTTTGCTATGGAGTGTTCATCTTCTTGAAATTTGTCTCTTACCATTCTAAATGTTTTTGCTAAAACATTGTGTTCGTCCAACATTTGTTTCAAGTCAATAATAATATCTCTGCGAAATTTATTTATTTCTTCCCTGGAGCTATGAAAAAGGAGAATTAGGCGAACTTACTAAAATAATTATGTGTAAAAATTTAAGTATAAGATTATATTTGGAAAGTAACCTTGTGGCATGAAGTCTGTTTTCTATCTCATTTTGTGTATCAAAAATATACAATTGTGCAAATTTTTGGAAATGATCCATTGAGAGGCAACAAACTTTCAATTTGATGATAATTTTGACCATGCAGTCTAAAAGTCCTTGGCCCTTTTGTTTGGTTTATTGATTTATCAATCTTTCCACCCATTGAAGTAAATGAAAACATAGAATTGTAGCTTCTAATATTTTCTCAAAAGTGATCATTTTTGCGACCTGTGCAATGTTACGTTATAAAATGATAATGATCATATCTATGTCTAATGGTGATATAATTTGAAAAGATTTTTCTAACCTGATCCAAATAATAATTCCTTCAAAACTTGAGGAGGCTCTTGTGGAATTGGTAATATGATCTTTCCATGACAACAACATAAAGAAAAATCGGGCCTTTTAGATTTATAATGTTTTTTAATCCGTTCTTCGTACTAAAAATATGCTCCACATTTGTTGCATTTATGATTTGGATCTTCTATATCCCAATACTCTATCAAAAAGGAAAAAATAACTTATTATATTTATGTACATAAATTAAATCATAATTAACATGTTAAAAGTATACCATTATCTCATACATACCATCACTACATATGTCCATAGGCTGAAAATCACCATCTAAAACATTAAGTAAGATTTGTGTTAATATTTATCATAATTATTTTAGGTTATTAATTATTTACACACCTGCAAGCTCATTTTCCATTTGAAATTCCATGTGTTCTTGAATGTGATCTCCTATTCATCAAATAAAATATATTTGATTAAGATATTATATATATTAACAGTAGTATGAATTAGCAAGATAATAAGGAATAATTTAATATGCATTATATATGATTTTTCCTCAAATTTGGACTATTATGAGAAAACATAATAATTATTTTGAAGGAATATTTTAAATAAGCCTCATAGAATTCTTGTACATGTATATGCATAGTATAAATATTATTTAAAATGAAAATAATTTTTAGGTAGATGCACTAAGAAGTTATGTGCCCAATTTACCTGATGAATGCTTCGATCTTTTTCTCTTTCGGGTATCAATTCTATTTCTTCTTGTAAGTTTTGCTTTAAGATCTTTTATTGTAGAAACTTCTAGAAAGAAAATTCATGTAAAATTTAATATTTTTTTATGTGTAAATTATAAAGCTTATTTTGAATATTAGTGAGAATACTCAACTAATAAAAAGAATGAATTTGAAGATAATTGAACTCATTTTTGCTGAAGATTTCTTCTATGGTTCTATCAAATTGCGTTTGAGATTTTGTATTTATTTTCAAATTATTTTGTTTGAATATATGTATATATATATATATAATTTGTATAATTGATAAGATGTGAAGAATTTAAATAAATAGTTTTAAATTAAAACATTATAAATATCATTCGACACTATACCAACTCCTCCAAATTAACTCAGATTATTAACTACACTATTGTCCAGCAAAAGAAAAACATATTTAATAAAATGATTCTCAAATGTCCAATATATTTTTTACAGTAAAAATATTATATTTGAAGCAGTCATGATGATGACGAAAGTTAGTTGGCTAACTTTTTGGTGTTTGTGTTTTCCGATGAATTTAGATGATTTGAAAATTTATGAAGGATAAAAATGTCAAACATTTTAAAAGGGTGGCAAAAAGTTTTTTTGGAGTAGCATTAGAGATTTTTTATTTGGAACTAATATATTAATTTAATTATTTACGAAAAATTTTGGAGGAATTCTGGAACGGAGCCTTATTCACAATGACGAAATAAAGAAAAAAAGGCCCAAAGCCGAGGTCGAGGCCCAGTCCGATACGGGCCCTTTCTCTAGGGTTTTAGGCGCAATTATCCTCTTAGCCCTACCCTTCGGCGCCAAGGAGACCCGCAGACGCAGGAACCCAAGAAGCTGTCGTTGCCATGGTTTCTCCCCTTTCCTATCCGCCTATCTACTGCTCCTCCATGCGATTATTCCCTTGTTTTCTCATATTAGTTTTGCTGTTTATTTTGAATGTTTTGTTCCTATCTGGTTTCGCATGTTTCGATTCGATCCATAGTCGCTGGTAGCGAACGAAGATTTCCAGCACATCCTTCGTGTGCTCAACACGAATGTCGATGGGAAGCAGAAGATTATGTTCGCGCTCACATCCATCAAGGGTATCGGCCGCCGCTTCGCCAACATCGTTTGCAAGAAGGCAGACGTCGACATGAACAAGAGGTGGGTCTTTTTTTTTTGTTTAGGGATACATTGAGGATTTTCTTTTAGTTCATAATTGTTTAGCTTTCAATACATTTTGCGCTTTGGTCAATTTTTAAATTCCTTCTGAATTTATGGCTTCAACTGCGATCACTTTATAATTGGTATCTTTGTATTCTTAATGATGTAATTTTCATGCCTGGGACTATACATTTTTGTTTTGCAGGGCTGGGGAACTCTCGGCAGCCGAGCTAGAGAACCTCATGACTGTTGTTGCCAATCCTCGCCAGTTCAAGATTCCAGACTGGTTTCTGAACAGGAAGAAGGACTACAAGGATGGGCGATACTCTCAGGTTGTTTCAAATGCATTAGACATGAAACTTAGGGATGACCTTGAGCGTCTCAAGAAGATAAGGTCTGGTATTTTTCCAAGTATATTTATTTCTTTCAATAGCTAATATCGTTTTTATGTGTATGCTTCTCATTTTCTTGCTAATTTTTGTCTGTCATTTTTCAAAGAGTTTTGTTATTCAACTAATCTGGTAATATTGTTTACTTCTTGCATTTTCTTCATTAAGTTTTCATAACCTACACTATCTTCAGTTTAACATCTATTGACACTCTTATTGTTCCGTACATCCATTCAGTATTTAATTTCTGATCTGATGATCTGACGGAAGCTTGATGTGTCACTTCCGTTACTACATCTACTGTGTTTGTCAGCCTATCCTTTCCCACTATAATTTTTTTTCCGTGAAGGAGCCCTTTTTACACTGTATACTTGACATGAACTACCTACATTAGTCAATCACTTATGACACGTGTGTAAAAGTGATATTTAATGTAGACATTCTTTATTATGTTGTAATCTGTCCAGAAATGGAACAAATTAGGTTTTTTTAAGAGGAATAAAGTGTTACGTTGTTTAAAAAAAAGCATTACTGATCTTACTGAATAAGCATTTTGAACTGTTTTTCTTTTCTGAAAGAGCATATGAAACCATTGAAGCTTACGCCAAACATAAGAAACTCTGTTGAAGCTTTAGTAGCTCTTCATTGATTGACATGAAAAAAAATCAAATTTACTTCTTTTTGGTGGTTTGATAGGGGCATCTAGATGCATGAGTATTCGTTTTAACGCTATGTTGAATAATATCAGAGCTTCATATTTTTCAGTTTATTAATCATATTTTTCAGTTTTAACGCTATATTTTATAGCCGGTCCCAAGCCCGGATAAAGGAGGAGGGTTGTGTTAGGCCTCGACAGGCAACATAAAATCATGTCGAATCTTATGAACATGGATCAACGTCGTATGATCCATGTAGCCGACCCCACCTAGTGGGATAAGGCTTTGTTGTTGTTGTTGTTGTTGTTGTAATCATGGCCGTTGGACTTTTGCTCTTTTTGTTGGAAGTATTTATGCTACAGAAGGAGAACTCGTTCGAGATGTTTCAGGATCTTTTATCTTGCAGTTTTTTAATCTTTTATCACAACTCAATATGCCAAGGATGTTCTGCGTGGATACGAGTTATTGCAAGCTTTAATACCACTTCTGCATTCTTGAAATTTGTGGTCTGACACCTAATTTATACACGTCATCAAATTTCTCTTAGGTGTAAGGTGTTGTTTTTATTTTTTGAAAGGTGAAAGGATGATTTCCATGTTTGCAATCATCCAATTTTATTGCTGTGGGATAATATGTACAAGTTCAATGATTGGTTACACAGTTTGAATAGAATTCATTCGTTGCTTGTTCGCTAGTGTCGCATCATGTGATGTGCCATCAGCATCACGTTCTCCACATAGCATTTCTATGTGATGTGCCTCTGAATATGGCCGCATTTCTATGTGACCAGATTGACCACAGATATGCTATAGGTGCTTGGATGCATATGTGATGTGTTGCTGTCATCCTCCACTCCTAAACGTCCTCCAAAACTCTGCACTTGAAGATGTACCAATCCATTGGCAACCAGCCTTCATCCACATTGTGAAAAACAAGTGATCAAAGTCGTCAGTTGCATCCTCACATAATAAGCATGTAACACCCATTTCTTGAGTCCATCTTGCTATATATGTCTTGGTTGGAAGCCGCTGTCGTCTACAGAGCTATGCAAAAAATTTAATATGAAGAGGAACCTTTAGCTTCCATAAGAGACTGCTATCACATAGGTGTAAGGTGTTGTTAATAATCGCGTTGAAGTTTTGTGTACTCAATTGAGAGCAAAGTATAGTGAATCACATATTAGATTTCCTTCTATAGCACGTGTATTTTTGCGACAGAAGTAATATGTCTTTTACCACTTGTTATTGAATTGGGAGTCTCCAGTGGTGTGATGTAATTGATTAACTCCTACTGTGCTTGAGTTGTCCTGGCCCATCTTATTCTGTATCACTTTTAAAACGTTCTTTTAAATGTTGTGTTCACACTTTTCTCTGTTAACTGAATTTTATTTTTAGATTGTCATGAGCTTTTGTACTTGTGATTTGCTTTCTGAACACCTTAGTTCTGTAAGTACCCACTAATGTTGAAATCTTGTCTGCACACAAAATATCAAAAACTCTTTTCCCATTTATTGCCACATTACAATCTGCTTACATGATCCTCATGTGTGCAGGAACCACCGAGGGCTTCGTCACTATTGGGGCCTTCGTGTTCGTGGTCAACACACAAAGACTACTGGAAGGAGAGGAAAAACTGTTGGCGTCTCAAAGAAACGATAAGCTTGATGTACGATGTTATTTCTGTAGATCTGAACATGATGTTCAACTAGTTTCTTTTTGTGTTAAATTTAACTGGCTTTTGTCTGTGTAGACTTGATGAAGCTTGTCTGGCTTTATATGACTTTGACACTTGCTACATTTCAGTATCACCAATCTTCTGACTGCCTTGTTGTTGGTTAAAATATATTTTGAGGTATCACGAAAAGATTTTCTCTGCATCTTGCCCAAAGTGCCTGCCAATGTAGGCAACTAAACTTGTTACCTATGGATGTCAAATTGTCAATACACTTACACCTTTAACTACTTTGGGTATTTTAGAGTCTGGGTTCAAAGCGAATAACAAGAAGAGATTGGACGTGTTAATTGTCTCAGTTGAATTCTCTTGTTAGTCACTTGTATTAGCATTCAATAGTTGGTGATCTTTTTGGCGCCTGATCCCTTGGCGTCTAAGCGTCTTCTTGATGAAATGAGACTTTGCATACCTTTATTTTTGGGCTACAAGTGGCCTGTGATTCTTCTAACATACAAGACACCGTAGGATAGCTGGGACTTTGTATGGTTGGATTATCATTGTCAGGTTGTATCAGCATCCCGGTAGAAAACAAAAATGTTTACCTTCCAAATTTTTTTTAAATGGTTCACTTTAGAGGATTTGAATCTGAATTTAGGTCACCTTGGTAGGATTATTTTTTAAGAATTAAGTGAAGTTATGTTGGTGTTCATAAGTTCATCACATAATTTGAAATTAAATTCATCAAATTAATAGATTTTGGAGGGTGAAAGATAATTATAATTATTTTGCCTTTTGTTTTTTAATCAAATTAAAGGATTTACCTGAGAATAATAATAATATTTACCTAGTTTAATCTTTCATCTTTCATGTATTATAAATTATATTCAAAGAAAGAGTGGATTAATTAATTCAATTCATTTCATTAGTTTATGAACAATTATCGCACTCAATATTATCAATCCTTATTTCATCATTTTATCTTATTCCTCCATTAAATTATCAAAAAAGACCTTCGATGATGTAAATTTCATGTGAAATGATTATGAGAGTTGGTGTTTGTAGATTTGTCAGGAATGAGGTCATATTGTATGGTTCTTGCATTCTCAATATTAATATTTCAACCAGAGTGTTATGCCAACCCGACCACCAAAACAATTGCTCACGTTACTGTCACATTGCAAGTCATAATGTTTTGGGACCACGTGGTGGTCCGTATAGTTTGGCGCTTAGTTCCCTTCCCGGTCAGAAGTCTTCTTTCTTCATGCGTTTGCTAGCTCAAATCTCATACCGTTACTACCTTAGCGTGTCCCTTTAAGGCAAGAAATACTAGAGCAACAACACAATAATAAGCTTTAGAGAATAGGGGCGAGAGCAGTCCAACCATGCAGTAGCGTACCCATGCAGATATCAGATATTGGATCAGCCATTTTTGTTATTACTTTTTGAGTCAGAGGGACTATTGTTGTCGAATCTATAAAGATTGTTAGTGGACAATTTCATCCCGGCTCATTTATCATATATCATTTAATAATTTAAATAAAATCATAATAAATAAAAACTTTTAAATAGGAACGTTTATTTTTCTAATATTTTAGAACACATTAAATGTCTAAAACATTCATTACATCTTCAAAATAGAATGATTTATTTAAATCTAAGCAATACTTCATCATGAGTTGAGTCATCGTTTATCACTTAATCTCGATCACTTGTACGAGTTTCAAATGTAGGATTTTTCCGTTATAGTATACAAATATCATGCATGCCATGATAACATATCACTTGATTCTATATATGATGCATCATCATCATAACATCATAAACATATGAACATACATGCCATGAGCTATATCACATCAACATACACCATGCTTGACATTCATTCTTTGACATAACATTCATTGAAACATAAATATCTTGATATACCTCATTAACGTTAGAACAACATCTGCAAGTATCATACAATATGAATAGGATTTTTTTTCGTTGACCTCTCCTGAACTATGAACTTTTTCTGCATCTACGACGACTTTCGAATATTCCGCCGACATCTCCTAAACTATATCCATTTTTTCACTTAAGTCCATCCGTCAACCTCTGTTAACTTTTTCGTTTATTTTAATTTTTTTTGAGTTTATGAAATGACCAAAATATCCTTCCTTTAAGTGTGCTTCGCCGCCATGCGAGGAGCATCACCCCCCTCTCCGGCGACGAGATCACAGGGTCGTCCCCCTCTCGTCGACGACAAATCGCAGAGGGGGCGTCTAGGGGTGTTCACCGGATCGGCCGAAGATCTGACCCGACCCGACCAACGGGTTGGATAATTCTAATCTGAGTTGACCCGATCCGACCTCATGACCCGGATTTTTCTTTTTCTTTTTTAATTTTAAATGATTGTTTTTTTAATTTAAGAGTTTTATATCATTAAAAAGTAAAAATAATATAAAATAAACTATTTTAAATGTAGAAAATATATAAATACTTAAAACAATATGTTTTGGTATTTAAAAATATTTTATTTAGTATTAAAAATAAAGAAATAAATATTTTTTTATATTAAAAATAATTTTTTTAAAAAAGAATAATGATGGTCGGGGACCCAACCCGAGCTGTCCTGGGTCGTAGGGAAAAAAAGAGGCAAACCCGATCCGGCCAAACGTGGCTGGGTCGAGTCGGGTTAGTTCACGGGTCAAGTCAAACTTGACCCGTGAACGGGGCATACGGGGCATCCCCCTCCCCTGCAATCTTGTCGTTGACAACGAGATTGCAGAGTGGGGCATCCCCCCTCCCCCTCGACCTGCTCGTCACTAGTGACCTGTTCCTGTTCTTGGAGTATGCCCAGGGGCTCCCTCGTCGACGAGGCGAAGCAGCACGACAATCGGCTCGATGAGGCCGCCGTCGAATTCTTCCTCTATGATGTCGTCAGGGGGTTGGCGTATCTGCATTCGAGGAGCATCGTCTATTGCGACGTCAGGGGCCAGAACGACCTGATCGGCGCCAATAGGCACGCGAAGATCGTGGACTTCGACTGCGTGCGGGAAGCCAAGGAGGATGAGGAGTGGGGGCAGTTTGGAGGCATGGCGATGTTCGTGACGTCGGAGGTGGCTCGGAGAAAGAGGCAAGTGATGTGAATTGTATGGAGTATGATTAATTGACTGATTTATGGCTCAGAATCAAGAAAAATATAATTTACTAAATTGTGATCAAAACTCGTCACGTCACTCTACTGCAAGTGCACAGATCAGAGTAGTAGACTCAAGTATCGTATCCACGGTGATTTGAGAGCTAAAGACTCACAAACTAGGCTAGACTAATCCTAAACTAAGATAGCTAAAAAAACAATTAAGTGAAATGGAAAGGTAGGTACAAAATTAACTCTTTTTGGTGTTAAAATGATTAAGGTGGAATGAAATCTAATTACTTAACTAGAAACCTTAAGGGCATTAACAATTAATGGTAGATTCTCCTAGGAATGGGGTTCATCTAATTCAGCTATGGATGGATTAGAACAATTCAATAATGCAAGTCAAATCAGATTCAACCTAAGAAACTGTTCTCACAGTGCATTAGAATTAAAACTAAACATCATATTCTCATATGAATATTAGCTAGGTTGATTTAGGAAGAATCTTTACTAATGTTAGGTTATTATAAGCACAACACATGACATTTACTGATATGATAACAATCCTCTTTTACAGAAGTAGCACAATTAGTGAAGTCTAGAAATGATATCACAATAAATTGACAATTACAATGATGTAACAATTGATTCAACTAACCACACAGAGATATAATTAGATCCAATTACTAATGCTAATGCTCTTGGTTTATCTCTAAACGTCAAGGGAATCTATAATCAATCTCTCGACTGTCAATACAATATGAGATTCACACTAACAAAAGTTAAATGGATGCATCAAACCCACAACAATAGATTGGAATCAGGAACAATATCAATATTCTTAGCTCATTTCTGAATAAGAAAAGAATATGAAATTAACATATCGATTGCCATTACAAATATGATTCACATTGATAAGAACAGATTCCAAAACATTCAGAACTATACCTACCAACATCAGTGATAAAATAAGTAGTGTTCATCACCCATCCATAACGAAATTAGATTACTACCCTTCCTAGGAGAGCTAAGATTTAGCTCCTCGTAGATGTTAAAATCAATACAAAACAGAGGAGAAACTCAATAAAAAACATTCTGAAAATAGTAGGTAGAAGAGTCGTGTTTCCTCTTGGCCCCTTCCTCTCCTTCCTTCAGCTCCAAGGTGCAAAATCTTGGAGAATGGTGGCTGCCCCTCCTTCCTCCTAGAATCTTCCTTTTATATGACCTCTCTTCACCCTTGAATGCAAATTAGAAGCTTCCATTCTTCTGATTCAAGCCACCTGTTCTGGTCCCCAACTTTCCAGCAGATTCCTCACAACTTTATGGCATCATGCAGTGGTCCCCCCCTCCTTTTCCAGCAAGATGCACACTTGAATTAGCTGCTGGATTGGAAAGAACAGCAAGCATCAAACTTCTCAAATAGAAATTAAACAAATAGGGGTAAGAACATCATATCAATTAGCTCAATTATCAAGTGTAGCATAATATTGCAAAAAATAACAGTATTACACAGAAACGATAATTTCATGTACATTGAATCATAATTATCCAAATATGAGCAATTCAGAACTTCTGTGCACATGATATTGAATATAAAATGAGTGAAATCATAGCATGGTCAGGTAGTGATCAAACTCTCCTAAGCTTAGTTTTTTGCTTGTCCTCAAGCAAAATATTAAGATATTAAGAACAAAGATTGAATCAAATAGTTCACAAATGAATTCAGATTCAGCTGTTTAAAATCCAATGGGTTTCCCACTTTGCTAACACTCCTTGCCATTTTTTTCCAAAACCCAATCTCTAGCTGAGGAATCACAAAGGCTAAAGCAAATTTAAGACATGAAAGAAGTACTAACAATAACTGATTTGAATTTCAAGGATTGTCAATTTTACTATAAAGGTTGAACTACCAATCTCTTGGTGAACAAATTTTTGTATTGCTTAAACAGGTTTGAAAACCTGACTTTTGTTCATGATGATGCAAATAAACAGGTTTGAACCTGATTTTTATTCACGCTGGTCAACAGGATAAAAATCCTGGTTTTATTCAGGAGAGATTTCTTTTGGAATTTGACTCTCTTTATTCATGCATGCATGCAATGCAAAATGCAACTTTTCACTTTCTCTTTTTCTTCAAATTTTTTTCTTTCTTTTCTGTTCATGAAGTGAGCAGTAGTTCAAACTCAAGTAAAGTTTAGATTCCTTAATACAAAGAGTCAAGTTTTCCTATTTAGCATAGCAGCAAAAGCCTTGATTCTATTCTAGACATCTTCTAATTTCTGACCAACCCATGAGTGTTAGCTATTGTTACCCACAAAGAGAAAGGTCTCAGTTGAATTGAGTTCAAATGCATCTGAAAAGTGAGCTAATTGAAGCAAAAAGATTAATAGCCAACTTGACTACTTGATGTTGGAGTGTACTAGCTGTCATACTAGAGGATTTCTACTTGACAATGGTGAGTACAAATGATAACATGACTTGAGCTGAACAATAATAATGATAACCTGGTTTTAGATATGATACGAGCTTTTAAAATAGACTAAAAACATGGCAATATGGTAATAGAGTTCAGAAATGTACCAGGTATCCTCCCCCAAGCTTATCATTAACATTGTCCTCAATGATGAGTCATCCAAGCAAGGGAGAGGGTTGGGTGGGTGTTCAATCTCTTGGAATGAGATGCATTGCTTCATTTCTTCTTTGGGTCTTTCATTTCAAAATTAATATTAGAAATGTTGTTGACCAGTTCTTCCTGATATGGAATCTAATCTGCAATAAATGGAAGGATGATCAACTTGACAATCAATAAGATGCAACAAGGACTGAGAAATTCACTGAAATTTGGCAAGATCAAGTGTGGATAACTGATATGAATGAGAAATCACTATATCACTATAACATGAACTAAAGAATGATATCAGTTATCAGTTTCATTTCAATGAGAGAATCAGGGTTGAAGGTTTAAGAGTACTCCCTAGGCTGAAGATCAGTGGTAGACTATGTTCCTCTCTGATTTATTCCTGCAAAAACAAAGGGAAATCAGATATGAAAAGGCTTGGGTTGCCTCCCAAAAAGAGTCCTACTTTAATGTCTTAGGCTAGACATTGTTACATTCAGCATCAGCTAGGGAATTCATGTGGATTTGATAGCGTAAGCACTTCCTTAGCCTTCACATTTTTGGGTGGTGGTAGTTTCTCAATAGCTTCAATATTGGCTTTATCCATTTCAATCCCTTGTTAGAGACAATGTATCCTGGAACAACTCCTTCTTGAACCATAAAGTGGCATTTCTCCCAATTAAGAATTAGGTTGGACTCCCTATATTTTTGTAGTACCTTTGTCAAATTATGTAAACAACCTTCAAAAGAATCTCCATATACTGAAAAGTCATCGATGAAAACTTCCATAATATCTTCAATGAAATCTGAGAAAATTGACATTATACACCTCTGAAATGTCGCTGGGGCATTGCATAAACCAAATGGCATTCTTCTATAAGCAAATGTTCCATATGGACATGTAAAAGTGGTATTGTCATGATCTTGAGGGTGAATTGAAATCTGTAAGAATCCTGAATAGCCATCTAAGTAGCAGAAATGAGAATGATTGGCTAGTCTCTCTAACATTTGGTCAATGAAAGGGAGTGAAAAATGGTCCTTCCTAGCTGCCTTGTTTAATTTCCTAAAATCAATGCACATTCTCCATCCAGTCACTGTTCTAATAGATATCAATTCATTAGAATCAGATTTCACAACTGTGATTCCACCTTTCTTTGGCACCCCTTGAACTGGACTATCCCATACACTATCTGAAATTGAATATATGATCTAACATTCAAAAGCTTTAGCACTTCCTTTTTCACAACTTCTTTCATAATTGGATTCAATCTTCTTTGGCATTCAATTGTGGGCTTATAGTTGTCTTCCATAGGAATTATGTGCATGCAAATTGAGGGGTTGATTCCTTTGATATCATCCATTGAATACCCAATTACTTCTCTATATAGCTTTAATCTTTTAAATAGCTCTTGAACTTGATTTTGAACTTGGCATTGATTATCACTGGAAATGTAAAGTTCTCTCCTAGAAACTCATACTTTAAATTGCTGGGAAGTGGCTTCAACTCCAACTTAGGAGAATTCTCCTTAGTAGAGACCATATTAACTTCAGTAGTGAAAATCTCTTGGACCACATTTTGAATTTTCGATTTCTCTACTGATTTAGATGAATCCATAATAGAATGACAAGCCTTAGCTTCAGGATCATCTAATTCCTTCAAATGGTCAAACATCATACATCTTTGCAAAGGATCTTCAATTGGAATTATTGCAGAGATTTGTTCTACTAGCTGGTTGATTTGCCTATCTTCAAGGTTTTCATGTTGAAAATTAGGACTACTGATAACTTGGGCTAGATTGAATTCTATCTTCTCTTCTCCAATTTGAAATGTCAATCTACCTTCCTTAACATCAATTACAGCTCCTACAGTAGCTAAGAAAGGTCTACCCAATAGAATTGGAGTGTTTGGTCTTCATCCATATCAATAACAACAAAATCTACAAGAATGTAGAACTTTCCAACCTTCAATGGTATGTCTTCAAGAATTCCATGTCGGTACTTGATAAGAAAAGTCTACCCAATAGAATTGGAGTGTTTGGTCTTCATCCATATCAATAACAACAAAATCTACAGGAATGTGGAACTTTCCAACCTTCAATGGTATGTCTTCAAGAATTCCATGTGGGTACTTGATTGATCGATCAGGTAGCTGCAAAGACATATTAGTAGGCTTCAAATCTCCAACTTTTAACTTCCTGCACTGTGATAAAGGAATCACACTAACAGAAGCACCTAAATCACACATGGCTCTTTGAATTTTCCTATTTCCAATCTCACAAGGAATTGAAAAACTTCCTGGGTCCTTCAATTTAGGAGGGAGCTTGTTTTGAATTATAGCTGAGGCTTCTTCATTTAAGGCTATGGTCTCATGCTCAATAATCCTTCTTTTCTTAGTAAAAATCTCTTTAAGAAACTTGGCATATGATGACATTTCTTGAATGACTTCTACAAATGGCACATTAATGTAAAGCTTCTTTAGAATTTCCAGAAATCTACCATATTGTTGATCTTGTTTAGCCTTGAGTAGCCTTTGTGGGAATGATACAGGATCAAGAATCCTTGCTTTGACTTCCTCTTGAGTGTATTTATTCTTGTTCTCAACTACAATTTCTTCCACAACCTCTTCTGGAGTTGTTGATATTGGATTGACTCTAGTTGAATTGTCTTCAATAGGCTTCATTGGTTCTTCAATAATTCTGTCACTTCTAAGTTGAATAGCTTGCACTTGCTCCTTGGGGTTGATTTCTGGTTGTCCTGGAAAAAATCCTGGAGTTCTAGTTGAAGTACTAGCTTGCTGAGCTATTTGAGCATTTAAGTTTTCAAGTTGAGAGACAAATTTCTGCATTACTTCATCTTGCCTTTTTCTGTCTTCCTATTTATCTTTCAACAATGCTTCCAGAAGCTCTTCCATCTTAGATGTCTGTGGAGCTTGAATGAGTTGCTCATATGGTGGCCTTTGCAGCTGGACAGTTGGTTGATTATATGGAGGTGATTGATTCTTGGGTAAAATCTTGGGTTGCCAGTTGGAATTCTGAATTGGTGGGGCTTGATAATGATTGGCCTTGTATGACAGATAGGGATGATTCCTATTCTCAGGTGTGTAATACTCAGAGGCTTCACACCATAGTTTACCACTGCATTTACTTGATCAATTGTTTGCTCATATTGTTGCATAATCAAATTGCAACTTTCTGTCACATGCCCCTGATTTCCACAAACATCACACCTATTTTCAGAGGTGGTTGTCTTGTTCACATTAGGTGATAAATTTAGTTTCTCCAAAGCTTTTTGCAGAACTTCCTCAATCTGGACAGAAAGATTATTGACTTGTCTTTCAGCTGATGGCCTTCTTGTTCTATCATGAGTTAGGAAGTGGTGGTTCTTGGCTATGTTTTCTATTACATCAATATTCTTGGAGGCAAATATTCCACCAGCAGCAGTGTCTAAAGCATTTTAGAAGGATAATTATGTCCTTTATGAAAATAATTCACCAATTGTCACTTCTCAAATCCATGGTGTGGACATGCCCTCAATAGACTTTGAAGTCTTTGCCAAGAATCACAAATATTCTCTTGATCCAATTAATAAAATTTGACAATTTGATCCCTGTAGTTATCAGTCTTACTAGGGGGAAAGAATTCAGATAGGAATAACTGCACAATTGATTCCCAAGTTGCAATTTCTTCAGGAGTGAGGGATACTTATACCATATCTTGGCTCTATCCTTGAGTGAAAAAGGAAACAGTCTCATATAAACAACATTCGTAGGAGTGTTATGGAAATGCACTGTACTGCACATCTCCTTGAAATTGTCAATATGTAGTACTGGGTCTTCAGTCCCTAATCCAGCAAATTGGTGTTGCCTAATCATAGTTACTAGAGCTGGATTCAATTCAAATGTAACAGCAGATGCCATGGCTCCATCAACTTGGTGTTGCCTAATCATAGTGACTAGAGCTGGATTCAATTCAAATGTAACAGCAGGTGCCATGGCTCCATCAACTGGTTGTCCTCTGACATTATTGGTGAATAGCAATCCTTCAATGCCCTTGGAGCAGCCATGACTTGTTTGTTTATCTCTTAAAATATCCTTCTTCTTCTTTGTTCTCTTTGCAATCTTCTTCTTCTATTGAATCTTCTCTCAAGTTCAGGATCAGATAAGTATAGATCTTCTTGACTATTTGAATCCTGCATAAATTGAAATCAGAAGTATCAAACTCAAATAAGAAAGAAAATCAGACAAAAATGAAAAATTCAGAATGATAACTTGCTGTAACAGAAAACTAAGCTGAAAAAAGGAATGATAACTATTCTAAAACTAATCTAAACTACCTAAAGTAAATCTAATTAGCTTCAAATTCTCGGCAATGGCGCCAAAAACTTAATGTGAATTGTGTGGAGTATGATTAATTGACTGATTTATGGCTCAGAATCAAGAAAAATGTAATTTACTAAATTGTCATCAAAACTCCTCACTTCACTCTACTGCAAGTGCACAGATGAGAGTAGTGATGTGAATTGTGTGAGTGTGATTAACTTGCTTGATTTATAGCACAGAATTGAAAATGCAAATAAATGATATATGGTCTAAACTCCTCAATTCACTAAACTGCAAGTGCACAGATCAGAGTAGTAGACCCGAATGTCCTATCCACGGTGATTTAAAACTTAAGACTTCACTAACTAATCTAGATTAATCCTAGACTAAGTTAACTCTTTTTGGTGTTTTATGATAATTGATATAAAGTGATAACTAACAATCAATGAAAGGTTCTATTAGGAATTGGGGTTCATCTAATATTCTGTTATTGAATGGATTAGAACAACTTAGCAATACAAATGAAACGAGATTCAACCTATAAAGACTGCTCTCACAGTGCATTAAAGTTAAAACGAAATATCATACTTTCATATAAATATTAGTTAGGTTGATTCAACAAGGGTTTCCACTGATATTAGATTATCATGAAACTTCTAGCTCAATGCATAAATACAATCAAATCCACAACTAGTGCTGATGCTCTTGGTTTATCTCTAAACAATAAGGGAATCTAAAATCAACCTCTCAGCTGCCATTCCAATACGAGATTCACATCAACAAAAGTAAATGGATCCATTCTCAGCATGGATTACTTAGAACCAGAAACCAACTCAACAAAAATTTCAATTGAAATCAAAATCTAGAAACTAATTGTTAATGTTCTTGGTTCATTTCTGAATAACAAGAGAATCTAGAATCAGCCTCTCAGCTGCCATTACAAGATGAGATTCACATTAGCAAGAAGTAAAAAGATGTATTCAGATCTTGACAAGGATAAAACTAGAAAACAAATGGTGATGCTCTTCACTCATTTCTGAGCAAGAAAGAATCAAACACCAACTTCTCAGTTGTCGCTCTAAAACATGATTCACATCAATATAGAACTGATTTGAAAACATTCAGAAATGCACTAACATAAGTGGCATAAGTGATGTTCAATCATCCATCCATAAACAAAAATTAAACTACTATCCTATCCTAAGAGAGCTAAAATTTAGCTCCTCATAAGTGATGAAAATAATAGAAATCAGATGAGGAACATAATCATAAACATCCTAAAACATAAAAGAAGAACAAAGCTCTCAGCTCCAAAACTCCAGCAATCAAGAACTCAGCCTCCAGCCAAATGGTTAGGAGAGGAGATCCCCTTTTTTGCTCCTCAATATCCCCTTTATATATGGGATTATCATCACCCTTTGATCATCATTAGAACCTTCCATTACATCTGATTTTGCCACCTGTCCCTAGTTCTCTTTTTGCTTTTGTGCTGAGAAAAGATTCCTTTCCCATTGCTGTTGGCAGCTTGCATTGTGGTCCCCTCATACTTTTTCAGCATCATTATTTGTCTCTTGTGCTTGATTTTGATGCTGCAAGAACATGAACAGCAAGCATCAATTACTCAAATGAAAATTAGACAAATAAGAATTAAATCAATATATTATTCAGCTCAAATGTGCAAATGTAGGATAATATTATGCTGAGAAGATAAATCCATGTAGATTAGGCATAATTATCATAATATGAACATTTCAGAGCTTATATGCACATGAATTGAGATGAAAAATGAGTAGAAATGTAGTATGATCAACTAGTGATCAGAAGTACATACACAAATGTAGGACTTTACTTCATAGGCTTTGGTACATATATGAGTGCAGGACTTTGCTTTTCATCATTGCTTTGATGAGTGACAAAGACTTATTCTTCAAATTTAGGTGCATTATGCTTTACAAATCTTTATCTTTTAGCATTATATGGCTAAATATGCAATTCGTATATCAAGGTGTCATATACAATCAATACACATAAATACATAGCCTATATACATTAGGAAATAGGTTCAAAATATTGTCCGTGTCAATTTGCATTGCTCATGGCCATGACACATTGGTCACGCCTGTGCCAGTGCTTGGTCATGGTTGTGACCCTTGGAATTCATGATTGTTACAGTGCCACCCTTCAACCTCTCGCTCACGGTCGTGCCTTGGTTGGTCACGATTGTCCTAGGCAATGTAACGGTCGTGACATTATCATCATGAGCATTCTAGAGCCCATCCCGTTCGGCATTTCCTCGCTCACGGTCGTGACCAAGATAATCATGACCGTGCCTGATTCATTCATGGGCATGACAAGTTTGTCATTGTCGTGTTCGAGTCCTTTCTTCAGCCATTTTGGTCGTGGCCATTCTGGGACCTCGCATGGCCGTGCTAGCGCCTTGGAAGCCCAGTCTTCAACTCAAAATTTTAGATTATTGGGGGAATAATTTTATGAAATCATACATATAATCTTTAACAATCTCAAAGGACACACACACACACACATCTAATAGGCATATAAGATGAATAAAGTCATGAAGATCATAACATGATAAGGAATTAGGGTTCTTTTCTAAAACATACAATATCATATATCTAGAGCTTGATCATCATTTTCTAGGCATATAAACATGTGGATCTTAACATAAAATCAATGCAACCCTCAACCACAATTTCAAATAGGAACTCGAGTGTTCTTATGTCTCTCAATCCAAACATGAAATCCATTGATATGGAAGAGAGGGGTTGGATCCCTTTTACATATTTAGGGTCTTGTTTTCTGTCGATGTTGATCCCCTTTTCTTGTCCATGATCTTTTCCTCTTCTTTCTCCTCTAAGGTTGTAGCCATCATGTGGGGGAGAAATAAGAAAAGAGAGGGAATGGAGGGTTTGTGAGTTTTTATAGAGTCTAGCCTAAGGTTTCTTAAGATTTTCTCTAAATGACTTAAATACTCTTATTTAAAATTGAGGTTGTTACATCTTTTCCCCCTTAAAAAGAAATTCATCACTGAATTCAATTTACTTATGCACTCATACAATTTTCTTCATTATCTTTTACATTAATCAATTTATGGCCAAAGATACTAACATATATAATATTAACATAATCATCATTACCTTAAAGGGTTACCTTAGTCCTCATCATTAATGCTATGAGTTGTTGAAATGTGATTCAAAAAATATAATCCACGTCATTTTATATTTTGGAAAAAAAGAAAATTAATTATGGAGTTACTGAATAGTTGTGGTGATGTGGTAGTTATGATTATGGAGTAATGTAATTAGTGGTACTGTGTTAGTGGTGGAGTGTGTGCATGGTCTCCCACTTTTTTAGGCATTATCTCTATGTTATTATCTTGCATTTTGATGTGAATTGTGTGGAGTGATTAATTGACTGATTTGTAGCACAAAATTGAAAATGCAAGTAAATGATATATGGTCTAAACTCCTCACTTCACTGGACTACAAGTGCACAGATCGGAGTAGTTAACTCGAATGTCGTATCCACAATGATTTGAAACTAAAGATTTACTAACTAATCTAGATTAATCCTAAACTAAGTTAACTCTTTTTGGTGTTTTTAAGTGACTAATATAACATATATGAAATGTTCTTTTAGGAAAGGGGTTCATCTAATATTCTGTTATGGAATGAATTAGAACAACTTAGCAATACAAATCAAACCAGATTCAACCTATAAAGACTGCTATCATAGGGTTGATTCAACAAGGATTTCCACTGATATTATATTATCATTAAACCTCTAGCTCAATGCATAAATACAATCAAATCCACAACTAGTGCTGATGCTCTTGGTTTATCTCTAAACAACAAGGGAATCTAAAATCAACCTCTCGGCTGCCATTCCAATACGAGATTCACATCATCAAAAGTAAATGGATCCATTTTCAGCATGGATTACTTAGAACCAGGAAACCAACTCAACATAAACCACAATTGAAATCGAATCCAGAAACTAATTGTTAATGTTCTTGGTTCATTTCTGAACAACAAGAGAATCTAGAATCAGCCTCTCAGTTGTCATTACAAGATGAGATTCACAATAACAAGAAGTAAAAGGATGCATTCAGATCTTGACAAGAATTAAATCAGAAAATAAATGATGATGCTCTTGACTCATTTCTGAGCAAGAAAGAATCAAACACCAACTTCTCAGTTGTCACTCAAAAATAGAATTCACATCAATATAGAACTGATTTGAAAACATTCAGAAATGCACTAACAGCAGTGGCATAAGTGATGTTCAATCATCCATCCATAAACAGAAATTAAACTACTATCCTATCCTAAGAGAGCTAAGATTTAGCTCATCATAACTAATCAAAACAATACAAAGCAGATGAGGAACTGAATCAAAACATTCTAAAACATAAAGAAGAACAAAACAGCTCTAAAACTCTAAACTCCAGTAAGAAACCCTCAGCCTCCAACCCAATGGCTAGGAGAGAAGATCCCTTTTTGCTCCTTAACATCCTCCTTTTATAGGAGACATTCATCACCATTTGATCATCATTAGAACCTTCCATTCATTCTGATTTTGCCACCTGTCTCTGGTCCTCTTTTCCTATCAAAAGTTTCTTCTTGCTTTTTGGCAGCCTGCAAACTTGTGGTTCCCCTCCTTTTCCAGCAACAATACTTGTCTTTTTTATCCTTGATTTGGTCCTACAACATCATGAACAAGCAAGCATCAAACTCTCCAAATGAAAACTAGATAAATAAGAACTAAATCAATATATTATCCAGCTCAAATGTGCAAATGTAGGATAACATTATGCTGAGATGATAAATGCATGTAGATGATGTGAATTGTGTGGAGTGTGATTAATGGACTGATTTATAGCACAGAATTGAAATTGCAACTAAATGATATATGGTCTAAACTCTTCACTTTACTAAACTGCAAGTGCACAGATCAGAGTAGTAGACCCGAATGTCGTACCCACAGTGATTTGAAACTAAAGATTCACTAACTAATCTAGATTAATCCTAAACTAAGTTAACTCTTTTTAGTGTTTTTAAGTGGCTAATATAACATATATGAAATGTTCTCTTAGGAAAGGGGTTCATCTAATATTATGTTATGGAATGGATAAGAACAACTTAACAATATAAATCAAACCAGATTCAACCTATAAAGACAGCTCTCACAGTGCATTAAAGTTAGAACTAAGTATCATACTTTTATATGAATATTAGTTAGGTTGATTCAACAAGGGTTTCCACTGATATTAGATTATCATGAAGCCTCTAGCTCAATGCATAAATACAATCAAATCCACAACTAGTGCTGATGCTCTTAGTTTATCTCTAAACAACAAGGGAATCTAAAATTAACCTCTCAGCTGCCATTCCAATACGAGATTCACATCAACAAAAGTAAATGGATCCATTCTCAGCATGGATTACTTAGAACCAGAAACCAACTCAACAAAAATTTCAATTGAAATCAAAATCTAGAAACTAATTGTTAATGTTCTTGGTTCATTTCTGAATAACAAGAGCATATAGAATCAGCCTCTCAGCTGCCATTACAAGATGAGATTCACATTAGCAAGAAGTAAAAAGATGTATTCAGATCTTGACAAAGATAAAACTAGATAACAAATGGTGATGCTCTTGACTCATTTCTGAGCAAGAAAGAATCAAACAACAACTTCTCAGTTGTCACTAGAAAATAGGATTCAAACATAAAACTGATTTGAAAACATTCAGAAATGAATTAACATCAATGACAAAAGTGTTGCTCAATCATCCATCCATAAACAAAAATTAAACTACTATCCTATCCTAAGAGTGATAAAATTTAGCTCTTCATAAGTGATGAGAATAATAGAAATCAGATGAGGAATAGAATCACAAACATCCTAAAACATAAAAGAAGAACAAAGCTCTCAGCTCCAAAACTCCAACAATCAAGAACTCAGCCTCCAGCCAAATGGCTAGGAGTGGAGATCCCCCTTTTGCTCCTCAACATCCCCTTTATGTATGGAATTATCATCACCCTTTGATCATCATTAGAACTTTTCATTCCATCTGATTTTGCCATCGGTCTCTGGTCCCTCTTCTTTTAAAAAAGATTCCCTTCTCATTGCTTTTGGTTGTCAGCTTGCGTTGTGGTCCCCTTCTCCTTTTCCAGCAGCATTGTTTGTCTCTTGTGCTTGATTTTGTTGCTGCAAGAACATGAACAACAAGCATCAATGACTTAAATGAAAATTAGACAAATAAGAACTAAATCAGTATATTATTCAGCTCAAATGTGCAAATGTAGGATAATATTATGCTGAGAAGATAAATGCATGTAGATTAGGCATAATTATCATAATATGAACATTTCAGGGTTTACATGCACATGAATTGAGATGAAAAATGAGTAGAAATGTAGTATGATCAGCTAGTGATCAAACTCCTCCAAGCTTAGTCTTTTTCTTGTCCTCAAGCAAAACATTTAGATATTAAGAACAAGCATTGAATCAAATAGTTCACAAATGAATTCATATTCAGCTGTTTAAAATCAAATGAGTTTCCCACTTTGCTAACACTCCTTGCCATTCTTTCCAAAACCCAAATTCTAGATGAGGAATCACTGAGGCTAAAGCAAATTTAAGCCATGAAAGAAGTACTAATAATAACTGATTTGAATTTCAGGGATTTTCAACTTTACTAAAAAGGTCAAACTACTAATCTCTTGATGAACAAATTTGTGTATTGCTTAAACAGGTTTGAAACCTAACTTTTATTCATGATAATGCAAATAAACAGGTTTAAAAACCTGATTTTTATTCATACTGTTCAACAGGATAAAAATCTTGGCTTTATTTAGGAGAGCTTCCTTTTTGGATTTGCTCTATTTATTCATGCATGCATGCAATGCAAAATGCAACTTTTCATTTTCTCTTTTTCTTCATTTTTTTTCTTTTCTGTTCATGAAGTGAGCAGTAGTTCAAACTCAAGTAAAGTTTAGATTCCTTAATACAAAGAGTCAAGTTTTCCTATTTAACATAGCAACAAAATCCTTGATTCCATTCTAGACATCTTCTAATTTCTTACCAATCCATGAGTGTTAGCTAGTGTTACCTACAAAAATAAAAATTTCAGCTAAATTGAAATCAAATGCATCTGAATATGAGCTGATTGAAGCAAAAAGATTAACAACTAAATTAATGATTACTTGGTGTTGGAGTATACTAGCTATTATACTAAAGGATTTCTACTTAACAATGATGAGCACAAATGATAACCTGACTTGAGTTGAGCTACAATTATAGTAGTGATAATATGGGTATAAACATAATATTGACTTTAAAATAGAGCTAAAACATGATAATTGAGTTTAGAAAAGTACCAAGTTCCTCCCCCAAGCTTATCATCAGCACTGTCCTCAATGATGAATCATACAAGCAAGGGAGAGGGTTGTGTGGGTGTTCAACTTTGAAATGAGAGGTAGACATGTCTTGCTCCACTTCTTCTTTGGGTCTATCATTTCAGAATTTGATATCAACAATGGTTAATAGAATGAAATCTTGATCAACTCTTCCAGGTATTGAATCAAATCTACAATCAATTGGAGAATGATCAATCTAACAATCAATAAAATTCAGTAAGGGTTAAGATATTCATTGAAATTTGGCAAAGTTAGATTTGGACAACTCATATGAACAAGAAATCACAGTTATCATTATGATGGTCATAACATGAACTAAGTAAGGATAATTAGGATAATCAGTTATCAAATGCATTTCAGTGAAAAATCAAAGATATGAGTCAAGAGTACTTCCTGAGCTGAATTTAATTCAGTGGTAGAAGATGTTCCTCTCTAATTTATTCCTGCAAAAATAAAAGGATATTAGATGTAAAAGGCTTGGGTCGCCTCCCAAGAAGCGCGCTACTTTAATGTCTTAGGCTAGACATTGTTACAACTCTTGATGTCAAGGAGGTTTAAATAGTATGATGTGATCAAGTAGAGATCTCAATCTGTGAACAACTTCACTAATCAAGTATGGATCTCTTAGTTTGTCATGAGAGTTTTTCAGTTTGATTCCCTCCTCCATTGTACAAGAAATCTACTAACTTCTCATCCCGAAAACTCTCATGTATGATATCTGAATCTCCTAGATCACCACCTTGTTTAACCAGCCATTTCTTCAATGGCCTCTTTAAATGCAGCATTGTTGGAAGATCTTTGAGCTCTTGATTCCATCTTTCAGTAGACAAACATTGATCCTCCTTCATTGAATGTTCCATTCCTTCTACAAATTTGAATCCTGCTATAGCCTCCTCTATTTGAAAAGAAATTTCTTCTGCTTTTGTATCCTCCTTGTCCATTTCAGTCTCATCATGTGGCTTTGCTGTCATAACCTGTTGCCCAATGGATAATGACATGGGTGAAACTTTGGAACTTTGAATGACTTCAAATGAATTAGTGCTTGCTTCAAGTTCAGGCCACTTCTTCTCTTTTAGTGTTTCTTCATCTTTGACTCTAAGATGTTGAAATTCTTCAGCTAATAACATTCCCATGATAATTTGTGGAGCAAAATGCTTCAAGTTGAACTTTTGGACAGTTGAGTGCAGAGAGTAACTCATCTTCAGGGGTAGACAATGAGTGAATTGAGTTGCTCTTTTCATTAAAGGTGAAGGTACTTGTTACTTGTGGACAATCTAAAAGCAAACTAGTTGAGGTATCTGATAGTTTCTTCAAAGAATCAAAAAATGAACCTTCCAAAATTTTATCTTCATTGGATTGGAACCTTATGAGTGGGTCTTCAATGTGATTCATCACTGGTATCATTGGAGTAGCTTTTTCAATAACTTCAGCAACTTCATCTTGTTTCTTGGCTTGTGCTTTAATTGTGACAGATTCCTTCTCAACTTCAGCCTCCATGAGCACTTCTTTCTCTTCATATATCTCTTTCTCAATCTCCATCTTCACCTTTGAATTAGACTGCAGAAAAAGTTTAGCCTCCAAGACTTAATGTTGAGCTTCAAGAGAATATTGCTCCTTCTGGTATGCATCTCGCTCTTCCAAGATTGCATCTTGCTTCCTGATTAATTTCTTTAACATAATATCCAGTTTTTACTCTTCTGTAGATTGATAAAATGTTTGTTGATCTTCCGAAATATCCATGGTTCCAATCTAAAGATCTGACACTTGACCTTGATTGTGGTGGTAATACAAATGATTTTGTAAGTCATAAACATAAGAATTGTTGCTTGCGAAATCTTGCTCATGATTCTAGTAATTTGAAACATAATGACTACTACTTGAGAAGTCTTTCTCACGATTCCAGTAATTTGAACCTTCATGACCATGTGAGTCATACATGTAAGCATTAGAAGGTTGCTGAAATTATGATGATCCTTGATTGCAATGAACTTGTGATGATTCTCCAACATCAAAATCATATTTTTGAAGAGTTTTGAACACGATATCTTCAACTATAGAATTCAATTCCTCCTGGCTCATTGACGTTTCACTTGATTGATAATAGTCATTGGGCCAAGTCTGGCAACTCATATCCATCATATACTTAATCTATCTCAAAAATCAAATTCAGAATTTTCTGCACTATAAACTTGTCATACAATGAGATTAAGTGCATAAAACTAGGATTTTTATCCTGTGACCAGCATGAATAAAAATTAGGTTCAAACTTGTTTATTTGCATTATCATAAATAAAAGTCAGGTTTATCTTGTTTAAGCAATAGCAAAATTTGTTCATTAAGAGATTGACAGTTCAACCTTTTTAGTAAAGTTGAAAATCCCTGAAGTTCAAATCAGTTGTTGTTAGTACTTCTTTCATGGCTTAAATTTGCTTTAGCCTTAGTGATTCCTCAGCTAGAATTTGGGTTTTGGAAAGAATGGCAAGGAGTATTAGCAAAGTGAGAAACTCATTTGATTTTAAACAACTGAATATGAATTTATTTGTGAACTATTTGATTCAATCCTTGTTCTTAATATCTAAATGTTTTGCTTGAGGACAAGAAAAAGATTAAGCTTGGAGGAGTTTGATCACTAGCTGATCATACTACATTTCTACTCATTTTTCATCTCAATTCATGTGCATATAAGCCTTGAAATGTTCATATTATGATAATTATGCCTAATCTATATGCATTTATCTTCTCATCATAATATTATCCTACATTTGCACATTTGAGCTGAATAATATACTGATTTAGTTCTTATTTGTCTATTTTTATTTAAGTAATTGATGCTTGTTGTTCATGTTCTTGCAGCAATAAAATCAAGCACAAGAGACAAACAATGCTGTTGGAAAAGGAGAAGGGGACCACAATGCAAGCTGCCAACCAAAAGCAATGAGGAAGGAATATTTTTGAAAAGAAGAGGGGACTAGAGACAGGTGACAAAATCAAATGGAATGGAAGATTCTAATGATGATATCCCATATATAAAGGGGATGTTCAGGAGCAAAAAAGGGATCTCCTCTCCTAGCCATTTGGCTGGAGGCTGAGTTCTTGATTGATGGAGCTTTGGAGCTAAGATCTTTGTTCTTCTTTTATGTTTTAGGATGTTTATGATTCTGTTCCTCATCTGATTTCTATTGTTTTCATCACTTATGAGGAGCTAAATCTTAGCTCTCTTAGGATAGGATAGTAGTTTATTTTCTATTTATGGATGGATGATTGAACAACACTTTTGCCATTGATGTTAGTGCATTTCTGAATATTTTCAAATCAGTTTTATGTTGATGTGAATCCTATTTTCTAGTGACAACTGAGAAGTTGTTTGATTCTTTCTTGCTCAGAAATGAGTGAAGAGCATCACCATTTGTTTTCTAGTTTTATCCTTGTCAAGATCTGAATGCATCCTTTTACTTCTTGCTGATGTGAATCTCGTATTGGAATGGTAGTCAAGAGGTTGATTTTAGATTCCCTTATTGTTTAGAGATAAACCACGAGCATCAGCACTTATTGTTGATTTGATTGTATTTATGCATTGATCTAGAGGTTTCATGATAATCTAATATCAATGGAAATCCTTATTGAATCAACCTAACTAATATTCATATGAAAGTATGATACTTAGTTCTAACTTTAATGCACTGTGAAAGCAATCTTTATAGGTTGAATCTGGTTTGATTTGTATTGCTAAGTTATTCTAATCCATTGCATAATAGAATATTAGATGAACCCCTTTCCTAAGAGAACATTTCATATCTGTTATATTAGTCACTTAAAAACACCAAAAAGAGTTAACTTAGTTTAGGATTAATCTAGATTAGTTAGTGAATCTTTAGTTTCAAATCACTATGGATACGGCATTCGAGTTAACTACTCCGATCTGTGCACTTGAAGTCCAGTGAAGTGAGGAGTTATGACCATATATCATTTACTTGCATTTTCAATTTTGTGCTACAAATCAGTCAATCAATCACACTCCCCTAATTCAAATCATGGACCATGGTGAGGATTTGGGATTTGAACATTTCTGTGGCAGGGCAGCGCTACCCGACAGAGTATCTTTTCTTGAGTGACTTGTCGCGTCTTCTATCATTTCTTCAAAAATTTGTCCCGCGCTTAAAATTTGGTCCCTCGCCGATCTCTCTGCCTGATAGTGTGTCATCTTCCCCCTATACATAGTGTTCCCCCAAGCATATGCGTCTAGGTGGATGCTTTGTTATTTCTGAAAAAGTAAAAAAATAGAACCAAGGGCTATTAACATAGCTTGGGTTGCCTCCCAAGAAGTGCCTTTGTTTAGTGTATTTGGCTCAACATTGTTCAGGGGTCGTGAATAACTGGTTGGAGGAGGTTGAAGCATAATGGTGTTTTCGGTGACAATTATGTCTGGTTCTCGATATGGCTTCACCCTATGACCATTGACTTTGAATACGCTACCTCCATTTTGCTCAAGCTCTACCACTCCCGTTGGATATACTTTTGAAAGCTTAAACGACCCAATCCATCATGATTTTAATTTACCAGGGAACAGCTTGAATCTGGAGTTGAAAAGTAGAACCAGGTCTCCTTCTTTGAGTTGTCGGTGTTGGATGTTCTTATCATGCCATCTTTTGGTCTTCTCCTTGAAAATAGCTGAATTCTCAAATGCAACATCCCTAGGTTGCTCTAACTCAGTCAACTAGAGCATTCTGTTCTCATTTGCATTCTTTAAATCAAAATTGAGGAACTTTATTGCCCAAAAGTCCCTGTGTTGTAGTTCGATTGACAAATGGCAAGCTTTCCTAGAAACTAGTCTATAAGGAGTTGTTCCTACAGAGGTCTTGAAAGAGGTTCTATAGGCCCACAGTGTGTCATCAAGCTTTGAACTCCAGTCTCTTCTATAAGCTGCCACTATCTTTTCTAGGATTTCTTTGATCTTCCTATTGGATGTCTCAACTTGTTCCGAAGTCTGTGGGTGATAAGGAGTGGCAATTCTATGAGTAATTCCATGTTTTGATAATAAAGTGTTGAACTGCCTTTCCTGGAAATGTCTACCTCCATCACATATAATAAGCCGTGGCATATCAAATCTAGAGAAGATGGCCTTGTAAAAAAGTTTTGAAACATGACGGGAATCACAGTAGGTGGTAGGTATAGCTTCTACTCACTTGGAAAAATAGTCTACTTGTCACGGACGTGCTCCACAAATATCATTTTAACATAATCTTGCTTTTAATTAGCGTATTAAGTTAGTTTAGATGCTTCTATAGTCATGATTGCGTGTAAATTAACTTTTGGATTAAAGCATAATCATAATTAAATTATTGATAAGCGTTATAAAGAAATTATATAAGATTATTAGTAATAAATTCTAATATTTGTAAATATTATAATAAACATATTTAACTATGATTAAATATGGTTAATTAGAGGTTTAACATTAATTTTTAACAAAATGATATGATTGGGCTTTTATTTCAACCAATAGGGTTTCAAGCAGCTCAAGCCTCACTAGCTCCTTAGAAATATATTTTTCCAAACCGCCATATGAAGTGTTAAAATTCTGAAAAAAAAATATATAAATCATTTGTTCTTATTATCTGCAAGCAGAAATATTTCCAAGATTAGATCCATTGCCGAACAGCCTGAGGAAATTCGACAAGTTTGCTGGGTTAAGGTCAATCTGCGGATCTGAAACTGACCTTCCACTTCATATGATCATATCTTCGTGAGTAGTTCTTAACAAATCTTGAAATTGTGCATGGTTCATCCTCTCGACATTAGCTTTCCATCACCACAAGAATCATATAAAAAGGACTTTTGTAGAGAAAGTTATAAACCCAACACCGTAGGTCGCTCACTCTGTCCCGAGTCAGAGAAAAGTCCGCCTTGTAGATTAGAGTATGATTAGGTAAATTGAATTAGGGTTTGAACTTTTTTTTTTACTTCACAAGGGTTCGGTGAGAAGTGGAATCATCCAATTTGGATACGTAGATGTGGAGAAATGAAATTTTCATTTCATAGTCAGTTTTCTGTCAGGTTCCAGGACATTAACAGAACATGACCTGAATTGACTATTTTTGTTATAGAGTTATACAAGGAGTTAAATTCTCTAATTTTTATGACTAAAAAATAGGGAAGTCTAGTTTTCAGGAAAAATTATTATCTTATTAAATAAGCAAGTATGAAGAAACATATAAATTAATCTTTTAGTGACACACAGTTTGTCAGAACACAAACCCTAGGTCAGATTGCCTTGAATTTTATGACTTGATCATTTGGAATTAGTAAATGAAGTTTGGGAGTTGGACACCTTAGTAAGTCTAGTTTCTAATTTATCCAGAATCATAAGATTTGCTCATGTGGTTAAGAAATTATGAAGCTCTGGGTATTGAGAGTCACTCAGTCTGAAATCCTGAGACAGTACCTAGTTAAGTTTTAGGAGATTGGGTAGTAATAAGTACTTGAAGTGTGTATAATTATTCATGCATCATGAGCATGCATTGCATAGTATTTTTACTAGTGATGGAAAAGTAAAAAGACATCATTGCTTGTAGGAAACCAACAAACTACAAGTGAAAGGAGGAAAATCTAGTAAGACTTCTTGAAAACATAAAGTACAAGGTGAGTGGGTAAATTTACAACATAGCAAAATGTTATTTGTTAGTTCTTTTATTTATGGTATTACCTCAAGCAAAGATTATTATTGTTATTATTGAAACATATCTTGAGCTATGAAAAGTATTTATGATATATTTCAAGGATTTCATATGATGGAGTAATATCTTATACAAAAATGTTTTCAGAGAACAATGCTTATGAAGTGAAAATAAGTTTTACTTGATAATGATATGTGATTATGACATGTGCATTTTGATATTATTAAACTCCATGTGTTCATTAGCCATGCTATTTGAAAAAGGTCTTTGGGACCGCATTCGATATACATGAAGCCTTTGGGGCATATATCGGATGTCTTTGCCCTTTGGGGGCTGCTCTGCGTACACATATTGATCCATGATTTGCTCTGCGTATCTGAGAATCATGATTGGGTGGCACACAATCATGATTGGGATACGTATTGACTCATGCTCGGCGTATCTGAGACTCTTAATTGTGAAGTTCTGCTTAACTATATGACACATAATCATAGAGGGATACGTATTGATCCATGATTTGCTCTACGTATCTGATACCCTTGATTATGAAGCTCTGCTTAACTATATGACACATGATCATAGGGGATGGGTATTGACCCATGATGAGTATGTGCAATGACACATGTGTAGAGTTTAATTGTGAATATGATGATATCTTGAATAATTTGTATTTATGTAAAAGTTCATATGATTTTGAAAGTTATGTGATATGAGTTATGCTTTAAATGTTTTCTCATATGAAAGAAATATGATTATTTAAATATTATATGCACTCGTATTGTTCTTCTATGTTGTACTTTTATTTCACTCACTGAGCAAATGATTGTTGCTCACAGTACCCATTTTAAATTTTTCAGATACTCGTAAGTTCTCAAGTTGAGTCGACTCAAAGTTTGCTTTTGATGCATATAGAAGAGGTCGAACTGCCGGAGCACTGTTATTTTTCTTTCACATTTATTTTTTAAAGCATTCATGTAATAGATAAACTCGAGAGTTGTACTAGAGTTTATTAGAATTATTTTATAAGGTTGTATAAAACTTGATCCTGTGGGGTGTTATATGTGGAATGATTTGTGAAACAATAATGATAATGTGCGAATGTGATCTCTTATAACTTTTATCTAAACTTTGATGAATATATAAATGCATCTATTGTAAGTATTGACAAACGACATAAGATAATTAAGGGAGAAGGTTTTGTAGATTTTATTTTTAGAATTTCTAAATAAGATTAAAGGAAATAATAATTATGATTAGAATTTAGTCACGGAGTAGGGTGTGATAGGGTTTGGTATCAGAGCTTAGGTTTAAGATTCTGTAGATAGTATTACTTAAGTTTAAGGTTATGTGATATTATCTACATTAGATTAATAGTGCATGCTTTTGATTACTTTTCTTATTTTATATTTTTAAGGGATAAAGATATTACCACATGAGTGATGTGGTGAGGGTCAATTTGATATTATTGGCCTTTGTAAATTTGCTCCGTCTTACAGTCGACCTATTAGGAGTTTATTTTCATTTCATGCATTATGCATCAGTACATGGTGTGGCATTTGATGCCAATAATGATCCTTCGTATGTGATGATGTGATCATAATATGATATGAACCTGGAAATGCCTATCATTGCAGCCGTTGATAGAAGAATGCTCTAGCAAAGTTAGATGATCAAGATAATGATGTGGATATCAGGCATAAAGAAATTAAAGATAATCAAGAATATTTGGAATTTACAATTGATGCATTACAAGATCGAGTTAGATCATATCCAACTTCTCAACATGTTACGAATCAGGACACATGAAGAGTCAACATGACTTGGGCCAAATAAATCATGGTTTAATCATATTTATTTGGAATTTTTGGATTAATTATATATGGAAATTCTGTTGGGATTTGTAAGAGGAAATTGAGTTTATTATTTTACTAAATTAGTTAGGTTACTTGTGGGCTAAGTTAAGATATTTTCTTTCAACCCAAATTCTGTTTCTAGGACCTATAAATATTGCTACTCATTGTTATTTTAGACATTTTTGAATCTATTGAATTATGGCTTAATTGCTTTGCTGTGAGGGAACTCCTGCAACCCGTTCTTCGGGAACTTCCGTCGTTAATTACAAGGTTGGCTATCTTATGATTATATCCATTTATTTATAATATGATTGCTTGGTTCATTGTAATCTTGAGGTTGATATTCCGCTGCCTTGAAAATTCGTTTGATCTCGTTTCTTTGATTATCATATATTGTTCCGGTCACTCAAGACATTGTTCTTGAGCATCGTATCAATGGGTCATCAATAATGTTTCATGATGACAATGTTAAGGATCAAACTACTGATTAATTTCATGCAAAAAGATATAAATGAATATGGAGTCAAAGTGACTAAGTGGGAAATGATGATATATTTCATTTCTTTAAATATTCAAGGTTGTAATGTCTTACCTGGAGTGGATTGACTATTTCATCATCGTACCACTCCACACTGTTTTAAGAAAGAAATTTATTTTGAGTTATCAGGAAAACCAAGAATTATATTTTCAAATAAATGTTAGAATTTTCCCCTCATGCATTATTTATATAGTAATGATAGAGAAGTTGATTAGGAAGGAATGAGAAACATATTTTCCTTCTCTCATTGAGATAAAGGTAAAAGGGGTCACGATTGAAAGATATTCCAATCATATCTGAATTTGTTAAAATATTAAGATCTTCTTAGATTATGTACCGAGGAGATAGAGGGAAATATTTATGAATATAATCCATAGAACTATTCCTACTTCTAAGACTTCTTATCCTATAACACCTATAAGATTAAAAGAATTATAGGAGAATTTCGATGAGGTATGCATTCATTCAAAATTCTGAGCTTTGTATTTATTCTTCAAGAAAAAAGATATGTTCCTTAGTTGGGAATCAATTATAGATGTCTAGACTAAGTGATTGTGAAGAATAGTTTATCAAGAATGAGTTACTTGCTTGATGAACTATAAGTACTACTAGATTCTCAAAAATGACTTTAAGATATGGATACCATTAGCTAAAGTTAAAAAAATGGTATATCTCAACCTCTATATATATGGAACTTGATATGATCATTATCAAACCACTCATAAACTTATGATCTCTGAATTATGAAAGTCGTGCACATCACGAGAGATATTTAAACACTATTTCACAAAATTATTATGGGAAAATAAAACTTAGGGCCAAATTATGCATGTGTTTTGACTTTATCCCATGGTATTAGATCATATCAATTCCAAAGAAAAACAAATCATATCCTTGGTATGTATGATCATCTGATATATTTGAACGACTTTGATCAATTATTTATCATGCAACCTTTCTCCCTAATATAGAAAGGAAGCATGACGTGTGCTCTTATCCCCAATCTAAGAAAATATAAAGTTATGATCGAGTACGAATAAGCTTGTTGATTGAAACAAGAACTTGTCACATAAAGAACAATTAGTTTGCATCTTATATCAAAAAGAAAATGAAAAAGATAAGAAAATTCACATGTTGGCTTATAAAAGTTTTGCAATGAAACATTGTGTTTTGGAATAAATACATTTGAACCTTATGAAGGTGAGATGAGAGGATATTTACAAGTCACCATTAATAGTTTTGTATTTAACATACATTAGATTACCCATATGTATGAGAATCAAATAATAGTTATGTATTACATCATGGATATTCAAAGAAAAAAATCCTTTGAATTTGATCACTATAATTGTTCGGCTCTTTCAAGTGATTATGGTTATTTTAAAATTTGAATAACCTATGTATAAATTGACTTTGAAGTTTAATTCTACAAGATTAAGATTGATCCAAATAAAATATGTGGATAAGAAGATAGAAAAAATCAGAATAAAGTATAGTTATGTTGTTTTGAATAGCCTTTACAAATTAATTTGCAAAATGTGGTATAAATAACATAAGTGAAATCTGAATATGATCATGAAAATTTTATAAATATATATTAATGATCCTTAATAAGAAATTATAAATTACTTGTGTTGGATGTATAGACAATAGAGTATGAGTTTTCTATTTTCGGTTTGAGAACATCAAACCTTAACACGATTATACAGAATATAGAAGGTTCTGTAGGGACGATGAGTAAGAGAATAGATGTTCGTAATCCTATTAAGACATTATGAGATGTCTAAATAATTAGAAATGATAAACATTTTATAGAAATAAATAATAATATTAGACTACGCATAAGGGTTGGAGAACCAATCATCAAATCAGTTTAGTGTTGAAAATTCTTATCTATTGGATACGATTCAAATTATATGATGATCATTAAAGTAACATTGTCTAATATGAATCATTATCAGTGATTTTGAAATCACTATGAAACCTTGAATTGCTATTATTGATATCATAATTATTGTCAACTTTCAACCCATAGTGTCAAACAACATTCATCATTATGCATCCTGGATCATTGATGATTCTTGATTAGTTGTTATCGATTGCAATTCTTCATATTTGGGAAGTGATTTTTACTCATCATTATTTATCGCATTTTATCTAGGGTGATTGATTATGGGTGATAATTGATTTTCCATTTCGGACTTTAGTACGTCCATCAATTTTGAAAGTTTAGCGAATGAGTGATTGGAGGGGGACGCCTTTTTTATCCTCGATCACAAACTCAAATAGACTCATGAAATGTTATTTTGAAGTTTAGCGATTGAGCGATTTTGAAGTTTAGCGAATGAGCGATTGGAGAGGGACGCCTTTCTGGTCCTCGATCGTGAGCTCAAATTAACATTTCAACATTGTAAATCAATTAAAGAGGGAAAGTCTTATTCATCAATTTCATTGCTACTCACACTAACAATCATTCTTACGAATGATAGTGATAGTCTTTTACCTATGGACATGTAATAAACGATGGTTATTATTTTCGTTCCCTTTATCTAATGTGTCATCTTCTTTTGCTTGTCATGATAGACTCTATAATTGTTGAAATACTACCCATTGTCCTTGTTATGCATAAATCTTGTCAAATATTTGAAGATTTCCTTACAATTAGTTTTCCACTCATAACCTTAGTACTTATCTTTATGGGAACTTTGTATAAAATTAACCATGGTTACAAGATTAGATGAAAGAATTAATTCTTTTATGGAATTTTAAGTACGCACAATGGGAAAACTATTATAGCTGAAAGAATATAATAAATGCAATATTATTGTGAAATGTCAAGAAAAATAAAAAGTGATCGTAATAGTGAATTCACAAGAACAACATTACCTAAAAAAAAGGAAGCAAAGTTATGTCCATGATACATAGGACCATATGAGATTTTGGCATGTATTGGGTCAACTGTTTATTTGTTAAGTTCCACCATCAAAGATATTGTATATTCACGATATCTTTAATGTTTCTATACTTCGATGATATTGATCAAAACCATAGCAGACAAGCTTATAATAAATAAATCATCAAGCCTTAATGTATCACTTGGATCAAGATCTTTATCTTTTTCTTATCTAAGTCTCTAAACTGCAAGGGCTATTTGTTGTTATAACTATGATGACCAGAAATATGCTAAGTAAGATTCTTAAACCATCGTATACACTCTTTGGCTAGTCTTCAGTTAGAAATCCAACAATTATAGATACCAAAGCTCAAATCATTTATGATCAATGTCAAATCTTGTAAAGCATCCCAAACAAACATCTCGAAGCTTCTTGATGATTTTTGGCATACTTGTTGAAAAAAAGATATTCTGCTTGTCATTATGCCATCATCAATTGAAATAGAAATCTTCCTTCCTATTCTATCTAGTCCTCCATTGCTCTTCAAACCCTTGTTATTATGTCCACGTGCAATGGGTGCTAACTCATCTGGGATGATGCAATAATCATCTTTTCTCATCTCTTCTATAATATGATATTCCGGTGTGCTAGCAGTCGCGTTAAAGCAAAATCCAAAGATAACAACACATCAATAAACAATAGTACATATAATTACCTTGTGTTCATAAAGAATTAGAGATTGTACCATTAATAAACTGCAGAACAACCTTCTGCACAAAAAGAGCAACTCAATCTATTCGAGTATAAGAGAATTTGTCTTGGGAAGAAAATAAAGTATAAATTATAAGAGTCAAGGAAAATAAACTTTGGAAATGAAAAATTCCTTTACCGTTAGTGTTATAGTAAAAAAAAATCACTCAAGAAAGGAAGCAACTTGAAAGTGAGGGTGGCCAGATAATAAAGAAGTATCCATTCTAATTTCCTAGAATATGTATCTAAATTTCGGGGACAAAATTTTTTTAAAAGGAGGGGAGAACGTGCTCCACAAATATCATTTTAACATAATCTTGCTTTTAATTAGAGTATTAAGTTAGTTTAGATGCTTGTATAATCATGATTGCGTGTAGCAATTAACTTTTGGATTAAAGCATAATCATAATTAAATTATTGATAAGCGTTATAAAGAAATTATATAAGATTATTAGGAATAAATTCTAATATTTGTAAATATTATAATAAATATTTTTAACTATAATTAAATATGGTTAATTAGAGGTTTAACGTTAATTTTTAACAAAATGATATGATTGGACCTTTATTTCAACCAATAGGGTTTCAAGCAGTTCAAGCAGGAAGCTCACTTAGAAATATATTTTTCTAAACCGCCATATGAAGTGTTAAAATTCTGAAAAAATATATAAATAATTTATTCTTATTATTTACAAGCAGAAATATTTTCAAGATCAGATCCATTGCCGAACAGCATGAGGAAATTCGACAAGTTTGCTGGGTTAAGGTGAATCCGCGGATCCGAAATTGACCTTCCACTTCATATAATCATATCTTCGTGAGTAGTCTTCATAAATCTTGAATTGTGCATGGTTCATCCTCTCGGCGTTAGCTTTCCATGACCACAAGAATCATATAAAAAAGACTTTTGTAGAGAAAGTTATAAACCCAGAACCGTAGGTCGCTCACTCTGTCCCGAGTCAGAGACAGGTCCGCCTTGTAGATTAGAGTATGATTAGGGTAAATCGAATTAGGGTTTGAACTTTTTACATGTTTTTACTTCACAAGGGTTCGGTGAGAAGTGAAATCATCCAATTTGGATACGTAGATGTGGAGAAATGAATTTTTCATTTCATAGTCAGTTTTCTGTCAAGTTCCAGGACACTAACAAAACACGACTTGAATTGACTATTTTTGTTATAGAGTTATACGAGTTAAATTCTCTAATTTTTATGACTAAAAAATAGGGAAGTCTAGTTTTCAGGAAAAAATATTATCTTGTTAAATAAGCAAGTGTGAAGAAACATATAAATTAATCTTTTAGTGACACACAGTCTGTCAGAACACAAACCCTAGGACAGATTGCCTTGGATTTTATGACTTGATCATTTGGAATTAGTAAATGAAGTTTAGGGGTTGGACACCTTAGTAAGTCTAATTTCTAATTTATCCAGAATCATAAGTTTTGCTCATGTGGTTAAGAAATTATGAATTATGCATTGAGAGTCACTCAGTCTGAAATTCTGAAACAACACCTAGTTAAGTTTTAGGAGATTGGGTAGTAATAAGTAGTTGAAGTGTGTAAAAGCCTATTGACATAGACACCTGAGATTGAACAATGAATACTTAGAAGAAATTACATGCATTCTAAGGTGTATAATTATTCATGCATCATGAGCATGCATTGCATAGTATTTTTACTAGCGATGGAAAAGTAAAAAGACATCATTGCTTGTAGGAAACCAACAAGCTACAAGTGAAAGGAGGAAAATCTAGTAAGCCTTCTTGAAAACATAAAGTACAAGCTGAGTGGGTAAATTTATAATATATCAAAATGTTATATGTTAGTTCTTTTATTTATGATATTATCTCAAGCAAAGATTATTATTGTTATTATTGAAATATATCTTGAGCTATGAAAAGTATTTATGATATGTTTCAAGGATTTCATATGAAATGGAGTAACATCTTATACAAAAATGTTTTCAGGGAACAATGCTTGTGAAGTGAAAATAAGTTTTATTTGATAATGATATGTGATTATGACATGTGTATTTTGATATTTTTAAACTCCATGTGTTCATTAGTGATGCATGCAAAATACAACATATTTTAGTTAATTATTTTAATTAAATTTTCTGTAATTTGATCATGGCATGCATCATTTTTATTCACTTTTAATCGTAATTCCGGATTTATTAATTTTAATTATTAAATTCTCTGAATATTTTAATTGTGGATGAATTAACTAAATTTTGATAATTATTTTGCAGGAAAAATCGAGATTAAAATGGATTGTGCTGTATCGGCCAAAATTTCAAAGAATTTATCATTACGGCCGAGATTAGGATGAAGAATTCATCATTACGACCGAGATTTAGCTTTACACCCAAGTCGTTACGGCCGAGATTCAAAAGGAGTAACAATTAAATGATTTTAACTTTTGGACGTAACAAGTTTAAATTCTTTCCTTACGGCCGAAATTCGAAGGGAGTAAAAGGGTTTATCTCTTTGGGAGTAAAGATAAAATAATTTCTTACGACCGAGATTTGGAGGGGGTAATGGCAATGAAATCATCTGTTTGGCCGATATATGAAGGTGTAAAGATAAAATTGTTTGGGCGTAACAAGATTTGATTCTCTGTTTTGGCCGAGATTTAACTTTGGGCGTAATGATAAAAAGAATTTATCTTTGGTCGAGTTTATCTCGTAAATTTAAATTCATCCGTACGATGTTACGGCCGAGATCAAATTGAAGGCCGTCCGCACCCTATAAATACGTGAAGAATCCATCGTTTCAATTCGTGCTCTGAAGTTCAGGTTTCTTTCACGGCGAGTCGTGAGCTCTGCAGGCTACGACCAAGAGGAGAGAGGTGCGACGGTTGGAGGTTGATCGCGACCCTGATCAAGTCCGAGAGGCTGTCCGACTGTTTGCCAGATTCGAGATCTTTATTTTGGGTGTAATTCGTCCAATTTTTATGAATTATATTTTATTATCTCTCCGAAATTTTTAGGATGAACTCCATATTTTTAGGATTATTATTTTAGGAGATTATTAATTGAAGGAAAATGTTTGAACCCTATTTTATTTGCTTTAATCTTTTCTGATCAATTATTAATTGTGCTTAATGCTTTTATATTAGTTAATTAAATTTTCGAATTAGGCTATACCAGTTTGTGGAGTGTTTAATTTCGGAATTTATTATACTAATTATAATTGATTTTATTTGGAATTAATAATTTAATAAATTTGATAATTAGTGTATGGAGAATCAAGTTTGTGTGGTCTATTAATCTATACCAATTTGTGGAGTGATTAATAGTTTAGAGAATTCAATTTAATGCATCTTAATTTTAATATGATTTTGGGGGTACCAGTCGTGGAGACTTCAATTCTTATTAAATTAAGATAGTTCTATATGATTAGATTGAGGGATGCCAGTCGTGAAGACCACAAATTAATCATGTTAGATTACTTTAGGGAGACTCTAATCCATCTTTAAGGATTAAATTTATCTTTTATGGTTCAAATATTTATCTTGATCTATTTTCATCCTAAGGCCTAACTTCAACACCACTATCTTATCTTTATCTTATTTTCTTTATTTTATTTCATAAAACCTCTTTCCAAAAATCCATGTTTTTCCTCTCTTATTAATTTATAAATCCATATATTGAATTAATAATATTCCTCGTGGGTTCGACACTCTTACTTCTATTACTATATTACTTGAGCGACTAGTGCACTTGCTAGCAAATTTTATTGTTACAAATACAACGCATCAATTAGCCATGCTGTTTGAAAAAGATCTTTGGGACCGCATTCGATATACATGAAGCCTTTGAGGTGTATATCGAGTGTCTTTGCCCTTTGGGGGCTGCTCTGCGTGCACGTATTGACCCATAATTTGCTCTGCGTATCTGATACTTTTGATTATGAAGCTTTGCTTAGCTGTATGACATATGATTATAGAGGGATACATATTGACCCATGATGAGTATGTGCAATGACACATGTGTGGAGTTTAATTGTGAATATGATGGTATCTTGAATAATTTGTATTTATGTAAAAGTTCATATGATTTGGAAAGCTATGTGATATGAGTTATGCTTTAAACATTTTTTCATATGAAAGAAATATGATTATTTAAATGTTATATGCACTCGTATTGTTTCCCTATGTTGTAATTTTATTCCACTCACTGAGCAAATGATTATTGCTCACAGCACCCATTTTAAATTTTTCAGATACTCGTAAGTTCTCGAGTTGAGTCGACTTAAAGCTTGCTTTTGATGCATAAAGAAGAGGTCGAACCGTCGGAGCACTGTTATTTTTCTTTTACATTTGTTTTTGAAAGCATGCATGTAATAGATAAACTCGAGAGTTGTACTAGAGTTTATTAGAATCATTTTGTAAGGTTGTATAAAAATTGATCATGTGGGGTGTTATATGTGGAATGGTTTGTGAAACAATAATGATAATGTGCGAATGTGATCTCTTATAACTTTTATTTAAACTTTGATGAATATATAAATGCATCTATTGTATGTATTGACAAACGACATAAGATAATTAAGGGAGGAGGTTTTGTCGATTTTATTTTTAGAATTTCTAAATAAGATTAAAGGAAATAATAATTAAGATTAGAATTTAGTCAAGGAGTGGGGTGTGACACTACTGCCATTAGGATGTATTTGTATTTCCATGACCCTGGAAAGGGTCCCATATAATCAATCCCATAGACGTCGAATAATTCTACTGCTTGATTGTCAATCTACGACATTTCGTGTCTCCTTGAGATGTTTCCTGTTCTTTGGCATTTGTCGTAGGAACTAATGAATTGATATACGCCTTTGAACAGAGTCGGCCAATTGAAACCTGCTTGAAGGGTTTTTGTTGCGATTCGTTGTACTCCACCATGTCCTGCATAAGCGGGTGTATGGCATGAAGATATGATTTATGGAACAGATTCTTCTGGTACACATCTCCTTAGCTGACCATCTGAACATTCTTTAAATAGATAAGGATCATCCCAGAAGTATTTCTTTGCTTCTGATAGAAACCTTTTTCTCTTGCGGTAGTCTAGGTCTTTTGGTAAAATTCCCCCGGCTTTGAAATTCGTTATCGACAAACAAGGCATCGTCGGGTAGTTCAGCTATGATTGGTGTATCTAATTCTACCTCCTCCTTTTTGTACTCTATCCTAGACAAGTGATTAGCCACCTGATTCTCTGATCTATTTCTATCTTTGATCTCTAGATCGAACTCTTGCAATAATAGTATCCATTTGATGAGCCTTGGCTTAGAGTCTTTCTTGGAGAAAAGGTACTTAAGGGTTGAGTGGTCTGTGTGGACAATGACTTTAGACCCCACCAAGTATGATCTGAACTGTTCCATGGAAAATACCACTACTAAAAGTTCTTTTTCAGTTGTTGTGTAATTCTGCTAGGTTGGATCTAAAATCTTGCTGACATAGTAGATTATGTGGATGACCTTGTCTTTCTTCTGTTCCAGTGCTGCTCCTACTGCATAGTCGCTTGCATCGCACATCACTTCGAAGGGTAAAGACCAGTCAGGGGGTTGCACCAGGGGTTGCACTACTGGTGCCAAGATGAGGGCTTGCTTAATACTTTCAAATGCCTGAATGCAGTCTACACTCATTCTAAATTCGACATCCTTGTGCAGCAGGTCTATAAGTGGTTTCGCAATTTGAGAAAAGTTTTTGATAAACTTCCTATAGAATCCTGCATATCCTAAGAAACTACGGACTCCTCTTATGTTGACTGGTGGCGGCAATTTATCTATCACCTCAATTTTAGCTGGGTCGACTTGTATTTCACACTGAGATATCACATGTCCCAACACAACTCCGTTGCACCATGAAGTGGCACAAGTTCAGAGTTAGATTCACCTCCTCACATCTCTGCAACACCTTGGATAGATTTGTTAGACAACATTCAAAGGAGGATCCATGGACGGAGAAATCATCCATGAATACCTCCATGATACTCTACAAAATTAGAAAATATTGACATCATACAACGTTGGAAAGTGGCAGGTGGATTACAAAGCTCAAACGGCATGCATTTGTACGCAAAAGTTCCATAGGGACAAGTGAACATGGTCTTCTCCTGGTCATCTGGGTGTATCGAGATTTGAAGGAAACTAGAGAAGCCATCTAGGTAACAGAAGTAAGCATGTTTAGCTAGCCATTCTAACATCTAATCTATAAAAGGGAGTGGGAAGTGATATTTTCTGGTGACTTTATTTAATTTCCTAAAATCCACACACATATGCCATTCTATGGTGATGCGTTGGGCTATGTCTTCTCCTTTGTCATTTTTTTACTACGGTCAATCCTCCTTTCTTAGGAACGACCTGAATGGGACTCACCCAGCTACTATCGGAGAGGGCATAAATCAGACATTCGTCTAGCAGTTTCATGACCTCTTTCTTCACTACATCTTGAAGTATGGGATTCAGTCTTCTCTGGAATTCCTTGGTTGGTTTGGCAGTTTCTTCTAAGGGGATTCCTTGGTAGGACTAAGCCCCTTAATGTCTTCCATAGTGTAACCTATGGATTTCTTATGTTTTCAAAGTGTATTCAACAAGGATTCAGTTTCGTCTTTATAAAGAGCGGAATTAACGATAACAGAATAAGATGAATTTGGCCCGAGGAATTCATACCTGAGGGTAGAGGAAAGTGGTTTCATCTCTACCCGTGGTACTTTCTGCGCATTTGGGTCAGGTGTGTCTCCTAAAGCATCGACTTCACTTTTGTTGGTGGAGGGAATCAGGTGCATTTTGCTATTCTGGAACTCTGAACCGTTGATCTCTACATTTTCACCCTCTTCTTCGAACATCTTCAATAGATCCTTGCATTCTTTTGAACCAGCCAATATCAGTCCTTTTTTCTTCAGTTAGGCAATTCCTTAGAGGGTCGTCGATTAGCATGAGATTGAGGGCTTCCTTGACGCTCAATTCCATCATATCTTCGACTTCATTAACGTCTGCTTGACTCGGGTGTTTCAATGCTCAGGTCAGATTAAATTCTGTAGTTTCCTCTCCGAGTTGAAAAGATAGCTTCCCGTTTCTGGTGTCAATGATGGCTCCTACTATGGCCAAGAACGGCCTTCCTAATATGAGGGGAGTATTCATGTCTTCTTCCATGTCTAAAACTACAAAGTCAGCATGTATAAAGAACTTCCCTACTCTAGAATTGGAATGTCTTCGATAATCCCTTGTGGGTGTTTGATTGAGCAATCAACAAGTTGGAGCATCATATTAGTTGGCTTCATTTCAGTTGTTCCCAATTGTTCACACATCGACAAGGTATCAAGCTCACACTGGCTCCAAAATCACATAAGGCTCGACTGACCTTAAGGTTGTAGCTTAGGGTATGGAGAAACTGCCAGGGTCCTTCAATTTTGGTGGTAGCTTGTTCAGAATGGCTGCATTGACTTCCGTTGTGAGGGCTACTGTCTCTTGAGAATCATTTTTTCTTCTTCTTGACAGAATCTCTTTCAGAAAATGGGCATACGTTGGCATTTGCTGGATTGCCTCTACAAAAGGAATATTAATTTGAAGCTTCTTCAGGACCTCCAGGAACTTCAGGAAGTGTTGATCAGTTTGATTGTTGACTAGTCTTTGCGGGAAGGGTAAGTACTTAGGGTCGATTGGTTTGTCATTTCCATCCTCATGTGTAGGATTTTGGACCTCAATCGGATTAGTTTTCTTCAAAGGTGAATCACTCGAATCTTCAACTATCTTTTTCCCTTTTTTGCTTTAGATTGATTGCCTCTGCAAGTTGTTCAACTTGCATGGGTAATTCAGGAGCTTTCCTCTCATGCAATTGAGTTCCGCTTCAATACCACTGCTTGGCAATGTTCTCGAGGGTTAGGTTAAGGTTGTCCTAGAAATCTCCCTTGGGATCGAGAAGTGGATGTAGCTTCCTGAGCTATTTGGGTTTCAAGGATCTTGTTGTGGGCGACCAGGCCTTCCACTTTCGCAAAAAGATCTTGCTGCTTGAGCATACTCTGCATCATTTTCTCTAATGCAGCGATTCCTGATTACTCTGGTGGAGCAAGCAGTGTCAATTGCTGAGGAGCATGAGGTATTTGCGTTGCCTTTGTTGGGCTGCTTGTTTAGGAGCTGTTATGGTTGATGCGGCTGCATTTCCTATTCTAATGGAACTTGTCCTTGAGGCGGGTCGAACATAGTTATTCCCTCCATAGGAGAAACTCGGATGGTTTTGAGTCCTCATTCAAGGTTGTCTTTGATTCTACTGTGCTCCAGTTGCATTCGAAAAGTATGGAGAGATTCCATTGGCTTGATCTTGTATCGGAGTACAGATAGATTCTCCACTCAACCCTGGGCAGTTCGAGCATATATCTTCATATGATTGGCAAAGTGTACATGTTGCTCCTTATATCAAGTAAGGGTTTGGAACTCCTGATTCCAAGGCAAAAACATCTGTCGATGGGTTCGCCTTTTGCATGCCTTTCTTCACTATCTCTTCAACTCGTAGTGAGATGGAATCCCAATTTCCATTCACTAGAGTACCTGGTTCCTACAATTTCTCTCTATTTTGCCTTTGCTGCTGGAGCCAATTTCGGAAGTTTTGGGCTACTTTTTCTATGAGCTCATACCCTTCATTCGCATTCTTGGCCATAAAGGTTCCTCCAGCTGTAGAGTTTAGACAGGCCTTTGACTCCACGGTCAGGCCACTATAAAATGTCTGCACTATAGTCCATTTCTGAAAACCATGATGGGGGCAAGATCTGTTCATGCTAATGTATCGCTCCCATGAATCATGTAGAGGTTCCTTATCGTACTGGTAGAAGGAGGTGATCTTATTCCTCATCTCGACGATCTTCCCTGGCAAAAAGAACCTGGTGAGGAAGGAAGTCACTAGATGATCCCACGTTCTGATTGTGTCGGGTGCCATGGACCGTATCCATGTCTTTACTTTGTCCCTCAATGAGAATGGGAACAGTCTCAATCTTACTGCGTCAGCGGTGACATCGGTGCGTATGAAAGTGTCACATTATTTCCAAAAAAGTGATTTAGTGTTTATTAGGGTCTTCATTCATCATCCTGCTGAAAGCATTCTGTCCTAACACTGCAATAATGGCTGGGTTAATTTGATAGTGATTTGCAGCGATGCCTTCTGATTCCGGTTGTGATTTCCACAGCAGAGGGTGTGCAAAATTCTTGTAAAGGGCGGAGCACATTTGGATCTTCAGCATCCATGTTTTGATTCAAATTTCTTCCTTGCTTGGCTGCACGTCTCCTGGCCCTGCATCTTAAGTGTTGGTTACTGAGATCTTCAGGAAGGATATTTGTGCCTAAGTCCGGTTGAGAGATATCACCTTCCGAAGTTTCTACAGTGTGATGGTCAGCACTTGACATAAAAGTAGTCAACAGGTTAGTACAACAAGTAAGAAATAAAATAAGAAAAAGAAGAAAAAGGAAGAAGAAAAGTTTCACGAGAAAATGACTACTAATTAAAACCAGAAAAGAGGAGACACGAACTGAAATGCAAAGAAAAAAAATCAAAGGGATGCTTTAGATATATAAAACAAAGTTCTTAGCATTAATGCCTTCAAATGCTCACGAAAGATTTACTAGAGTACATTAAGCTAGAACACTAACGCAAGTCCCCAGCAACGGCGCCAAAACCTTTGACTCGCATAAAATGTGTATAGAGAATATCGCTCGAATAAGGGGAGGTAAAGACCTCTATGACATAAGTCTACCATGTACCCCGGTGTGTTACCCTTGAATACAGAAAGAAATACAAATGAAGTTTCAAAATTTTATTATCTCTCTTCAATATCGAAATGTGATCCACTAGTGTACGGTCAATCAGTATACTACTTAAGTTTCGATCCACAAGGAAGCGAGGTTAGCTAGATCTTAAGAAAATCTCTCAAAGTAAATCTAATTAGGAAAATAACTGTTGAAAGGAAAAAGCAAAGAAAAATGGCAATGAAACACAAAAGTAAATCAAAGTATATTTTTGAGGGTTTCTGTGTATAAAGAGAAAATGTTGTAGGAGTCGAATGATTAGTGCACTAAGGAGATGTGAAGCAGTATGATGAGGAAGCGTGTTGAGGACTTATGGGAGGCATCGATGTTATAAAACTGATATGAATTAGGAAATGATTATAATTGCAGCCGGTGATAGAACAATGTTCTAGTAAAGTTGGAGGATCAAGATAATGGTGTGGATCTCAAGCATAAGGAAATTGAAGATAATCAAGAATGTTTGCAATTTACAATTGATCCAATTACAAGATCGAGTTAGATCAGATCCAAGTTCTCAACGTGCTACAAATTAGGCCACATGAAGAGTCAGCATATTATGGGTCAAATAAATCATGGTTTAACCATATTTATTTAGAATTTTTGGAATTAATTATATAGGGAAATTCTGCTGATAATTTCAATAGAAATTCCTTTAGTTATTTTAGGAAACTAGTTATCTTTCTTGTAGGCTAAGTTAGGGTCTTTTCTTCCATCCCAAATTCTGCTATCTAGAGCCTATAAATACTGCTATTTGTAATTATTTTAGACATCTTTGAATCTATGAATATTTTAGCTTAATTGCTTTTCCTGTGAGGAAACTCCTATAACCCATTTTTCGGGAATTTCCGCCATTAATTACAAGGTTGGCTATCTTGTGATTAAATCCATCTATTTATAATATCGATTGCTTGGTTCATTGTAACCTTGAGGTTGATATTCCGCTGCCTTGAAAATTCGTTTGATCTCGTTTCTTTAATTATCATATATTGTTCCGGTCACTCAAGGCATTATTCTTGAGCATCGTATCAGTTGGTATCAGAGCCGCATTTTCGATTCAGTTTTCTAGTTATCTTTCTTTATCCAATTTGTCCCTTATTTGAATTCTGAAAAAAAAACCACAAAAAACTCTGCTTGTTTGTTCTTCAATTCCTAGCCGTCTTCCTTATTTGCTTTCTTTTTGTTCTTCAAACCCTAGCCGTTGTCATCTATTCTTCAAAATCTGGTGCAGTTTTGAAAAGAAATAACACAAAAAAAATTTGGTTTGTTAGTTCTTGAAATTCTAGTCGTCTTCCTTATTTGCTTTCTTTTGTTCTTCAAAACCTAGCCATCATCTATTCTTCAAAATCTAGTACAGCTTTGAAAAAAAAATCCCCAAAAAAGATCTTATTCATTGAGTGTTATAAAACTTTATTTCAGCCATATGTTGAAATTTTGGAATGAATATTTTCTAGTCCTGAGTACTTTTGATTGGTTGATTATGATTTCAAGATTTTCTGATGAGCCTAGAATCTTATTCATTTCTTTAAATTCACCTTTGTACTTTCCTAAGATCTTTTTTGCTGATGATGGTTGCAAACTTTCATACAAATTTCACATCATGATTGGAAAATTCATTGCATTTGCATTAGTAAGATTTCTGTGCATTTCTCGTCGAAGATTTGAGATTAGTTTCTGTGGAGATATTTTGATTTATAACAATCATTTGCGTGATCATTTTGGTGATATTTTGATTAGTTGCAGGGAATTGCATTATTCATTTCATGAGCTGAGATATTTGTTTGATTTACAATATTTCACTTTTAGATGTTAAGGATTCATTTTATTTCGTGGAAACTAGTATTTTTAGCTTGGAACCACTTGACAACCTGCATATTGAATTCCTAGCTCTTTGGAATGTATTGCACACTTTATTTGATAGAATCCTTATGAGCAAAGGAAGGTCTCCGAAGTTTTACAATTTGTTTCTTAAAATACCATCGTCACATGGGCATAAGATATTTCATCCAGGTGAGTATGAGAGTCACATTACTTTTTATATTACTTATGTTGTTCTTTACACTTGTAGGATTTTAATAGGATGGCATGAATGAGAAATTATTACAGTTCTGATAGTACATCGTCTCATCTGACACATGAAAGGGAAATATCAATATCTCTATTATGCGTGTCTTAAATTATTTCATAAATTGATCTATATGATAGGTTATATTCTTCTTATTGTAAATGTAGATTCAAGGATGAATCCTTTTGAAGAGGAGGGAAATGATATGAATCTAAATATACTATCCTTATTGTAAATGTAGATTGGAGGACGAATCCTTTTGAAGAGGAGGGGAATGATATGAACCAGGAAATGCTTACAATTGCAACTAACAATAGAAAAATCTTCTAGCAAAGTTGGATGATCAAGATAATGTTGTGGATCTCAGACATAAGGCAATTGAAGATATTAAGAATATCTGCGATTTACAATTGATCAAATTACACAATCAAGTTGCAACAAATTCAAATTCCCAACAAGTTACAAATTAGAGCTGCATGAAGATTCAACAAAATTTGGGCAAAATAAATAATGATTTAACCTTATTTATTTGGAATTTTCAGAATTAATTTATACATGAAAATTCTATCGAGATTTGTAAGAGGAAATTGAGTTTATTATTTTACTAAATTAGTTAGGTTACTTGTGGGCTAAGTTAAGATATTTTCTTTCAGTCCAAATTCTGTTTCTATGGCCTATAAAACTGGTACTCATTGTTATTTTAGACATCTTTGAATCTAAACAATTTGGCTTAATTGCTTTTGCTGTGAGGGAACTCCTACAACCCGTTCTTCGGAAACTTCCGCCGTTAATTACAAGGTTGGCTATCTTGTGGTTAAATCCATCTATTTATAATATTGATTGCTTGGTTCATTGTAATCTTGAGGTTGATATTCTGTTGCCTTGAAAATTGATTGATCTTGTTTCTTTGATTATCATATATTGTTCCGGTCACTCAATGCATTGTTCTTGAGTATCGTATCACTCGCAATCGAGAACCTCAGTACTTGAAATGTTTTGAAATTGTCGACGAAGAACAGTCAAACTGGGATGACCTAGGCGATGATGGAGCTATAGGGAAATGCTGGTAGTGTAGGATGTGGGATTTTGAGTAGATGGCTAGAGATAATAGAGTCCATTGCGTTCAAATCCTCCACCAATCTGCCTCATCATTTGGAGATCTACAGAATAAAGAAAGAGTCATAAAAAAGTGCTTGACAATTTAAAGACTTTGTCAGTTGATTGATCGAAAGAAGACTTCGAGCAAACTTTTGAACATGCATAACATAATCAATGGAGATGTCACAATTAACAAAAACCGTGCCAAGGCCAATAACCGTAAAGAGAGAACCATCAACAACTTTAAAATTAAGAGGATTCAATAGAGATTTGAAGAATGAGAAGAAGAGGCATCGTCAGTTATGTGTGAGGAGGCACCTGAATCTACAATCCAGACATATTAAGAATTAGTAGAGAGGACAAGAGTACTTGAATGATGCATTACAACAGCACCAATTGACAACCGTTTTATCGCTGCTTTCCCTAAACTTTCTCCCCCCGAAAAGACCTAAAGCGAGAGAGCACTTCAACAAAATGGCTTTTTCCAAAACCATTTCTTGCTTTCCGCTTTCACTAGTCTCACCCCGATCGATCCATCCCTGAATGCGCTCCTTCCTTGAGTGATCCTTTCTCGCTTGGCTGCCATTGGTTCTCCTCTCTCTCAAAAGGATATGATCGTGCAAGCTCTTAATGGGCTTACCCCCATACCTAGAGGAGCCGTATGAGGCTTTCGTTACTATGGCAATCCTTCTATCTGGAACAATCGAGGGCACCCATTGATGAAAAGGGGCTGGGGAAAGCTTGAACCCAATTCCTACAGTGATAGATATAAGCGCAATTGATCCAGTCAATGCTGGTTTCTCAAAAAGGGACTTCAAAAAAGGGTTCTCTGAAACGTTTTAAGCGGAAGCAGCATTCTACAACGCACTAGAACGCCCTTGTTGACGATCCTTTACTCCGACAGCATCTAGGGTTCCTCGAACAATGTGATATCTCACACCGGGTAAATCCTTAACCCTTCCTCCTCTTACTAATACTACAGAATGTTCATGTAAATTATGGCCAATACCAGGTATATAAGCAGTGATTTCAAATCCAGAGGTTAATCGTACTATGGCAACTTTACGAGGAATTCTATCTCACTCTCCCATCTCCCCAAGGGAGGCTCGACTGTGGCACAATTAGTTCAAATTCTTCCAGAAGCGAATGCTTTGGAATATTCCATTCGATTGAGTGATAGACAGAGAAGAAGGAGATCATATTGTTCTTTTGATATTAGAATATCCTACTCATTAGTAGTGACAGCATGAACCTTTGAGTGATCAGCAAGATATCCAAATTTTTCCCAGCAATTCAGATTGATGATTGGATCGATGACAATGGTGACAAAGAATTTACCACGTCCTCCAGAGTCGTTCCCTTGTCCACATCCATATCCTTTGCCTTTGTCAAGAAAAAATCATCTTCCTCTTCCACATGTAGCAAGTGTAGATGAATTCGTATGAGAAATCATCAATACGAGAGAGCGAGCATAGATTTCTTTAGGGATCGAAATAGTTTTTTGTGTCATCAACTCATCCTTGACTGATTTATATTCGAGACCAAGTCTAGAGAGAAATTGAATGGATCTAATTTGATCACGTTGTTCTGCCAACACTTTGATATCCGTAGAAAGAGGCTGATAGATATCCTGCTCATTTCAGAGGTTAGTCAATGTCCCAAAATAATTTGCTAACAACTGATTATTTTTATTGCATAATTGGATTTCTTCAAGTACCTTGTGAAGGCAAAATATATTGCTTTTATGAGAGTGAAGTTTTTGAAGTACCTCTCACATAGTCTTAGCTGACTTATCAGCCTATTTAGCAACAGATTCGGCTATACTATTGAGCAGGACAGAGATGACCCAATCATTGTTAGCGTCCCAATCATCTGTATGTTCTTCAGATTTGATGAGAATATGTTTCTTTCTGTAGGACCCTACATAGCGCTCAAATGTCATGGAACAGAGGAGATAATTGGTACCATCAAGTTTGATATTGATACTGAGGGTAGATTTAACACCACAGTTGCTAGATTCAGCTTTCTGATTGGGCATGGAAGAGCACGACGGTTTCCACAAAGAAAAAAGTCAAGCTCCGATCTTGAGAACTATGAACATAATGCAGTAAGGGAAGTATGAAAAAGAGGCAGAAATGAGGAAATAAGAAGGATGAGGAGGAAGGGGAGAAGAACAATGATACTGCTCTGACACAATATTGAGAAACATGTTCTCTTATTATTCACCAAACACTAGTGCCTCCTATTTATAATTAAGGTAGACAATATAAGAAGGGAGAATATACTAAAATATTACTCTAGAAAATCAGGAATATTATCTTAAAATATATAAGATATTATTCCAAGAAATCTAGGATACTAATCCTAAATAATATTACAAAAATGTGCAAAGATAGGAAAAAATATGCAAACATATCTCAACAATTTTGATGATTATAATTACGGTTACACTACCCCCATGCTTTTTTATTGTTACTATTTACCCATTGGTTTATTATTCACCTATTGGGCTACGAAGCTCATAGGTTATTATTTCTCCTGCATTGATCGTAATTAGAGTAATAAAGAATGAACTCAAGCGACTGACAGTGTTCGTGATGGTGATGTGCACATGAAGTAATTTTAAGACATTGTCATCATCTCTTTACTTTAGACTTCCGCTTTAACTATTGATGATTATTAGTACTATGAATTATATTAGATATCTCATTAGACTTCGCATTATTATCATTTTGCATTGACGTCTTACTAAATCTTCCGCTTGTATAATGTTCTGGTCAAAGAATCAGTCTAAGTCAACATTTTAGTCAGAGCATAGTGTTATTAGTAGCTAACGCTCAAGTCGGGTCTTGCCACGTGGCAAGGACAATTTGAGGGCTACACATTTAGAATACAATTTTGAATTAAAAAAATACAAGGATAAAAATAAAATTATAGCATCCAATTATAGTATCTTAAACAAGTTGTAAGAGCAGCTAACACATCAAACATATTCGAACTGCTAAAAGAAAGCATTAAAATTTATCCAACAATGATAAGTTCGAACTTCTCAAATTACTTGACATCTTGAAGATAGACTATGAAAGCACACTACTGAAAGATAAGAGAATATAATCAATTTTTTCTCATCATCAAAAGGAGATGTTAAAAAATGGAAAGGAAAGGAACTCAAAAACATGTGAAACACTATCAAAGTGAATACATATTTATTTCGATGAATATTGCCAAACAAATAAAAGAATAAGGTTAACTAGACGAAAGCGCATTTTATATGAAACCATCTTGAAATTCGTAAACAATTCCATCAAAATGAAGAAATACATATATTCTCACCGCTTTCATCTTTTACCATTTCTTTTATTTTTTTTTATAATTTACCCATATATTATTATATTATTTTTATAATAATAATTATTATTAAATCCCAAGTATTTATAATAAAATATAATATATTTAAATTTTATTTCTATCGAACGGTCCCAAGTCTGAATAAAGGAGGAGGGTTGTGTTAGGCCCCGACAGCCAGCGTAAAATCCTGTCGAATCTTATGAACATGGATCAACGAATTTACTGAGCGGAATGGCGTCGTATGATCCATGTAGCCGACCCCACCTAGTGGGATAAGGTTTTGTTGTTGTTGTTGTTGTTATTTCTATCGAACCAAACAGTGCAGAAGAAGAATGATAATTCTTTGGAATAAAATTTCTTATTCTCAAACGAGGCCTAAAGGAGAATACTTGCATCTACTACCTCTAAACCCAGCTTACAATCCCCTACCTCCTTAAGGGATACCTAGAAAGAAAAAGAAAACCCAAAATGGAAGAACTCATACAACAGTGAACCGCTGCACCAAAAAATATGCCTGCTAAATAGAAGGCATCATATCGCAGCTTAAAGCCCTCTGAAACGTGAATCTCAGTTCCCATTGCATTCCAAACCTTTCAAGGTAGATGAATAATGGTCAATGAATGGGGTTAAACAGTTCAATGATGAGTTTAAGAAGTAATGCCATTCGCTAGCACCCTTTTCTCCGCTACAGCATCCAACCCACTCTCCTCACTTAGCACTTTTTCTCCAAAAACACACTGTGCAGGGTCCTTTGAATCTATAATAGCTTTATCTTCAAGAGGCACTTGCAATCTGGATTTTAAACTCGCACCATGTTTATCCTTCCCTTCATCTACAAGCCTTCCATCTACAACCTAGAATTATAAGAAAATAAGTTTGCATATCAAAGTGCCACTCCAGTCGAAATAACTAGTGACAAGGAACAAAACAACAAATAGAAAAATACCACATTATTGCCCTTGACAAAAGAGAACAAAAAACTCCACAGGCCACTCAAGAAAACCAATAAAATCTACTATGGAAGAGTTAGTTAAATCACAACAAATTTGAAAATAGATATGCTGGAACAGTAAGAGAAGTGGTTGCACCTTTTTCTGAAGATATTGTTGTTTTGTTCTTTTTTCCTGCATCACCTTTTGGCGAACCTCATAAAAACTAAAGTCATCCAAGATGGATGTTCTATTGACATGCTCCTTCAAAAGTTTAAGCACTTGATGACCTTGCTCAAGGTTCACCTGCGATTTGTACATGGATTATATAACCCAGCATTTACTCAAATTCAGAAAGTAATGAAGCCATCCTTATTCCTTACCTCCTGAGTATCTCTACTGTTGGTCACTGGCTTGTTATCATTGTTCTCTAAAGTGATGTGCTTCAGAACATTGTTGGGAACATCCTTTACAATATGCCACTTGACAGGGAAGCAGCCAGTCCACTTGTCCTGTTGCCAGTACTCCACAGTTTTGTTGAAATCAACTGGGCCAATCATTTCTGCAACACCAACAAATTGGCCACTCGTGTTGACCTACAAATTTCCGAAATTGAAGTTAAGATTGGTCACAGTAAAAGCATAAAATAAATAACTACTAGTCATTTCGAGAATGGAAACCCTATGCTTACAGAGAAAAATAGGAAAACTGGGCATCTAACAGTCTTCTCACTGGCTTCATGGTAGGCAGCATCAAGTTTCTTATTCCCATTAGGAGTGCTAGCCCAGACATTGTACTTAATACTCTTGTGAATATCATCCTCACTGTATGACTTGATGACAAAGAACTTAGCATCCAGGTATGCCTCAGGGAAGTCTGGTTTGTTGTACTGATCCCTGTCAGCTATGACAAAAGACTTATGAACACTAGAAACTGCTGGAAGGGGCTGTCCTTTTACAGCAAGAGTAACAGTTTGACCCACACCCTTTTGGTTCTTGAAACGACCAGCCCTCGGACCTCTGTTGAGCTCACTCAGTCCATCCAAATTTTCATTACCAAAGCCATAAAATGCATTTCCCCGATGATCCCTCGGCTTATACTTGTTATCAAGAGCAATACCCCACTGGACATTCAAAGCATTTGATCCAAAGCTAAAACTACCGCTAAATGCATTGGTATTCTGGCCATACATTTGGTTATTACCATGGATATTGTTCATGATTCCAGTACTTGTCATCCCCATTCCAGATGTTGGTATGGGAGCATGACTGCCCTGAAAATTGGAGTACAAAAAATAAAAGAAAAGCAAGTTATGCACCATAGCTTAGAAAACACAAGAGACAAATCAAACAAAAAAGGTAAGCAGGAAAACTAAATCCAAGAAAATAATAAAAAAACAGAAAGCTCTTGTCCATGTTGAACTTCATGAACTTATCACTTCTGCCTTTGGGAAAAGGATGTAAATTAGCAAAACAAATAGAAACGATCAGCATACGAAAACATGCACAAGAATTTCCAAAGACAATAGAGGCCTAGAACAAAAATATAAGTGAAAGAAGAGATTGCTTATGACATAGAGGATTAATTTCATACCATGATCCGTGAAAGGGGGCGGAGATTTTGATTTCTTCTTGTTGTACTGTTGTTAACACGTCCAACAGTAGAAGACACAGAATTCAGTGAAGCAGGTCTCTGTGGCACATCAGGAAACATGTGTCCATCAAACCATGGAACAGTTGTCCACATGCCCTCAAAACCAAATCTGGGATCCTGATAGCCAGAAGAAGGAAGCCCACCAGGTAAAGCTCCTCTGTCAAATGTGCCATTAGAAATTGAAGACAAACTATGTTGACTTTGCTTAGGTTTTGTTGAAACATTGTTCCCATCCGAATTTGTCTTGGTTGCTGTATTTGCATTAGATTTGGTTGAGTCCACAGAAACAGGCGGCTGGTCAGCAGTAAGAGAGGTCAAAATACCACCCTTTGAGCTAGGAGTTTGATTTATAAATGGAGTACTAGTAGGGTTTGAGGTCTGATAATACGGGGCAGAAAATTGGTAATGTTGAGGGCCATGTAACTGACCATCATGCCCCATGGCTGGAACAGGGGATCCAGGAGAAGGGTATGGACCATATGATGCATAACCATATGGATGGCGATACATGTCCTCATAAAATCCCTGTAAAGATCAGCACATTGTATAATGTTATTCTAAATGCTCAGTAATAGTAATTCCTCATACTTTAGAATTCAGAAATGCAGGGAAAATCACAAGATAATATATTAATTCATTAATCAAAATAATAGAGGCATCAACTAAGAATCAACAAACTAAGCTTACAGGGAACATCTCCACTCCCTCAGGATTAACATATCTCGCGTAGTCCTCCCACTCACTTAACATGACATCATAACCTGAGAAACAAATATGTCACCTTGTAATCCTTTGAAAATATGCACAATAGAAAATAATGCAAAAAGGAAAAAAAGAAATTCACGCGACAACTCCTGAATGAATTGCAAAAATAATTACTATGGTAGAAAAAGCAAATATCTGAGCTAAACATATATGTATGTACTTGCAAAACAAGCCTTAAAAGGTTCAACAGAACACCCAACATGACAATAGATATAGCATGACAGGAATAGAATTTTACCTCCATAATAGTAGGTTGACGATGGATACCCATTTGGTAAATAGCACATGTTGCCATCTGCGTACTCCTTAAGTATTGGAGTTAAAGACCTGTCTAGAGGAACAATCGAATTGTTCATTGTCTCCGCGCCATTTGCTGTGGTTTGCTGTGCTCCTGAATTCTGTTAATTGAACTCATACAGAATTAGCATCTGTATTGTCTCAAATTCGCAACTATAGAATATGAACATCAACCTCAAACCCTTGGTAGACATGCCAGGTACTGAAAATCCAGAGATCAGGAAAAACAAATAATATTTCCCGCAAGAAAGTACCTTCTTTGTGGCCTCCGGAGCATCATTAGTCTTGTTCTTAGGTTCTAATGACAGCTTCTGCAGCAACTCTTTGGTTTCTATAGCAAAAGGAGATACAGGATAAAGGCGAGCCCTTTAACATAGGCTAATGTCCTTAGAATCTAATCAAGAATTAATGCTTAAGCGCAAGACGGACCATTCTACGCAAAAGTAATAAAACTCTAGACGAGAGTCCTAATACAAAATAAAGACCTTTTTTTGCTTCATAAGCTCCACAATATCACAAGATAGATCAGACTAAAATAAATGATGGAAGAAACACAGAAACGAAACTGACGAAATATCTTGATATCATTGCAAAACACCAGATCTGAATATTAAAGCCCTATTAAAAATCCCCTCCCCACAAATCGACACAATGAAAAACCAAGAACAGTAAGCGCGCCAAAGACTGCGGCGCAGCTCTCAAACATCCAAAGCCAACAGAGATCCAGCGACGAAAAGACTCCTCGTCAAAAAGACCCGCCCCCGAAACAAATATATCAGAAACGAAGCCGAAAGCACAAGAGAACCGAAGCATACGGTCGGCAGGAGGGGCGACGGCGGCCATGGCGGGCTCCGGCAACTTCGGGGAGGCTGGCGACGGCGAGGGAACCCGAGGACGAATCCTTGGCGGCGGTTTTGGAATAGAGAGACCAAAAGGGTGGAGATGAGCGAAGGAAAAACCCTAGGAAGGAGGAGGGAGGGAGTGGGAAGAGAGGAGAGGGGAAAAAAAGCGCGCCGCCACGAGAAGGAAAAAAATTAAATGAAAAGAAAAACGACGAAGATAGAAGGTTTTTGGCTTGGGGTCGTTGAAAAATATATTTATTACGACTAATAATATCTACCATTTTACAAATTTTTCAAAAAAAATTAAGGGTGTTTATATATTAAAAAATAAAATAAAATATATTTAAAATTGTGTAGCACGTCTTTTTTTATTTTACAAAATAAAACAAAACAAATTATGCACCTCCGGAGAAAGGGAGGGATTTAATTTCCATGCTACCAACTTAAAGTGCTACCAACATCTGAGTGCCCGATCCTTCATCCACGGTCTACAAATGTTGATCATTTTCGATCGTCCGATCCTTGATCGATGGCTGAGATTACCTTTTTTTCTTTCAATGACTTCGGGCGCGGCCCTCCGCTCTCTTTCTCTTCTTTGTCTCGCGAGCGCAGCTGTCTCTTTCTCTTCTTCGTCCGCGCAGCAGCTCCGTGCTCTCGTCGTGCACTCGAGCCGTCCGCCTCCGCCATCGACAATCGTCGTGCTCTCGGCCCGCCTCCGCCGCTCTCTCGTCCTCATCCGCACTGTTGCCTTCCGCCCTCTCGCCGAGATCGGCCGCATCCGACGCGCGATTCGGTCATATCCGCCCGGATATGCGATCATCTTCGTCGGGATGACGTCTACGAGTTCTCCGACCACTCTCTAGCCCCCCTCCGTCGTCGTCTCGCCCCTCCACCACCGCTCTCGCCCTCGCCGCTGCTCTCTTGCCCCTCTCCGCTGCCATCTCGCCCCTCCGTCGCCGCTCTCTCGCCCCCTCCGTCGACTCGCCCCGCCGCCGCCGCTCTCTCGCTTTCCTCCGTCGCCGTTGATGTGAATATTGCGGAGAAAAATGTAATTTACTAAATTATGATAAAAAAACTCCTCACTTCACTCTACTGCAAGTGCACAGATCAGAGTAATTGACTCAAGTGTCGTATCCACAGTGATTTGAGAGCTAAAGACTTACTAACTAGACTAAACTAATCCTAAACTAATATAGCTAAAACAGCAATTAAGTGAAATGGAAAGGTAGGTATAGAATTAACTCTTTTTTGTGTTAAAATGATTAAGGTGGAATGAAATCTAATTACTTAACTAGAAACCTTAAGGGGATTAACAATTAATGGTAGATTCTCCTAGAAATGGGGTTCATCTAATTCACATATGAATGGATTAGAATAATTCAGCAATGCAAGTCAAATCAGATTCAACCTATGAAAGAAACTATTCTCATAGTGTATTAGAATTAAAACTAAACATCATATTCTCATATGAATATTAGCTAGGTTGATTTAGGAAGGATCTTTACTGATGTTAGGTTATTATGAAGCACAACACATGACATTTACTGATATGCTAACAATCCTCTCAGAAGTAGCACAATCAATGAAGTCTAGAAATGATATCATAATTAATTGACAATTACAATAATGGAACAATTGATTCAACTAACCACACAGAGATATAATCAGATCCAATCACTAATGCTAATATTCTTGATTTATCTCTAAACAGCAAGGAAACATATAATCAACCTCTCGGCTGCCAATGCAATGTGAGGTTCACATTAACAAAAGATAATTGGATGCATCAAACTCACAACCACAGATTGGAATCAAGGGACTTGGGACTTATCATTGCTTTTGATTCATTTCTGAACAAGAAAGAAATCATAAATCAACTTCTCAGTTGCCAATACAATCAGGATTCACAATGACAAGAACAGATTCCAAGATTTCAAAATCGTACTAACATCAGAAATAAAAATCAGAAATGTTCATCATCCATCCATAACTAAAACTAGACTACTACCCTATCCTAGAAGAGCCAAGATTTAGCTCATAGATATTAAAATCAATACAAAACAGAGGAGAAACTCAATAAAAAATATTCTGAAAATAATAGGAAGAAGAATCAGCTTGATGTTTCCTCTTGGCCCCTTCCTCTCCTTCCTTCAGCTCCAAGGTGCAGAATCCTAAAAAATGGTGGCTGCCCCCTTCCTTCCTCCTAGAATCCTTCCTTTTATATTACCTCTATTCACCCTTAGATGCAAATTAGAAGCTTCCATTCTTCTGCTTCAAGCCACTTGTCCTGGTCCCCAATTTTTCAGCAGACTCCTCACAGCTTTATGGCATCATGCAGTGTTCCCCCCCTCCTTTTCCAGCCAGATGCACACTTGAATTAGCTGCTGGATTGGAGAGAACATCAAGCATCAAACTTCTCAAATAGAAATTAAACAAATAGGAGTTAGAACAGCATATCAATCAGCTCAATTATCAAGTGTAGCATAGTATTTGCACAGAAATAATAGTATTACACAGAAATGATAATTTCATGTATATTGAATCATAATTATTCAAATATGAGCAATTCTGAACTTCTGTGCACATGAAATTGAATATAAAATGAGTGAAATCATAGCATGGTCAGCTAGTGATCAGCCATCTCCCCCCCCCCCCCCGCTCTCACCCCGTCGCCGCCCAAGGATTGTGCGGCCGCCGACCTCTCCCGCCGACTGGCCCCACCCCCTCGAAGCCCCCGATAATTAGTAAAATTTGTAATTCAAATTAATGATAATTTTGTTAATCTTGTGAAGACAGCCTAATGGAGTACTTGCACTTTGACATTAAGTGCACTTTGATATGGTTTAAGTGCACTTTGATGTGGTTCGAACTTGAACATGATTGTCGAAAGTGCGAATTCCATTTCATTTGTCGTCAAAGAATTTGTATGCACTTACATTTTGATGTGGTTTGATTCTTGTATATGTACTTGAACATGATTGTCGGGAGGATGAATTTCATTTCATTTGTCATCAAAGAATTTGTATGCACTTGCACTTGTGCACTTTGATGTGGTTTAAGTGCACTTTCATGTAGTTCGATTCTTGGATATGCCCTTGAACATGATTGTCGAAAGGGTGAATTCCATTTCATTTGTCGTCAAAGAATTTGTATGCACTTGCACTTTGATATGGTTCGATTCTTGTATACATATTTGAACATGATTGTCGAAAAGGTGAATTCCATTTCATTTGTTGTCGAAGAATTTGTATACACATGCACTTTGATGTGATTCGATTCTTGTATACGTACTTGAACGTATACGTACTTGAACATGATTGTCGAAAGGGTGAATTCCATTTCATTTGTCATCAACATATCGCACATCAAATTACAACTCAAAAAAATGTAAGCTAATCATATCGTACATGGTATTATAACTAAAAATTACAATCAAGTTACAATTAATGTTCATGTTAAACTCCAAATTGTAAATCAAATTAAAAAATTCAGTAATCTCGATTACAATCTTCGATTACTATAATCGGTGAGGGTTAGCAGCGGTTGCGACTGGGCAGCGGCGCGTGGGCGAGGCAGTCAGGCAAGGCGGTGGTCGGGCGATTGGGAAAGGCGGCGGAGGCTGCGAGTGGGCGAGGCAGCGATGGCAACGAGAGGGCGGTGGTGGGGGCGAGAGAACGGCGACGAGAGGGAGGTGAGGGAACGACGGCGGAGGGAGGATCGGCGAAAATGGTGAATTATGGTACAATCTAATGGATTGTCAAGTGAAGGAAGCAACTCTAAATTGCACTAGGACCAATGAGATCATGTCGGCTTGGTCGAGCAAGTTACTTCAACTTTCACTAAAAGAAAACTGGCGAATAGTGACACATAAGACACCCACCAATAGGGAAAGTGAGTTGGTTTTAGACCGTCGTTCAAATTTTAAGTTCAATATATATAAAAATGCTTCATATATGAATCAAAAGTTCAACATATCATGTTCTTTATTGCTAAAGCAACTCTTGATGTTTGTTAGGCCTAAATAAATAATACATATATAGAATTTCTCATCCACCAATTACGGTTGTCCATGGGTTTTAGCGTCCAATGTTAATGATTGGTCGATCTTTCTTTTTATTGGGCTCGTAATTGGCCTCTTTTGGGCCGTTCAAGCCCGGATCCGACCTTGCACAGCCGGTTCCGGTCATGATCGGCCCAACCACGGCCTCGTGGGATGGGAAACGGTTATTGCAATTGAAGAATGCCTCTCTTTCCTTTTGCGATACGAAGAGCAGGTTCAACACCCTGTGTCAATATAGCGATATGAGAGGTGGAATAAGAACAACCATCTTGTGTCAATGGGATTAAATTGGATAAAAATGAAGATGATCAAGCTATAAATAAAGAATAGTGTAGCTGTACAACTAATAAATTGCCTTACTTTATCACATCCAAACTCAACTGGTATCTAAGGGCTCTCATTTGAGAAAAGTAGGGTAAAGTTTAGGAGTACTGAAATTTACTCGACTCCTATCATATGCAACTCTCATGTCTGAGTCACCATTTTTTATTTTTAACTATCTACATGGATCCAAGTGCATGATCTTCTAAGCAAACATGTATGTTAATACTTCAAAATGGATAAAAAAAGGCAACCCTGGAGACCAGATTAAAATGTTCATATTTGTTTGGCAACAAGAATGGGTAGGAATGAACCCCTTGGTTCCGAAACTTCTCCTCAAATTCAAATAAAGAGAAACCGAAAACAAAATAAACACACGTTATTAGAAACAAAACTCTCTTCCGTTGCAAGATGTTTGCTATTTTGTGAGGATCGGCGAAAATGGTGAATTCTGGTACAATCTAATGGATTGTCAAGTGAAGGAAGCAACTCTAAACTGCACTAGGACCAATGAGATCATGTCGGCTTGGTTGAGCAAGTTACTTCAACTTTCACTAAAAGAAAATTGGCGAATAGTGACACATAAGGCACCCACCAATAGGGAACGTGAGTTGGGTTTAGACCGTCGTTCAAATTTTAAGTTCAATATATATAAAAATGATATATGAATCAAAAGTTCAACATATCATGTTCTTTATTACTAAAGCAACTCTTGATGTTTGTTAGGCCTAAATAAATAATACATATAGAGAATTTCTCATCCACCAATTACGGTTGCCCATGGGTTTTAGCGTCCAATGTTAATGATTGGTCGATCTTTCTTTTTATTGGGCTCGTAATTGGCCACTTTTGGGCCGTTCAAGCCCGGATCCGACCTTGCACGGCCGGTTCCGATCGTGATCGGCCCAACCATGACCTCTTAGGATGGGAAACGGTTATTGCAATTGAAGAATGCCTCTCTTTCCTTTTGGGATACGAAGAGCAGGTTCAACACCCGGTGTCAATATAGCGATATGAGAGGTGGAATAAGAACAACCATCTTGTGTCAATGAGATTAAATTGGATAAAAATGAAGATGGTCAAGCTATAAATAAAGATCAGTATTGCTGTATAACTAATAAATTGCCTTACTTTATCACATCCAAACTCAACTGGTACCTAAGGACTCTCATTTGAGAAAAGTAGGGTAAAGTTTAGGAGTACTGAAATTTACTCGACTCCTATCATATGCAACTCTCATGTCCGAGTCACCATTTTTTATTTTTAACTATCTACATGGATCCAAGTGCACGATCTTCTAAGCAAACATGAATGTTAATACTTCAAATGGATAAAAAAAGGCAACCCTGGAGACTAGATTAAAATGTTCAGATTTGTTTGGCAACAAGAATGGGTAGGAATGAACCCCTTGGTTCCGAAACTTCTCCTCAAATTCAAATAAAGAAAAATCGAAAACAAAATAAACACACGTTATTAGGAACAAAACTCTCTTCCATTGCAAGATGTTTGCTATTTTGTGAGGATCGGCGAAAATGGTGAATTCTGGTACAATCTAATGGATTGTCAAGTGAAGGAAGCAACTCTAAACTGCACTAGGACCAATGAGATCATGTCGGCTTGGTCGAGCAAGTTACTTCAACTTTCACTAAAAGAAAATTGGCGAATAGTGACACATAAAGCACCCACCAATAGGGAACGTGAGTTGGGTTTAGACCGTCGTTCAAATTTTAAGTTCAATATATATAAAAATGCTTCATATATGAATCAAAAGTTCAACATATCATGTTCTTTATTGCTAAAGCAACTCTTGATGTTTGTTAGGCCTAAATAAATAATACATATATAGAATTTCTCGTCCACCAATCGTGATTCCGTCTCCCCCTCCCCGCTTTCTCCACCCCAGACGTGTTGCCGCGGTTGGAACGCCACTACCGAGATGCCGCCGCCAGAATGCCCTATGACGACGCCACTGTCCCTACTTATGCACACTATATGGCATGTGAAATGCATTGGAAACTTCTAACTACTTTCTGAATGTTGGAGAGGCCCAATTCCATTATGTTCTACATATTGATATGCTTCCTAATGCATTATTAGCTCGTTTAAGTAATCCGATAGACGAACATCTCTATTGGTGGATGTGGGAATCATTATACCCAATTAACATCATCAAAAATCAACACTTTATCCAGAGAACGTGATCACTTGGATAAAGTGTTATATTACTATCGCTTATGTCCCAGTCCTGGTCAATGGGGTCAGGGTATTGGCTAATCGGCTTCGGGTCATACTTTCTTATATCATTCACCTGACACAATCTGTCTTCATGGGTTGACCATCATCGACACTTAGATCATTGCCTAGTGGTGGAGGACGAGTCGACGAGCCTTCCTATGGAAGGTGGACTTCTGTAAAGCCTATGATACTATCTTATGATCTTTGCTTTGCCATACAGTGCATGTCCATGGCTTATCGGATCGTTTGGATGAAACTTTGTATTACTACAGCTTCTATCTCGGTCCTAATCAATGGGGAGAGGTCGGACGGTTGGGTGCAGCCGTAGGGGGGAGTTCGACGAGGCTGCCCAGCCCCTATGCTCTTCGTGTTTGCGGCAAATGGCCTTGCCAGGTGTGCCTAGGCATTTTGTGCGGCTAATTTATTCAGGGTCTTTGCTTGGGGCCTCGTCCCCCTTCTCCAATATGCCAATGACACAACATTCTTTATTGAGAACTCCGACCAGGATCAACCATGCCAAGTCTTTCTTCATCCCTTTCGGCATGGTGGCAGAGGACATCGATCATTCGATGTGCAGTTGAGATTCATACTTTGACTAGTACCTTGCCGATCACTTACCTCGCTCTCTGATCGACACATTGTCTCTCATGGGTGGACCCCGATTATTGAGTGACTGGAGTACATACTTCATGAATGGAGCTCTCGCCTTCTCTCACGAGTAGGCCAACTTATCTACTCTCTCGGCGCCCCCAATCTATTATATGTCAATCCTTCGGATGCAGGTATGTAGACACATAGACTCTCTAAGGAGCGAATTCTTCTGGCAGGTGATTCGACTAGATCGATAGGTGGTCCACTTGGTTGCTTGGGACATATTTGCAGATCTACTTCATAGGGTGGGTTGGGGGCTCGTGACCTTCGCTACATCACTCCTCGCTCGTTGGCTAGTGCAGATCATGGGAACCGAGGACAATTTATGGAATTCGGTGTTTATCACTTGCTTGGACAGGATCTATCTTGGGAGATTCGTATCATTCTACCGCGTGGGGCTTCCTCCTTCTGGAGGGGTGTGGCATCTTTGGCCCCACGAATCCGCCCACTCTCACTCGGCTCTAGGGAGATCTTATCATTCTGGTGGCAGGAGTGGGTCATCATGGCGTATTTTTCTCATCACGGCCGTGACATGAACTGTCATGGGCGTGAGCGAGAGTTTTCCCTCGGTTGTAACTCTAGACCTGCTCACAAGCGTGACGAGGGTCATCACGACAATGTGGCATCCTAGTGCTTCACCACTTTGTTCTCTAATCAATGTTCCCCATACTCTAGTATCTTTGTAGGATACTCTTCATAGGTGAGGTCTTCCTTGTGGTTGGCTCTTCGATCACCGCCACATGGGAGCTGTCATATGTGTATTTTTGAAGCATGGACATATGGAAAACATTGTGGATTCTAGCATATGAAGGAGGCAATGCCAATCTGTATGCTCCTTCTCTCACCTTTTCCAGAATCTCAAATGGACCCTTTCTGTTGAACCTCATGACTCCTTTGGTAGGAGATACCTTCAGCAACACATGATCTCCAGTAGAATTTTTCCCGTCTCTTTTTATCAGCATAGCTTTTCTGGTGAGCTGCCATCATTTTCTCCTTTATCAAATCTACCTTCTCTACATACCTTTCTACTAGCTTAGGTCCTAATAGTGTTCCTTCAACAACTGCACTCCAACATGTTGTAGGTCTTTCATATAGTGCCTCAAATGGAGCCATCTTGATGGTGGAGTGGTAACTATTGTTGTAGGTGAACTCAACTAGAGTAAGATGATTATCCCAATTGCTTTGTCAATCTATTGCACATGCTCTGAGCATGTCTTCCAAGGTATGGATAGTTCTTTCACTCTGAGGGTGAAATGTAGTGTTGTAGTGTAACCTTATACCAAATGCATGTTGCAGCCCTCTCTAGAACCTTGCAGTGAATCTGGGTCCCTATCCGATACAATGGAAATAAGAATCCCACGTAATCGGATAATTTCATCTATATATAACTTCACCATACTTGCAACTGACTGAATTGGTGCCCCATTATGACCTTCTTGGCCGACAAAAGATAAAGTATCGACTTAATGAAATTAAATCTTCCTTTCACTCACTTGATTATGGATGGCGTAAATATATGCTTATTAAAGCAGGCATGGATAAAGCCTTCGATCGGGTCTCCTGGTCTGCGGTGACTTGTATTCTTGAACTTATGAACTACCCTTCACTATCAGCTGGATCGATCTTTGTATCCGCAACCCGTGTTTTTCCTACGTTATAAATGGATAGCCTTTCCAATATTTCCAAGCCCACCAAAGTATTCGTCAGGGCGATCCCCTTTCGTCGTACCTGTTCATCATAACATCACAAGTCTTCTCTGCTCTAATGAATTAAGCAGTTTCTAGGGGCGCTCTTATGCCCTTCCAATTGAACTCTTTCTTAATAAGTCACTTACTCTATGTTGACAATCTGCTAATTTGCCTCCGAGTCACTAAGTCTAACTGCCGGAATCTTCGGCAGGTCCTCCAGGTCTATAAGTACCTTACGAACTAGAGAACCAACCCTTTAAAATCTGGCATATTCCTGCTAGAGCGCATGTCCTCTTGTCGCAAGCAACAAATTTCCACATATCTAGACATCTAATTGCTCCTTCACTTTCCATTATCTGGGGGCCCCAATATTCTATAAGTACATTACCTCCAAGGACCAAAGTTCATTTGAACCGTATCGCCCCGTGCCTCTCTGGCTGGAGGTGCCATTTGCTCAATTAGGCGGGGAGAACTACCCTTATCGAATCCACCCTCGCATCCATGCCTACCTTCTACCTTGGCACAACCTATCTTTCTGCTAGAACTCTTGAGTCTCTGGAAAAGCTATTTCGATCATTCTTGTGGGAATCATCTGGTAACTGACGATGATCCCACCTCATTAGATGGTCAACCATCCTCCTACCCCGGGACCAGGGCGGTTTGGCAATACGCAATGTTAAATTGAACCGTTGTTCGCTAATTGCTCGTCTTATCCTCAGCCTATTAAACCATGGTGATTCCCCTTGGAATAACCTGATCTACGCCAAATATCCTTCTTTGAGTTTATGGAACCCCCAAAGTCGCTCTGGTACTGCCTGGTCATGGAGACTAATCCTTGACACTATCCCCGACATCCGTCCCGGTCTAATGAAATCAATTGGCTTTGGGTCCACCACTTCCGTGCTCTATGACATCTTCCCTATTCCGCTATCTCGCCTTCCGACATATCTTAACATGGATATTGATATCATCTCGTTAAATGTGTTTGACCTAATTACTGACTTCAGGTGGAATACCCCTTTTCTATCCTCGATTTTTGAGCAAAATCTTTGTGATATTATTTGTGGCATTTACATTACGCGCTCTGCTTGTGATGATGCGTGAGTTTGGGCGACTAACAAAAATGGGCTCCCCTCTACTAAGGCGGTGTACAATTCCATGAGTAGGCAGGCTTTGCCGACACGTCCGACTAGAGGTCCATCTTGGACCAAAATTTGGCGCATTCAGATTCCCCCAAAAATACACTTTTTGCTATGGAAAATCCTCCATGACCGCCTACCAACCCTTGACCTCAAACACAATTCAGATCCAGCATGCTCCCTTTATGGTCTTGCTCTTGAAACCGTTACCCATCTATTTTTCTCATGCCCAGTAGTACATCGTCTCAGGGATCTTTTTCAACAAAAGCTACATTTCACTTTTCAGTACTTCATCTCTTGGCCATCTGGTTCCTGTATCGAGGAGGGAGCCGGCTTGGATCAGTCTTGTATTAAATTACAATCCATCTTTACTTTCTATCTTTGGGGGATTTGGAACCTATGGAATGACATTCACTTTAGGTCCAAGTGTAGCCATCGACGTGATTTGGGAGAAGGCTCTCACTTGTTTTCATGAACTTGACACATTGCATACCCACGCCCCTGAGGCAACTCGCCCCCAAGATCCCTTTCGGATCCGGTGGGAGCCCCCACCCCAGAATTGGGCAATGTTTAATTCTGATGGTTCTTTCACTCTAGTCGGTGGACCTAGGGGATATGGTTTCTTACTACGTTCAAACACTGGCTCTTTCTGTTTGCAGGAGCTGGGCGCTGTAGTTTTCAGTCGGCTTAACACTCTGAGGTTTTGGGCTCTCCTTTTGGGTCTTAGGCAATGTCAGTTTCACAATTTCTCATGCATTTGCGTCAGAACAGACTCGCAGCTCCTTGTCTACATCATTACTATGCACCAGTCTTGTCCATGGCGCCTTCGTGGCGTGATTGTGGACATTAGAACCTGCCTCCGCAATTTGGCCCCGTCAAAGATAACTTTTTGCCCCCGCGCTAAGAATGCAGTTGGGGATTTTCTTGCAAATTTTGGCCGCCAACATGGCAAGTATTTTTGGGGTGATCCAGGACTCGCCCAGCTTTTGTGTAATGAAACTTTAAGTTCAACGTAATGAAAATTTTATTTTCCAAAAAAAAGGAGTGGGAACAAATGTGTATGTGGATGATATCTTCCTCACTAGTAAAGATTCCTTCATGCTTAATGAAATAAAAGAAAATTTTAGCTAGCAATTTCAAAATGATAGATATGGGAGAAACATCTTATGTACTAAGCATTCAAATTGTTAGAGACATAAAAAACTTTGACATTAAACCATGAGTACTGCAATAACAAAGAACTATGAATATTAATCATATTTTTATCTCATGTTCTTGTATGATTGTAAATTATTTTCAATATTTATTTGTGATAACTGTATTTTATATTATGTTAAATTCTATTTTGGTACTCATTTTAAATTATTCATCATTTTATTTATTATTTAACTTTTTTATTTAGGCAAGAATAGTAGTTTATTAATTATGAAAAATATTTATAGGTAATATAATAAAATAACCTCCATTAAATGATAAATTATATTATTCTTTTCATTTTTATCCAAATGAATTATAATCATGATCAAACTTTTCAAATATCTTATGAAATTCTAAAATATAATTAAAATATCCGAAAAATAATAGTAGATTAATGGGTAGAATAACAACAATTATACGGGTCTATCATTTTAAGCAAAAGAAGATGACACATAAGATAAAGAGAATGATGGAACAACCACCGATTATCATGTATCCACAGATTAAAATATAGCATTTACAACAAAACAAAAACTTTGAAATAAGAAATATTAGGCTTCTTTCCATATAAAACTTCAAAGCACGTTTTCTTCGCAAGAAGCCTAAGTAAAATTCTATTCAAAACATAGAATGATGTGTTCATGGCCTCCGTACAAAAATACTTTCGCAATTTATTTTCATCTAATATTGTTCTAGCCATTTCTTGTATAGTTCAATTCTTTTTTCCTACCATTCTATTTTGTTGAGATGTCCCATTAGTAGAGAAGTTATGGATAATTCAATTTTCTTCACAAAATAATTCAAATTTGTTATTTTCAAATTCTCCTCCATGATCCTTCTAATTTTTGAAATTTTTTGTTCAAGTTTATTTTGGATTCTTTTAGTAAAATTGGAAAACATGTTGATAGTTTCATCTTTACTAGTAAGAAATATAGTCCAAGTAAAGTGAGAGAAACTATCAACAATCACAAAGACATATCTTTTTCCTCCTAAATTTACTACATCTATAGGTTAAAATAAATTAGGATGTAAAAGTTGAAAAGACCTATATGTACTAATAATTCCTTTTAATTTAAAAGAACTCTTGGTTTATTTGTCTTTTAAACATGAATCACAAATATTATTTTTCTCAAATTTAACATTAGGCAAACCTCTAACTAATTCATGATTTGAGAGTTTGTTCAATAATTTATAGTTTGCATGTCTCAATCTCTTATGCCACAAATTTATATCATCATGTATCACTAAAGAATTTTTCATTTTTCAAGTTATTAAAATCAATTTTGTATATATTATTGTATTTAAAACTTATATGTAGAAGTTCCTTATTTTCTTCTAGAATCAAACATGTCTTTTTAAATTTGACTAAATAATTTTTATCACATAGTTGACTTATGCTAATTAAGTTGTGTTTTAAATTCTCAACTACCCAAATATTTTCCAAGTATACTTTGTCATTCTTACCGACATTACCTATACTGATTACTCTTCCCTTGCTATTATCTCCAAAATTGACTTTTCCTTCATTTTTCTTTTCCAAAGTAATGAAATTTTATGGATCGCCGATCATATGTCTTGAGCATCCACTATCCAAGTACCATTTATCTTCGTTATACTTTGGAGATTCCTATAAGAAAGAAATTGAGATTCTCATCGTTTTGGTACCCACATTTGTTTGGGTCCATTTTAGTTAGAGATGGTACTTATTTGAACCCAAATTTTCTTCATACCATTATTTATTCCCTTTCTAATTTTGCGTTCATAAGAGTAATGTCCTTCATAACCACAATGAAAACAAGTAATATGTGACTTTGCATAATGAGTTTGTGATATTGTAACAAATAGAATCCTTTTATCCCTTTTAGTATCAAATAAGTTAAAACCAAGTCCATTTTTATTAAAAGGTCTTCTTTGTTTTGATAACATTATATCTAGCATTTTTTCACCATTTGCAAAATTTTCTAGTTCACTTTTCAAAGTATGGTTTTCATTTTTCAAAGATTCAAAATACAATCACCAATGAGGAAGATGTGGGCACTACACCCATCCACATCTCCTCTCCTATGCCAGCGATAGAGGGGGAATCATCCCCTCTTCTCGTCGGCGAGCGGCATCACCATTTTTTATTTTTCATTATTACACTATTTTTTTGTATTAATTTTATTCTTTTATGATGTGCCATTTAAGCGAAAAACCTAATAAATCAAGCAGTTAAAAGAATAGTTAGTGAAATAAGTTAAAAGTAGGAGCATGATTGATGATAGAGTAAAAAAAGTGGATAAAGCTACAATTACGAAATTTTACTCTATTATAAGTTGATGACACCTTGAAACGTCAGAGTGATCTCATGCATATGAATAAAACATTGTCATTGCAAAATTGATGACCTTACTCTTTGAAATCCCAAACCAAAAATGTCATGTAGATGGAATCACGATGGAGAGGGACTCCAAGTTAGCTCGAGGATAGGTTAGCTTGGGGAGTTTATTTAGAGTTAAATTTGGAGTTCACTAGGATATTTTCAAAGTACAAGTGTTTCTAGATCCAAAAAGTATAAGTTGTTTCTTAGATTTGCTATGCTCTAGAGGCAAAAGCAAACAAAAATCATGGATTAGGTGAGGTTAAATCTGGTCCAATTTAAAAAGTGGATGTTGCGAATAGAACACCGAGAATCGATGAATAATCAAAACAACGAAAGAAAGAGAAGATGAACACAGAGATTTAACGTGGTAAAACTCTCTTGATTAATGTGAACAAGAGAGAAACATCCACGGGCAAAGGAGGCCGCCGTCAAAAATTTATTCTATGAGCCAAAAGAGAATGTACATCATATAAAATCCTAACCCTCATATATAAACGCCACTGATTCTCATTTTTCCTCCTTTTTCATTTTTTCTTTCATAATTTTGGGTACATGGTACATAATTCAAGGCACATCAATAAATCTCCACCTTGACTTTAATTTCACAAAACTCCCAAAAATAAAATGCTCAACACCTTTGCCGAATGGCCCACGAGGGCCTAGCTTGATCTTTGCGTAACGCCCGTCAAGTCTGAACAATAGTCAAACTTGGCAACAGGTAAACTCTTTATCATCATATCTGCTGGATTGTCATGTGTGCTAATCTTCTGAACTTGAACATCTTGCTTTTCCACAATATCTCGAACAAAATGATATCTCACATCTATATGCTTTGTTCTTTCATTATGCATTTGATCTTTTGTAAGATGTATTGCACTCTGACTATCACAATATATGGCAGTAGCTTCCTTTTTCATAGTGAGCTCTCCAACTAATCCTCTCAACTAGATAGCTTCTTTCACAACTTCAGTGATGGCCATGTATTCAGCTTCAGTAGTGGATAATGCTATTGTATCCTGCAAAATAGCTTTCCAACTCACAGCACAATCAGTAATAATAAAGACATAACCAGTTAGGGACCTTCTTCTATCAAGATCTCCTGCAAAATCTGATTCAACATAGCCAACCAGTCCAGCTGAATTTCTATCAAATTCCAAGCATACATCAGAAGTACCTCTTAAATATCTCAGTATCCACTTAACAGCTTCCCAGTGCTTCTTTCCTGGATTAGACATATATCTACTAACAACACTGACAACATGAGATATATCTGGACGAGTGCAAACCATTGCATACATAATGCTACCAACTGCACTACAGTAAGAAACTTTTGACATATACCTTTTGTCTTCATCAGATTGAGGTGAACATGAAGCTGAGAGTTTAAAGTGTGCTGCAATCGGTGTACTGACAGCCTTAGCATTCTGCATTCCAAAACGCTCCAAGACTTTTTCAATATATTTTTGCTAAGACAGAAATAGTCTTCCTGAACTTCTATCTCTAGAAATTTCCATTCCCAAAATCTTCTTTGCTGCTCCAAGATCCTTCATCTCAAATTCAGAACTTAACTTATTTTTCAAAATATTAATTTCAGATATATCTTTCGCTGCAATTAACATATCATCAACATAGAGCAACAAATAGATGAATGAACCATCGGCAAGTTGATTCAAATAAACACAACTATCATATTTTCTTCTAGCAAAACCAATACTCAACATGAATGAATCAAACCTTTTATACCACTGCCGAGGGGATTGTTTAAGTCCATACAAGGACTTCTTCAGATGGCAAACTTGATCTTCTCTACCTTCAACATGAAAACCCTCTGGCTGCTCCATATATATATCTTCTTCTAGATCGCCATGTAAGAATGCAGTCTTAACATCTATTGCTCAAGTTCAAGATTCTGCAAAGCAACAATAGTAAGCAAAGTACGAATAGAAGTATGTTGAACTCTTTAGGTATAAGTTGTTCTTTAGGTTTGATATGCTTCAGAGGCAAAAAGTAAGAAATAATCATGGATCAAGTCACCGACCCGACCCATGAGTAATAATGGAGAGGTAATTGCCTTAAAATTTTTTATTGAAGGCTTTGCACACGATCACCGTCAGAAACATGCTTTTTTCTTACCAAATTTCATGGAATGATAGAGTTCTTGGACAATCATAAATATTGTCCTAGATAAGAGTTGTTAAGGTGGGTTTCAACCTATTAGCCACATTGCATACAAGTAATTTGTCGATAGTGTCACATGTTTAAGTTATTACTCTTAGAAATAAAGGTAAGAGGGATTTGCGCCAATTGGTTGGCATGTTTGGGGTTTGAAAGAAGTTTAAGATTTCTTGGGTGACCTTTGGGCCAACAATATTCCAGTAGTTTATGTGGAATTCTATTGTGAAACTGTCGGGCACCGAGGTATAGTTCTTATAACTCCACAAAATGTTGTAGATTGTGTTTGGATATGTTATTGATCTTTCGTTATTGCAAGATTGATTCTTTGTGTGATCATTGTGAACATGTGCAAGAAAAGATGTGTTTTTGTTTTCATGTTTTTAGTCAATTTATTTGGGACTTGCTTCGTCATTTGAGACTAATATGCTTGAAATAAATTCCATAGATATTATAGGAACTATTCCAATGGGTTATTTTTCTGGATTGTTCTTAAGAATTTTTTGATAGCAAAGTATATTTGGATGTGTGAGTTCTCGATCTAAACATGAGTCACGAAGTTTTGATAATCAAATAAGTAGTGTTCATTGTAGCCCACCTATGGGGATTCTCGATAATATGTACATGAATACTATGTGTCATTATTGTTAATGCGATGTTAAGTTTTTCTTAAAAAAAGGTAGCGTTCATTGTAAAAAGAATGCAATTTATATTTGGTAGGATTAACAAAATTTTGGGATTGATGTAATGCCCCAAATTGCCCTTGCCACGTGGTAAGATCTAACTTGAGGATCGCTACTTAATTAAAACTTTGACTTTGGCCGGTCCTTTGATCCGAATAAAATAAAACAGGAAGACTTAAAAATAACATCAATAAAATAACAGTAAAAATAGTTATCTTTTTATAATTCAAAAATAACTATGACATCACTAAATATCAAAATAGTGTGGAAGCCTAATAACATGTACTCAAAGTATCTAAAACAGTGGAATAGAAATAACACTAAGACACCACACATGCACTGGACCATCACGAACGTCGTCAACTGCAGCTCATCCTTGATTATCATCGTTACTTGTTGGATCAATGCAGGGGAAACAATAACCCGTGAGCTTCACATACCAATAGATGGATAATAAATCAGTGAATAAACATTAGCAATATATAAGCATGGAACAAATCATAAGATAATCAAAGAGAATATAATTGATGTCATGCTATATCAAAATCAATAGAGAAGATCAATGTTGTGCTCTGGATAAGATCAATCAATTCAATGCTCTGAGTAAGATCAATGTGCCATGAAAGACGAATCAATACTTTGGATCAATGTCATCTATGCAATGTTATTAGTGAGCATTTTGATTACAGTGAGGTGCCGTGTACTTCACGAGGCTAGTGATTGTGTACACATCATGACAAATCATCCTCGCTATAGGGTAGGATATCCTCTTTCATCACAGGATGGGGAGAAATCATGAACGGAGACAAGGGCGAGCCAGTGCCTCAGCAATATGATGAAAACAATGCCATGAGCTCCCATTAATTCGTAACATAGACACACAAACTTTGATCTTTATTAATTAATTAGGTTTTCATCTTCACCCAGATTGGGACTTCAGATCATGCAAATGCAATGCTATACTATAAGTCAACATCTCAGATAAATCAGGCATAACAGATATCATGAATCAACATCTAAATAATAACAAAAGTAAATCACATCACATTTTTACGTCTCAGTAGAACTCGGACAGGGTTGGGTCTGACCCAAGCCAGGTTCTTCAGTGGGAGATTTCTCGGCCCAATATGGGCTGAGTAGGAGTCAAACTCGATATACATCAGGCATGTATGTCGAAGCCGAAACTCGAACCTGATTTAGTGGAACCCGGGTCGAATTTCAGTGGCAGTATGCACATTGGCGGTGACATGAGACTAGCGACGGAGAACTCGGGTCGGGCTCGGCGTCGATCCGCCCGATGATGGTCATACCTAGGGCGAGTCCTATGATACCGCCGAAAATGTGGTTGCAGCTTCACGATCACTTGCACGATTTCTCCAGAATAAATCTCTTAAAAATCAAGATAAATACATGAAAATGATGCAGGATAGATAGATGATGCTAGGACTCTAAGTGGGTCCTTAAACATGCAGATCTATTGTTAAAATTGATCCAATGATTCACCTACCTCTGTTCACTTTCTCTACAGTTTTGATCATTTTCTTTGGGCTCGCCCCGTTCGTCCTCGTCGTCGGCAGTCCAGATAGACCCCAACTAGAAGGTCGTCCTCCCCTCTTCGCGTTCACCCCTTTGGTTCGCTCGGAATCGTCTTCGGCGATTTCTCCGACGTCCGACATAGCGTTCTTGAGATCCTGGACGTGGGAGACGTGAGGGGTTTGACGGCTAGGGCATTGATGACTAGGGCAAAAACTTGTTTAATATAAATAAGCGGTAGTTTATATGGGGATGGAAAAAGTTTGTTATTTCCTTTTAAGTTGGATAAGTTTCCAACTTCAGTAGGAATATGATTTGTTTTAATTTGATTTTGAGGTTTTTTTGTCCGGATGTTACAATGAGATTTGATTTTGAAATCCGGATCATACCAATGCAAGTAGTTCTATTGTTACACCACCTATGCATGCTTCCTTTATTATTGAATTAGTTTTGTTAGTAATATGCAAATTTTGTTTCTTTAAAAGGCCTGCCCTATCTTTTATCTTCTTATGGTAGAATACAATTAACATCACCAATTTGGAGTCATGGTAAATCATTATAAAATAATTAATTTCAACGAGAGAATAAATTGTTTCGATTTATTGTCAACACACTCGCACACAAAAAATTACAAATGAAAAATATATCTGCGTTTGGAATTATATTCGAGGATGGAGGTTACTCAAATATTAGTGGCTTATCATGTCACGATAATGTCACCTTCCCCATTGCATTCTCCGAAAATACCATGCCAATGCCTAGTTGTGGAATAATCAATTGAGCTTTTGGCTGCATCAGCATGTTTCCAATTATACGCTTACATACATATTACGCACTACATAACATAAATGCATTACACATTCCCTTTCGGGTTAATTCCCATGCTACCAACATCTGGGCCATCGATTTACTATTCAACTATCTCGGTCGTCCGATTTACGAAGGACGACCGAGATTACGTCTTATTTTTTTTCTAATAAGGTCGGCCGTGCACTGCGCTCTCCTCTCTCTCTCTCCTCTTCGTCTCCGACAGTGCCCGCTCAATCGGCTTCTTCTCCCCCCCGCCGCCCGATCTCGTCCACAAAGCCACCGCTCGATCTGTTGCCAGGATCCCTCGTCGCCACCGCCAGATCTGTTGCAGAGAACCCTCGCCTCGCCGCCGCCGCCAGATCTATTGCCGAGATCCCTCGCCGCCTCCACCAGATCTGTTGCCAAGAACCCTCGCCTCGTCGCCACCGCCAGATCTGTTGTCGAGATCCCCCGCCGCCACCAAATCTATTGCCGAGAACCCTGGCCTTGTCGCCGCCACCAGATCTGTTGCCGAGATCCCCCGCACACCGCCAGATCTGTTGCCGAGAACCCTCATCTCGCCGTTGCAGCCAGATCTGTTGCCAAGATCCCTCATCGTCGTAGCATTCTGATATCTTGCCGAGATCCCTCGCCTTGCCGCCGGCCCCTGGTCTCGTGCCATTATCGTCCGCTGCCACCAGATCTCGCGATGATATCGTCCGCGTCTGATGCCGCCGTCCGACCTTCCCGCCGCCCCTCTATCACCGGCCTTCTCGCCGCCGTCGCTGTTCTCTCGCTCTGCTGCCGTATTTTTGGAATTAATTATACATAGAAATTTTGCTGAGATTTGTAAGAGGAAATTGAGTTTGTTATTTTACTAAATTAGTTAGGTTACTTGTGGGCTAAGTTAGGAAATTTTCTTTCAGCCCAAATTCTGTTTCTAGGGCCTATAAATACTACTACTCATTATTATTTTAGACATCTTTGAATCTATGAATATTTTGGCTTAATTGCTTTTGCTGTGAGGGAACTCCTGCAACTCGTTCTTTGAGAACTTCCGCCGTTAATTACAAGGTTGGTCATCTTGTTATTAAATCAATCTATGGACTTTTCAAACTAGTTGTCATAAACTCAATACAACATCTTTCAAATCCTTGCACGATGGAATTTGTATCTCCATATACTCCACTCCTACATATCTGCATGCACAAATCAAAATCAAATGACAAAAGATGGTTAGTGTTAGGAGAAAAATTAATGAATTCTCTTTTTTTTGCCTTAACACTCAAGTCTTTTTACTCATATCTCTCTGGAGGTGGCATTTCTAAACACTCAATATCTAATCTTCTCTCATTCTCACTGATGCATGCAAAATATAACATATTTTAGTTAATTATTTTAATTAAATTTTCTATAATTTGATCATGGCATGCATCATTTTTAGTCACTTTTAATCATAATTCCGGATTTATCAATTTTAATTATTAAAATCGCTGAATATTTTAATTGTGGATGGATTAACTATATTTTGATAATTATTTGCAGGAAAATTCGAATCTCGGCCGAAATTCAAAGAAATTATTTCTTACGGCCGAGATTTGGCTTTACACCCAAGTCGTTACGACCGAGATTCAAAAGGAGTAACAAGATTTAATTCTTTGTTACGGCTAAGATTTGAAGGAGTAAAGATAAATGTTTTTTATCTTTTGGGCGTAACAGGAGAAGTCTTTCCTTACGGCCGAAATTTGGAGGGCGTAATGGCATGAAGATGAAGGGTGTAACAATCAATCGAGTTTATCTTTGGGCGTAACAAGATAAAAATGAGTTTATCTTTGGGCGTAAAGATAAAAGGATTTTTATCTTTTGGGAGTAATGGAAAGGAGTAAAGATAAAATATTTTCCTTACGGCCGAGACTCTAAGGGAGTAAAGATAAAAAGGGTTTATCTTTGGGCGTAATGATAAAATGATTTATCTTTAGCCGAGTTTATCTTATAAATTTAAAGTTAACCGTACGATGTTACGGCCGAGATCAAATTGAAGTCCGTCCGCACCCTATAAATACGTGAAGAATCCATCGTTTCAATTGGTGCTCTGAAGTTCAGGTTTCTTCCACGGAGAGTCGTGAGCTCTGCAGGCTACGACCAAGAGGAGAGAGGTGCGACGGCTAGAAGTTGATCGTGACCCTGATCAAGTCCGAGAGGCTGCCCGACTGTCTGCCCGTGATCCGAAGCTTCGACTTTTATCTATTTGGGTGTAATTCTTCCAATTATTATTATTTTGTTATTATCTCTCCAGAATTTCTAGGATGAACTCCATATTTTCTATTTATTTCATTTTAGGAGATTATTATTGAAGGGAAACTATTTGACCCTATATTATTTGTTTTAATCTTTTTTGATCAATTAATTAATTGTGCTTAATGCTTTTAATTTAATTATTTGGATTTCTGAGTTGAGTACTTACCAGTTTGTGGATTATTTAATTTCAGAATTCATTAATTAAATTAATTGATTTTATGTGAAATTAATAATTGACATAAATTTGATAACTAGTGTGTGGAGAATCAAGTTTATGTGGTCTGTTAATCTAACCAGTTTGTGGAGTGATTAATAGTCTAGGATTTTCATATTAATGCATCTTAATTTTAATCTTATCTGACGAATACCAGTTTGTGGGACTTTAGATTTGATTAAATTTAAGATAGTTTGATTTACCGGATTAAATAGCAGAATTACCAGTTTGTGGACTCTGTGATGTTAATCTTGTAAATTAATAACTTGAGAAAATTCCTAATCCATCTTTAAAGATTAAATTTATCTTTTATGGTTCAAATATTTATCCTAATCTATTTTCATCCTAAGGCCTAACTTCAACACCATTATCTTATCTTTATCTTATTTTCCTTATTTTATTTCATAAAACCTCTTTCCAAAAATCCATATTTTTCCTCTCTTAAAAATTTATAAATCCAGATATTGAATTAATAATATTCCTCGTGGGTTCGACACTCTTACTCCTATTACTATATTACTTGAGCGACTAGTGCACTTGCTAGCAAATTTTATTGTTACAAATATACCGCATCAAGTTTTTGGCGCCGTTGCCGGGGAATATTTTATTAATTAATTTCTAATTTTTATGAATTATTAGGAGATGTAAATAAATTGTAAATAATTCTCTGTGCATATATATTAATTGTTTTAATTATTTTTGTGAATAAACTGACATTTTTTCTTTTGCAGATAAAGGTCACAATAATTTTTTTTATTTATCTACTTTCGGTTTAAAATCCGACGCCGATTGGATTTTTCCAAATTACACTGTCGACTTATGGATTTACGACTTTAATTTGATGTGTCGGCTTTATTAATTTTACGGCCTCGCAATGAATGATTTCTGAATTCTAAACTTTCAATCTTTACGGCCGTAATATTTTTATCCGAACGTTGTTTTTACGCCATGAGTAATGGATATTGATTTGACCTTGTTACGCCCGGTTTATCGATGGTTTAAATTTTTTACGCCCTATTTGAATCAGTTTTCATTCTCGGCCGTAACATTTTTGTTTGAACTTTTCATATGGATTTGATCTGATTTCGTTGTTTTACGACCGTAAGGAATTGACTTAATTCACTTTCGGCTGTAATGATTCAATTTTTATTTCGGCCGAAACCCTATTTTTCTTTACGGCCTCGTGTTATCTCGGCCGATGTGACCTCATCTTAATTGACAATTGAATTTTTTTTTACGGCCGAGAATTGATCTCATGTTTTTCTTTTTACGGCCGTAAAATTTCTGAACATTTGTTTTTTACGCCATCTTACGACCCCAATTTATTTGTGATTTTTTCATTCTCGGCCGTAACATTATAATAGTTTGAACTTTTGATTTAACTTTGTTTTGGCCGAAGCGATTTAGTTTGTTTCGGCCGTAATGGATCATCCGACATGGATTTTACTCCTTTTCGGCCGATTTATATGTGTTGATGTTTTACCTCTCATTGTTTTACGGCCGATATGAACTATATTCTTTGTCGGCCGTAATGATTTATTTGGCAACATTTCATTCAATTTTTTTCGGCCGAGATAATTCATCACCATGCTAATTTTTACGCCTTCACGTTGAATCCTTTTGACACTGTTTCAATATTTTTACGGACGAACGAGCTTCGAATTACTAATCTAATTTCGATCGTAAATCTATTTCTGTAATTACGGCCGATCAATCCTATTTCTTCAAAATAATTTTTGATTATGTCTGATTATTAACTCTATGACTGTAAATTAGTTCGGATTTATTTTGTGTGATTTCTTACATCATCATAACTTCTTTCGGTCGATATTAATTTTTGGTATTCATATTGGTTTGAAGAATTTCTGAAAAGTTCCTCTCGAAAATTAATTTTAATGACGAATTTTCAAATTCTATCATGCCGAAAGACTTTATTTGTAAAAAAACTCATCTTTCGTGACCTATTATCTGAATTTCTTTCTTCTTGTATATATTTTATTCTTTTATCTTACTGAAAATTGGTTGTTGCAGGTGCTAATTGAAGATTAAATCACAACCAATCCTGGAATCTTCTGATAAGCGCACTAGAAGTTCAAATCCACTATTGGAATTTGATCCTGAGATTGAAAGAACCTATCGTCGATTACGAAGAAATATAAGAAAAATGGCGGAACAAGCACGCGTCAATCAGAGACTGGAGCAACAGAATGAACTGGTTCCACCATATAATAATCGGCGAGAAGATGAAGCAGAACTTTCTATGAGAGAATATGTCTCGGCCAGATACAGTGACCGAGAATCATGCATCGTGCTGCCTGATATTAACGCAAATAATTTTGAGATAAATCCCGCGATCGTGAGGATGATACAAGCATCCCAATTTGGAGGAGGATTTCATGAAGACCCTCACGATCACCTTGATAAATTTCTTGCTACTCTGAGCACCTTTAGAAATAATAATGTTTCTTCTGAAATTATTCGTTTATTATTATTTCCTCAATCTTTACGTGACAAAGCTTCCACTTGGTTTAAAACTTTGCCTGCAGGATCGATTCATTCTTGGTTGGAGCTGGTAGAAAAGTTTGTTGGAAAATATTGTCCACCACAAAAGGCAGGCAAATATCGAAGAGAATTGAGGGCATTTGTTCAAGACGATAACGAGACGTTATATGAAGCCTGGGAACGATATAAGGAACTGCTGGCCAGAGTTCCTGATAATAGAATTCCAAAGTGGCAAGTGATGGAAGATTTCTATCATGGATTACGACCTGCAGATCAAGATAAGCTCGATCAATCAGCAGGAGGGACAGTGCTAGGATCTAAACGTCCTAGTGAGATACAAGATATAATTGAAGTTGTAGCCCTCAAGTCGAGCCAAGAAAGGAGACCATCTCGCCGAACTCATGATGTACATGCTACACAAGGAATACAATCTTCAGAAATAGTGGCTCAGCTGGAGTCACTTAATCAAAAATTCGAGCAGATGATGTCACTAATGGGGAATTCTAGCAATTATAGCCCTACAGGTAACACTTCAGATTCAAATCAAATTGAAAATGCTAACTTTATTTCCAATCCATTTTACAGGAACAACGATTATGGATGGAGACATAATCCGAAGTTTGCCTATAATCAGAACCAAGGCCAATCTTCTGGTCCATCAAAAGATTATATACTGAAAAGGCAATCTGACACTCCCCAACATCAATCATCAAATCATATGCAGGAGATGATGGCACAGATCATAGACACAATGCAAGCATTGCAAAAGAATATGGAATCTAGAGCCACGAGTCAGGATGCATCAATTCGAAATCTGGAAAGACAACTGGGCCAGATGGTGGCACAACTAACTGGACGTACACCGGGCTCTCTCCCAAGTAACACAGAAAAAAATCCAAGAGGAGAAGAGCAAAATAGGCCTTGATTTTCATCAGAACTAAGTCAAGCTGACGACTATAAATCAGAACTATTTCTATCCCTTTTATTTTTTTTTTAATTAGTCTAATTAGTTGTTAATATCTTAATTTCGGTGATAGTTTTATTAGACATTTATTTTATTATGGAGTCATTTAATTTAATTAATATTTAATATTTTGTAAGGAGAGATAAACTCAGGGGCGTCAACTCCAAGCATGGGCGTAAATTCCAAGAATTGATTCTCTCTACGGCCGAAGCTCGGACATTACGCCCTGCCACCCTCGTTATGTGCGCATTACGGCCGAGTTGTCACACATGCATCAAGCTCGGACATTACGGCCGAAGCGACCGTCGTTACGCCCTGCCACCCACCGTTTTCGTTACGGCCGAGATGACACACCGGCGCCACACCGCCATTCCTCGTTACGGCCGACAATCACCTCGATGACCACGCCGAGACATGACAAGACGCCACATTCTTACGGCCGAGGTGTTATGCACGGACGAGAATGACATGACAACACATCTGCATGCACAAGTCCAATAAAAAAAAATGCATGTTTTCACGACCGGATTTGACCCTTCACTGCGTGCTGTCGGAACAGGTATTACCCCCTCCAATTCATCTATAAAATACTTACCCCTTCTCGTGTTATGCAGATCAATCACCGCTCGCCCTTTCATCAACTCCTTACGGCCGAAGTTCCGGAGCTTCAACACCGCGCCGCCCTCTGTGCATTACGACCGAGCTTTCTCCCTTACGCCCAAAGTGCCAAGCCTCCAACTTCTTACGGCCGAAGTTCCACCGCACACCGACATTTATTACGGCCGAGTTTCCACCGCGCTCCTACCATCTGCGCTACGGCCGAAGTCTCAAACGTCAATCACCGATCCTTACGCCCAGTGCGTTACGGCCGGAGTTTCCACGTCGCCTTCGTTTTACGGCCGAAGTCACGCCATCTCCGCCGCTCTCTTACGGCCAAACTCCGGGCGAGTTTTTTTTACTTTACGGCCGAAACCACACCGCCATTCCTTACGGCCGAAATCTACAGGTTCATCAACCTCTTACGGCCGAGTTCCAAATCACGCCTCCAACTTCTTACGGCCAAACTCCAATCTCCGGCCGAGCTTCATCAATTACGGCCGAAGTTCTTCGTCAACCGGTCCCTTACGGCCGAGTCACCTCCGACCTTCAGCCGGTTCTTCATCGAATACTACGGTCGAAACCTCAGCCGCTTCCAGCCGGTACCTTTTCTTTGTTTATTTTTGTCCAGATCAAGATGAGGCGATTTGCTAATATATGGAGGGGACGTCACGAATGACGACATCCGAATGCTCAGCCGGCCCCACAGCCCTCACAATTAATCTCCTACCCTGGAGATTATTATTGGACTAAGCCAGAGTATCAAGCTCGATATGAACGGATGTGTGATATTCGAATTCATGCCACCAGATTTTCAGATACTGAATTGCTGAGGGAGTATAATTTACTTGCAGATATTCATCTATTATTTTCTCAAATTGGACTATCTGACTTTGTGCATTCTTGGTGACCAACTTATGAAGTACTAATTATGGAATTCCTCTCATCTCTGGAAATCTTTAATTTAGATGGCAGGAACTATGATCAGCCCCGCATTTCATTCCAACTTTATGGACGACCATTTACTCTCACTCTAGGAGAGATTAATAATATCTATGGATTTCCCAACCATGGATCTCTTTCTGTACCTGCTGACTTTGATGCGGAAACTTTTTGGAAACAGATAACAGAAGAAGATCGATTGTTTTGGAACACCGCTAAAGATAGCTCAATTCAAAATCCTGTTCTGCGCTACGTCCATCGCATGCTAAGCAACACCATAAGTGGACGCAGTGATAATGATGGTGCCGTCTCAGAAGGAGAGTTATATCTCATCCACAGCATGCTTCACAGAACTCCCGTTAATGTGGGTGCCTTCCTCATTCGTCGATTTCAGCGCCGCACTACTCATCGTGGCGGTAGCATTAATATGGGTGCCCTTCTCACACCTATCGCTCAGCACCTACAACTTGACTTGGATGATCTCGAAGCTGTGCCAGGAAACACTCACCTCACTCGTAGGACCATTCAAGCTATGGGTCTCGTGAAAACCAACAACTCAGGGATCAAAGTTTTTATTTTTAAAGGCCACCATCAGGAGGTGCCCTGCTCAGATCGAGATGCTTTTACGCCGATTAATCCAAATAATTGGCTCCTTTTTAGGCAGGTCATAGCTCCAGTAATTCCACCTGCAGGACCATCTACCTCTGTCGGACAGCTACACCAGGATGAACCTTTCTCCTGGTTTGATTCTACTGATTATGCGGCAGCCCAACCTTACCTTCAACAGCAACAAGGATTCCAGGCTGCATCACCGGCAGCTTCCCAATATGCCACATCCGTCCATTCGCCTTATATGCCGGTACCTTCTCCTATTCCATCTCCAGCACAAGAGAGCTCTTCTGATTCCTCGTTCATACCTTCTACTCCTTATGAGGAACGCGATTCGATGGAAGTATCTGCCCCTTTACAAGAACCTGTGCAGAATCGCTATATAGCACCAGAGCCCACTTTTACTTCAGCTCCAGAGCAGACTTACTATCCACCTCCGCCACCTCAGCCTGACTATGCTTCCATGCAAAACTTATGGGAATCAATGTATGATGAACAACTTCGTCAAGCAGGGGAGTTTCACACTTTTCAAGAAGAGCAACTTCGTCAGTCAGGGCAGTTGCACGCTATTCAGGAAGAGCAACTTCGACAAGCACAAGAGCTGACCAACATTCGAGCTGATTTTAGAAATATGGATGATCGTCAGGGTCGCTTCGAATCCCTTCAGAATCAACATGCGCGCATGACGAGACGCATCCATGAGTATCATATGCGCCAAGGAAATCTCAGCTACTATCCACCATCGCCACCCCGCAGACAATAAATCCGGTTGTGTCTTTTCCCTTTTCTTTATTTTTGTTTCTTTAAATTTTCCTTTTTATTGAGTATGTATCACTTTCCCTTGCTGACTTAACACTGAGGACAGTGTCTGGTTCAAGCTTGGGGGAGTTTACATTCCATGCATTGCATCTTTCTGTTTATTTGCTTATGTCTGCATCTATTTATAAAAAAAAAATCCAAAAAAAAAAAATTTTTTTGAAAATTTTCAAAAAAAAAAAACCATTGCATGCATTTATTTTTGCTACCATCTTACTAACTTTTGTCTTACTGTGTTAATTATCTTTTAGTAGAAGTTCAAAGACATGTTGTTAATTGATGAAATTTGAATACTTTTCTTTCTTATCACTTGCTATTTTAGTATCAAACTTATGGACTATGTGCCTATGCTAAGTAGAATTATGAATGACTAGACGACAAAATCATATTCATGCCTTTTTATTTCTTTTAAGTCTTGATAGTAGTAGCCTTCTTATTGATCATATCAAGTACTTTTTGAGCTTATAAAAAAAGAAGGGTTAGTTAAACCCCAACAAATAATTATGTTAAATAAAAAAAAGTTGAATAAAGTTATGTGTAGGTACAAAAGTGTTATCCGGAACCAAGGTGTGTTCGGGTAATTAGATCCGTAGGGGTTCATGCCTGGTGACCTAAGGGCAACTGCTCTAGGATCCGTCGATCGAAAACCTGCTACATGGACCATCTTGTGAAATATGGAGAAGCACAGGAGTACTGAATCATGGCTAAGTTCGAACTCTTCATTCAGAACCTTGGTTGTTCGGGCAAGTAAACTCGAGGGGTGCTTTATCACTTGGTGCCCTAAGGTCTTCTGGTCTGGGAGTCATCAGTCTAAAGCCCGCTACATGGACTTCCTTGTGCAATCCTGCTTGAAGATTAGAACTTATAAATGATTAAAAATAAAGTTGAAAAATGAAAAGAAAAAGAAAAAGTTTTAAGCTCAATTAGTACTTATGTGTTCAATATTAATGCTATTATTTGACAGACAATTTATTTTTCTGCAAGGCTAAATTTGAGATTGTTTAAATTTGTATAGCATTCAGAATTTCTATGAAGCTAAGTGCATGGAAAATGATAAGATGCTGAGTAGTAGGTGTGCAGATGAATTGTGTGAGAAAATTAATCAGTTGACAATGTGGAGGCTATGATGGAACTTTCTTGAGCCTTGCTTTGAATTTTTGCTTGAGGACAAGCAAGACTTTAAGCTTGGGGGAGTTTGATGCATGCAAAATATAACATATTTTAGTTAATTATTTTAATTAAATTTTCTATAATTTGATCATGGCATGCATCATTTTTAGTCACTTTTAATCATAATTCCGGATTTATCAATTTTAATTATTAAAATCGCTGAATATTTTAATTGTGGATGGATTAACTATATTTTGATAATTATTTGCAGGAAAATTCGAATCTCGGCCGAAATTCAAAGAAATTATTTCTTACGGCCGAGATTTGGCTTTACACCCAAGTCGTTACGACCGAGATTCAAAAGGAGTAACAAGATTTAATTCTTTGTTACGGCTAAGATTTGAAGGAGTAAAGATAAATGTTTTTTATCTTTTGGGCGTAACAGGAGAAGTCTTTCCTTACGGCCGAAATTTGGAGGGCGTAATGGCATGAAGATGAAGGGTGTAACAATCAATCGAGTTTATCTTTGGGCGTAACAAGATAAAAATGAGTTTATCTTTGGGCGTAAAGATAAAAGGATTTTTATCTTTTGGGAGTAATGGAAAGGAGTAAAGATAAAATATTTTCCTTACGGCCGAGACTCTAAGGGAGTAAAGATAAAAAGGGTTTATCTTTGGGCGTAATGATAAAATGATTTATCTTTAGCCGAGTTTATCTTATAAATTTAAAGTTAACCGTACGATGTTACGGCCGAGATCAAATTGAAGTCCGTCCGCACCCTATAAATACGTGAAGAATCCATCGTTTCAATTGGTGCTCTGAAGTTCAGGTTTCTTCCACGGAGAGTCGTGAGCTCTGCAGGCTACGACCAAGAGGAGAGAGGTGCGACGGCTAGAAGTTGATCGTGACCCTGATCAAGTCCGAGAGGCTGCCCGACTGTCTGCCCGTGATCCGAAGCTTCGACTTTTATCTATTTGGGTGTAATTCTTCCAATTATTATTATTTTGTTATTATCTCTCCAGAATTTCTAGGATGAACTCCATATTTTCTATTTATTTCATTTTAGGAGATTATTATTGAAGGGAAACTATTTGACCCTATATTATTTGTTTTAATCTTTTTTGATCAATTAATTAATTGTGCTTAATGCTTTTAATTTAATTATTTGGATTTCTGAGTTGAGTACTTACCAGTTTGTGGATTATTTAATTTCAGAATTCATTAATTAAATTAATTGATTTTATGTGAAATTAATAATTGACATAAATTTGATAACTAGTGTGTGGAGAATCAAGTTTATGTGGTCTGTTAATCTAACCAGTTTGTGGAGTGATTAATAGTCTAGGATTTTCATATTAATGCATCTTAATTTTAATCTTATCTGACGAATACCAGTTTGTGGGACTTTAGGTTTGATTAAATTTAAGATAGTTTGATTTACCGGATTAAATAGCAGAATTACCAGTTTGTGGACTCTGTGATGTTAATCTTGTAAATTAATAACTTGAGAAAATTCCTAATCCATCTTTAAAGATTAAATTTATCTTTTATGGTTCAAATATTTATCCTAATCTATTTTCATCCTAAGGCCTAACTTCAACACCATTATCTTATCTTTATCTTATTTTCCTTATTTTATTTCATAAAACCTCTTTCCAAAAATCCATATTTTTCCTCTCTTAAAAATTTATAAATCCAGATATTGAATTAATAATATTCCTCGTGGGTTCGACACTCTTACTCCTATTACTATATTACTTGATCGACTAGTGCACTTGCTAGCAAATTTTATTGCAAAAACTTGATGCGGTATATTTGTAACAATAAAATTTGCTAGCAAGTGCACTAGTCGATCAAGTAATATAGTAATAGGAGTAAGAGTGTCGAACCCACGAGGAATATTATTAATTCAATATCTGGATTTATAAATTTTTAAGAGAGGAAAAATATGGATTTTTGGAAAGAGGTTTTATGAAATAAAATAAGGAAAATAAGATAAAGATAAGATAATGGTGTTGAAGTTAGGCCTTAGGATGAAAATAGATTAGGATAAATATTTGAACCATAAAAGATAAATTTAATCTTTAAAGATGGATTAGGAATTTTCTCAAGTTATTAATTTACAAGATTAACATCACAGAGTCCACAAACTGGTAATTCTGCTATTTAATCCGGTAAATCAAACTATCTTAAATTTAATCAAATCTAAAGTCCCACAAACTGGTATTCGTCAGATAAGATTAAAATTAAGATGCATTAATATGAAAATCCTAGACTATTAATCACTCCACAAACTGGTTAGATTAACAGACCACATAAACTTGATTCTCCACACACTAGTTATCAAATTTATGTCAATTATTAATTTCACATAAAATCAATTAATTTAATTAATGAATTCTGAAATTAAATAATCCACAAACTGGTAAGTACTCAACTCAGAAATCCAAATAATTAAATTAAAAGCATTAAGCACAATTAATTAATTGATAAAAAAAGATTAAAACAAATAATATAGGGTCAAATAGTTTCCCTTCAATAATAATCTCCTAAAATGAAATAAATAAAAATATGGAGTTCATCCTAGAAATTCTGGAGAGATAATAACAAAGTAATAATAATTGGAAGAATTACACCCAAATAGACAAAAGTCGAAGCTTCGAATCACGGGCAGACAGTCGGGCAGCCTCTCGGACTTGATCAGGGTCACGATCAACTTCTAGCCGTCGCACCTCTCTCCTCTTGGTCGTAGCCTGCAGAGCTCACGACTCTCCGTGGAAGAAACCTGAACTTCAGAGCACGAATTGAAACGATGGATTCTTCACGTATTTATAGGGTGCGGACGGACTTCAATTTGATCTCGGCCGTAACATCGTACGGTTAACTTTAAATTTATAAGATAAACTCGGCTAAAGATAAATCATTTTATCACTCACAACTCTCATAATACTCAACATCTAAATGTTGCATTTCAATGCTTTTAGAAGGTGGCATTTCTAAACACTCAAAAGTTTTGTGGCTCTCATTTTCATCTCTCAAGTTGTGGCACTCATGTTTTTCATCTTTGTCTTTCTCACAACTCTCAGAATTATTTTGATTTATTGTACAATCAGCTTCATCTTCCTTCAAATGATGTTGTGCAACCAAACTTTTCCCAATTTCTTCAATTTCTTTCCCACTTTCTTCTCCAGAGGAAGCTGCACTCTCTTGTGACAACTCTTCTTTAAATGTAATATCACCATTGTCCATCATTATCATAGCATGTTCATTTGGACATTGTGAAGTAATATGACTTGTATTCCTTGAGTTGGAATGTCCAGCCTTGTAATTTGCATGCCAAACAAAAGTTAAACTTTCAGATTTGCTATGTGGACGAAAATCTTTCTTCAAGTGATTTTGTGCAGCCATGCTCTTCCTCTCAATGTTGTAAGCTGCTACACGCTTCTTAAGTTGCAACTGCTCTGTGTATACTTCTTGATGTGGCAATGGTGATAAAGTATACTTTCTTCAATTCTTGTGACATTTATAACAGTTGGTAGCTCCATCATGTGTCAAACCTCGGTCATATTGCGATGGTCGCCCCAAAAGAATATGACAAACATGCATTGACACCACATCACATAATACTTCATCAATAAATCTTCCAATTTTAAATAACACAAGCACCTGTTTGGTCACTTTGACTTCTCCTCCATCATTTATCCACTAAAGTTTGTATGATTTTGGGTGCTCTAAGGTTGGTGGCCCCAACTTCTCCACCATGTAATGGCTAGCAAGATTAATGCAACTTTCACTATCAATAATTAGTCCACAAGTTCTGTCCAAAACACAACTACGCGCATAGAAAACATTTTCTCGTTCATGTGTTCTCCCTCCAATCTGAACACTCACTCCTATGCCTTCTCCCACTTTTATCATCTTCCTTTTCCATCTCTTCATCATGTTCATCATCGTCAAGAGCATGCTGTATTTGGCAATCTCTTCTTTGATTTGGTTGTATAACTTGTTGTAGTTGTGCAATTTGCACATCTACCTGATCATGAATTTCAGTAATCATATTTCCAAGATGTTGAAAATGTTGTGCCATGACCTCCATCATTCTTGTTTGATCAATTTCTTCGTTTATAAGATTAATTACTTTGTCCTTTCCTGTTGACATTGTAGGAAATTTCTGCAACAAAAGTTAGTAAAAATAATCTCACTATCTCACGTGGTGACACTCAGTGGTGACACTCGTATTTTAGCTCAACTCTATTTGGCTTTTTTCTTGAATTGTACTCACCACTCAGCTTTTTTTTCTCTCTTGAACCATCCAACAAGTTCTAAGAGAACTAATGCTAGTCAACACAAGGCAAAACAATTAAATCAATCTAATTTATCAATATGATTGCAAGATCAAAGGAAATCTTGAAGCTGAAATTAGAATAGAGATCAGAAAAAAGGGTTGCCAAATAAGGATAAATTTTTTAGAAGAAAAGAGTGTTGCGATATGAAAACAAAAAATAAATGTGCAGAAAATTAAATAACAAAAGATCAAATAACTTAGTGTAGAGCCTTAGGATGATGGATGATTGGATGAAGGTTCACTTGCATGCACAATGTTGATGATTGAATTAAATAATAATAATCACGTTCAACTCTTAAGACGGATTAGGATTACCTAAATTGATGATGTTAAGTAAGTCAAACCATCTTAACTCTTGTAAAACTTAAGATCACAAACATTGAGTTAATATTTAGTAAAGAAAGTGGTAAGATGCATTAAGTTGTAAGTCCTATACTAACAGTTATCTTCATTGCATATAAACTGATAGACCGCATAAAAGTAACACAATCATTGAGTTATTAGATTTGTGTTACGATTGCTTCAACTTCAAGTTAAAAATCAATTTGCTGACAATTATCAAATTCCAAAACTAACCACCCCACACTTGGTTTGTAGTCTAATATTAAAATATAATAAGATCAATAAAAGCATTAAGAACAACAACCATAATAAAAAGAAACTAAAACACTATTGATGTGGAGATTTTGTGGCTTATATTTTCACCATTATTTCGCATGCACATAGTACATATTATATAATTATTTTCTTACATAAACATGTGCATGGTGTTGGGTCAAAGTTTTAATGTCATATCAAATTATATTTTGATGATACAAACCTCGAATGATTAAAGTTCAAATGCTGACTAACAAAATAGGACCCAAATAAATTTGGGTACCAAAAGTCACTTAATTGTTTTTCATGTGTGCCTCACATGCAAAGGACAAGAGGAAGTGAAAATGTGAAGGCACAGGTTATTGTAAAAGTATCATTGGTTATATTCTTATATTTTATGGTTCTTAAGTGATTAAGCCCATTCTTTTAATTTCACTCAATAATTTCAAAATGATTAACTCTTTGAAAGAAAAGAAAGGAACGAAAAAAAATTGGCCATAGTGATAGGGGGAGTATGCTAAAACTTTAAAACTTTATTTTGACATATCATGGATATCATTGTTGTATCAAAGTTTTATGCAATATTTTGATCCTTAATATATTTTGTTTTGACTTTTATTAAATTGTTTCATTTTGCCATTATAAAATAGTCATAAACTTAGGGGGAGCTATTTCATATACACACTAACTATTCATGATGCAATATCTTACATGTCTATTATATAAAAAAAGGGGAAGAATAAAAGAGGAGAAATATGTCTATTGCATGATTAAGGGGGAGTTGCAATATGGTTTCTTATATGCTTCATATAAAAAGAATTACTCTTTTTGATGAAACAAAAGGGAGAGGAATATAGGAGAAATATGATTTGATTATGAAGAATACCTTACAATTAATATTCATGTGAATTCTACCATTGTAAGGAAAACAATGTGTTAGGGGGAGTAAAATTGATTTTTCAAGAATTTTACAATTTTTTTGCCACTTATATATTTTTCATATTTATCGGTTTGTCTTCATAAAAAAGGGAGAGATTGTTGGGTCAAAGTTTTAATGTCATATCAAATTATATTTTGATGATGCAAACATAGAATGATTAAAGTTAAAATGTTTAAAAAAAATGGATAACTTTATGCACTACACTTTGATTAAATAATTGGCACTGATCTCATCAATTTTGGATGAATATTGAACATCAAAGTTGTAAAGAATTCTGTTAGCTTTCCACAGACTTCAAGATCATCTAATTTGAATAACTGTGCAAAACATTATGCCCAAAATAGTGCAAGACGGACAACCTACTGGTCAAAGCTATGAAGGCCGGTCGAGATAATCCGGTCGACCGATCGGAGATATCGGTTGATCGATCAACGCATAAACTGCCAAAATCCATGTTGAGACTACACCGGTATGTCACAGATCGGTCGATTCACTGACCGATCGATCAACTGAATGGGAGGGAATCAAAACTGCGAGACTATATCGGTCGAGACACCAGTAGATAGTTCGGTCGACCGACCTGCTGCGGTCAGCCAGCAAATAAAGCGTAGTGGTCGTATAGATCGGTCGACCGGTCCATAAATGCGATCGATCATTCCATTACTCAGATGAATAGTAACGACTATATTTCAAGGAGAAATATGTGGAATTAATTCTGAACGAATTTTACACATACTAGAGCCTATAAAAGGAGTGCCAAGACCAGAAGCAAAGGCAACCATCCAAGCATTGAAGCAATACTTCAAAAAATCAAAAGAAGATTTTTTTCCTTAAAGTTATCATTTTAGTTGTGCTCTGATTTCTCTCTTCCACTCTTGTGAGCCTAGCATTGTAAAGAGAGAGAAACATTTTGTTCAGAAAAATAGAGAGAACTCCTGTATAAAAGAGGTTCAAATCTTACCTCTTGAGTGAGAGAAAAGATTAGCTTCTTAGGAGGAGAGGTTGCCTTACCTCTCGATGCTGAGAAAAGGTGGTTATGTGAAGGGCTTTCTTCCTTACCCCATTTGGAACAAATGAAGTGCTTAGTGGAATCTCCGACGGTCTTGAGGTTGAGAAGTCGAAGCGGAGACGTACGCCAAGGTGTTCATTGTGTTTGCTTTCTCTCACTCTCTCTCCCTCTAATATTGTGTTTATAATATGAATTACAAAGGTTTTAAGAATCGATTTTGTACTTCCACGACGAATTTCGTAAAATCGATATTTTCGGTTAAACACCAATTCACCCCCTCTTGGTGTCCTTTGGGATCCTACACATGGCACTAATTCAATACATTTCAAATGTCCTCCTCATAAACGTTCATTCACATATTATCACTAAAGTTCGCTCTTACTAGCTTGAAGATTCACTTGGATAAATGTGCAGAAGAGCTGATGAGCTCCAGGGATGGAGTAGAGCGGCTGAACCATACGCCATTGTCTGCACTAAGGACTAGTGATTTGCTCTCGTGCTGAGGAAGAGGCCAAAGAACAAAATAGCAAACTCCTTCACCTCCCTAGCGCAAGGAAGCCAACTTCTTCACCTCCTTGGCGCATGGAAGCTTCTCAGGCAGTAGGGACCACAGAAAAGCTGACAAGCTGTGGACGACATCAGAAGGACAAGTAGAGGAAGAGAGGAGAAGAACTGACAGCAAGTCGAGGTCGACAGAGGGAGGAAAAACGGATATAAAAGGACGAGGAAGCTATAAGCAAAAAAAAGGAGGAGGATTCGGGAGGTAGGAGATGAAAGGAAAGAGGGAACTGAGAGCCGGAAAATAATCTCTTTGACAATTTGTGGAGAAGTGTGTATTCTCCACATGACTTGTAACTAACCGGCCCTGGTCAGGCTGGGAGGTGCTTATGCGACTTGGATTCATGTTCTTTAGCTACGTTTTATTTTGTTATTTTTCATGATCAATACCGAGTGTTGAGCTTTTCCGTGTTTTTTATGATATCAGTCCGGTCCCTGTTTTATTGTTCGATTCTCTATCTTTTGGATCTATATATGGATTTGAGTTCATGAACTATCTTCACCTTGTACCCCTGACCATAGGGACGTTATAGGCTCCATCGTGATCGAACGTGGAGAAATCAAGTTTGGGTGACGACAGTTCCATGCATGGTTCTCGTGTTTTCTATGTAGTTATAAGTTAGGAGAAGTTTTCTGAACCATTTGTTGCCTTGCACCCCCGACCTTAGGGACCTTATAGGCTCCATCATGACTGAACGTGGAGAAATCAATCCCAAGCTAAATAGTGATTCATAGTGTTAGCTTTCATAGAATCAGCAATGGAGCTCTTCATGGTGTGGTTTAGACGTCATTCACCCTTTAATTCGCGGCTTGAAAAGGTTGTGCGCACTCCGGATTTCTGGCAATAAACGACCGAATTGAGTCAGAAATTTCAGATTACCTTAAATGGTTTTAAAGGATGTTTGCATATTTCTATTTCACCATTGCTGTGTTTGATTCTTTTCGAATTTTCTGAGAAGTTCAACCCAAGGCTGAATACTCTTCAATCCTTACTTAAGTCAGTGACCCAAGTAGGGTAGTGACATGAACTTTAGAAGATGTGATCTCTCACACCGGCCAATATAGTTCTAGTCGTATTTAAATTTTACTCTAGAGTCCACACTACTACAAATATACAGGTCGAGTAGGAACCACGAGTGTGGTAACCCCGTTGACTTAGATCGGAATCTTAACATGTTTATATCTCAAAAGCTGTCATGTAATTGAAAGGCAAAAATAAAGTAAAAGAACAAATAATAAAGAGACTAGAATTCAGAAGAAAAGACTCCTTTGTGATGAATTGGTTAATGCTGTAGGTTTTAATCTCTGTCGTGAGGTAAATGATCTCTCGATCCTTATCTTATAAATCCACTACTCTTTCCCTAAACTCGTCGATCTCTCTTTGAGTTTAAAAGGGATAAGTCGATAATAAATGGATTGGAAGCAGTTGATTAGTTGATCTCTCATCCTTATAAAAAAAGAAACAGATATCTCGATCACAGGAATGCAATCTTGCGATTCTAATCCAAACAATTAAAATGAATATAAGACAACTAGTCACTATTATGGACTCTCGCCTCACAATAGTTATCAAAATAGGCTTTTCAGCTGCTTGTAATTGATGGAGATTATGCTAATGAAATACTGCAAGAAGGTATAATCTGTCCCTTCTCTCGAATGAGACAAGATGGTAATAATAAGTAGATCTTTTGATCTAATGAGGATTAAATACGATCAAGGAAATTGCAATCCAATAGAAGCATAATAAACTAGATGTCTAGAAGTACGACAGCAGAGAAATCAAACTACAACATCGGCACAATTACACCACAAAAGAAGTTACACAAACATAGGCTTCGATACTATCAGAATATTTTTGGACATCTTCTATATTCTTCTTCTTCTTGTCTTCGGATCTCTGATGATCTCCCTTCGTCCTGTTGGATCCCAAAGGGCACCAATAGGGGGGTGTGTGTGAATTGGTGTTAAATAAAAAATGTCAATTTCACAAAGATTGTCGTGGAAGCACAAAACTGATTCTTTAAAACCTTTTAAAATAAAGCAATTCAGATCATAAGCATAATATGAACGGGGGAGAGAGAGAAAATCAAATGCAAAGACACAGTGATTGTTCATGAGGTTCGGCCACACCTTGGCCTACGTCCCCGCTCCAACTTCTCGACTTCGAGACTGTCGGAGATTTTACTTGCACTCTTCCTTTGTTCCAAATGGGACAAGGAAGAAAAGTCCTTTACACCACCGCCTTTCTCCGCTTTGAGAGGTAAAGCTAATATTCTCTCACTAAAGAGGTAAGATTTTGAACTTCTTTTACATAGGAGTTCTCTCAGAATTTTTCTACAAAAGTGTTTCTCTTTTTTACAAATGTATGCTCATAAGAAGAGAAGAGAGAAAAAGGAGAAAGCTATAAAATGGAAACTTCAAGGAAATGATCTTCTTTTTTATCACTTGAAGTTTTTCTTCAATGAATAAATGGATGCTTTGCCTCTTGCTTTGGCACTCCTTTTATAGCCTTTAGTATGTGAAAATTTCGTCCACAAATTCCTCCTTCAAATTTGACCGTTACTGTTCATTTGACTGGGAGGCCGGTCAACTGCACATCTGGACTGGTCGATCAGTCTATGTCACCGTTGCGCCATTTCTGCAGCTTCTGCACTGGGTCGGTCGACCGAACTGTCGACTAGTACATCGATCGATATTGTCTCGGCATCAACCGGTTCTAGATCGGAGATCGGCATCTTCATTTGGTCGACCGGTATTGTCGACCGGCCTTCTTTCCGTCGACCGACAGGATGACCGACTTGCACTATTTTGATCATAACTTTCTGCACAGTTATCTAAATTAGATGATCTTAAAGTATATGGAAAGCTAACAGAATTCTCTACAACTTTAATGTTCAATATTTATCCAAAATCTAATCATTTCATAGTCAATTATGTAATCAAAGTTTGTACATAAAGTTATCTATTTTTCTTAAACTTTTTCAGCATTTTAATTTTAATCTTTCGAGGTTTGTTTCATCAAAATATAATTTCATATGTCATTAAAACTTTGACCCAACAATCTCTCCCTTTTTGATGGAGACAAACCGAGAAATATGAAAAATATATAAGTTGACAAAAAATTATAAAATCTTGTAAAAAAACAATTTTCTCCCCCTAACAGTTAACTTTCCTTACAATGAGAGATATTCATATAAGTATAAATTATAAGGAACTCTTCATATAAAGTGATATTCAGATCATATCTATCCTATATTTCTCCCCCTTTTGATTCATCAAAAAGAATAATTTATATATGAAGCATATAAGAAACCATATGTAACTCACCCTTAAACAAATTTTCAAAAAAAATTATTCTTCCCCCTTTTGTCATATAATAGACATGTAGAGTATTGCATGTTTTGAATGATAGCTCCCCCTAAATTTATGGCTATTTTATAATGAAAACAATTTATGAAAGCCAAAAAAATTAAGAATCAAAATATGGCATAAAACTTTGATTCAACAATGATGTCCATGATATGTCAAAATAAAGTTTAATCATGCTCCCCCTATCACTATTACCAATTTTCATTTATACGTTCCTCTTTTTTTTAAAAAAATAGTTTTGAATTTTTGAGTGAAATAAACGATAGATGATACTTTTGCCATAATCTTTGTGCCTTCACATTCCCAATTCCATATGTCCTTTGCATGTGAAGCATACCTGAAAAATAATCAAGTAACTTTTGGTACCCAAACTTCTTTGGATCCGATTTTGTTAGATAATGTTACTTTCGGAACCCTTATCAATCTATGTTTTGAAGATTTTCTTATTTTGCATTGGTATGCATAATGACCATAAAATTCACATGTAAAACATTTGAGATGTGATTTTCTACCATATAGATGATTGGATTTCCAATATGAATTTTTATGTCCAAAATGATTCCTCAGATTATTTACATGAGAAATAGTCTTATTTTGTGAGTTTTCAAAAGGTCATTTTCCTTCTTTACCTTTTCTAAAGAACATGCTAGTTTTACAATTTCACATGCATGTGTAATTTCCAAAGTTTCAATTTCATTTTTTAGTTTTTCAATCTCATATAGTAAATTTTCATTTTCCTCTTTAGTTGAAAAATATCTTTTTATGAGAGAGGAGAGTTCTTCATTTACATCTAAAGAAACATTTTCTTTGGAAAATCCTGACGAGTCATTATTTAAAATTGAAGAGTTTGAAGTAACCTCATCGTTGTGTACCATTAGGCACAAATATGCATCCTCACTAGAAGAACTTGATGAGTCATTTGATTCATCTTCACTTGGCTCTTTATATTTCTTCTTCTTCTTCGATGTCTCCTTTTTGTCTTCTGAGTGATGTTTACATAATCATCTTTTCGGCTTCTCACTCTTTTCTTTAGATTTTACCAACTTGATATATTTGTCAAGTTTTCTTGTATAGCAGCCGAGTTTCTTTTCGTCCACTTCTTCTTCAGTTGAGTTATCTTCATATTAGTGATTGGGAAGTAAAAAGGCATTATTGTTTGTAGGAGAACATCAAGGTAAAAGTGAAAGGGAGAAAATCTAATAAACCTTTTTGAAGGGATATAGTATAAGGTGAGTGGGTAAATTTACAACATAGCAAAATGATATATGTTACATCTTTTATTTATGATATTATTTCAAGTAAAGATTATTATTGGCATTGTTATTGAAACATACCTTGAGTTAAGAAAGATATTTATGATATGTTTCAAAGATTTCATATGAGATGGAATATTCTTTTTCATCAAAATATTTTCAGGAAACAATGCTTGTGAACTTAAAATAAGTTTACTTGATATTGATATATGATAGTAATATGTTATTTTGCTATTATAAAACTCCATGTGTACATTGATCATGCTGAATAAAAAAGGTCTTTGGGACTGCATTCGACATACATGAAGCCTTTGGGGCGTATATCGAATGTCTTTGCCCTTTGGGGGCTGCTATGCGTGCATGTATTGACCCATGTTATGCTTTGCGTATCCGAGAGTGCTCGGATATATATTGACTCATGATATGCTCTGTGTATTCGAGAGTGGATACGTATTGACTCATAATTTGCTTTGTGTATATGAGAATCCATGATTGTGAAGCTCTGCTTAATTGTATGACACACAATCATAGATGGATACGTATTGACTTATGATTTGTATGTGCAATGACACATGTGTGGAGTTTAATTATGAAAATGATGATATCTTGAATTACTTTTACTTATGTGAAAGCTCATATGATTTGATAAGTTATGTTATATGTGCTATGCTTTAAATGTTTCCTCATCTGAAAGAAATGTGGTTTATTTAAATGTTATATGCACTCGTATTGTTCTCTTATGTTGTACTTTTATTCCACTCACTAAGCAAATGATTGTTGCTCACAGTACCCATTTTAATTTTTTTCAGACAATCGTAAGTTCTTGAGTTGAGTCGACTCGGAGCTTATTTTTGCTGCATATAGAGAAGAGGTCGAGCCGTTGGAGCACTTTAACCCCCCTTCACTTTTGTTTTTTTAAAGCATGCATGTGTAATAGATAGTCTTAAATGTTGTAATTAAGTTTGTGAGAAACTTTTTATAAGATTGCATAAGACTTGATCCTGCGGGGTGCTATATGTGATATGGTGTGTCAAACAGTAATGATACTAAGTTAGTGAATCTTAAGTTTCAAATCATTGTGGATACGACATTCGGGTCTACTACTCTGATCTGTGCACTTGCAGTTTAGTGAAGTGAGAAGTTTAGACCATATATCATTTATTTGTATTTTCAATTCTATGCTATAAATCAAGCAAGTTAATCACACTCACACAATTCACATCAAATATGAAGTCTTATAACTTTTATTTAAACTTTGATGAATATATATATATATATGCATCTTTTGTATATGTTGGCAAATACCACGAGATAAGTAAGGGAGGAGGTTTTTATCGATTTTATTTCATAATTACTAAGCATAATTAAGGGATACAATAATTGGGATTAGAACTTAGTCACGGAGTTGGGTGTGGCACAATTGCCTGAAAGGAAAACACTCGAGTTACCCGTGCAAGTCGAACAACTGACAGAAGCAGTAGATCCAAAGCAAAAAGGAAAAGTGAAAGTTGTCAACTCAAGTGACTCCACCTCGAAAGTGGCTGACTCAATTGAAATTCAAATTCTTAAACAGAAGAATAGAGAATACAAGGCAGTTGACCCCAAAAACCTACCTTTCCTGCAGAGGTTAGTTAGTAGTCAAACTGATCAATAGTTTCTGAAATTCATGGAAGTCATGAAAAAGCTTCAAATCAATATTTCTTTCGTGGAGGCAATTCAGCAGATGCCAATGTATGCCCGATTTCTGAAAGAGATCTTATCCAGGAAGAGAAAATTGATTCTCAGGAGACAGATGCCCTCACAACAGAAGTCAGTGCAGCCATCATAAACAAATTGCCGCCAAAACTGAAGGACCCTAGTAGTTTCTCAATCCCATGCGAGATAGGAAACCTGAAAGTCATTCGAGCCTTGTGTGACTTAGGAGCCGGTGTAAGCTTGGTACCTTTATCAATGTGTCAGCAACTGGGAACCACTGAGATGAAGCCAACTAATATGATTCTCCAGCTTGCTGACCGCTTAATCAAACACCCACAAGTGATTATCGAAGATGTTCCAATTAGGGTGGGAAAATTCTTTATACCCGCTAACTTTGTAGTTTTAGATATGGAAGAGGACACGAACACCCCACTCATCTTGGGAAGGCCATTCTTAGCTACAGCAGGTGCTATCATCGATGTTAGAAATGGAAAGCTATCTTTCCAGCTCGGAGAGGAAACTATAGAATTTAATTTGACCCGAGCACTGAAACACCCGAGTCTAGCAGACATTAATGAAGTTGAAGATATAGTGGATTAAAGTATTAAAGAAGTCCTTAACCTCATGTTGATCGATGATCCACTAAGGAACTGCTTGACTGAAGAAAAAGAGCTGGCCATTGCCACTTCGAAGGAATGCAGAGACTTGCTGAAGACACTCGAAGAAAGAAAGGGTGTTGGAGAAAGCAACGACCCCGAATTCTAGAATGATGAAAGGTCACTGGAGAGAATAGAATGCTTCAATTGGCAGAACTAGAACAACTAAGAGATATCACATTCAAGAATGCAGCCATCTTCAAAGATAAAATCAAAAGATGGCATGATAAGAACATCCAACAGCGACAACTCGGAGAAGGGGATTTAGTTCTACTCTTTAGTTCCAGATTTTGACTATTCCCTAGTAAATTAAAGTCGCAATGGACCAGACCATTCAAGCTTGTGAAAGTGTATCCAAGGGTGGTGGAACTCGAGCAGAACGGAGGCACGTTCAATGTAAATGATCATAGAGTGAAGCTATATAGAGAACCAGACCTAGTGGTTACCAAAGATATATACTCTTCTACTTCAATCTCCTTTAGTCAGCTAATCGTCACCCCGAACAACGTCGAGCCAGAGGCACTAAACAAAGGCGCTTCTTAGGAGGCAACCCAAGCCTTATTAACTTTTCTTAGTTTTTGTCTTTTCAAAAATAACAAGGCATCCAGTAAGAGGCACATGTTGGAGGAAAACTGAATGTAAGAAGTGGAAGATGCGTTATCGAGTCCGAGGTGCAATGGCGGGAACCAAGTTCTTAAAAGCACGGTCCATTTTGCTAAAAGAATGATGGGAAAACGCTGCGGGTCACCAAGGAATTGACACTCTGTCGTGTAGTGTAGTCATGTTACAAACAAATTCGATCCTCAAATCATATCCAGGACCCACCATCATGGTCAACTGACATAAAGATGATTTCGTACCCATGTGGATGATCACTAGCTGATCATATTAGATTTTTATTCCATTTTCCATTCATTTCACCTATATCGAGCCCTTATTTTGCCTAACTTTTGGCCAATTATGCTTGGAATGCAATGGATTGTGATAACGATCATTCTCATTTCACACTTAATTCCATGTGCATAGAGGTTCTGAGTTGCTAAAATCCATAAATATATTAATTCTATGCCAAGTTATCATTTTTTGGACAAGTTATCATTCCAAATGTGCAAAGTTATCATTTTTCTAATTAAGCTGATTTCTAGTGATTATCTTGCCCTAAATCCCTTGCCAATATGAATTAATCATATTTGGGTAATCATATTTCAACTTGTGCAAAGTTATCATTCCATTTCACAAGTTATCATTTTTGGTGTCAAGTTATCGTTTTTAGGGCAAAATTGTCATTTCGATGTGCAATGTTATCATTTCTGCATAAAAGCATTAGTAAATCATTAAATTACTTTCCTAACTTCTTGCTGCTCTGATTTGATCACATTTGGATAACTACAATTAAGTTTACAACAAGTTATCACTTTATGGCAACAAGTTATCATTCCGGGTCACCAAAGTTAACATTACTATGAAATCTTATCCACATTTGATAATTGACCTCATTTACTTGCCATCCTAATCCCTTTGATGCCTTCAATGCTTTGAACCCCTCATATTTGGACAATTTTCATGATATATGCAAAGTTATCATTCCGGGCTTCAAAGTTATCATTTTTAATTATGGATTCCATTCCTGCACAACACCAAATCCTAATTGATAATAGAGCTGATAATTGTTATTGTCCTAATCCTTATTTGTTAAAATCCCATTTAAGGACTTTGATGCTTGCTATTTTGGCCTTTCTAGCAGGAAAAAGAAAGCTGCATAATGCTGGAAAAGTAGCGGGGACCACTTGCTTTTTGGCTGTCCAAAAGGCTGGCACCTGCTGTTATTTCAGGTCCAGGACACATGGCATAATCAGGGTGAGGAGAGGACATATATAAGCTGAGAAACAAGAAAGAAAAAGGGAGGCTGGCCATTGCAAGGGTTTGAGGAGGAAGGAAGCAAGGAAAAGGGAGCTAAAGAGCTACTGCAACATCCTGTTGACATCCTTCAATTCAGGATGTTTTGTATCTATTTTTCCTCCTATTGTGTATCAAACTTTGTAATTATGAGGAGCTAAATTCTAACTCTTGTAGGATAGGGTAGTAATCTAGTTTAATTGTGGATCGATTATGGACATTTCTGATTTCCTGCACTGAATCAAGTTCTGATTTTCTGATTTCTGAAATTCAGATTTTTATGGATCTGTTCTTGACATTGTGAGGTCCTACTTATATTTACAACTGAGAGTTGTCCTTTGATCTACTCTTTGTTCAGAAATGAATCAAGAACCAATGCCAAGTTTCTAGGTCCAATCCTAATTAGGAATCTGATTTATATTTTCTGAAATATGTTTTTCCTAAATCTGCATTGATATCTAATTGTCTGATTTTTTATTCATGAAATCTGCTATCATTGTAAAACCCCCTTATTCCATTAGCTGCTGAGAGGTAGATTATGTGGGTTCTTCTTATTCAAAAATGTATTAAGAGGCAATGATAACACCCTTGAGTTAAATCTGTAAAAACATGCTGTTAAGTGAAATCTGTTTTGAATTTTGAGTTCTGATTTTTATGGAATCTGCTCTGTCATTGTAGAATCCCAATCTTATAGGCAACTGAGAGGTTGATTTCTGATTTCCTTCTTGTTCAAAGATGAATTAAGATGCAATGATAATTGTTAGACTATAATCAGTGATTATGTGCTCAAATTATCCAAATTAACTAATGATAATGTGGATTTCACTTTATTTGCAGCTGAGAGGCTGATTAAAAATCCACTTGTTGTTTAGAGATAAACCAAGAAGCATTAGCATTAGGATTGGATTTATTATATTTCTGATTGGTTGATGTATGAATGTGGGTTTGATTGTGGTACCAAATTGAAATTGCTAGAATCTGAAAGGAAATAGTAAAATCAATAAGATTCTAAACTTGTGCCTAATGATAACTTGATAACAGTGAGGATCCTTATCCAATTCAACCTGGCTAACATTAATATGATAATATAATGATTAGTTCTGGATTAAATGAGCTGTGAGAGCAGCCAATTTTCAGGTTGAATTAGATTTGAATTTTAAATTTGATAACTTGTTCCATTCCATCCAAAATTGAACTAGATGAACCCCAATTCCTAGGAGAACTTTTTCATTGATAGATAATCTCATTTAGCCCTTAGTCTAGCATTTATAATTCAGTTCAGATAAATTTCCAAAAGCCCCTTTTGCCATAATTAAAAATCTATTTTCTACTCTTCTTAATTTCCTATTTTTGCCACTTGAAGTAGGGTTAGTCTAGATTGTCTTAAGGAGTATTTGGCTTCAAATCACTGTGGATACGACATTTGGGTCCATTATAATTGACATGTACACTTGCAGTAGAGAGTGAGTTAGAGAGTTAATTCAAAAATTGAAAAATCTCAAATTTGACCACAAAATCAGCAAGTTATCACTGCACTCCTCAATTTCACTATTAATGGCATCATCCCATAATCTCTCTTCCCACTTTCTGTCATTTCCAAAATTGCCTCAAAAGATTACTACACCATGTACGAGCCGTAGTAACCCTTTTGAACAAGCCATCATCCCCCCATTCAAAAACCCCCTCTTCACGATCGAAACCCTTCATCTTCTTGCAAAAACCCTCTTCGCCAGAAACCCTTCTCCACCTTCACCGGCCAACATGGTGCTCACCAAGAACAGCTCAAGAGGTGTGCACTGGACACCCAGGCACTCAGGCCCCCGACGGATCGTTCTCTGTGATGACAAAGAAGAAGTTCCTCAGAGAGCACCTACTCAGATGGAGATCCCTTTGTGGGCATCCGCGCCACACCTATGCTCCATGCTTCACGACAGTTCTAGCAGATCCTCACCAAAAGACACTACTGAAAGTAGATAGGCTCCTCAAGCGCCTATTACCTAAAGACCACCGGAGACAAAGATGCCCACGAAGCCTAGAAAGCAAACGGCTGGCCAACGCATGAATCTGAGCTGTAGACAAGATGCCACTCTAACTATCGGGCAAAAGGGTCAAATCAGTAGCGCAGAAGTCACCTCGGACACGGTTGATGACCATGATATAAGAAGACACCTCTGGCAGCAAGGAAACTCCAAGCAAAGATGTCGAGGGAAAGCCAAAAGCAGATCAGTCAAGAGCAAGCACATGATGTACCTCCACCACCCACACCACAACATAGAAGACACTATATCAAGGAAAAATAGAGCAAAATGAAGGCGGATCGAAGATGACAAAAGGCAACAATGGAGTCTTTGCCATGCATCACATATGTTCTCTTGATCCCATTGATAGAATCTGACAATCTGGTCCCTATAGTTATCAGTTTTGCTAGGTGGAAAGAATTCAGCTAGGAACAATTAAATTATGGACTCCCAAGTGGTAATCTCTTCAGGTTTGAGGGTCTTGTACCAAGTCTTGGCCTTGTCCTTGAGTGAAAAGGGAAATAGCCTCATGTAGACAGCATCCATAGGAGTATTATTGAAGTGGACAGTGTTGCAAATCTCCTTAAAGTTGTCAAGGTGTGAAGCTGGATTCTCATTCCCTAATCCTGCAAATTGATATTGCCTTATCATTGTAACCAATGCTGAATTCACTTCAAAATTGGCAGCAGGTGCTAGGACTCCATCCCCTTGTTGATTTCTGACATTGCTAGGTGAATAGCAATCCTTGAGTGTCCTTGGTGCTGCCATATTAACCTCTTCTTCCTCCTCTTCAAAAATCTTCTTCTTTCCTCTTGCCTTTGCGATCTCCTCCTTCTCAAGAATCTCTATTTAGGTTCAGGATCTGATTGATAATAGTCCTCTTGATAATCCAAATCTTGCATAAATGAATTCAGAAGTATTAAATTCAGAAAAGAAAGAAAACTGGACAAAAATACAAAATTCAGAATGATAACTTACAAAAACTGAAAATTAGGCTAATAAATGGACTGATAACTAGTCTAAAACTAATCTAAACTATCTAAGTTAATCTAATTGACCTCAAATCCCCAGCAACGGCGCCAAAAACTTGATGTGAATTAAGTGTAGTGATAACTTGCTGATTTTGTGGTTAGAATTGAGAATTTTCAATTATTGGATCAACTCCTTAACCCACTCTCTACTGCAGTGCACAGGTCAATTGTAGTAAACCCAAATATCGTATCCACAGTGATTTGAAGCCAATGACTCCCTAAATAATCTAGACTAATCCTAATTTAAGAGACAAAAGTAGAAATTTAAGAAAAGTAGAAAATAGATTTTTCATTATGGCACAAAGGATAACTGCTTTGGAGTTTTGGGAATTGCTATAAACTAAAAATTTGATGCTGAACTAAGGGCTAAAAGGGTTTATCAACCAATGGGAAAGTCCTCCTAGGAATTGGAATTCATCTAATTCAATTATGAATGGAATGGAACAAGTTATCAATGTATGCCAATTTTAACTCAACTTGGAAATGGACTGTTATCACAGCATGATTAAACTAGGACTAATTATCATATTTCCATATGATTAATTAGCTAAGTTGAATTAGAAGAGGTCTTTACTGATATCAAGTTAACATTAAGCCTAAACTCAAGTCCCTTACTGATATTTCAAAAATTCTTTCAAATCAAGCAATTTAGTAAAGTTTGAAATGATAACAACCAAATACACTTCTAATAATGAGAGAATTACTTCAATTGATTAGGCAGGAATGAAATCAATCAAATATTAATGCTAGTGCTTCTTGGTTTATCTCTAAACAGCAAGAGGATTTAAAATCAGTCTCTCGACTACAAATAAAACTGAAATCCACACTAACACTGATTAATTGGAAACATTGAACACATAATTACAGAATTGAATCTAACAATTATCACTGCATCTTGATTCATCTCTGAACAAGAAGGAAACCATGGATCAACCTCTCAGTTGCCTATAAATTGGGATTCCACAATGACAAGCAGATTCCATAAAATTCAGAAATCAGAATTCAAAAACAAATTCTACCAACATCATGTTTTTGCAGATTGAACTCAAGGGAATTATCATTGCCTCTTAATACATTTCTTAATAAGAAGAAACCCATAAAATCTACCTCTCAGCAGCTAATGGAATGAGGGGTTTTACAATGATAAACAGATTCTAGAAATCAGAAATAAGAAATGCAGAATAAAAAATCAGAAATTAGATATCAGTGCAGGAAATCAAATTTGTCCATATACCATCCATAACTAAACTAGATTACTACCCTATCCTAGGAGAGTTGAGAAAACATCCTAAAATAAAACTCTGTCTACAGGAAATTAGGGATGTCCCAGTAGCTCCTCCTGGTTCCTTCCTTCAGCTCCTTCCTACAGAAACCCTTGCAATGGTCAGCCCCCTCTTCCGTCCAGATTCTACAGCTTATATATGACTCTTGTCCACCCTTGGATGCAGATTAAAATGTTCCATTCCCCTGATTGTGCCATGTGTCATGTCCAGAAAATCTCAGCAGGTGCAACAGCTTTTGGACAGCCAAAAAGTAAGTGGTCCCCCCTCCTTTTCCAGCTTGTGCAGCCTTGTTTTCCTGCTAGAAGAGCCAAAACAGCAAGCATCAAAGTCCTTGAATAGGTTTTAAACAAATAAGGATTAGGACAATAACAATTATCAACTCTATTATCAAATGGGATTTGGTGTTGTGCAGGAATGAAATTCTTAATTAGAAATGATAACTTTTATGTCCGAAATGATAACTCTGTGCCATATATGAAATTGTCCAAATATGAGTGGTTCAGAGCAGTGAAGGCATCAAAGGGATTAGGATGGCAAGTAAATGAGGTCAATTATCAAATGTGGATAATATTTTATAGGAATGATAACTTGGTGCCCCGGAATGATAACTTGGTGCCATAAATAGATAACTTATTATAAACTTAGTTGTGGTTATCCAAATGTGATCAAATCAGAGCAGCAAGGAGTTAGGATAGTAATTTAACAATTGCCTAATGCTTTTATGCAGAAATGATAACCTTGCACATCGAAATGACAATTTTACCCTAAAAATGATAACTTATCTCCAAAAAATGATAACTTATGAAATTGAATGATAACTTTGCACAAGTTGAAACATGGTCATCCAAATATGATTAATTCATAATGACAAGGGATTTAGTGCAAGAGAACCACTTGAAATCAGCTCAATTAGTAAAATGATAACTTTGCACATTAGAATGATAACTTGCCCAAAAAAAAATGATAACTTGGCATAGAATTGATATCTTTATGGATTTTAACAATTCAGAACCTTTATGCACATGGAATTAAGTGTAAAATGAGGATGATCAGCTGGTTATCACAATCCATTGCATTTCATGCATAATTGGCCAAAAGTAAGGCAAAATGAGAGCTCGATATGGGTGAAATGAATAGAAAATGGGATAAAAACCTAATATCATCAGCTAGTGATTAGAAATCGTCTTCTCTTCTGAACAACGATGCTAGTACAAATTTCTCATGACACGCCTTATCCTCCCCATAAAATTTGTGGATCATTATGTTTTGTTCTCCTTTGGCTTCCTCGAAGACATAGAGCACGCCACCAAAGCAGTGGGATCTCAAGACTTTTGTATGTCTGCCTATCCTACCTACCCTCGTCTCATCCTAGAATTTCTCAAGTCCTACAAGGACGACAAGCAACAAGAGAACATCTCTTTTTGCCTATTTAATAAAGACTTCCAATGGTCATACCAAAAGCTCAGTCAAATCCTCGCCCTACCTTATTTCCCCGGACGTCTAACTCTCCAACATTTGAACACCCAAGGCGTCCTAAACAAAATCACCGATGATCAATCCGAGAGGGAAAGAGCACAAGCTTCTACGATCTCCAACCCAATCATCAGATATTTTTATCGCTTAACCGCGTCCACCATCTTGGGGAGGGCAAACACAGAGTCCCATATCATAGATTCTGATCTATTCATCATTGACGCATATCTTTATGGAAAGAAAGTAAACCTCTCGGGACATCTACTATCAAATTGGAACAAATGCGTTAAAATGAAGTCAGGCGCAATCACATTGGGGGAGTCATCACTACAATTGGCATCCATTGTGATATGGAGCTTTGATCTTTGGAGATAGCTCAAGGATCAATAACAATAGACATGAAAACTCTCCGTAGATGGAACCTGAACGAGGAACAAGGGCACCGCAAGCTTTTGTTCATTAAAGGAACTCACCACAAGCTGCGACACCCCAACCCCGACAAAGTTTCCATCAGATCAGAAGCTAACTGGAAGATCACCCAGAACATCTCAAGCAAAGCGCCAGGCCGACCAAGTCAATACCAGAGCAATACCACCATCACTCCTTCGATCCTGCATCACCAATGTCCAGAAAACGGAAGTCCCCAGAACCAAAACCGGCGAATGATGATGCTCCTAAACCGTCCCTCTCCAACCTCCAGCAGATTATTTGTGAGCTATCCCTGTAGGTACACAAGCTGCGATGAAGTAACATTCGCATCAAACGCCTGCTCCAAAACCAAACTGCTACTCTCCAATGCATTGAAACAAGTCTAGGGGAATCCGCTAGTTCCCCCACACACTCGTCTTCCTCCTAAGATTCACTCCCGCCCCGACTTGAACACACCGAGGACAGTGTTGTGTTTAACTTTGCGGGGAGGGGGGGGGGGAGGGGGGGAGGGGGTACAATGGTATGTTTTACACCCACATCTTCAAAATTTTAGCATACCATTGTACATAGTTTCATTAGCCATACTCAAAATTGTTCGTGTTCAAAAACTTTACTGATCAAATATTTCAAAAAGTTTTATGATATATTAACATGCATCATGCGACCCCTTACTGAAAGATTGAAATTGTCATCCAGCCTTTAGCTAAGAAACATCATGGAAGGCATTATTTACCCCTCATTCTGTATACCTAATATGCCTGAATGTCAATATTTTAAAGATTTCACAAACTTTAATTTTGATACCCTGGCATGACATCAAAGTCCATCACTAGATATTGGATAGTCCTTTACATGCTATCACCTTGGCTCATTCATGCATTCAATGATTTGTCACTTGCTCGAAATCTACTGACCAACATTGTGAAATATTAAAATACATTTAATGTGTGCAATAGCCCTTCGTTTGCATGATGGGAACTTTTCTTTTGTTTTAAATAAAAGCCCAGGTGCCCTATCCTATTATTCTAGGAAGAACCGGTGGGGAATGCCGTGGGACCCCTAAAAAAAAGGAAAAAGAAAAACTTTTTTTGAATAAAGAGCTAATAACTACTTTGCTGTCTGCCCAGTTTTGGGAAGATAAGATTATGCCCCCCCAGGGCACCATTAGCACCATATGCCCATTATTCCAGGAAGAAAAGTTAGGAACTATTGAGTGGAACTACCTATGCTGAAATCTTACTTGGTCCCATCATGCAATTGAAGAGTTATTATATATGTATCCAAAAAACTTTTGAAAAATGAATAAGTCGGTTACCCCTTTCAGCATGAGGAAAAACATTATTGTATGAATATTTCTAGAAAATTTGCATGTAGATGACCATCCAATAGGGAGCCCTTGTATCCTGTTAGTATAGGAGCTTCTGTGGTGACATTATCAGGGCAGTGTTAAAACAAACTAAAAAGGGTTAATGACAATCGGGCGATGTCGGGGAAGGGAATGAAGAATTATGATGCATGCTCATGATGTGCTCCAAGCCTAAACGCTTAGCTGATTGCTTGAGGAGAAGCAAAACTTTAAGTCTGGGAGAGTTGATGTGGATATATATAGCCTATATTTTCACCATTATTTCACATGCACATAGTACCTATTATATAATTATTTCCGTACATAGACATATGCATGACACTAATTCAATGCATTTCAAATGTTCTCCACATAAACGTTCATTCACATATTATCACTAAAGTTCGCTCTTACTAGTTTGAAGATTCACTTGGATAAATGTCTTTCTTTGCAGGGGAGCTGATGAGCTCCAGGGGATGGAGTAGAGCGGTTGAATCATACGCCATTGTTTGCACTAAGGACTGGAGATTTTCTCTCGGGCCCAGGAAGAGGCCAAAGAACAAAACAGCAAACATTATCCGCAATTGGGGACCAACCAGCTCCTTCACTTCCCTAGCGCAAGGAAGATTCCTAGGCGACAGGGACAACAGAAAAGCTGATGAGCTATAGACAGCGTCAGAAGGACAAGTAAAGGAAGAGAGGAGAAGAACCGACAGCAAGCAGAGGTCGACAGAGGGAGGAGAAACATATATAAAAGGTGGAAGCTGTAAGCAAAAAAAGAGGAGGATTCGAGAGGTAGACAGGGAGACGAAAGGAAAGAGAGAACTGAGAGCTAGAAAATAATGCCTTTGGTAATTTGTGGAGAAGTGTCTATTCTCCACATGACTTGTTGATCACTAGTTGATCGTACTAAATTTCTACTCATTTTCCATCTTAATTCATGTGCATATAAGTCCTGGAATGTTCATATTCTAATAATTATGCTTAATATACAAGGATTTATCTTCTCAGCATAATGTTATCTTACATTTGCACATTTGAGCTAGATAATATACTGATTTGGTTCTTATTTTTCTAGTTTTTATTGGAGAGTTTGATGCTTGCTGTTCATATCATTTCAGCTTCCAAATCAAGGATAAAAGATTTAAGGGGACCACTTACAAGCTGCCATAAAGTATGCAGGAAGGAATCTTTTGGCAGAAAAAGGACCGGAGACAGGTGACAAAATCAGATGGAATGGAAGGTTTTAATGATGATCAAAGGGTGATGATAATCCCATATAAAAAGGGGATGTTGAGGAGCAAAGAGGGGCTTCTCTCCTAGCCATTGGACTGGAGGCTGAGGGTTTCTTGCTGGAGTTTAGAGTTTTAGAGCTTTTGTTCTTCTTTATGTTTTAGAATATTTTTGATTCAGTTCCTCATCTGCTTTGTATTGTTTTGATTAGTTATGAGGAGCTAAATCTTAGCTCTCTTAGGATAAGATAGTCATTTAATTTATGTTTATGGATGGATGATTGAACAACACTTTTGCCATTGATGTTAGTGCATTTCTGAATATTTTCAAATCAGTTTTATGTTGATGTGAATCCTATTTTCTAGTGACAACTGAGAAGTTGTTGTTTGATTCTTTCTTGCTCAGAAATGAGTCAAGAGCATCACCATTTATTTTCTAGTTTTATCCTTGTCAAGATCTGAATGCATCCTTTTACTTCTTGCTAATGTGAATCTCATCTTGTAATGACAGCCGAGACGCTGATTCTAGATTCTCTATTTATTCAGAAATGAATCAAGAACATTAACAATTAGTTTCTGGATTTTGATTTCAATTGTGATTTCTGTTGAGTTGGTTTCCTGGTTCTAAGTAAACCATGCTGAGAATGAATCCATTTGCTTTTGTTGATGTGAATCTCGTATTCGAATGACGACCGAGAGGTTGATTTTAGATTCCCTTGTTGTTTAGAGATAAACCAAGAGCATCAGCACTAGTTGTGGATTTGATTGTATGTATGCATTGAGCTAGAGGTTTCATGATAATCTAATATCAGTGGAAACCCATGTTGAATCAACCTAACTAATATTCATATGAAAGTATGATACTTAGTTCTAACTTTAATGCACTGTGAGAGCAGTCTTTACAGGTTGAATATGGTTTGATTTGTATTGCTAAGTTGTTCTATTCCATTCCATAATAGAATATTAGATGAACCCCTTTCCTAAGAGAACATTTCATATAGTCACTTAAAAATACAAAAGAGTTAACTTAGTTTTGGATTAATCTAGATTAGTTAGTGAATCTTTAGTTTCAAATCACTGTGGTTACGACATTCGGGTCTACTACTCTGATCTGTGCACTTGCAGTTTAGTGAACTGAGGAGTTTAGACTATATATCATTTAATTGCATTTTCAATTCTGTGCTATAAATTAGTCCATTAATCACACTCCACACAATTCACATCACTTGTAACTAACCAGCCCTGTTGAGGATCGAACCTCAAGCACCACAATGATGTACAGTACGCTTGCATATCGCATTTCGATAGTGTAGAGAGATTATAAATTTTAAGACTTCATTTGTCATATTCCTCTATATTTAAGGTAACACACTAGAGTATTAGGTAGACCTGTGTCATAGAGGCCTTTGTCTCCCATTTCGTGTGATATTCTCAACTATATTATTTCAAATCTAATCAAAGCTTCATGCAATTTTCTCGAAATAATAAAAATCTCTATTACAGGATTAATTAAGCATCAAAGGTATGAGTAAAGAGCATCCAAACAATAGGTAGAAGACAAAATTCTTCGCCTTCGATGTTCTCCAAATCGCTGCAGATTACATGTGCTAAGTTACTCTGTAGTTTCTCTTAAACAAACACTGAAAACTTTGAAATTTGTCCTCTACAATGTGGTACAGCTCCCAAGTCTCAAGGACTACATTTTTTTTGTCTCCTAGGGCCTTTATTTTTTGCCCCTAGGTGACCCAAGAGTTTTCTAAGGACTCTATTTATTGTTCACAGGTGTACCAAGAGTTTTCGTAGAGTTTCTATTTGATTATCGAGTCTTTTCATATCAAAATAATTAAAATTCATAATAGACTTTGATTGAGCTTTAAAACCAGCAAAAACTTCTTTAAATTTGAGTAAATATGTTTCCTAATGATCCGTGAGACATGATAAAGTTTGGAGTTGATCTGTAATTGAAATTCCCAAGAAAACCCGAAGAAATATTCATGCGTAAAATGATGTTGCAAAATAAAATCGCTAGCAAGTGCACGAGTCAATCAAGTAATATAGTAAAAATAAGTAAAGAGTGTCGAACCCACGAGGAATATTATTAATTCAATATTTGATTTTATAAATTAATAATAGAAAAAACATAGGTTTTGAAAATAAGTTTTATAATTGTAAAATAAAATAGAGAAAATAAGATAATAATAAGATAAGATAATGGTGTTGAAGTGAGGTCTTAGGATGATAGCAAATCAAGCATAAAAATGTGAATCAGAAAAGATAAATTAAAATTCTTAAGATGGATTAGGAATTTTCCTAAGTTATTAATTTACAAGATTAAAATCATAGAGTCCACAAACTGATAATTCTATTATTTAATCAAGAAAATCAAACTATCTTAAATTAAATCAAAACTGAAGTCCCACAAACTGATATTCATGTAGATGAGATTAAAATTAAGATGCGTTAATATGAAAATCCTAGACTATTAATCACTCCACAAACAGGTATAGATTAACAGTCTACACAGATCTATTCTCCACACACTAGTTATTAAACCTATGTCAATTTTTAATTCCACAATAAATCATTTAAGTTAATTAAATAAAATCTTAAATCAAATAGTCCACAAATTAGTAATTACTTAACTCAGAAATTTAAATAATTAAATAAATTAAAAGCATTAAACACAATTAAAAATTGATCAAAAGAAATTCAATAATAAAATAAGGGTTCACAGAATTTCCCTTCAATAATAATCTCCTAAAATAAAATAATTAAGACATGGAGTTCATCCTAGAATTGTAGAGAGATAATAACAAAATAATAATAATAATTGGATGAATTACACCAAGAATAAAGAAGGATCCTCGGATGTCATCGGAGCGTCTGGTTTAGCCGTCCGATCAATTTTCTCTCTCTTAGTTGAAGTCTGTAGAGCTCACGACTCACTGTGGAAGAAAAGCAAACTTCAAAGCACGAGTTGGATTGATGATTTCGTCATCTATTTATAGGTGCGAACGAGTCTTCATGTTGATCACGAGCGTAAATCGTACGGTCGAATTTAACTTGGTGGAGATAAACTTTAAGTCCTTCAAATCTCGGCCTAATAAAACTTTGGTTAATGATAAAATATTATTCATTTGGCGCCTAGTGATAAACTTATTGGTCGATAACATTCATGAAGTGGTTAAGGATAATTGCTTCTCATTGCTTTTGTGCCCGTAAAACTCCTCCTGAATTTGATTTACATCTAATATTCCCTTAATTCTCCACATTACGCCCGGTAAAACTGCCCTTTAATTTGATTCACGGCCAACAAATCCCCTGAAACAGCTTTGTATCCCTAACCGATTGCATTTCACTCTCAAGATAAGCCTTTACTCCCGGGATGAGCCTTTACTCCCAAGATAAGCCTTTACTCCCATAACAGAAGTGATTAACACAATATTCTCTTAACGGAAACTAAGTGTGATTCTTTAGGTGCAGATTGAAATCTTGCACACAAGCATACTCTAAACATTATATCCGGCCTAGATGCCATCAAGTAAAGCAAACTACCAAACATACTTCTATACCTCTTTTGATCAATGGATTTGCTTTTCTCATCTTTATCCAATTTATTTGTAGTACTCATGGGAGTTGAACTTAGCTTACATTCATCCATTCCAAATCTCTTTAGCAACTCCCTCGTATACTTCTCTTGATTAAGAAATATTCTATCTTAGTTTTTCTTGACTTGTAATCCTAAGAAGAATGTGAGCTCACCTACAAGACTCATCTCAAACTCTTTTTGCGTAAGAGATTCAAACTCTTTGCACAAGCATACATTAGTAGCACCATAAACAATATCATCAACATAAATATGAACTATTAAAGTATAGTCTTTCAAATGCTTAAAAAATAATGTGGTATCAACTTTTCCTTTTTTGAAAATCATTTTCAATCAAAAAAGTAGTTAGTCTTTCATACCAAGCTCTAGGAGCTTGTTTAGGTCCATAAAGAACTTTAGAAAGTTTGAATACATGATTAGAAAAATCTGAATTTTCAAAACTTTGAGGTTGCTCAACATAGACTTCCTCATTTATAAAACCATTTAGAAAAGTCATTTTTACATCCATTTGAAAAAGTTTGAATCCTTTGAAACATGCAAAAGCTAAAAACATTCTAATAGTCTCAAATCTAGCAACGGGAGCAAAAGTTTCTTCAAAATCAACTCCTTCTATTTGAATAACATTTTGCTACAAGTCTTGCTTTATTTCTTATTATGATGCCATTTTCATTTAGTTTGTTTCTAAAAACCCATTTAGTACCAATTATAGCATAATCTTTTGGCCTTTCTACAAATTTCCAAACTTGATTTCTTTCAAAATTATTTAGTTCTTCATGGATGACCTTTATCCAATTTGAATCATTCAAAGCTTCATCAATGTTAATAGGTTCAAACTATGCAAGAAATATCAAAAAAGCACACAAGTTTTTCAAGGAATTTCTAGTCTTTATACCATCATTTATGTTACCTATAACTTGATCAAGTGGATATGACGATGCATGTTTTCAATTTCTTGGAATAATTTGATTTTATTTCACTTGTGGTTCTTCTATTTGTTCCACAGGTATCCATTCTCATTTCTTCCAAGCCTTCATTTTGGATTTGCATGTCTTCAAGATGTCTTTCCACTTCAACTATTTCTTCCTCATCATCATTCACTTGTTTGCTCATAAAAAATCATTAGTTTCATTGAATTTAACATTAATAGATTCTTCAACAACTAATGTTCTTTTGTTATGTACTTTATATGCTTTACTTGTACTAGAGTATCCAAGAAACACACCATCGTCACATTTTGCATCAAATTTGCCTAACTTATCTTTAATATTCAAGATATAGCATTTACAATCAAACACCTTGAAATATGAAATATTTGGCCTTTTTCCATATAAAGCGTCAAAACATGTTTTCTTTTCAAGGGGTTTAAGTAAGATTCTATTTAAAACATAGTATGATGTGTTTACGGCTCCCGCCAAAAAATACTTAGGCAAATTACTTTCATTTAGCATTGTCCTAACCATTTCTTGAATGGTTCTATTTTTTCTTTCCACTACTCCATTTTGTTGAGGTGTCCTAGGTGTAGAAAAGTATGTGTAATTTTCATTCTCTTCACAAAATAATTCGAATTTGTAATTTTCAAATTCACCTCCATGATCACTTCTATTTTTAACTCAAGTTCATTTTGTATTCTCTTTGCAAATTTAGAAAACATGCTTATAGTTTCATCTTTACTTGTAAGAAAGATAGTCCAAGTGAACGGGAGAAGTCATTAACAATAACAAAAATATATTTCTTTCCACCTAAACTTACTACATCAATAGGTCGAAATAAGGATGTAAAAGTTCTAAAGACCTATGTGTAGTAATAACACTCTTTGATTTGAAAGAGATTTTGGTTTGTTTACCTTTACATGAATCACAAACATTATTTTGCTCAAATTTAATTTTGGGTAAACCTCTAACCAATTCATGACTTGAAAGTTTGTTTAATAACTTAAAATTTATATGTTATAATCTTCTATCCAAAGATTTATATCATCATGCATAACACTAAGATATTTTTCACCTTTCAAGTTTTCAAAATCAATGTTATATACATTATTGTATCTAAAATTCATATGTAGAACTTCATTGTTTTCATTTAATATCAAGCATTTGTCCTTTTCAAATTTTATTAAATAGTTTTTATCACATAATTGACTTATGCTTATTAAGTTATGTTTTAAGTTTTCAACTAGCCAAACATTTTCCAAATATACTTTATCATTTTTACCAACATTACTTATACCAATTACTTTTCCCTATTATCTCCAAAGGTGACTTTTCCTCCATTTTTCTTTTGTAATGTAATGAAGTTTCCAATTACCATTTTCCTTCATTATCCTTTGAAGCACCCTATAAGAAAGACATTAAGATTCTCATTTTTTTTGTACCCAAATTTGCTTGGGTCCAATTTGTTTAGTGATGGTCCTTTTAGGGACCAAAATCTTCTTCACACCATTATTTATCCCCTTTTTAACTTTACATTCATAAGAATAATGTCCTTCATAACCATAATGAAAACAAGTAATATGTGATTTTGCATGAAGATTTTATGATGCTTTGACAAATAGAATCCTTTTATCTTTCTTAGTATGAAATAAGCTAAAATCAAGTCCATTTTTATTAAAGAGTCTTCTTTGTGTTGATAGCATTGCATCTAGCTTTTTTCCACCATTTGCAAACATTTCAAGTTTATTTTTTAAAACATTGTTCTCATTTTTCAAAGTTTCAACATTATAAGTTTGTTTTTCACAAGATAATTTTAAAGTATTGTTCTTCATTTTCAAGGCTTCAAAAATTCTAAACTAGAGTTCTCATCATCCAGTAAGTTACAATTTTCACAAACTTTGGAATCATGTCAACTTTTCAAGTTTTCAAATTCTACTGTCAAATCATCATGTTTCTTTTTAAGGTATCTATATTTATCTATAAGAATTCTAAACTCATCATGCATATCAAAAGATTCACTATCACTAGATTCGGATGAGTTAGATGATACCTCATGGTTATTTGCCATTGGACATATGTAGGCTTCTTCATCATCACTTGATGAGGTTTTAGAGTTATTTTCTTCATATTCACTTTCATCCCAAGTGGCTTGAAGAGCTTTTTTTTTCTTCTTCAAATTTTCTCCCTCCTTTTCTTTCTTAGCTAGATTTGGGCACTCATTCTTATAGTGTCCAACCTTTTTGCATTCAAAATAAGTTACTTGATTTTTGCTTGTTGATGATCTTCTTTTGGATAAGACTCTTTTTCTTTTGCTTGGCAAATGGTAGTGATATTGAGGAGTGTAGTGATAACTTGCTGATTTTAGAGTCAAAATTCAGATTTTTTAATTTTTGGTTTACTCCCTAATTCATTCTCTACTGCAAGTATACAGGTCAATTGTAATATACCCAAATGTCATATCCACAATGATTTGAAGCCTAAGACTCCCTAAACAATCTAGATTAGCCTTAACTAAAGTTAAAATTCCAAGAAATTGAAAGAAAGTGAAAATCGATTTCTTTAAATGGCCAAAATGATAACTATTTTTGGATTTTTGAAAAGTTATCAAAACTGAATTATAAATACTAAACTAGAGGCTCAAGTGGATTAACTATCAATGAGGAAGGTTCTCCTAGGAGTTGGGGTTCATCTAACTTAATTATGGATGGAATGAAACAAGTTGTCAATATGTTATCAATTTTAACTCAACTTGAAAATTTTCTATTTTCACAGCTCAATTAATCCTGAACTAATTATTATATTCTCATATGATTGGTTAGCTAAGTTGAATTAGAAGAGGTCCTGACTGAAATCAAGTCAACATTAGGCTCAAAATTTAGTTCCTTGCTGAATTTCAATGATTTAGTGAAATCTGAAATGATAACTTTCAATTGCACTTTGAAAATGAGGGAAATGCTTCAATCAACTAAACAGGGATGAAATCAATTCAATATTGATGCAAATGCTTCTTGGTTTATCTCTAAACTACAAGAGGATTTTAAATCAGCCTCTCAGCTGCAAATTCAAATGAAATCCACATTTTTACCAAGGGATTGAATGAAATCAGCACCTGCATTTAATATGGGAATTCAGCAATTTCGTTGCATTCTTGGTCCATCTCTGAACATCAAGACAACCTTAAAATCACCTCTTAGTGATTGAATAAAATCAGAGGTTTACAATGACAAGAAGAATCCCACAGATTTCAGAATTTCAGATTTAGAAATCAGGATTGAAAACCAGAAATCAGCAATGGATAGTTTGCAATAATTCAGGGATTGAATCTTGGAATTACCATTGACTCTTGATTCATTTCTGAAGAAGAATGAAACCATAAGTAACTTCTAAGTTATTAATTCAATTAGGGCTCCACAATGGTGAAAACAGATTCAGCAAATTCAGAAATCAGAAATGGAAAATCAGAAATCAGCAAATAAGAAAATCATATTCTAGTTGGGATTGAATCTAGAAACTTGTCATTGATTCTTGCTTCATTTCTGAACAAGGATTAGATCAAATGACAACTTCTCAGTTATGGATACAATTAGAATCTTATAATGTCAGGAATCAGATTCATACAAAACAGATTTCAGAAACAAAAATCAGAAATCAGAACTTCAGAAATTCAGAAATCAGTGCAGGAAATCAGAATCGTCCATATCCATCTACAATTAATCTAGACTACTACCCTATCCTAGGAGAAATGGAGTTTAGCTCCTCATAATTACAAAGATTGATACACAATAGTAGGAAGAATTGATAGGAAACATCCTGAACTAAGAGTTGCCGACAGGAGAAATCAGCAACAACATCACCTCAGCTCCTCTTCCTTGCTTCCTCCTCCTCCAACCCTTGCAAACTGGCCTCCCCGTTGATTTCAGGGTTTCTTCAGTTTATATATGGCCTTTAATCACCCTTAGATCAGCATCAAAATGTCTCATAAACTTTGATGTAAGCCTCCTGTCTAGGTCCTGAAAATATCTGCATATGACAGCTTTTTGGACAGCCAAAAAGCAAGTGGTCCCCCCTTTGTTTTTCCAACCTTTTTCAACTTCATTCACCTACAATAAGAGCCAAAACAGCAAGAATCAAAGTCTTCTAATAAGATTTAAACAAATAAGAATTAAAACAGCAAGTAATATCAGCTCAATTATCAAATGGAGTTTGGTGTTATGCAGAATTAAAATCCATAGTCAAAAATAATAGTTTTGAGGTCCGGAATGATAACTTTGCATATTTCATGAAAATTGTCCAAATTTGTGTGGTTCAAAGCATTGAAGGCATCAAAGGGATTAGGGTGGCAAGTGAATGAGGTCATAAATCAAATGTTGATAAGATTTCATAGGAATGATAACTTGGGTGCCAAAAACGATAACTTGATGCCATAAAAATGATAACTTGTCATAACTTTGGTTGTGGTTATTCAAATGTGATCAAATTTGAACAGCAAGGAGTTATGACAATAATATAATGATTTCTTAATGCCTTTGTGCAGATTTGATAGTTTTGCATATCGAAATGACAATTTTGCCTTTAAACGATAACTTGGTATTGAAAAATGATAACTTGTTCAAATGGATTGATAGTTTTGCACAAGTTGAAATATGATCATCCAAATATGATTTATTCATGATAGCAATGGATTTAGGGCAGAATAATCACTGGAAATTAGCTCAAATAGAAAAATGATAACTTGCACACTTGGAGTGATAGCTTGCCCTAGAAATGATAACTTGGCATAGAATTGAGATATTAATGGATTTTAGCATTTTAGAACCTCTATGCACATAGAATTAAGTATAAAATGAGGAAGGTCAACTAGTTATCACAATTCATGCATTCCAAACATAATTGGCCAAAAGTTGGGCAATTTAGGGGCTCGATATAGGTGAAATGCATCTAAAATGGGATAAAAAACTATAGTGATTAGCAAACCTAAAATATTTGTCAAGCTTCTTGGCATACAAGGTTAGTTTCTTTTCGTCTAGATCTTCATCTTCTTTACTTGCTTCACTTTCATCCATCCTTACTTTCAAATCCAAAGTCTTCTTTTTGGAAATACTTTTTTCTTCATTTTGCTTGATTCCAATCTCATAGGTCAAGAGGAATCCTATGAGATCATCAAAATCTAGCTTGTTCAAGTCCTTCTTTTCCATCACGATTCTCTTTGTGTGCCTCTTGGAAGAAAGGGACCTAAGAAACTTCTTCACTTTTTGAGAGTTAGTCCGTGGCTCGCCCAAGGAGGCTAAGCCATTCACAATATCATTAAAACGTACAACCATTTCATTTATAGATTCATTTTCATGCATCTTAAAAGAATCAAAATATTAAATTTATATTCCTTAACCTTATCGGTACCTTCATGTGTAATGATAAGTTTTTTTCATATTTCATAAGTACTTTGACAATTAGAAGCATGATTAAATTCTATTGAATCTAAAGCACAAAAAAGATGATTTTTCGCTTTCCAATCTAATTTCACAAGTAACCTATCACCTTCGGTGTATTCCAAAGGTGACTTTTCATGCAAATCATATCACAAATATCAATATCAATAGAGCATACATAAGCTTGCATTCTAATTTTCCAATAGGAGAAATTTGAAGCATTAAAAAATGGACGACGATTCATGGATTGACCTTCACCCAAAGTAAAATCATTTGATGCCATCGCCCAAAATATGTTTAAATCTTTAAAACAAGAGTAACTTGGCTCTGATACCAATTGTAGGATCGAAAGCACCAAGAGAGGAGGGGGTGAATTGGTGTATAAAAATTTTAACCGAAAAAGTCGTAAAAGTCAATTTTTAGAAAATGCGATCACAAGAAAGTAAAATATAAGTAAGAAGAGTCAAAAATCAGGAAAGCACAATATGTTGACGAGGTTCGGCCCAACTCCTTGACCTCGAGACAGTCGGAGATTCACTAGCTTTCTCTTTTCTTGTAGGGAGAGAATAACCCTTTCTACACCACAATGTCTTCTTCTTTGCTCAAGAGGTAAGACACACACACAAGAAAGTAAAATATAAGTAAGAAGAGTCAAAAATCAGGAAAGCACAATATGTTGACGAGGTTCGGCCCAACTCCTTGACCTCGAGACAGTCGGAGATTCACTAGCTTTCTCTTTTCTTGTAGGGAGAGAATAACCCTTTCTACACCACAATGTCTTCTTCTTTGCTCAAGAGGTAAGACACACATCTTCTTACAAGGAACCCTCAAAACTCTCTAAACAAAAACACAAGAATTCCCTCCAAATCTCTCTTCTTACAATGGATGCTCACAATTAGAAACTAGAAGAGGGAAGGGACAATTTGTAAGATTAAGCTCAAGAAAAATGCTTTGTACTTGAAGGAAGTTCTAGAGTGATTTGCCTTACTTAGTGAATCTTCCTTCAGCCTTTTGAATCCCTTTTATAGGCTTCTCTTGAAAATATGGGCGTTGTAAATCAATTTGAAGAGTTTTGTGCTGTCACTTCCAAAACGGTCGCCCATTTTAATATCGGTCATCCGTTTTGCATAAACTAGCTGTTAAGCCTTCTTGTCGTATGTTCGGCGGTCGCTCATTATAGTATCGGGCGTCCATTTTACATAAAATAATAGCCATTGAGTTTTGTCTTTTTTGTGCAGTTTTCCGTTGATCGTAGTCCGTAGAAGGATTTTAGCCGTTTAAATAATATTTGCTTCCATAACGTCGACCGAAAGTGACTCGATCGTCCGATCTAGAAATTTTCATGCTCTCTGTAATCTACGGTCATTCATGCAACGACATCGGTCGTCCGATTTTCACATTTTTTATCTTTGTTGCCCAAAACGGTCGACCGTTAGAGTTTCGGCCGTTCGATTAGAAATGTCCGCGCTCTCTTTAATCTATGGCCGTTCCATCTATTAATTCGGTCGTCTGTTATGTATTTGGATCTTTCATGTAACACATATAACGGTCGACCGAATGTAAATCGGTCGCCCATTTTAAGAATGTCATTTCTCTCTGTAATTAGTGGACGTTCCAGCTCTGCTTTGGTCGTTCATTATAAGTCCAAATGGTCGTCCATTATAGTTACGATCGTCCGTTTGTGCTACTGAAAACATTCGACCCATTTTTCTTCGTAAAAATATTTAACATGTTCACACTAACACTTCAAGCACAATTTGTACATCATCTTCCTTCTTTGTCATAATCAAAATACTTAGAATATGGTATTTGGACCTACATCATCAAAAAGTAATTTGCACATTAAGCATATAAGAAACAATATGTAACTCCCCCTTAATCATGTCATCTCCCTGACGTGAATTGTGTGGAGTGTGATAACTTGCTGAATTATAGGTCAGAATTGAGATAAAATGAAATTTTATGAAATGTGATCAAACTCCTCAACTCACTCCACCAAGAAGTGCACAGATCAAATGTAGTAGACTCAAGTGTCGTATCCACAGTGATTTGAGAGCTCAAGACTCACCATCTGGACTAAACTAATCCTAGACTAAATAGCTAAAATAGTGAAATGGAGAAAAGTAAAAACAAAATTAAACTATGAATAGGCAAATATTGTTTTTGGTGTTTTGGTGATTAATATGGACTGCAATCTAACTACTAAGATGAGAACTTAAGGGGATTATCAACTAATGAGAAATTCTCCTAAGAGTGGGGTTCATCTAGTTTAGCTATGGATGAATTGGAACAATTGCAGCAATGCAAGTCAAATCTAATTCAACCTGAAATATGACTGTTCTCACAATGTAATTAAATCAGGACTAATTATCATATTCTCATATGAATCTTAGCTAGGTTGAATTAGAAAAGGATTCTCACTGATATTAAGTTATCATTAAGCATAAGATTTAGCACCTTACTGATATTGCCAAAATCCTCTCAGATTTGGCAAATCAGTAAGTCTAAAATTGATACCACAACTAATCAACATTCATAATAATGGAACAATTGACTCAATTAACCAAATAGGAATATAATTTTGTATTGGGGTGATAACTTTGCACAAATCAAACAATGGTTATCCAAATATGATTCATTCATATAACAAGGGATTTAGGGCATGATAACAACTCGAAATCAGCTCAATTAGTAAAATGATAACTTTGCACATTGGATTGATAACTTGCCCAAAAATGATAACTTGGCATAGAATTGATAACTTTATGAATTTTAGCAATTCAAAACCTCTATGCACATGGAATTGAATACAAAATGAGGATGGTCAACTGGTTATCACAAGCCATTGCATTCCAATCATAATTGGCCAAAAGTGAGGCAAAATGAGGGCTCGATATGGGTGAAATGAATGGAAAATGGAATAAAAACCTAATATGATCAGCTAGTGATCAAACTCCCCCAAGCTTAGCCTTTTGCTTGTCCTCAAGAAAAACATCCAGATATTAAGAACAAACTTGAATTAAACAGTTCACAAATGAATTAAAATCTATCTGATAAGACCAAATGAGTTTCCCACTTTGCCAACACCCCATTCTTTTCAAAAAGTCAATTTCTAACTAAGGAATCACAGAGGCTAAAGCAAATTTAAGCCATGGAAGAAGTACTAGCAGTAACAAGTTTGAATTTAAGCCATGGAAGAAGTACTAGCAGTAACAAGTTTGAATTTCAGAAATTGTCAACTTTACTAAAAGGTTGAGCTACAAATTCCTTCATGAACAGATTTTTCACTGCTTAAATAGGTTTAAAACCTGACTTTTATACATGATGATGCAATAAACAGGTTGAGACCTGATTTTTATTCATGCTGGTCACAGGATAAAAATCTTGGTTTTATTCAGGAGAGGTTCCTTTCTGGAATTTCACTCTCTTTATTTATGCATGCATGCAATGCAAAATGCAACTTTTCACTTTTTCTTTTCTCCAATTTTCTCTTTCTATTTTGTTCATGAAGTGAACAATAGTTCAAACTCAAGTAAGTTTTGGATCCCTCGATTCAAAAAGTCAAGTTTTCCTATTTAACATGGCAGCAAGAGCCTTGACTCCCTTCTAAACATCTTATATTGTCAATTCAATCCATGAATGTCAGCTAGTGTTACCCACAAGAAGAAAAAATTTCAACTAAAATTTTGATTCAAATGCACTTGAATTAATAGGCTGATTAAAGCAAGAAGACTAATGGCCAAATTGTCCACTTGGTATTGGAGTGTACTAGCTGTCATATTAATGGATTTCACCCATTTTAGAGTTAAAATGAAGGCAAGAATTGAATTGAGTACAATCAGTGATAACCAGTGATAACTTGCCAAAACTAGTGATAACCGAGTGAAAACTGTGATAACTTGTTGAAAACAGTGATAACCTAGTGATAAATGATGATATGAGCATTAAAATAGATTGAAAACATGGAGTAAAGTTTAGAAAAGCACCAGGTTTCTTCCCCCAAGCTTATTCTCAGCACTGTCCACAGTGGTGAAAAAGATAGGCAAGGGAGAGGGTTGGGAGAGTATTGAATTCATGGATTTGTGCAATTGATCCCTTCCCATGGTTCTTGCATCTCAATCAGAGTCTTTGGATGATCCATACTCCATGGTTTGCAACCAATTCTGCAAAGAAGTAGAGGAATATCAATGAAATCTGCAACATCAGATTTTTGAAATGCACAATTTAATAATGCACTGAAATGCACTAAAATTCAGCAATGGTAGATGTGGATAACTGATATGAATGATAATTCAGATGTCAATATGATAATTGTAGCATGAAGTAGAAGATAACATCAGTTATCATTGGTATTTCAGTGAGAAAATCAAAATTGAGTGTAAGAGTACTCCCTAATTGAAAATTTATGGATAGATCTGATTCTTCCCTGATTTATTCTTGCAAAATAGAGAAAATTAGGTATAAAATGGCTTGGGTTACCTCTCAAGAAGCACCCTACTTTAGTGTCTTAGGTCAGACATTGTTTCACCAGGATTCAACTAGGCAATTGTGGGGGGTCTTGCAATATCAGCACTTCCTTAGTTGAATTTATTGTTGTGGGGTTGTATAACTTCAATCTTTGTCCATTAACCTTGAATATGTCAGCATTGTCATTGACAAGGTCCACAGCTCCAAAAGGGTAAACTTTGTGGATCTTGAAGGGTCCACTCCATCTGGATTTTAGTTTTCCTGGAAACAATTTGAGCCTTGAGTTATACAATAGTACAAGATCTCTAACTTTGAATTCCTTCTTCAAAATCCTACTGTCATGCCACCTCTTGGTTCTTTCCTTGTAGAATTCAGAATTATGGTAGGCATTGAGCCTAATCTCATCCAATTCATCAAGTTGCAATAGCCTCTTCTGTCCACAAGATTGCATATCAAAATTTAGTGTCTTGACAGCCCAATAAGCTTTGTGCTTGAGTTCAATTGGCAAGTGGCAAGTTTTTCCATAAATCAATTTGTAAGGAGAGACACCTATTGGAGATTTGTAGGCTGTCCTATAAGTCCAAAGTGCATCATTCAATTTCATGCTCCAATCCTTTCTAGTCAATGAAACTATTTTTTCCAAAATGGCCTTAATCTCCCTATTTGATATTTCAGCTTGGCCAAAGAAACCAGATTGGAGGACCTTAGCAGCTGTCTTCTGAGTAGCCCCATGTCCTCCGTAGGAAGATGAGTGACATTCATACAAAATGGATTGGAATTCAGCTTCTGGCACACACCTTCTGAACATACCATCAGGGGACTTCTTGAACAAGAGGGGATCATACCAATAGTAGTCTTTGATGTCATGGAAGAACTTCTTCTTTCTGCTGATAGGAGTACTCAGGTGGAATGATTCCACAGGCCAAATAATTCACAATATCAGCATACCAAGGAGTTGGGGCAGCTGATATGGCCATTAGGAAGTTACCAAGAAATGAATCATTGATAGGAAGCATTGGAGATTCCTAAATTCTTTCCATCCTGGACAAATGGTCAGCAACTAGATTTTCAGTGCCCCTCTTGTCCCTAATTTCCACGTCAAATTATTGTAGCAATAAAATCCATCTGATAAGCCTTGACTTTGACTCCTTCTTGCTGACTAGGTGCCTAACAGCTTGATGGTCAGTGTAAACAATCACCTTAGCCCCAACTAAGTAAGGTCTGAACTTATCAAATGCAAATACTACAGCCAACAATTGTTTTTCAGTGGTGGCATAATTAATTTGGGCTTCATCCAAGGTCTTCCTGGCATAGCATATGACATAGTGTTTCTTGTCTTTGGTTTGTCCCAGCACTGCCCCTACTGCCTGGTCAGATGCATCACACATGATTTCAAAAGGCAATGACCAATCTGGTGGCTGCACAATTGGAGCTGATATGAGGGCTTCCTTCAAATGATTAAAGGCCTTCATACAATCCTCATCAAAATTGAACTCAATATTTTTAGCTAGTAGCCTTGTGAGGGGTCTGGTTATCATTGAGAAATTTTTGATAAACCTCTTGTAAAATCCAGCATGGCCTAGAAAGCTCCTCACTGCCTTCACATTCTTTGGGGGTGATAGCTTCTCAATGGCCTCAAGCTTGGCTTTATCCATCTCAATCCCTCTGCTGGACACAATATGGCCTAATACAACTCCTTCTTGAACTATGAAATGACACTTTTCCCAATTCAGAATTAAGTTGGATTCCCTGCATCTTTGCAACACTTTTGTTAAATTCTCCAAGCAAGCTTCAAAAGAATCCCCATAGACTGAAAAATCATTCATAAACACTTCTATTATGTCTTCAATGAAATCTGAAAAGATGGACATCATACACCTTTGAAAAGTGGCAGGGGCATTGCATAATCCAAATGACATCCTTCTATATGCAAATGTCCCATATGGACAAGTAAAGGTGGTCTTATGCTGGTCTTGGGGATGAATTAGAATCTGCAAGAAGCCTGAATAACCATCCAAATAACAAAAATGGGAATGTTTGGCCAACCTCTCAAGCATCTGATCAATAAAGGGGAGTGGGAAGTGATCTTTTCTTGTCGCCTTGTTCAATTTTCTGAAATCAATGCACATCCTCCAACCAGTGACTGTCCTAGTAGAAATCAATTCATTGGAATCTGATTTGACTACTGTGATCCCTCTTTTCTTTGGCACCACCTGAACAGGGCTGACCCATTCACTATCTGAAATGGAGTAGATGATTCCAACATTCAACAACTTCAACACTTCCTTCTTTACAACTTCCTTCATCACTGGATTGAGTCTTCTTTGGCATTCAATTGAAGGCTTGTAGTTGTCCTCCATAGGAATTTTGTGCATGCAAATTGAGGGATTAATACTCTTAATATATTCAATTGAGTAGCCAATTACCTCCCTATACAATTTCAGTCTCTTCAGCAGCTCCTGAACTTTCCCTTGAGGCAAGTTGGCATTAATGATAACTGGAAATGTGGAATTCTCTCCTAAGAATTCATACTTCAGATTTATAGGAAGAGGATTGAGCTCCAATTTAGAAGAATTGTCTTGAGTTGAATTGGGTTGGAGTTCTGTAGTGAAAACTTCATGCACCACATTCTGGATTTCAGATGTGTCCACTGATTTGACTGAATTCATCATGGATTGACATGCACTAGCCTATGGATCTTCTAGTTCCTTCAAGTGATCAAACATAAGGCATCTTTGCAAGGGGTCTTTGATCACTAGCTGATCACTATAGGTTCTTATCCCATTTTAGATGCATTTCACCCATATCGAGCCTTCAAATTGCCTAACTTTTGGTCAATTATGTTTGGAATGCATGGATTGTGATAACTAGTTGATCTTTCTCATTTTATACTTAATTCCATGTGCATAGAGATTCTGAAATGCTAAAATCCATTAATATCTCAATTCTATGCCAAGTTATCATTTCTAGGGCAAGTTATCATTCCAATGTACAACATTATCATTATTTTAATTGAGCTAATTTCCAGTGATTATTCTACCCTAAATCACATGCCATCATGAATTATTCATATTTGGATGATCATATTTCAACTTGTGCTAAGTTATCATTCCATTTCATTGGTTATCACTTTTAATTATCAAGTTATCGTTTTAGGGCAAAACTGTCATTTCGATGTGCAAGACTATCAATTCTGCATAAAAGTATTAGGCAATCATTATATTATTATCCTAACTCCTTGCTGCCCTGATTTGATCACAATTGGATAACCACAACTAAAGTTATGACAAGTTATCATTTTTATGGCAACAAGTTATCATTTCAGGGTCACCAAGTTATCAATACTATGAAATCCTATCTATATTTGATTTTTGACCTTATTCACTTGCCATATTAATCCATTTGATGCCTTCAATGCTCTGAACCACTCATATTTGGACAATTTCCATGATATATACAAAGTTATTATTCCGGGCAATAAGTTTTCATTAAACAAATAAAGTTTTCATTCCTTCACAACACCAAATCTTATTTGACAATAGAGTTGACATTACTTGCTGTCCTAATTCTTATTTATTTAAATCTTATTTGAGGACTATGATGCTGGTTGTTTTGGATTTTCTAGTAGGTATAACAAGGCTGCAACAAGGCTGCACAAGGTGAAAAAGGAGGGGGGACCACTGCTAGCTGTCCAAAAAGGCATTTGATTTCTGCTGGAATCTCAGGACCACTGGACAGGTGGCTTGAATCAAGAGAAGGGAACATCAAAAGGTGCATAGAAGACATATATAAGCATAGAAACCCTGAAATCAAGGGGGGAGCCTCCATTTGGAGGGTTGCTAGACAGGAAGCTGAAGTGGAGATGGAGTGGAGAAGAAGCTGATTTCTGCAGAACAACCCTCATTCCAAGATGAATAGCTTCTATTCTTCATTATATTTTGTATCAAACCTTTTAAATATGAGGAGCTAAATCTCATATCTCCTAGGATAGGGTAGTAGTCTAGTTTAATTGTAGATGGATAATGAACAAATCTGAATTCCTGCATTAATATATGATTTCCGGTTGTATTTCTGATTTCCTTTCCATATGAATTTGATCCTTGACATTGTAAGGTCCTGATTGTAGCTACAACTGAGAAGTTGTCATTTGATCTGATTTTGTTCAAAAATGAATCAAGAATCAATGCCAAGTTTCTAGGTTCTAATCCAATTAGAAATCTGAAATCTAAATTTTGAAATCTATTTTTTTCCCCCAAATCTGATTTCTGATTTCTGAATTCTGTCAATCCTGTTTCTATCATTGTTGAGCCCTGATTTAATTGATAACTGAGAGGTTACTTATGATTTCATTCTTGTTCAGAAATGAATCAAGAGGCAATGGTGTTTCCAAGTTTATAATCCCTGATTTATTGCAAACTTTTGAATGCTAATTTCTGATTTTCCCTTTGTTGATTTCCTGAATCTTTGGATTCTGATTTGCTGTTGTAAACCCTTGATCTCGTCAAATCACTGAGAAGTGAATCCTATGTATACTTTGTTGTTCAGAGATGAACCAAAGAGCAATGGTAAATCTGAATTCCAATGAGTGACATGTGCTGAATTCCAATGTTTGCTAGTGTTGATTTCTGAATTTTTTTAGTTGTTGCTTTCCTAAATTTAGGGGAAATCTGATTGTCATTGTTAAATCATGTTTTAACCTACCACTGAGAGGTGGTCTTGTGGCCTTCCTTGAAATTCAGATATGAACCAAGGAGCAATGAAAATTTGTTGAATTCCCATGTGTAATTAAGTGCTGATTTCGTTCAATCCCTTGGTAAAAATGTGAATTTCATTTGAATTTGCAGCTGAGAGGCTGATTTAAAATCCTCTTGTAGTTTAGAGATAAACCAAAAAGCATTTGCATCAATATTAAATTAATTTCATCCCTGTTTAGTTGATTGAAACATTTCCCAAGTGCAATTGAAAGTTATCATTTCATATTTCACTAAATTCCTGAAATTCAGCAAGGAACTAAACTTTTGAACTTAATGTTGACTAGATTTCAGTGAGGACCCTTTTCTAATTCAACTTATCTAATCAATCATATGAGAATATGATGATTAGTTCTGGTTTATATTGCTGTGATAACAGACCATTTTCAAGTTGGATTAAAATTGACACAAATTGATAACTTGTTCCATTCCATCCATAATTAAGTTAGATGAACCCCAACTCCTAGGAGAACCTTCCTCATTGATAGTTAAATCCTTTTAGCCTCTAGTTTAGCATTTACAATCCAGTTTAGATAACTTTTCTAAAATCCAAAAACAGTTATCATTTTAGCCATTTATTAGAAATCGATTTTCACTTTCTTTTAATTTCTTGGAATTTTAACTTTAGTTAAGGCTAATTTAGATTGTTTAGGGAATCTTAGGCTTCAAATCACTGTGGATACGATATTTGGGTAGACTACAATTGACCTGTATACTTGCAGTAGAGAGTGAATTAGGGAGTTAAATCAAAATTTGAAAATTTTGAAATTTGACCCCAAAATCAGCAAGTTCACTATCAGTCTTCTATTGGAATTATTGCATAAACTTGCTCCACAACCTGATCTAGTTGCCCATCTTCAAAATCATTTTGTTGAAAATTTGGCCTGCTGATAACTTGAGCCAGGTTGAACTCTATCTTGTCCTCTCCAATTTGGAATGTCAATCTACCCTTCTTAACATCTATGACAGCTCCTATAGTGGCTAGAAAGGATCTCCCTAATAAAATTGGGGTGTTCAGGTCCTTATCCATGTCAAGTACCACAAAGTCTATAGGAATATAGAATTTTTCAACTTTGAGGGATATGTCTTCAATAATTTCATGTGGATACTTGATGGATCTGTCAGCTAGCTGCAATGACATGTTGGTAGGCTTCATATCTCCAACTTCCAGCTTCTTGCATAGTGTTAAAGGTATTACACTAACTGATGCACCCAAGTCACACATGGCCCTTTGAATCTTCCTATTCCCAATTTCACAAGGAATGAAGAAACTTCCTAGATCCTTTAATTTAGGAGGCAACTTATTTTAAATTATTGCAGAAGCCTCCTCAGTTAAGGCTATGGTTTCATGTTCCATAATCCTCCTCTTTTTGCTCAAGATCTCGTTTAAGAACTTTGCATATGAGGGCATCTCCTGAATTGCCTCTACAAATGACACATTGATATACAATTTCTTCAGAATTTCCAGAAATCTTCCATACTATTGGTCTTGCCTTGCCTTGACCAATCTTTGTGGGAATGGTACCTTATCAAAACTTTTGTCCTTGACTTCATTTGAAGGTGCTGATTTCTATTTTCCACCATAGATTCAGCTGGTTCTTCTGCAGGCTTGGAATTTGTCTTAGTTGGATTGTCCTCAACTTTCTTCATTGGTTCTTCAACAATCCTCCCACTTCTGAGTTGGACAGCCTGAACTTGCCTTGGGATTGACTTCTGGTTGTCCTAGGAAAAACATTGGTGGCCTAGTAGAGGTGCTTGCTTGTTGGGCAATTTGGCCCTCAAGCAACTTATGATTGGCACTCAAATTTTCATATCCAGTGGTTAATTTCTGCATTGCCTCCTCCTACTTTTCTTGCTTCTTCAGAATTTGTTGCAGCAACTCCTCCAATTTTGAGAATTGAGTGGCTTGAGCTTGTGGTGGCTCATATGGAGGTCTTTGCATTGGGGCAGTTGAAGGCTGATTCTGGTATGGAGGTGGTTGATTCCTTGGCAGGATCTTGAGCTGCCAATTAGAATTCTGCATGGGTGGCCCTTGGTAGTGATTGGCCTTGTATGACAGGTAAGGGTGATTCCTATTTTTTGGAGTGTAGTACTCAGCAGGGGTTTTCATTCTAAAGTTTCCCACAACATTCACTTGGTCAATGGATTGTTCATATTGCTGCATAATGAGATTACAACTCTCTGTGACATGGCCTTGGTTTCCACAAACATCACATCTGATTTCAGGATTGGATGCCTTTCCCACATTAGTTGACAAATTCAACTTCTCCAAGGTCTTTTGCAGGACTTCTTCAATCTGAATTGAAATGTTGTTGACTTGGTTATCATTTGATGGCCTCCTTGTCCTGTCATGAGTGAGGAAGTGGCGATTCTTGGCAATGTTCTCAATTAATTGGTAGGCTTCATCAATGTTCTTGATGCAAAGATCCCTCCTGCAGCTGTGTCTAGTGCCACCTTGGATGGATAATTCAGACCCTTGTGAAAATAGTTGACTAATTGTCATTTTTCAAACTCATGGTGTGGACATGCCCTCAACAAGCTCTGTAGTCTTTGTCATGCATCACAGATATTCTCTTTGTTGGAATAGTGCCCTTTTGGGCACATGGGCCGCACATACGCGCGGCCCATTAGGACGAGGCACATGCCTGCGCAGACACATCATCATACGCATGATGGACGTGCGTGATGCGTTCTGCCTAACTTGTCGCCCAAGTCTCCCCACCCTATAAAAGGGGACCCATAGCATAGGTCTCAAACACACTTTCGCAGAGGTTCGTCCAGAGTACTTGTGCTGTGACAAAGAGTTCCGTTCTCTAGAGGTTCGGTTCCCGATCCTGAGGTGCAAGTGCGTTCGTCAAGAGTTCGTGGGAAAGCCCCGACGATCCATTTTCGCTGCAAGAGATATTCCGCAACTTCTAGAATTTATATCTGTTATAAATTCTAACATTGGTATCAGAGCTTTTTTAGATTTTTCTCGAACTCGTGATTGCGCCAAAAAAATAATATTTGTTATTATTTGGGATCTGCGCACCTCAGTTGTATGACCACAACCAATGGACAAAATAGAGTTTGTCATCGCAAATATATTATGGATGAACCATAATATATTTTTTGGATTTATTTTAATATTTTTTGGTGAAAATTTTGGATTTTTTTTTGCATATGTTACAGAAAAAAAAGAAAAAAACTATTCCAGCAGGCACACGATTTGGGTGCAAAAGAGTTGCACATATGAGAAGTGGCAATTGGGCTGGCTGAGAGGCCCAATAAACAGTTTTTTTTTCTGATTTTCGCTAGTTTTTTAAAATAATCCGAAAATAGAAAATATCTATTATAAAATCTCGAAAAATCAAGAAAAAATTGTTATTTTCTCAGAAATTTTTCTGTAATATTGCATGCAATTTAATGTTATCAAAAGGAAATCATTTGTTCATTTAAAACATTAAATTAAATGATTAGATTTGCATGTCAATAAATGTGTTATCATGCATGAAATAAATATCTTCGTTTATGAAATATTTATTTCTGTGATTAAAATTTTGACTATGTGTTAAAATCAAATTGGTATGTCCAATCTTGTTAAGCATGATAATTTGCCTTGAATTTCAAATTGATTTGAAATTGATTAAATTAAAATTAATTCCTTTTGTGAGAATTAATTAAGATGGCGACATTAATTTCGGCCATGTGCCGAAATACATGTTTCATGCAAAGCCTATGATAAAATAATTAGTTGGTCTAATTATACAAACTATTGGTAATTAAAAAATACATGAAACATAGGTAGTTCTTTTGTATGACTAAGGCACCTTGAGATTCAAATATTATCACAATAACCAACGTCTTTCTGTTGAGTGGTGCGTGACCCGGAATGCATGTCTAGAAAGGTGATGCACGGAAAAATCATGCACTTGTTTAAGCCATTTGATTAACACTTTAGAATGTTTTTATGTTTAGAAAGGGGGAGTTTTGATTTGTTTTCATATAATTTCATTTAGATTTGATTTTTACCCAAATTTGGAAATTATTCATGGCAGGATATGAGAAAACACTGTCACGGCCGTGACAGAAGATTCTGCAGGCAAAAATTTGACTAAGGCACGGTCACGGCCGTGACAGTTTCTGTCATGGCCGTAACAGACAATTTCTAGCAGAAATTTGGCTAAGTATTTTTTCAGCCTTTTGTCACGGCCGTGCCGGAGCCTTTCACGGTCGTGATGGCGGTCTATTAGGCCATTTTAAAGCCATTTTTATCCATTTTTTGGATATATTTTTGGTTTCTTTCCGTGGGGGACGAGAAAACCTATAAAAGGAGGCAAAAGAGGGCTTGGAAAAGCATCCCTGGAGCATAGTTTTAAAGCCTACAAAGAGGAGAAAAGCGATGATAATAGCGAAGCTCTGTCGGAAACTCGAGAGAGGATGCGCTTAGCCCAAGTCCTGATTGTCCTGGTCATATTAGAAATAATTTGGTGCATCACACGAAATGAATTTCGGTGATTTTGAATTATAAGTTGATTCAAAATGGATAGAGTAGAAAATTTTGAATTATGTGTTGATTCAAAATTCAATCATTTAGATAAAATTTTGTCGCATTGTTAAAATAATGAATAATAATATTTCTTGAAGATAGTGGGAGATGAGTGGGAGTCTAACAACCTCTCGATGCCACTACTTCATTAATATTGTTATTTCATTTTTTTTGTTGTTTGCGGACAAAATTAAAACATGCATAACATTGATTTCTCCTAATTTTTTTGTGACCAAACTAGACCATGGGTTCCAAAATAATAATTGCTGACCTGAACAAGAATGAGAAGCTCAATAGCGACAATTATAATATTTGGCACCGTAAGGTCCAATATCTTTTTAGAAGAACAAGAGATCTTGGAGACCATTAACCATGTTGTCATTGAACCTGCACCTGGACATAATGCCCAACGCCAGAGGGACATGGAGGCCTATCAGGCCTGGACCAAAAAGAATCGTATTGCTCGCATTACGTTGCTGAGCACGATGAATAACTCCTTACTGTGCGAATTCAAAGTCTATAAGACAGCATTCGAAATGTGGGCGGCGCTCCGCAATAAATATGGGGTCTGATGCGTTGTAACTGTAACAATAAAATTTGCTAGCAAGTGCACTAGTCGCTCAAGTAATATAGTAAAAAGGAGTAAGAGTGTCGAACCCACGAGGAATATTATTAATTCAATATCTGGATTTATAAATTAATAAGAGAGGAAAAAAAATATGAATTTTTGGAAAGAAGTTTTATGAAATGAAATAAAGAAAATAAGATAATGATAAGATAATGGTGTTGAAATTAGGCCTTAGGATGAAAATAGATTAGGATAAATATTTGAACCGTAAAAGATAAATTTAATCTTTAAAGATGGATTAGGAATTTTCCCAAGTTATTAATTTACAAGATTAACATCACAGAGTCCACAAACTGGTAATTCTGCTATTTAATCCGGTAAATCAAACTACCTTAAATTTAATCAAACCTAAAGTCCCACAAACTGGTATTCGTCAGATAAGATTAAAATTAAGATGCATTAATATGAAAATCCTAGACTATTAATCACTCCACAAACTGGTTAGATTAACAGACCACATAAACTTGATTCTCCACACACTAGTTATCAAATTTATGTCAATTATTAATTTCACATAAAATCAATTAATTTAATTAATGAATTCTGAAATTAAATAATCCACAAACTGGTAAGTACTCAACTCAGAAATCCAAATAATTAAATCAAAAGCATTAAGCACAATTAACTAATTGATCAGAAAAGATTAAAACAAATAATATAGGGTCCAAATAGTTTCCCTTCAATAATAATCTCCTAAAATGAAATAAATAAAAATATGGAGTTCATCCTAGAAATTCTGGAGAGATAATAATAATTGGAAGAATTACACCCAAATAGACAAAAGTCGAAGCTTCGGATCACGGGCAGACAGTCGGGCAGCCTCTCGGACTTGATCAGGGTCGCGATCAACTTCCAGCCGTCGCACCTCTCTCCTTTTGGTCGTAGCATGCAGAGCTCACGACTCGCCATGGAAGAAACCTGAACTTCAGAGCACACATTGAAATGACGGATTCTTCACGTATTTATAGGGTGCGGACGACCTTCAATTTGATCTCGGCCGTAACATCGTACGGTTAACTTTAAAATTATAAGATAAACTCGGCCAAAGATAAATCCTTTTATCATTACGCCCAAAGATAAATCTTTCTTATCTTTTTACGCCCAAAGATAAACTCGGCCAAAAGAATGATTTCATTGCTATTACCCCCTCCAAATCTCGGCCGTAACATCTTTATCTTCATGCCATTACGCCCAAAAGATAAAATCATTTATCTTTACTCCTTCAAATCTTAGCCGTAACAAAGAATTAAATCTTGTTACTCCTTTTGAATCTCGGCCGTAACGACTTGGGTGTAAAGCCAAATCTCGGCCGTAAGAAATAATTTCTTTGAATTTCGGCCGAGATTCAAATTTTCCTGCAAATAATTATCAAAATATAGTTAATCCATCCACAATTAAAATATTCAGTGATTTTAATAATTAAAATTGATAAATCCAGAATTATGATTAAAAGTGACTAAAAATGATGCATGCCATGATCAAATTATAGATAATTTAATTAAAATAATTAACTAAAATATGTTATATTTTGCATGCATCAGGGTCACTACGACCACCAAGCGCCGGATGCTCACGGTCAAGTTTGACTCTTATCGGAAGCGACCAAATCATACGATGAGGGAGCATATCCAAAAGATGTCTAACATGATCCGTGAACTCAAAAGTGCGGGACAAGTGCTCGATGACGAGCAACAGGTGCAAGCTCTAATCCGCTCTCTTCCAAAAAGTTGGGAACATATGCGTTGTAATTTGATGCACAACGAAGGTGTCAAAACTTTTGACCAAGCTGCTTGCCACATTGAAATGGAGGATGAGGCCCTACAAGCCATGAATCAAACCTCTGAAGCATTAGTTGCTGACAATGGTGGACAAAGAACTGGTTCCCAATCCAAGAGAAAAAGGTCGCATAAGTCGCAACCAAATAATAAGAGCGGAAATGCTGGACAGAAGAAAGCCCAAGGCCACCAGCACAAACGTGGAAAACGTGGCGGCAAAGTAGACATGAATAAAGTAAAGTGCTACAATTGTAGCAAACGTGGTCACTTTGCTCGTGATTGCACTGAGCCAAAGAAGGTTTGTCCTGACCACAATTCTTTTTCTTATGTCTCAAATTGTGCGTTAATTGCTGAAACTCATCCTTCGTGGATTGCAGATTCAGGAGCCACTGACCATGTGATAGTGAAATTTGGGATTGAGTAGTGATAACTTGCTGAAATTAAGTAAAAGGGTCAATTTTTCATTTTTTGGTCTCCCAACTCACTAGCTGCAAGTGCACAGGTAAGTTGTAGTAGACTCAGATTGTCTTATCCACAAGAATTTCAAGTCTAAGACACCCTAAAATAATCTAGATTAGTTCTACTCTAATGACTAAAAATAGATTTTTAAAGGAAAGTGAAAATAGATTTTTAACAAGTGCAGAATGATAACAGGTTTTGGGATTTTGAAAACTTTTGTAAAACTGAGATATAAATGCTAAATTGAGTTCTAAAAAGGTTTAACTATCAATGAGGAAGGTTCTTCTAGGAGTTGGGATTCATCTAAATTAATTAAGGATGGAATGGGTCAAGTTATCATTAATTGTCTAATTTTGATTCAATCTGAAAATGGCTGCTCCCACAGCTCAATTAGCCTCTAACTAAGCAACATATTGTCATATAGTTGTTAGCTAGATTGAATCAATAGAGGGTCCTCACTGAAAATCAAGTTATCATTATATGCAAATGAAGGTTCAATGCTGATTTTTACACTTCAAGAAAATTCTGAAATGATAACTTGTATTTGCAATCATAAAAAGATGGAATCTCTTCAATCAATCAAACCAGGGTGAAATCTACCCAAAAATAGTACTTGTGCTCCATGATTCATCTCTGAATTCAAGGGAGATTTAAAATCAACCTCTCGGTTGCAAAATAAAATGAAATCCACACAAACACAATTCAATTGGAAGTGCAAAGCATATAACCATAGGAATTCACAATTGCCATTGCTCCTTGGCCCATCTATGGATCTCAAGGATGACCTAATGACTACCTCTCAGCAGTGGATTAAATTGAGGCTTGACAATGGAAATCAAAATCCAATTTGAAATTAGAAAATAGAATTCTACAATTCTGAAATCTGAAATATTAGTCCATGCAATCAGGTTTATCAATTGCTTCTTGACCCATCTCTGGACTGCAAGAGATCCCTAAGGTTCATCTCTCAATGATTGAATAAAATCAGGGGATTCAATTGATAAAACAGTTCCAGCAAGAAATCAGAATTCAGGCTTTCAGTTCAGAAATCAGAGGAACAATCTTATTTGAGTCAAAATGATTGTCCAAACGTCTTGATTCATTTCTGAACTAGATAGGAACAATAGCAACATCCCAATGACTCAATAGATTAGATTGAGCTGAAGAACAGTTTCAACAGCCACAGAAATCAGAATCAAATTCAGAAATTCAAGAAATCAGACAACTAGAAACCAGAAATCAGAATTAAAAATATAGTGCAATCCAGGAAACTGATAATAACAATTTGTTCATTGCTGGAAGAAGATTAGATCAATGATACTTCTCAGATATAGATTACAATGGGATCTAATAACTTCAATAGTGCTGAAATATGAAAACTAGAAGTAATTTTAGTGTAGGATTATAATTTAGTCCACATCCATCCAAAATTAATCTAAACTACTACCCTATCCTAGAAGAAATGGAGTTTAGCTCCTCATATTTACAGAACTTGACATCAAATGGATTGAGAAACAGATACAAATCATTGATTGATTGAAGCTCTCGGCCAGCAGCTCCAGCTTCAGCAGAAACCCTTACTCAAACCCTCAATGTCCAGCCCCCCTTCCTCCTCTAGAAATTCCACCTTTTATATGACTCCTCTTCACCCTAGGATCAGCATCAGAATGTTCTTTATCCTTTGATTGCATCCACCTATCTCTGGACTGAATTCACAGCTGCAGATTCCCTTTTGTGCAGGAAAAAGTAGGTGGTCCCCCCCTACTTTTTCCACTTTTTGGCCACCTTTCTTCCTACTACAAATTCCAAAACAGCAAGCATCAAAGCCCTTGAATGGTGTTTTGATAAATAAATATTAGGATGATGATAGTTGCTAGCTCAGATATCAAATGGTATTAGGTGTTGTGCAGGAATGAAAACTTGTATCAAAATTAATGAATTTAGGGGCCCAGAATTATAACTTTTAATAAATCCTAGAAAATATCCAAATATGGATGGTTCAAAGCATTTCAGGCATTAAATGGATTAGAGTGACAAGTGAGTGAGATCAGAAATCAAATATGAATGAGATTTCTAAGGAGTGATAACTTGGGTGCCCAAAAACGATAACTTATATGACTTAAAAACGATAACTTGTGATAACTTGAGTTGTGGTTATCCAAATGTGATGAAATATGACCAGCAATGAGTTAAAACAATAATAAAATGATTGCTTAAGGCTCCTGTGCAGAATTAATGGTTTTGCATGTTGAAATGACATAATTACCCTTTAACGATAACTTGCAAAGGAAAAATGATAACTTGTTCAAATGGACTTAAAACTTTGCACAAGTTGAGATGTGACTATCCAAATATGATTTATACAAGATAATGATGGATTTAGGGTAAGAAAACCATTGAAAATTAGTTCACTCAAAATAATGATAACTTGACATATGGGAATGATAACTTGTCCTCAAAATGATAACTTGGCTTAGAATTTAAATATTAATGAATTTTGGCATTTCAGAACCTCTATGCACATGGAATTAAGTATGAAATGAGGAATATCAACTAGTTATCACAATGTATGCATTCGAAGTATAATTGGCCCAAATATAGGCAAAAGTGGGACTCGATATGTATGAAAAGCATCTAAAATGGGTTAGAAACTTATAGTGATCAGCAAGTGATCACCATGTTGCGAGAGATCGCGGGGTTTTCGTGGAATTTTGTCGAATAAGTGCGGAGAACAAATGGATTTACGTTGGAAACAACGAAAGAGTTGAAGTTAAAGGCATGGATCGTGCAAGTTAGAACTTCACAACGGCCAAATACTTTACCTTCACGACGTTCTATATGCTCCAACTTTTAGACAAAATTTACTTTCTGTGTCATCATTAGACAAACATGTTTATGTAATAAGTTTCTAGAGGAAACAAATGACAATGTTCTTCTATGCAATGATTTTCTCAATAATGGTTTCTATGTTTTAAATATAGCATCTGTTGCTAATAGTTATTCTTTTATATCATCTGTTGATGTGAATGATAGTGCCAACATTTGGCATGCCAGACTAGGACATATTGGTCAAGATCGAATTAATAGACTTGCTAGAGAAGGCCTCTTGGGGTCTCTCGCAAAAGTTGATCTTCCAACATGTGAGGAATGTCTAGCTGGTAAGAAAATAAGAACACCATTTGGGATGGGAAAACGCGCCGAGTACCCATTACAATTAATCCATTCGGACATATGTGGTCCGATGAATGTTCACGCAAGACACGGTTTCTCTTATTTCATCACATTTATTGATGATTATTCACATTACAGTGTTGTATACTTGATTTCTCATAAATCTGAAGCATTTGATTATTTTGTACGATTCATGATCATGGTAGAGAATCAAGTGGATCGCAAGATTAAAGCCTTGCGAACTGACCGTGGACGTGAATATCTCTCTGACTTATTCAAAAAGTTATGTGATGAAAACGGTATAGTTAGGCAACTAACAGTACCGAGAACTCCACAACAAAATGGTGTTGCGGAAAGACAGAATCGTACCTTATTTGATATGGTCCGATCCATGATGACGCAAGCTAATCTCCCAATTTCGTATTAGGGAGATGCGTTATTGACTGCAGCCTACATTTTAAATCGTGTACCATCGAAATCTGTTTCTACCACACCTTATGAACTTTGGACAGGTCGAAAGCCTAACCTTAGTTATTTGCGCCCTTGGGATTGCGCAACCTATGTTCTAAATAACTCTCATAAGTATGGGAAGTTGGGTCCTAGAGAGTAGAAATGTATCTTTATAAGATATTGTGAAACCTCTAAGAGCTATGTATTCATAGGAGAAAGAGAAAATGGTACGGTAACGAAAATCGAAAGTAGAGATGTGACATTCATAGAGAACGAATTTCCTAAGCAAGACAAGATAGATAAGGGATTTCTCATAGATGTAGAGGAAGATCTTGAGTTGACGGCTCAAGCGGATCAACCAGTTGAGGAGTTAGTCTCCTCTATCCCACAGCTTGATCCGAGTGGGAGAGATTCACAATCGTCAACTGATGATCAACCTGAAGGTTCTCTTCGACGGAGTACTAGAAAATATGTTCCACGCCGATGTTTTGAAATCGAAGGGCTGCATGAACATGGACCACATGAGGTCAACATAGTAAGTCTGAAAGATGAACTTGAGCCAAAATCTATCAAAGAAGCTCTCTTGTCCCCTGCTAAGGAAGAATGGATTAAGGCAATGGAGGAAGAGTTAGGGTCCATGTAGAAAAATTAAGTCTGGGACTTAGTTGATCTCCCGCCAGGCCGTAAGGCAATTGGGAACAAATGGGTTTTCAAAATTAAACATGGCGTTGATAAATCAATTGAGATATATAAAGCCCGCCTAGTGGCGAAAGGTTTCACCCAATCTGCGGGTGTTGACTATGAAGAAAATTTTGCACTAGTTGTAAGGTTTGCTTCAATTCGCCTAATATTAGCTATAGTCGCACATATGGACTTAGAATTACATCAAATGGATGTAAAAACCGCATTTCTCAATGGAGAACTAGATGAGGAAATTTACATGGAGCAACCTCAAGGCTTCATTATAAAAGGAGAAGAGCGCAAAGTTTGCAAGCTGCGCTGGTCCATTTATGGACTCAAACAATCATCTAGACAGTGGTATCTGAAATTTCATCAGTCAATCATTTCGTATGATTTTAATATGATTGATGAAGATCACTGTGTGTGTTCATAAGTTCGAGGATAATTTTGTTATCCTGACGTTATATGTCGACAACATTCTAATAGCTGGGAATAATAGAGACTATGTCATTACCATTAAGTAATGGTTGTCCTCCATGTTTGAGATGAAGGACATGGGTGAAGCAGCATACATACTGGGTGTGAAAATCCAACACGATCGTTCCAAACGACTCCTTGCCTTGTCGCAGGAATCATATATAAAAAAAGTTTTGGAATGATTCCGCATGGATGGCTGTAAACCCATTGACACTCCTATTATGAAAGGCGAGGTTCTAACCTTGGACATGTGCCCAAAAACTCCAGAGGAACAAAAGAAAATGTCCAATGTTCCTTATGCGAGTGTGGTCGATAGCCTGATGTACGATATGATGTGTACTCAGCCGGACATATGTTTTGCCGTGGGTCTAGTTAGTCGATATCAGGCCAATCCGGGATGCCAACACTGGAAGACGGTGAAGAGAATCATGAGATACCTCAAGGGTACTGTAGATCTTGCACTATGCTATCATGAAGGAAGTCTACAACTTGTTGGATTCACCGATGCCGATTGGGCTGGTGACGTTGATGAACGTAAATCCACCTTCGGATATACTTTCTTGCTCAGCAATGGTGTTGTTACTTGGAGTAGCAAGAAACAAGATTGTGTGGCACTGTCAACTATGGAGGCTGAATTCATAGCTTGTTCAATGGCAGTACAAGAGGCCTTATGACTTAAGAGATTCCTTCAAAACCTGAGGATTTCTTATAATGCAATGAAGAAAATGATTCTCTGACAATCAAGCAGCCATAGCTTATATGAAGGATGAGAAATACCATTGCAAAGGAAAGCATATCGCCACAAAGTACAAATTTGTACGAAATTAAGAAGTCAAAAAGGAGATTTCAGTTGAGTACATATCAACGCACAAAATGGTTGCTGATCCGTTCACCAAGCCATTGCCAAGAGAGGCATTCTTAAGACATGTAAATGCCTTAGGGCTGCGTAGATTATAAATGTAATGATGTACTCAAAATTTTCAATGAATAAAAGATTATTTTTCTTGATAAATTCATTGTTGTGAAGTTTGTTATGCATGTGAAAAGTATGTCGATCAGGTCTAGATTTGTTCACTCACACGAACAAATGTTTTCGGCGCTCACGAAGATAGCGAGCGAATGAACTATGTGAGTCATAGTGTAATTTAACATGGGTTTTAGTAATTCATTGTCGCCTGATTTAGAGAGAGAGAGGCCAGATGCGAGATTCAAATTTGGCGCTATTGATTAGCGAGCAATTTGAAAACTCGGGTCAGGCGCTAAAAGTTAGCGACTAGACTTAAGTCTGTGCGGTGTGTAATTAAACAGAGCTAGACATACGCTCCTTCAGTGGGAGTCTCCATCGCAGTACTTGTGTTTAGTACCAAGTATGCAAAGTCGACCTAGAGAGACATGATGAATTGATTAGTTCAATAGTCATCATGGTGTGAGTCTCTGATAGATGTTTCATCTGCACGTGCCCTTAGACTCTTGACTAGGTTTTAAGGAAAGGAATTAGTGCTTGCTACTTTAGCATGGTACTCAAAGGTGAAAAGTAAAGTAGCCTGACGAGCCATGTCTAGAAAAGCAGCTAGTTCACTACTAAAAGACATGAGAGCAAGAGAAAGAACTATTATGAGCTGCATAAAGCTTTCGCATATAATTGGCCAACTATTTTTTTTTGAAAATAGTGTATGTGAAAGATAGTTACCGCGGAGCAAGACATGTGTTGTCTTAGTTATACTACAAGACAGATCAAGGGCATAACGAGTTATATTATTTGAGCATTTGTTGGCTCATATATGAGCTATCATGAATCCCTAACGGACATGACATACGCTCTAAAGATAGTTGAACGATTGAACCTAAACAGGTATCTTTCTAGCTCCTATAAAGAAGCGTGCTTGTACTCGTGGGTCGCACGGCACATTTACAAATTCTGGATAAACGAAAGTACAATGCCCAATGCGGGCAAGTGGGAGATTGTTGGAATAGTGCCCTTTTGGCACATGGGCCGCACATACGCGCGGCCCATTAGGGCGAGGCGCATGCCTGCGCAGACACATCATCATACGCGTGATGGACGCGCGTGATGCGTTCTGCCTAACTTGTCGCCCAAGTCTCCCCACCCTATAAAAGGGGACCCATAGCATAGGTCCCAAACACACTTTCGCAGAGGTTCGTCCAGAGTACTTGTGCCGTGACAAAGAGTTCCGTTCTCCAGAGGTTCGGTTCCCGATCCCGAGGTGCAAGTGCGTTCGTCAAGAGTTCGTGGAAAAGCCTCGACGATCCGCTTCCGCTGCAAGAGGTATTTCACAACTTCTAGAATTTATATCTGTTATAAATTCCAACACTCTTGATCCAATTGATAAAATCTGATCAGCTAGAAACAACTGAATTATGGATTCCCATGTTGCAATCTTTTCAGGTTTGAGGGCCTTGTACCAAGTCTTGGCCCTGTCCTTGAGTGAAAAAGGAAATAGCCTCATGTACACAGCATCCATAAGGGTATTGTTGAAGTGGACAGTGCTGCGAATCTCCTTGAAGTTATCAATATGTGAGGTTGGATCCTCAGTCCCCAATCCAGTAAATTGGTATTGCCTTATCATTGTAACTAATGTTGGATTCACTTCAAAATTAGCAGCAGATGCTAGGACTCCATCCCCTTGTTGATTTCTGACATTGCTAGTTGAATAGCAAACTTTGAGTGTCCTTGGTGCAGCCATGTTAACCTCTTCTTCTTCTTCTTCAAAAATTCTTCTTGTTGCCTCTTGCCTTTGCAATCTCCTCCTTCTCAAGAATCTTCTCTCAGGTTGAGGATTTGATAGATAATAGTCCTCTTGATTATCCAAATCTTGCATAAATGAATTCAGAAGTATCAAATTCAGAAAAGAAAGAAAACTGGACAAAAATGAAAAATTCAGAATGATAACTTGCAAAAACTGAAAATTGGGCTAATAAATGGACTGATAACTAGTCTAAAACTAATCTAAACTATCTAAGTTAATCTAATTGGCCTCAAATCCCCGGCAACGATGCCAAAAACATGACGTGAATTAAGTGTAGTGATAACTTGCTGAATTTGGGGTTAGAATTGAAAATTTTCTAAACTTTGATCAACTCCCTATACTCACTCTCTACTGCAAGTGTACAGGTCAATTGTAATAGATCCAAATGCTATATTCACAGTTATTTGAAACCAATGACTCCCTAAAACAATCTAGACTAGCCCTACTTTAAGTGGCAAAAATAGAAAATTAAGAAAAGTAGGAAACAAATTTTTAATTGTGGCAAAAAGATAACTAATTTTTGGAGTTTTAGGAATTTATGTATCAATCAATGGGAAGGATCTCCTAGGAATTGGGGTTCATTTAATTCAAGTATGGATGGAATGGACCAAGTTATCAATATAGTCAATTCCAACTCAACTTAAAGAGGGGTTGTTATCACAGCAGAATTAATTCAAGCCAATTATCATATTCTCACATGGTTGATTAGCTAAGTTGAATAAGAAAAGACTCCTTCCTGATATCAGGTTGACTTTGAGCTCAAATTCTGATATCCTACTGAATTTGACAAGAAGTTATCAGAATTGGATAATTCAGTGAGATTAAAATTGGCATCAATGTTGCTAACACATATAATGATGGAATAATTGGCTCAATTAGCTAAATAGGGATGTAATTAATCCAATGCTAATGCAAATGATTCTTGGTTTATTTCTAAACATCAAGGAGACCAAAAATCAGTCTCTCGACTGCACATAAAATTGAGGTCCACATTACATTAGCTAATTGGTTGCATTGGGCAATCTAATTGTAGTTTGGAATCCAATAGATTATCATTTTTTCTTGGTACATCTTTGAATTTCAAGAAAGACCACAAATCAATCACTCAGTTGCAGATAAAATTAGGGGTTCAAATGTTAAAAGTAGATCCCAGCAAAAATTAGATTTTTAGATTCATATCAGAATTAATATCAAACTTAAATCAAAGAATTATCATTATATCTTGATTCATTTCTGAACAAGAGAAGAACCATAAATCAACCTTTCAGTTGCTAATACAATTAGGGTTTATAATGACAAACATTCCAAGATTTCATAAATCAGAAATCAGAAATCAGAATCAAGAATCATATCAGAAATCAAAATAGTGTCAATATCAGAGTGGAAAAATCAGTGTTGTTCACTCCATCCATAACATATATCAGACTACTACCCTATCCTAGGAGAGAATGAGATTTAGCTCATTATAGTTACAAGGCTTGATATACAATAGAGGGAAAAACTGATACAAAACATCCTGAATAATAATCTGTCGATAGGAATTCAGAATATTGTAGCAGCCTTCTTCTCCAGCTTCTCATTCTTCCTTCTGGTCCAGAAACCCTGCAATGGAGGCTCCCCTTCTCTCCTCCAGGTTTCTCAGCTTATATATGTCCTCTCATCACCCTTGGATGCAGATGAGAAGGTTCTATTCTCTTGATTCAAATCACCTGTCCAGTGGTCCTGAGATTCCAGCAGATTTCAGACTGCCTTTTTGGATAGCTAACAGTGGTCCTCCCTCCCCCCCACCTTTCCAGCTTGTGCAGCCTTGTTGTACCTGCTAGAAGAGCCAAAACAGCCAGTATCAAAGTCCTCAAATAAAATTTAAACAAATAAGGATTAGGACAACCACTAATATCAGCTCTATTGTCAAATAAAAATTGGTGTTGTGCAGGGATGAAATCCTAATTTGTTTAATAATAACTTATTGCCCGGAATGATAACTTGGTACCATATCATCATAATTGTCCAAATATGAGTGGTTCAGAGCAATGAAGGCATTAAAGGAATTAGGATAGCAAGTAAATGAGGTCAATTATCAAGTGTGGATAATATTTCATAGGAATGATAACTTGTTGTAAATTTAGTTATGATTACCCAACTGTGATCAAATCAGAGCAGCAAGGAGTTAGGAGAGTAATTTAACAATTGTCTAATGTTGTTATGCAGAAATGATAACCTTGCACATCGAAATAACAATTTTGCCCCCAAAACGATAACTTGACACCAAGAATGATAACTTTTGTATTGGGGTGATAACTTTGCACAAATCAAACAATGGTTATCCAAATATAATTCATTCATAATAATAAGGGATTTAGGGCAAGATAACAACTCGAAATCAGCTCAATTAGTAAAATGATAACTTTGCACATTGGAATGATAACTTGCCCAAAAATGATAACAGCATAGAATCGATAACTTTATGGATTTTAGCAATTCAGAACCTCTATGCACATGGAATTGAATACAAAATGAGGATGGTCAGTTGGTTATCACAATCCATTGCATTCCAATCATAATTGGCCAAAAGTGAGACAAAATGAGAGCTCGATATGGGTGAAATGAATGGAAAATGGAATAAAAACCTAATAAGATCAGATAGTGATCAGTGAGGAAAGATATTTTGGGAATTGATGTGAATTGTGTGGAGTGTGATTAATTGACTAATTTGTAGCACAAAATTGAAAATGCAAGTAAATGATATATGGTCTAAACTCCTCACTTCATTGGACTGCAAGTGCACATATCGGAGTAGTTAACTCGAATGTCGTATCCATAGTGATTTGAAACTAAAGATTCACCAACTAATCTAGATTAATCCTAAACTAAGTTAACTCTTTTTTGTGCTTTAAGTGACTAATATAACATATATGAAATGTTCTCTTAGAAAAGAAGTTCATCTAATATTCTGTTATGGAATGGATTAGAACAATTTAGCAATACAAATAAAACCAGATTCAACCTATAAAGACTGTCATTACAAGATGAAATCACAAATGAAATCTAATTCAGAAACTAATTGTTAATATTCTTGGTTTATTTCTAAATTTCAAGAGAATCTAGAATCAACCTCTCGGCTACCATTACAAGATGAGATTCACATTAACAAGAAGTAAAAGGATGCATTCAGATCTTGACGAAGATTAAACCCAAAAAATAATGATGATGCTCTTGATTCATTTCTGAGCAAGAAAGAATCAAACAACAACTTCTCAGTTGTCACTAGAAAATAGGTTTCACATCAACATAAAACTGATTTGAAAACATTTAGAAATTCACTAACATCAGTGGCAAAAGTGTTCTTCAATCATCCATCCATAAACAGAAATTAAACTACTATCCTATCCTAAGTGATGAAATCAATAGAATACAGATAAGGAACTGAATCAAAAGCATCATAAAACATAAAGAAGAACAAAACCCTCAGCTCCAAGACTCCAACAAGCAAGAACTCAGCCTCCAGCCAAAATTGTTAGGAGAGGAGATCCCCTTTTGCTCCTCAACATCCCCTTTATATATGGGATTATCATCACCCTTTGATCATCATTAGAACCTTCCATTCCATCTGATTTTGCCACCTGTCTCCGGTCCCCTCTTCTTTTCAAAAAGATTCCTTTCTCATTGCTTTTGGTTGGCAACTTGCATTGTGGTCCCCTTCTCCTTTTCCAGCAGCATTGTTTGTCTCTTGTGCTTGATTTTGATGTTGCAAGAACACGAACAGCAAGCATCAATTACTTAAATGAAAATTAGAGAAATAAGAACTAAATCAGTATATTGTTCAACTCAAATGTGCAAATGTAGGATAATATTATGCTGAGAAGATAAATGCATGTAGATTAGGCATAATTATCAAAATATGAACATTTCAGGGCTTATATGCACATGAATTAGGATGGAAAATGAGTAGAAATTTAGTATGATTAGCTAGTGATCAAACTCCCCCAAGCTTAGTCTTTTGCTTGTCCTCAAGCAAAACATTCAGATATTAAGAACAAGGATTGAATCAAATAGTTCACAAATGAATTCAGATTCAGCTATTTAAAATCAAATGAGTTTCCCACTTTGCTAACACTCCTTGCCATTCTTTCCAAAACCCAAATTCTAGCTGAGGAATCACAGAGGCTAAAGCAAATTTAAGCTATGAAAGAAGTACTAACAATAATTGATTTGAATTTCAGGGACTTTTAACTTTATTAAAAAGGTTGAACTATCAATCTCTTGATGAATAGATTTTTGTATTGCTTAAACAGGATAAACTTGACTTTTATTCATTATGATGCAAATAAACAGGTTTAAAACCTAATTTTTATTCATGCTGATCAACAGGATAAAAATCTTGGGTTTATTTAGGAGATATTCCGTTTGGAATTTAGCTCTCTTTATTCATGCATGCATGAATGCAAAATGTAACTTTTCATTTCCTCATTTTCTTCATTTTTTTTTTCTTTTCTGTTCATGAAGTGAGCAGCAGTTCAAACTCAAGTAAAGTTTAGATTCCTTAATACAAAGAGTCAAGCTTTCCTATTTAACATAACAACAAAAACCTTGATTCCATTCTAGACATCTTCTAATTTCTAACGAATCCATGAGTGTCAGCTAGTGTTACTCACAAAAAGAAAAATTTCAACTGAATTGAAATCAAATGCATCTGAATATGAGTTGATTGAAGCAAAAAGATTAATAGTCAAATTGACTACTTGGTGTTGGAGTGTACTAGCTATTATACTAAAAGATTTCTACTTAACAATGATGAGCACAAATGATAACATGAGTTGAGCTAAACTACAATGATAATAGTGATAACGTGGATATAGACATAATATTAACTTTAAAATAGAGCTAGGATATGATAATTGGGTTCAGAAAAGTACCAAGTTCCTCCTCCAAGCTTATCATCAGCACTGTCCTCAATGATGAATCATCCAAGCAAGGGAAAGGGTTGGGTGGATGTTCAACTTTGAAATGAGAGGTAGGCATGTCTTGCTCCACTTCTTCTTTTAGTCTATCATTTAAGAATTTGATATCAACAATGGTTAATAGAAATGAAGTCTAGATCAACTCTTCGAGGTATTGAATCAAATCTGCAATTAATTGGAGAATGATTAATCTAACAATCAATAAGATTCAGAAAGGGTTAAGAAATTCACTGAAATTTGGCAAAGTTAGATTTGGACAACTGATATGAACAAGAAATCATAGTTATCATTATAATGATCATAACATAAGCTGAGTAATGATAATTAAGATAATCAGTTATCAAATGCAATTCAGTGAATAATCAAAGTTATGAGTCAAGAGTACTCCCTTTTCAGTGGTAGAAGATGTAAAATGATATTAGATGTAGAGAGCTTGGATTGCCTCCCAAGAAGCGCCCTACTTTAATGTCTTAGGCTAGACATTGTCACAACTCTTGATATCAAGGAGGTTTAAATAGTATGATATGATCAAGTAGAGATCTCAATCTGTGGACAGCTTCACTAATCAAGTATGGATCTCTTAGTTTGACAATAATTGACCTTTGTTTTTCAGTTGGATGTATCCCTCCTTCATTGTACCAGAAATATACTAACTTCTCATTCCAAAACTTCTCATCTATGGCATAAGAATCTTCTGGATCACCATCTTGTTTAAGCAGCCATTTCTTTAATGGCCTATTAAAATACACCATTGTTGGAAGATCTTTGAGCTCTTGGTTCCATCTTTTAGTAGGCAAACAATGATCTTCCTTCATTGAATGTTCCATTCCTTCTACAAATTTGAATTCTACTATAACCTCCTCTATTTGGAAAGAAATTTCTTCTACTTTTATATCCTCCTTGGCCATTTCAGTTTCATCATGTGGCTTTACTATCATAACCTGATGCCCAATGGATAATGACATGGGTGAGACTTTGGAACTTTGAATGACTTCAAATGAATTAGTGTTTGCTACAAGTTCAGGCCACTTCTCTTTTGATGTTTCTTCATCTTTGATTTTAAGATGTTGACATTCTTCAACTGATAGCATCCCATGATGGTTTGTGGAGCAAATTGCTTCAAGTTGAACTTCTGGACAGTTAGGTGCAGAGAGTAACTCATCTTCAGGGGTAGACAATGAGTGAATTGAGTTGCTCTTTTCATCAAAGGTGAAGGTACTTGTTAGTTGTGGACAATCTGAAAGCAAACTAGTGGTGGTATCTGATAGTTTCTTCAAAGAATCAAAACATGAACCTTCCAGAATTTTATCTTCATTGGATAGGAACCTTATGAGTGGGCATTCAATGTGATTCATTGCTGGTATCATTGGAGTAACTTTTTCAATAACTTTAGCAACTTCATCTTGTTTCTTGGCTTGTGCTTTAATTGTGACAGATTCCTTTTCAACTTCAGCCTCCATGAGCACTTCTTTCTCTTCATATATCTCTTTCTCAATCTCCATCTTCACCTCTGAATTAGATTGCAGAAAAAGTTTAGCCTCCAAGACTTGATTTTCATATTCAAGAACATTTGTTGTCATACATGACTTCTCCCATATTGCATTTTGCCTTTCCCAATATGCATCCCAATATGTATCTTGCTTCTTCCAATATGCATCTTGTTCCTTCTGGTATGCATCTCGCTCTTCCAAGATTGCATCTTGCTTCCCGATTAATTTCTTTAACATAATATCCAGTTTTGACTCTTCTATAGATTGATAAAGTGTTTGTTGATCTTATGAAATATCCATGGTTCCAACCTGAAGATCTGACACTTGACCTTGATTGTGATGGTTATACAAATGATTTTGTGAGTCATAAACATAAGAATTGCTTCTTGAGAAGTCTTGCTCATGATTCCAGTAATTTGAAACATAATGACTACTACTTGAGAAGTCTTCCTCACAATTCCAGTAATTTGAACCTTCATGACCATGTGAAGAATACATGTAAGCATTAGAAGGCTGTTGAAATTGTGATGATCCTTGATTGCAATGAACTTGTGATGGTTCTCCAACATCAAAACCATATTTTTGAACAGTTTTGAACACGATATCTTCAACTATAGAATTCAATTCATCCTAGTTGATTGCAATTTCACTAGATTGATAATAGTTATTGGGCCAAGTCTGCCAACTCATATCCATCATATACTTAATCTATCTTAGAAATCAAATTCAGAATTTTCTGCACTATAAACTTGTCATACAATGAGATTAAGTGCAATGATATCAAAAGCAGGAGTAAACATGAAATGGAATAGAGATTAAGATAAGATTGATAACAACAAAAGAAAATTACAAAAAGGACTAATCTAATCAGGAAAATGATAGACAAAAATAGGACTGAATATAAACAATGGAATGTGATATAAACAGTGATGGTATAAGAAAAAGCAAAGCCAAATATAAACAAAAGATAATCTAAAGAAAAGAAAATAAGTACTGAAAGTGACTAATCTAAATGATACGATGCTCAAGAACAATGCCTTGAGTGACCGGAATAATATATGATAATCAAAGAAACGAGATCAAATGAATTTTCAAGACAGCGGAATATCAACCTTAAGATTACAATGAACCAAGCAATCGATATTATAAATAGATGGATTTAATCACAAGATAGCCAACCTTGTAATTAACGACGGAAGATCCCGAAGAACGGGTTGCAGGAGTTCCCTCACAGTAAAAACAATTAAGCCAAATTTCTTATAGATTCAAAGATGTGTAAAATAACAATGAGTAGCAGTATTTATAGTCCCTAGAAACAGAATTTGGGCTGAAAGAAAATACCCTAACTTAGCCCACAAGTAACCTAACTAATTTAGTAAAATAATAAACTCAATTTCCTCTTACAAATCTCAACAGAATTTTCATGTATAATTAATTCCGAAAATTCCAAATACATATGGTTAAACCATGATTTATTTGGCCCAATTTATGTTGTCTCTTCATGCGGCTCAATTCGTAACACATTGAGAAGTTGGATTTGATCTAACTCGATCTTGCCAAATATTCTTGATTATCTTCAATTTCCTTATGTCTGAGATCCACAACATTATCTTGATGATCCAACTTTGCCAGAAGATTCTTCTTATCGACGGTTGCAGTTGTAAGCATTTCCTAGTTCATATCATTCCCCTCCCTATTCAAAAGGATTCGTCCTCGAATCTGCATTCCTATTAAGAAGAATATATTCAGGTTCATATCATTTCGCTCCTCTTCAAAAGTGTTCGTCCTCGAATCTACATTCACAATAAGGAGAATATAATCTGTCACATATATGAATTTATTAAATAATTTTGGACACGCATAATGGAGATATTGATACTTCCCTTTCATGTGTCTGATGGAATGATGTATCTCTATCACAACTGCAATAATTTCTCATTTTTATCATCCTGTTAAGATCCTGCAAGTGTAGAGGAAAAACAACATAAGTAATATAAAAAAACAATGTAACTATTATACTCACCTGGATGAAATATCTTATGCCCATGTGACAATGGTATTTTAAAAAATAAAGTGCGAAACTTTGGGGACCTTCCTAGCCGCATAAGAATCTTGTCAAATAAGGTGCGCAATATATTCCAAAGAACTAGGAATCCAATATAGAGATTGTCAAGTGGTTCCAAGATAAACATGTTAGTTTCCATGAAATAAAATGAATCATTAACATCTGAAAGTGAAATATTGTAAAGAGATTCATAACCAATCAAATAACTCGGCTCATGAAATGAATAATGCAAGTCCTTGCAACTAATCAAAACATCACCAAAATGATCATGCAAATCATTGTTATAAATCAAGATATCTCCAAAGAAATTAATCTCAAATCTTCAATGAGAAATACACAGAAATATTACTAATGCAAATGCAATGAATTTTCCAATCATGATGTGAAAATTATATGCAACATTGCAACCATCATCAACAAAAATAATCTTAGGAAAGCACAAAGGTGAATTTAAAGAAATGAATAAGATTCTAGGTTCATCAGAAAATCTTGAAATCATAATCAACCAATCAAAAGTACTTAGGACTAGAAAATATTCATTCCAAAATTTCAACATATGGCTCAAATAAAATGTATCAGCACTCAATGAATAACAAGGTGGAATAGAAAATTCAGATATAATGTTTGCATGCCATTCAATACTTCTCTCAATTAAAACCTGCAAGTTAGTCATATCAAACAAATATAAATTTTCAAATGTGAGAGATGGACTTTTCAAATTAGTCGTGACAAAATCAATACATCATCTTTTAAATTCTTGCTTGATAAAATTTGTATCTTCATATACTCCACTCCTACATATCTACATGGACAAATCAGAACTAAAAGACAAGAGATGATTAGTGTTAGGAGAAAAATTACTGAACTCTCTTTCTTTTGATTCAACACTCAAGTCTTTTTTCTCAAATCTCTCTGAAGATGGCCTTTCTAAACACTCAAGATCTAATCTTCTCTCATTCTCACAACTCTCATAATACTCAGCGTCTAAATGTTGCATCTCAATGCTTTCAGAACGTGGCCTTTCTAAGCACTCAAAAGTTTTGTGGCTCTCATTTTCATCACTCAGGTTGTGGTACTCATATTCTTTATCTTTGTCTTTATCACAACTCTCAGAATTATTTTGAGTTGTTGTACAATCAGCTTCATCTTCTTTCAAATGATGTTGTGCAACCAAATTTTTCCCAACTTTTCAATTTCTTTCCCACTTTCTTCTCCTGATGAAGCTGCACTCTCTTGTGACAACTCTTCTTTAGATGCAATATTATCATTGTCCATCATGTCTATATGACCCTTATCCCATGAGTCGAAAATTCCAGCTTTGTTTTTCTCCTCCAATTTTTGAGTTGGCTTAACAACTAACTTGGAATTTGCACTCCATTTTGATTTCCAAACAGATGTTGAACTGTCAAATTTGCTATGTGGATGGATATCTTTCTTTAATTGCTTCTCAACTTTCATAGCCTTATGCAGAACTTCAACTAACTCAAAATACTCTTGCAATTCCACAACTCTGGAAATCTCTCGGTTCAGCCCACATATGAATCTTGCAATTGTGTCTTCAGGATACTCCTTTATGTTGGCGTGGATGAGTGTCATTTTCATCTCTTTATAGTACTCCTCAACAGTCTTTGATCTCTGCCTCATAGTCTGCAATTTCATACGTAAGTCCGACAATATGGTGGAGGAACAAATCTTCTCCTCAATATGGTTTTCATCTCATCCCAATTTTTAATTTGAGGTTCTCGATTTATGTGCCTATTAATGGTTAATTGATTCCACCAAGTAATAGCATAATCAGCAAAAGATGTAATAACAAGTTTAACATTTTTCTCAGCAGAATATTTATGACGATGAAATATACTTTCTACTCTTTGTTCCCATTCAATATAGGCATCAGGATCACTTTTACCTTGAAAAGTAGGGAGAGAGAGTTTAATTGAACCTTTGTTTCGATCAGTGACATCTCTATCTTGTTCCCTTTCTCGTTTTTTCTTCTACCTCCAATCTGAACACGTCTCTGCCTTCTCTAATTTATAACAGAGGCTTCATCAACTTTATCTTCCATCTCTTCATCATTAACAACACGGTGTCTTTGACAATCTCTTCTTCGATGTGATTGTATAACTTGTTGTAGTTGTACAATTTGATCATTCTGCACATCTACCGCATCATGAAGTTCAGTAATCATATTGTCAAGATGTTGAAAATGTTGTGTCATGACCTCCATAATTCTTCTATGATCAATTGCTTCTTTTCTAGGATTATGTTCTTTGTCTTTTCCTGTTGTCATTGTAAGAAATTTTTGCAGCAAAAATTAATGGTAAAAGCAACTTCACTACCTCACGTGGTGACACTCGTATTTTACCTCAAAATTATTTGGCTTTTTCTTAAATTGTACTCACCACTCAGCCTTTTTTCTCTCTTAAACCCTCCAACAAGTTCTAGGAGAACTAATGCAATTCAATACAAAGGCAATGTGTGATTGAATCAATCTGATTTATCAATATGATTGCAACATCAAAAAAATACTTGAAGTTAATTTTAGAATAGATATCAGAAAAAAAAAGATTGCCAAATAAGAATAGATATGTAATGAATTAATTTGGAATAGAAATCAAATAAATATTGTCAAGTAAGGACAAATATCAAAAAATTCAGAATTAGAATGAAATAAAAAATCACCTTCCTTGAGTCAAATTGTTCTATTCTTAAAATTTCTTTGCACTTTTTTCCAGAAATAATCCTTCCTTCTTTTTTTCTTCTCTCCTCTTTCTTTTGAATCCTTTTTTTCGAATTTTATTTTCAATTTTTTTCCTATTCTTATCTTTCCTCCTTTCTTGCACTTTCCTTTTCTGTCCTTTTTCTATTTTCGAACTTTTGTTTTCAAATTTCTTTTCCAGAAATTTTCTTTCCTATTTTCCCTTTTTCTTTCTTGCACTTTCCTTTTCAGTCATTTTATTTTCAATTTTCGAAACTTTTTTTTTAAACTGCAGCAAAACTTGAGAACAAATAAGGATGATGGCTAGGGTTTCAAAAACAAATAACCAGATTTTTGTGGTTTTTTTTCAAAATGATAGGATTTGAAGAACAAAAGAAAGCAAATAAGGAAGACGACTAGAATTTCAAGAACTAACAAAACAGATTTTTTTGTGTTATTTTTTTTCAAAATTGTACCAGATTTTGAAGAATAGATGACGACGGCTAGGGTTTGAAGAACTAAAATAAAGCAAATAAGGAAGACAGCTAGGATTTGAAGAACTAACAAAATAGATTTTTTTTGTGGTGTTTTTTCAGAAACTGAAATAGGGGAGCAACAAAATAATGGAAGATAACTAGAAAACCAAATCGAAAAAGCGGCTCTGATACCAACTAATACGATGCTCAAGAACGATGCTTTGAGTGATCGAAATAATATATGATAATCAAATAAACGAGATCAAACGAATTTTCAAGGCAACAAAATATCAATATCAAGATTACAATGAACCAAGCAATCGATATTATAAATAGATGGATTTAATAACAAGATTGCCAATCTTGTTATTAACGGCGAAAGTTCCCGAAGAATGGGTTGGAGGAGTTTTCTCACAGCAAAGCAATTAAGCCATAATTCAATAGATTTAAAGATGTTTCAAATAACAATGAGGACTAGTATTTATAGACCCTAAAAATAGACTTTGGGCTGAAAGAAAATAATCTAACTTAGCCCACAAGTAACCTAACTAATTTAGTAAAATAACAAACTCAATTTCCTCTTACAAATCTCTGCAGAATTTTCATGTATAATTAATTCCGAAAATTCCAAATAAATATGGTTAAACCATGATTTATTTGGCCCAATTTATGTTGTCTCTTCATGCAGCTCAATTCGTAACACATTGAGAAGTTGGATCTGATCTAACTCGATCTTGCCAAACATTTTTTATTATCATTAATTTCCTTATGTCTGAGATCCACAACATTATCTTGATCATCCAACTTTGCCAGAAGATTCTTCTATCGTCGGCTGCAATTGTCAGCATTTCCTGCATTATATCACTAAACTATAGAAAGTGAATCTAATCAACCTCAAATCCCCGACAACGGCGCCAAAAACTTGATGTGAATTGTGTGGAGTATGATTAATTGACTGATTTGTAGCACAAAATTGAAAATGCAAGTAAATGATATATGGTCTAAACTCCTCACTTCATTGGACTGCAAGTGCACAGATCGGAGTAGTTAACTCGAATGTCGTATCCACAGTGATTTGAAACTAAAGATTCACTAACTAATCTAGATTAATCCTAAACTAAGTTAACTCTTTTTGGTGTTTTTAAGTGACTAATATAACAGATATAAAATGTTCTCTTAGGAAAGGGGTTCATCTAATATTCTGTTATGGAATGGATTAGAACAACTTAGCAATACAAATCAAACCAGATTCAAACTATAAAGGCTGCTCTCACAGTGCATTAAAGTTAGAATTAAGTATCATACTTTCATATGAATATTAGTCATGTTGATTCAACAGTGCATTCTCACAGTGCATTCAACAAGGGTTTCCACTGATATTAGATTATCATGAACCCTCTAGCTCAATGCATAAATACAATTCACAACTAGTGTTGATGCTCTTGGTTTATCTCTAAACAACAAGGGAAATCTAAAATCAACCTCTCGGCTGCCATTCCAATACGAGATTCACATCAACAAAAGCTAAATGGATCCATTCTCAACATAGAAAGCCATGAAACAAAGTCAACAGAAATTACAATGAAATCTAATCCAAAAACTAATTGTTAATGTTCTTGGTTTATTTCTAAACATCAAGAGAATCTAGAATCAGCCTCTCAGCTATCATTACAAGATGAGATTCACATTAACAAGAAGTAAAAGGATGCATTCAGATCTTGACGAAGATTAAACCCAGAAAACAATGATGATGCTCTTGACTCATTTTTGAGCAAGAAAGAATCAAACAATAACTTCTCAGTTGTCGCTAAAAAATAGGTTTCACATCAACATAAAACTGATTTGAAAACATTTAGAAATGCACTAACATCAGTGGCAAAAGTGCTCTTCAATCATCCATCCATAAACAGAAATTAAACTATTATCCTATCCTAAGAGAGCTAAGATTTAGCTCCTCATAAGTGATGAAATCAATAGAATACAGATAAGAAATTGATCAAAAGCATCCTAAAACATAAAGAAGAACAAAACCTTCAGCTCCAAGACTCCAGCAAGCAAGAACTCAACTTCCAGCCATAATGGCTAGGAGAGGAGATCCCCCTTTTGATCCTCAACATCCCTTTTATATATGGGTTTATCATCACCCTTTGATCATCATTAGAACCTTCCATTTCATCTGATTTTGTCACCTGTCTCTGGTCCCCTCTTCTTTTCAAAAAGATTTCTTTCTCATTGCTTTTGGTTGGCAGCTTGCATTGTGGTCCCTTCTCCTTTTCCAGAGCATTGTTTGTCTCTTGTGCTTGATTTTGATGTTGCAAGAACACGAACAACAAGCATCAATTACTTAAATGAAAATTAGACAAATAAGAACTAAATCAGTATATTGTTCAACTCAAATATGCAAATGTAGGATAATATTATGCTGAGAAGATAAATGCATGTAGATTAAGCATAATTATCAGAATATGAACATTTCAGGGCTTATATGCACATGAATTAGGATGGAAAATGAGTAGAAATTTAGTATGATTAGATAGTGATTAGGAATATATTATCACAAGTCGAAATAAAACTTTCTTTAACTTTATTTTCAAAATTTCAAAAAAAGAATATATATATATATATATCCTTGTGTCAAATTTCCATATTTATTAGTTCTTTCGATTTCAAAATTATAATGAATCAAATGTCTAAATAAGAGCTCGTAAGAACATAATCAAATATACTTGCTTACATTTTCATGAGTTAAGCATATGTAGGCATAATCATTTTCAAAGTAAAATAGACCCTATTATGCACAAACAATACTTTCAAAAAGAGTATTGTGTTGAAATTATGATAACTAGTGGACAAATTCAAAACAAAATATTTATGACACAAATTTAAGTCCAAAATATCATCATTATGTATTCCCTACAAATATTTGAAAACATCAAGATAAATTCAAATGCTTTGAATCTTTATTGATCAATGTAAGTTCATTGCAATATCTTAATCCATATACAAGTCTTTATCATCAACATAGATATTAAAATGGAACTTGCATAAGATAGATGTTTTAATATATTAAATTTAGTTCAAGTCACAAAATCATCAAAAGTTTGATATATCATATCAAATGCTCATGCACACTTAATCATAGAAAGTATCATCATTTTTGTTAACATGAAGATTTCAAAACTTTTATGCATTTGATCTTGTGGATAATCATGATCAAGAATTGACAAATACATGTCAAGTGCACATTTTAAATATGAGAGGTAATAATTCAAATCACATATGCACTAAATAATTTTATTTTTTTCAATAATACCTTTACAAAAAAGCTATGTGCCTTCACTTAAATCTTTCTTTGTTATTCCTTTTGAGGCACACCTAAAAACAAAAATCATTTGCATTTTAGTACTCAAACTTGGTTGGGTCCAATATGATTAAATTTGATTCCTTTAGGAACCCACATCAATTTCATGCCCATATTAATTGATTTTCTAATTTGACATTCAAGTTAATAATGACCATGAGCATTACAATAATGACAAGCAGTAGATGATCTTATAGAGTGATTATTATCATATTCAAACTTCAAAGTATCATTATAGGAGACATGAGAATTTTTAGTACTAAGAGAACTATCATAAGAGGGTTTATGTTTCAAATAATAATCATGAGAATGCTTAGGTTTCAAAGAATAAGAATAGTTCAAATAATATACATCTGTGTTTTTAATATTTTTCATTAAATTGTTTTTTTCTAAATGTATGAGCAATGGGTTTTTGTGAACCTTATAATTATGCATAGGCATTTGGAAAACACCATTAATTTGATTTTCAAAGGCATATCAAGTTTATCATTCAAAGATTTTTGAAAGGAATTAATTTTGTTTTAAAAAAATTATTTTCATTTACACATGTATTATTTTCTTTTTTTTCCAATTTTCATTTTCAACCAAACATGCGTTCTTTTCATTTTTTTAAATTCAAAAATAATATTTCATAATGTGAAAATCATTCATTAAAGTTTCATTTTTAACTAGACAAACATCTATTTCTTCTTTTAAAGTTTCAAGCTCATTTTTCAAAGCAATATAGTCATTCATCAATGATCCATTTTTCTTTTTAAGAAAGAGATGCATTTGAATAAGAGCTCGCAAGTCACTACGGAAGATCAAATAAAATTATAAAATTGTGTATAGTTCCTCTAAATAACACATGAAAATGATAACATAAGTAATCAAACCACGCAGTTCATATTGATAATTCAGAGCATGTAATTACAAACCTTAGGATTCACACAAGCACATAGCATGAATGATATTTTTTTTACAAGGTACACAATTACATTTTGTGGATAACACATATCAAACTCTCTGAGAGAATACGAGAGTTATGAGCCATCCATCTATTACAACACGGTGGGGCACACTTCTCAGTACCTTAGCAGCAAAAGGGACCCACACCTAAGGTTGGTCACTCGACGATCCCAAAATTCCTACTGATTTGAAAAAAAAATATATGCAACAACACTGTGAGCAAATAAGAGTTCAGTAAGCTGATAACTCATAACTTATGTATTACTAATTAATCAATTCTGAGAGACGTTGCATACTATAAAGTATTTAGTTGCAAACATAACAATTACCTTGATAATCATGCATAAGGCACATTCTATATAATTCACACTTGCAAGCATTTAATAAATATCAAATAGACAAATGCAAAATGAAACAATATCATATGAATGCACGGATCACCAACTGGCTAGTGGTCGGTAGATGGATTTTAAAGGTGTCTCCAATTGTGTTCAACGATGTAGCACTTAACTCCATTCTACCTCATCCTTTTTGGGAAACGTATCATACAATGATAGGTGGATTCTAGAGGTGGCCCCTACGAATTCTAGATGTGGCTCCTATCGCGTCTTCTCATGATGTAGCACTTAACTCCGCATGATGCATTGGATTCTAGATATGCCTCCCATCGTGATCAGGGATGTAGCATTTAGCTCCAACCATCATACATGCAGATGTAGGCAGATGTAGATGAATGATTCATCGTATAACAATTATATCTCGAATATCGTAATATAAATCATGTAGATCATTCATTTAAGCAAATCCAGATTGCACTTTACAATAGGATTGCACTTTTTAATGTGCAATCGTTGGCCAATCATTCCAACATACTTCTCATAAGAACTTCTCCAAAGATGTATTAAATACGTATCACAATCAATGTCACAGAATTAAAAAGAGGTGAATACATAGAGTAGGAGAAACCAACTTGCTACAAGGGCTACCAAAAATTTTCCTTCCTTTTTTCACTATTTTACTCTTCTACTCCTATAACAATAATAGTAAGGAATATATTACTACTATGAGATGAACACCAACATATCATACATGAAACATAAATAATTGAAAAGGTTACATGGTACTCATGCATTAACTCTTATAACCTAAGTAACTATTTATCATAAGAATTGACCTAATATAATGACAAATTGCATACATATTAAAGAAAAAACCATATCTTCTGGTATACATAACCAAATGGAATCATTACAATTTTTACTAGTTTAAAATTACAGAACCATCAATCTGTAAATTTCATATATTATTTTATCATAGTTTGTTCTCAACAAAATTGACATCCAGCCTAACTTTTATGTTTGTTCTGACAGACTAAGTGATCTTACTTTTATTATTTATATAAAATAGTCAACATTCCCCTTATGATATTTTTAATTTTCTCTAAAAATAGACTTCCTAGGGACCAATTTATAAAATTACATGAATTTATATCTATTTGGATTGAGCACAATAAATTTAACAAATACTAGCATAATCTGCCTTGAGTTTCACCCTGACAAACTGAGTAAGGTTCGGTAAAATATTTATAACTTCGATTGCTTCTAGTTGTAAACGAAACCTAACATCTGTATATTTATGACCCTATATTACTAATAATTCCATGACATATTTAATTTTATACATAATTTAAAATATTGGGTAACAATTTCGGCAGACAGAATTATAACACCTTAAAGAAGAGAATATAACTTTCTCTACAGTCGGATTAACTTAATCCCAAATCTCAATGAAATTAGACTCAAAGAGGATAGAGAAAACTTCATAATTTTGGAAGCACACTAACATGCGTAAGTGTATAGCTAAAATTTTAGGAACAATTTGGACATGCCTAGGGTTACACTTGCTCACGAGCAACATGGGTTTTACCCCATGATTAACTAAGATCCGAGAATGAACAAGATGAGAGAGATTCAGGGGAACCCTAATTAGAAAATTAGGAAATTAAAATCAAAAGAGAATCAAGTATCAACATACCACAAGTTAAAATCCTAATTCCCCTTCTCTTCCTCCAAGTTCTTCAAGTAGTAGTAATTTTTTCTCTTTTGTTAGATGCTCGGCCAAGGGTGGTGAAATGGGCAAAGGAGGTGGTAAGATAGTTGGATAAGGATAAAAGGCAAGGATCTAACCGACTAAAGCTGCTATGTAAGTTCCTTCGAAAAGCCCTTGAACTTTACATGTAAACAAGAAACTACCTCCCATGTGGATTCATATAAAATATTTACAAAAAATAAATAACCAAGGAATTAAAATCTAAATTTTTGTTCGAAGAAAAAAAATCATGATTTCACATATTTTTTTATTTTGTGTCTATGTTTTACCTAACTCACACATCTCCTAAAAATGGTTAAAAATCACTTTTGGATAAGGATAAAAGGCAAGGATCTAACCGACTAAAGCTGCTATGTAAGTTCCTTTGAAAAGCCCTTGAACTATAACATTACATGTAAACAAGAAACTACTTCCCATGTGGATTCATATTAAATATTTAGAAAAATAAATAACCAAGGAATTAAAATCTAAATTTTTGTTCGAAGAACAAAAATCATGATTTCACATATTTTTTTTATTTTGTGTCTATGTTTTACCTAACTCACACACCTCCTAAAAATGGTTAAAAATCACTTTTGGAATTCTTTGATATATAGGAACAATTACCAGGACTTTAATTTTCCAAATTCCCACTTTTTTTAAAATCACATTTTCATGCTTTTAGTAAATTTCTATCATTTTCGCACTCCAATAGTTAACATTGAGACTTATGTATTAACATGACCTTCATAATACCCATCAGTATCATAATATAACATATTATGACATTCGTCCATCAAATGACACATGATTAAGTTAGGGATATCACAAATGTAGGCGTAGGTGGATTAGGAAGGCTTCTCCTCCAGTGACCTATAGGGGCATGCTAGTGGTGGTAGTGGTGATCACATATGAGGATCAACTACCACCAGTCACCTGGAATGGCACACCAAGGGTCGGGATGTCCACTGAAACCAACCGACCAAATACAGACGTCAAGGCCGCCATAGTGTCAGCACAGAGGAGGTGGAGAGGTATCGAGTAAAGGTGACTTGTCCGGTGTTTTGAATGGGGCCAACATCGCACCATCCGATGGTCTCCATTCCCGCCCGCTTATCACACCGCATCTGATTGATTCTTCATTAAGAACAGAAATCTTGATTACTTTCCTTTAAAATTTCAGCTTATAGATTTAAAATTTTGGTAATTCCTTACAATAAAATATGGAACAATGTTCTTTCATGGTTTCCTTTTTTATTATCAGCATATGCGTGGGTGGAAGGTGATATTGTTCTAATCACTTGTGGTCTCAAGAACCCAAATTTGGATAACTTGGAGGATGAAAACAATTTAACAAAAGAGCTGATGCGTCTGGAACTTTAAGTTTAGTAATAATTCTCCAAATCTGACTTTTTCTTTCCATGATAGCTATGAAATGAGGTTCAACATGAAAACTGGTGTCACTTCACAGAAGCAATTATCAGTCTCTACTCTTGATTTCCCTTGGATCAATGAGAGTTACAGTGGCAGGTGATTACTATACACTTACAATTGTGAACAGTTCCTCCTGCATTATCTGATAAATTTGATTTGTCTTTTAAACATATCTTTCTTCTTTGTTTCTTTATGTAATGCCCGGCCTAAGACCAAAAAAAAAAATAATTAAAGTTAATCTAAAGATAAAAATCAGATTTGGCTAAAAGAAATAAAAAAAAACCAAATCATATGAGGAGTCCCATTGGAAAGATTTAACTTACCTTATCTTTTGACTCCTAACTATATAAACTTTCCTCTTAACCAAAACCTCCTTTAACCCTAGCTGTCGTGCCTCTCCTCTTTTTCCCCTCCACCTGCATGGATTCCTAGGCAACCAGGAGACTGAGCATGTTGCTGGCCACTAGGATTGTAGATCTTTATAACATTAACTCTATCCCAAATGGTAGTTGAACCACTACAATCAATGATAAATCTCTTATGGATTAGAGTCTTAGAGTAAGGTTAAAAGATCAAAGTTACATAAATTTATTATAACTTTAGGTCATCCTAAGAGGTCATAGATCTTTAGAACTTAAACTCTATCTCAAATCCTAGTTGAACAATTAAAATCAATGATAAGGCTCTTATGTATTTACAGTCTTAGAGTAAGGTTCAACGCTCAAATTTATAGAAAGTTATAATAACTTTAGGGAATCCTAAGAGATTGTAGATGATTAGAACTTTAATTCCATCCCAAACTGTAGTTGACTCGTTACAATCAATGATAAAGCTCTTATGGATTAGAGTCTTAGAGTAAGGTTCAAAGCTCTAAGTTATAGAAACTTATTACAATTTTAGGGCACCCTAAGAGGTCATAGATCTTTAGAACTTTAACTCTATCACAAACCGTAGTGGAACCATTACAATCAATAATAAAGATCTTATGGATTAAAATCTTAGAGTAAGATTCAAACCTCTAAGTTATAGAAACTTATTATAACTTTAGGTGTCTTAAGATTTGGTAGATCTTTAGAACTTTAATTCTATTCCAAATTGTAGTTGAATCATTACAATCAATGTTAAAGCTCTTATGGATCAAAGTATTAGGGTAAGGTTCAAAATTCTATGTTATAGCAACTTATTATAAGTTTAAGGCGTAAGAGATTGTAGATCTTTAGAACATTAACTCTATCCCAAATCGTAGTTGAACCACTACAATCAATGATAAATCTCATATGGATTAGAGTCTTAGAGCAAGGTTTAAAGATTAAAGCTACAGAAATTTATTATCACTTTAGAGCATCCTAAGTGGCCGTAGATCTTTAGAACTTAAACTCTATCTCAAATCAAAGTTGAACTATTACAATCAATGATAAGGCTCTTATGTATTTAGAGTCTTAGAGTAAGGTTCAATGCTCAAATTTATAGAAACTTATAATAACTTTAGGGAATCCTAAGAGATTGTAGATCATTGGAACTTTAACTCCATCCCAAACCGTAGTTGAACCATTACAATCAATGATAAAACTCTTATGGGTTAGAGATTTAGAGTAAGGTTCAAAGCTCTAAGTTATAAAAACTCGTTATAACTTTAGGGCATCCTAAGAGGTCATAGATCCTTAGAACTTTAACACTATCGCAACCCGTAGTTGAACCACTACAATCAATGACAAAGATCTTATGGATTTGAGTCTTACAGTAAGGTTCAAAGCTCTAAGTTATAGAAATTTATTATAACTTTGGAGTGTCTTAAGAGGTGGTAGATCTTTAGAACTTTGACTCTATCCCAAACCCTGGTTGAATCGTTACAATCAATTATAAATCTCTTATTGTAGGATCTCAAAGGGCACCAAGAGGGGGGTGAATTGGTGTTTGATCACTTGCTGATCACTATATGTTTCTAACCCATTTTAGATGCAATTCATACATATCGAGTCCTACTTTTGCCTATCTTTGGGTCAATTATACTTGGAATGCATACATTGTGATAACCAGTTGATATTCCTCATTTCATACTTAATTCCATGTGCATAGTGGTTCTGAAATGACAAAATCCATTAATATTTAAATTCTATGCCAAGTTATCATTTTGAGGACAAGTTATCATTATTATATGTCAAGTTATCATTATTTTGAATGAACTAATTTTTAATAGTTTTCTTGCTCTAAATCCATCATTATCATGTATAAATCATATTTGGATAGTCACATCTCAACTTGTGCAAAGTTTTAAGTCCATTTGAACAAGTTATTGTTTTTCAAATGCCAAGTTATCGTTAAAGGGTAATTCTATCATTTCGACATGCAAAACTATTAATTCTGCACAGGGACCTTACGCAATCATCTTGTTATTGTTCCAACTCATTGCTGGTCAAATTTCATCACATTTGGATAACCACAACTCAAGTTATCACAAGTTATCATTTTTAAGTCATATAAGTTATCATTTTTGGGCACACAAGTTATCACTCCTTAGAAATCTCATTCATATTTGATTTCTGATCTCACCTACTTGTCACTCTAATCCATTTGATGCCTGAAATGCTTTGAACCACCCATATTTGGACATTTTCCAGGATTTACTCAAAGTTATCATTCCGGGCCCCTTAATTCATTAATTTTGATACAAGTTATCACTCCTGCACAATATTTAATCTCTTTTGATATCTGAGCTAGCAACTATCATCATCCTAATATTTATTTGACAAAACACCATTCAAGGGCTTTGATGCTTGCTGTTTGGGGATTTGTAGCAGGGAGAAAGGTGGCCAAAAAGTAGAAAAAGGAGGAGGGGACCACTTGCTTTTTGGCTGTCAAAAAAGTTGTCACTGCAAATTCTTCCAGGACCAGGACACATGGCTGCAATCAATGGATAAAGAACATTCTGATGCTGATCCTAAGGTGGAGAGGAGTCATATAAAAGTTGGATTTTCTGGAGAAGCAAGAGGAGGGCTGGACATTAAGGGTTTGAGCAAGGGTTTGGAGCAAGAAAGGAGGCTGCTGTGGAGCTGCTGCTGGACTTGCTGCTGCTGGCCGAGACATTGGAAGCAACAATTATTTGTATCTGTTTCTCATTCTCTTTGATGTCAAGCTTTGTAAACATGAGGAGCTAAACTCCATTTCTTCTAGGATAGGGTAGTAGTTTAGATTAGTTTTGGATGGATATGGAAAGAATTGTAATCCTGCACTTTAATCAAATCTGTTTTCATATTTCAAAACCATTTTTCATTAATTCATGCCATTGATAGGTCTTATTTGTAATCTATAACTGAGAAGTTATCTTTAGATCTAACTCTTGTTCAGAGATGAATTAGGAACCAATGGCATGTTACTGGATTTCATTTTATTGCAATCTGATTTCTGATTTCCAGTTTTCTGATTTTCTGAATTCCTAAATCTGATTTCTCAAGCTGGTTGAATCTGTTAATCATTCTAAATCTGGTTTATTGGGCAACTGAAAGATTGCTAATGCCTCAATCTTATTCAGAGATGAATTAGGAAGTTTGGCATACCTTTGGCCCAAATCAAATTGTGTTTTATGATTTCTGAATCTGATTCTGATTTTTGTGGCTGTTTGAACATACTCTTCACTGCAAATCTGATTAATTGAATCATTGGGATGTTGCTATTGTTCCTATCTTGTTCAGAAATGAATCAAGGTATTTGGACAATCATTTTGACTCAAATCAGATTGTTTCTTTGATTTCTGAACTAAGAACTTGAATTCTGATTTTTCTAATTTCCTACTGGAACCTGATTTACCATTTGAGTCCCCTGATTTCTTCCAATCACTGAGAGGTGAACTTTAGGGATGTCTTGCAATCCAGAGATGGGTCAAGAATCAGTTGGTAAACTAGATTTCCATTGATCTATAGTTTTGAATTTCTGAATTGTAGAATTCTACCTCTTATTTTCTGGTTTCTATTCAAATTCTGATTTTCATTTCAAGCCTCAACTTAATCCACTACTGAGAAGTAGTCATTAGGTCATCCTTGAGATCTAGAGATAGGCCAAGGAGCAATGGAAATTGTGAATTCCTGTGGTCATATGCTTTGCACTTCCAATTGAATTGCGTTTGTGTGGATTTCATTTTATTTTGCAACCGAGAGGTTGAATTTAAATCCCACTGGAATTCAGAGATGAATCAAGGAGCACAAGCACTATAATTGGGTAGATTTCATCCTGGTTTGGTTGATTGGAATGATTCCATCTTTTTATGATTGCAATTGCAAGTTATCATTCCAAACCTTCCTTGAATTGTAAAAATCAGTAATGAACTTCCAATTGAGCTGAATGATAACTTGATTTTCAGTGAGGACCCTCTATTGATTTAATCTAGCTAACAACTATATGAGAATATGTTGCTTAGTTAGAGGCCAATTGAGCTATGGGAGCAGCCATTTTCAGATTGAATCAAAAGTTGGACATTTTATGATAACTAGATCCATTCCATCCTTAACTAATTTAGATGAACCTCAAATCCTAGAAGAACCTTCCTCATTGATTGTTAAACCTTTCTAGCCATTAATTTAGCATTTATAATTCAGTTTTGAAAAAGTTCCCACAATCCCAAACCTGTTATCATACTGCACTAGTTAAAAAATCTATTTTCACTACTAATCAAAAATCTATTTTTACTACCTTAATTAGGATTAATCTAAACTGTTTGTAGGTAGTCTAGGACTTTAAATCTTTGTAGATACGACAACCTGAGTCTACTACAACTTACCTGTGCACTTGCAGCTAGTGAGTTGGGAGACCAAAAAAATTAAAAAAATTGACCCTTTTCTTAATTTCAGCAAGTTATCACTAGAAAACCCAAATATCACTATCAAGTTTTTGGCACCGTTGTCGGGGATTTGAGGTCAATTAGGCTAACTTAGATAGTTTAGATTAGTTTTAGATTAGTTTTTAGTTTATTTGTTAGGCTAATTTTTAGTTTTTGCAAGTTATCATTTTTTTACTTTTCACTTTTGTCTAGTTTTCATTTCTTTCTTGAATTTGATACTTCTGAATCTCTTTATGCAGGACTTGGACCATCACGAGGAACATTACCAATCAGATCCTGAACCTGAAAGAAGATTTCTAAGAAGAAGGAGATTGCAAAGGCTTGAGGCAAGGAGAAGGATATTTGAAGAAGAAGAGGAAGAGGCACACAACCTTGAATTTGAAGAAGTTGTAAATCAGAATATGGCAGCTCCTAGGACTCTTAGGGACTGTTATTCACCAAGTAATGCTAGGAATCAGCAAGGGGGAGGAGCCTTAGCACCTGTGGCAAACTTTGAAGTTAATCCAGCCTTGATTTCAATGATAAGGCAAAGTCAATTTTCTGGTCTTAGGACTGAAGATCCAGCTTGTCATTTGGACAATTTTAAGGAGATATGCAGCACTGTGAACTTCAATAACATCCACATGAATGCAGTATATATGAGATTGTTTCCCTTCTCACTCAAGGACAAGGCCAAGACATGGTATAAAGGATTGAATCCTGAAGAGGTAGCCACTTGGGAATCAATTGTTCAATTGTTCCTTTTAGAATTCTTTCCTCCTTCAAAAACTGATAACTTCAGGGATCAAATAGTGAGGTTCTATCAGTTGGATCAAGAAAACATTTGTGAGGCTTGGCAAAGGCTTCAAGGATTGCTAAGGGCATGTCCCCACCATGGATTTGAAAAGTGACAACTAGTCAACTATTTTCATAAGGGATTGAACTACCCTAGCAAGGTGGCATTGGACACTACAGCAGGGGGTATCTTTGCATCCAAAAATATAGATTAGGCTTACCAACTGATAGAGAACATTATAAAGAACCATCAATTCCTCACACATGATAGGACCAGAAGGCCTCCTATGGATAATTCAGTGAACCAATTGTCATCCCAATTTGAAGAGGTGCTGTACAAGACTTTGGAGAGATTGAACTTGACTCCCAATGGCAATAGGGCCTCTAATCCTGAAACAAGGTGCTGTGTATGTGGGAATCAAAGCCATGTGTCAGAAAATTGCAATTTGATTATGCAACAAGTGGAGCAAATAGTGGATCAAATCAATGCTGTGGAAAATTATGGGATTAAACCTCCTGCTGAATTCTACACTCCAGAAAATAGGAATCATCCATACTCTTTTTACAAGGGCAACAACTATCAAGGAGCTCCCATGCAAAATCCTAGTTGGCAGCCAAGGATTTTGCCCAAAAACCAACAATTTCCATATCCAAATCAGTCTCAAGGTGTTCAAGTGCAAAGACCTCCTTTTGAGCAACCACCACCAACTCAACCTTCTCAATTTTCAAAAATAGAGGAGATGCTATAACAAATTCTGAAGAAACAAGGCAATCAGGAGGAGGCAATTCTGAAAATGAATTCTAGACTTGATACCATTGAGAATCAAGTTGCTCAGTAGGCTAGCACTTCAGCAAGACCCCCTATATTCTTTCCTGGACAACCAGAATTGAACCCCAAGGAACAAGTCCATGTTGTCCAGCTCAGAAGTGGGAAGATTGTCGAAGAACCAATGAAGAAAGTAGAGGACAATCTAGCCCAAGTGAATGCAAAGTCCAAAGCTACTGAAGAACCAGCTGAACTTGTGGGAGAAAATCAGAACAAAGGCCCTCAAAATGAAGTTAGGACTAGGGTCTTTGATAGGGTACCTTTCCCTCAAATATTAATCAAGGCAAGGCAGGATCAGCAGTATGGAAGCTTCATTGAAATCCTGAAGAAGTTAAATATCAATGTGCCATTTGTGGAGGCAATTCAGGAGATGCCCTCCTATGTAAAGTTTTTGAAGGAAATCTTAACCAAAAAAAGGAGGATTATGGAGCATGAAACTATTACCTTCACTGAGGAAGCCTCTGCAATCATCCAAAACAAATTACCAACCAAGTTGAAAGATCCAGGAAGCTTCTCCATACCTTGTGAAATTGGAAATAGGAAGATTCAAAGGGCAATATGTGATTTGGGTGCATCAGTGAGTGTCATACCTCTTTCACTTTGTAGGAAGCTTGAAGTTGGAGATTTGAAGCCTACAAATATGTCTCTACAGTTGGCAGACAAATCCATCAAGTACCCACATGGAATCATTGAGGACATACCCTTCAAAGTTGACAAATTTTACATATCAGTAGATTTTGTGGTACTTGACATGGATGAGGACTTGAATACCCCCATTCTTTTTGGGAGACCCTTCTTAGCCACTGCTGGGGCTGTCATTGATGTCAAGGACGGCAGGTTGACTTTTCAAATTGGGGAGGAAAAGATAGAATTTAATTTGGCACAGGTTATCAGTAGACCAAACTTTCAGGAAAATGATTTTGAGGAGGGACAGCTAGATCAAGTTGTTCAGCAAGTTTCTGCCATAATTCCCATTGAAGATCCAGTGCAAAGGTGCCTAATGTTTGATCATTCGAATGAATTAGAGGATCCAGAGGCTGCAGCATTCCAAACAGCATTGAATCTGTCCAAAACAGTGGAAAACTCAGGAAATCAGCACCAAGTTCAGGAAGTTATCACTGCTGAACTCCAAAGAACTCAAGCCAATTCTTCCAAATTGGAACTCAAGTCTCTCCCCCAACAACCTGAAGTATGCATTATTGGAAGAGAATTCAACATTCCCTGTTATTATCAATGCAAATTTGCCCAAGAATCAAGTTGAAGAGTTGCTGAAAAAACTAAGTTTGTACAATGAGGTAATTGGCTATTTAACATTAAGGGTATCAATCCCTCAATTTGCATGCATAGGATCCCCATGGAGGACGGCTACAAGCCCTCCATTGAATGTCAAAGGAGACTCAATCCAACCATGAAGGAAGTGGTCAAGAAGGAAGTATTAAAGTTGCTGAATGCTGGGATCATACATTCCATTTCAGATAGTGAATGGGTCTGCCGTGTTGAGCTAAAACCTTCTCCTAGTCCAGGGGATTCATATATCATACATGAGGATTTTTGGGATGAGAAGCTAGGAAATTTTTTGTACAATGGAGGAGAAAATCAAGCTGAGAAGCAAAGGTCAATTATTGGCAAATTAAGAGATCCATACTTGATTAGTGAAGCTGTCCACAAATTGAGATCTCTACTTGAACATATCATACTATTCAAACTTCCTTGACATGAAGAAGTGGAAAAATATCCAGCCTAAGACATTAAAATAGGGCACTTCTTGGGAGGTAACCCAAGACATTTTACACTTAACTTTTCTGTTTTGCAGGAATAAAGAAGAGAAGAATCAGATTCATCCATAATTCCAAAATTCAGGGAGTACTCTTACCCCTATTTCTGATTTTTACACTGAAAACTTAATGATAACTGATAATATCTTTCTCATTATGTTTCATTGATCATATCATCATCTGAACTTACATTCATATCAGTTATCCAAATCAGCCATTCCACTGATATCCTTTGTTTCTCTGCAGGATTAGTTGCAACTAATGAAGATTGGATCACCCAAAGCTTCTGGATGAAATGCCAAGAGGATTCAAGTGCCAAATTTCATGCATTTCACTCCCACCCACCCCTCTCCCTTGCCTATTATTTTCAACCCTGAAGACAGTGTTGAGAATAAGCTTGGGGGCGGAAACCTGGTGCTTTTCTAACCATTACATCATGTTTTTAATTGATTTCAATGTTCATATCATAATTCATACCAGGTTATCATTGGTTTTCACAAGTTATCACTAGTGATCACTCAGTTATCATTTTTTGGACCCAACTCAATTCTGAATTTATTTTAACTCTGAAATGGGTAGAATACTTTATTATGACAGTGGGTGCACTCCAATACCAAGTGGTCAACTTGGCCATTAGCCTTATTGCTTTAATTGACATTTTAAATTCTGATGCATTTGAATGAATTTTCAGCTGAAATTTTTCTTTTTTGTGGGTTACACTAGCTACATTCATGGATTAATTGGAAAGTAGAATATGTCTAGAAAGGAGTCAAGGATCTTGCTGCCATGTTAAATAGAAATTCTTGACTATTTGCATTTAAGGATCTAACCTATACTTGAGTTTGAACCATTGCTCATTTCATGAACAGAATGGAAAAGAAAGAAAAAGGAAAATGAAAAGTTGCATGCAAAGAAAAAAGGAAGAGAGCAAAACTTTCATAGGAATCTCTCTTCAATGCAAAAAGAAAAGAAAAAAATTTAGGAGAGCAAAACTTCCAAAGGAATCTCTCCTAAAGAAAAAGAATAAAAATCAGGTGCCAAACTTGTTTATATGCATTTCATGAATAAATGTCAGGTTTTCAAACCTGTTTAAGCAAGGAATTAAAATTATGTTCATGAAGACATTGGTGTTTCAAACTTTTAGTAAAGTTGACAATCCTTACAATCCAAATCAGTTAATGTTTCTACTTCTATCATGGCTTAAATTTGTATTAACCTTGGTGACTCCTCAGCTAGAATTTGGGATTGTAAAGAATGGGATGGAATATTAGCCAAGTGGGAAACTCATTTAGGTCTTATTCAGCTGATATTTCTATTCATTTGTGGATGGTAAATTCAAATTCATCCTTAATTTCTAAATGTTTTGCTTGAGGACAAGCAAAAGTCTAAGCTTGGGGGAGTTTGATCACTTGCTGATCACTATATGTTTCTAACCCATTTTAGATGCAATTCATACATATCGAGTCCCACTTTTACCTATTTTTGGGCCAATTATACTTGGAATGCATACATTGTGACAACTAGTTGATATTCCTCATTTCATACTTAATTCCATGTGCATAGAGGTTCTGAAATGCCAAAATCCATTAATATTTAAATTCTATGCGAAGATATCATTTTGAGGACAAGTTATCATAATTATATGTCAAGTTATCATTATTTTGAATGAACTGATTTTCAATGGTTTTCTTGCTCTAAATCCATCATTATCATGTATAAATCATATTTGGATAGTCACATCTCAACTTGTGCAAAGTTTTAAGTCCATTTGAACAAGTTATCATTTTTCAAGTGCCAAGTTATCGTTAAAGGGCAATTCTATCATTTCGACATGTAAAACCATAAATTCTGCACAGGGACATTAAGCAATCATCTTGTTATTGTTCTAACTCATTGTTGGTCAAATTTCATCACATTTGGATAACCACAACTCAAGTTATCACAAGTTATCGTTTTTAAGTCATATAAGTTACCGTTTTTGGGCACACAAGTTATCACTCCTTAGAAATCTCATTTATATTTGATTTCTGATCTCACCCACTTGTCACTCTAATCCATTTGATTCCTGAAATACTTTGAACCACCCATATTTGGACATTTTCCAGGATTTACTCAAAGTTATCATTCCGGGCCCCTTAATTCATTAATTTTGATACAAGTTATCACTCCTGCACAACACTTAATCTCTTTTGATATCTGAGCTAGCAACTATCATCATCCTAATATTTATTTGACAAAACACCATTCAAGGGCTTTGATGCTTGCTGTTTGGGGATTTGTAGCAAGGAGAAAGGTGGTCAAAAAGTAGAAAAAGGAGGAGGGGACCACTTGCTTTTTGGCTGTCAAAAAAGCTGTCACTGCGCAAATTCTTCCAGGACCAGGAGACATGGCTGCAATCAATGGATAAAGAACATTCTGATGCTGATCCTAAGGTGGAGAGGAGTCATATAAAAGTTGGATTTTCTGGAGAAGCAAGAGGAGGGCTGGACATTAAGGGTTTGAGCAAGGGTTTGGAGCAAGAAAGGAGGCTGCTGTGGAGCTGCTGCTGGACTTGCTGCTGCTGGCCGAGACATTGGAAGCAACAATTATTTGTATCTGTTTCTCATTCTCTTTGATGTCAAGCTTTGTAAACATGAGGAGCTAAACTCCATTTCTTCTAGGATAGGGTAGTAGTTTAGATTAGTTTTGGATGGATATGAAAAGAATTGTAATCCTGCACTTTAATCAAATCTGTTTTCATATTTCAGAACCATTTTGCATTGATTCATGCCATTGATAGGTCTTATTTGTAATCTATAACTGAGAAGTTATCTTTAGATCTAACTCTTGTTCAGAGATGAATTAGGAACCAATGGCATGTTACTGGATTTCATTTTATTGCAATCTGATATCTGATTTCCAGTTTTCTGATTTTCTGAATTCCTGAATCTGATTTCTCAAGCTGGTTGAATCTGTTAATCATTCTAAATCTGGTTTATTGGGCAACTGAAAGATTGCTAATGCCTCAATCTTATTCAGAGATGAATTAGGAAGTTTGGCATACCTTTGGCCCAAATCAAATTGTGTTTTCTGATTTCTGAATCTGATTCTGATTTTTGTGGCTGTTTGAACATACTCTTCACTGCAAATCTGATTAATTGAATCATTGGGATGTTGCTCTTGTTCAGAAATGAATCAAGGTATTTGGACAATCATTTTGACTCAAATCAGATTGTTTCTTTGATTTCTGAACTAAGAATCTGAATTCTGGTTTTTTTAATTTCCTACTGGAACCTGATTTACCATTTGAGTCCCCTGATTTCTTCCAATCACTGAGAGGTGAACTTTAGGGATGTCTTGCAATCCAGAGATGGGTCAAGAATCAGTTGGTAAACCAGATTTCCATTGATCTATAGTTCTGAATTTCTGAATTGTAGAATTCTACCTCTTATTTTTTGGTTTCTATTCAAATTCTGATTTTCATTTCAAGCCTCAACTTAATCCACTACTGAGAAGTAGTCATTAGGTCATCCTTGAGATCTAGAGATAGGCCAAGGAGCAATGGAAATTGTGAATTCCTGTGGTCATATGCTTTGCACTTCCAATTGAATTGGGTTTGTGTGGATTTCATTTTATTTTGCAACCTAGAGGTTGAATTTAAATCCCCCTCGAATTCAGAGATGAATCAAGGAGCACAAACACTATAATTGGGTAGATTTCATCCTAGTTTGGTTGATTGGAATGATTCCATCTTTTTATGATTGCAATTGCAAGTTATCATTCCAAAACTTCCTTGAATTGTAAAAATCAGCAATGAACTTCCAATTGAGCTGAATGATAACTTGATTTTCAGTGAGGACCCTCTATTGATTTAATCTAGCTAACAACTATATGAGAATATGTTGCTTAGTTAGAGGCCAATTGAGCTATGGGAGCAGCCATTTTCAGATTGAATCAAAAGTTGGACATTTTATGATAACTAGATCCATTCCATCCTTAACTAATTTAGATGAACCCCAAATCCTAGAAGAACCTTTCTCATTGATAGTTAAACCTTTCTAGCCATTAATTTAGCATTTATAATTCAGTTTTGAAAAAGTTTTCAAAATCTCAAACCTGTTATCATTCTGCACTAGTTAAAAAATCTGTTTTCACTACTAATCAAAAATCTATTTTTACTACCTTAATTAGGATTAATCTAAATTGTTTGTAGGTAGTCTAGGACTTTAAATCTTTATGGATACGACAACCTGAGTCTACTACAACTTACTTGTGCACTTGCAGCTAGTGAGTTGGGAGACAAAAAAATTTAAAAAATTGACTCTTTTCTTAATTTCAGCAAGTTATCACTAGAAAACCCAAATATCACTATAAGTGTTCTATCCGAAAATATCGATTTCACAAAAAATCATTGCGGAAGCTTAAAATCGATTCCTAAAACCTTTGCAATTCATATTATAAACACAATATGAGGGGGAGAGAGAGAGAGAGAAAGCAAACACAATGAACACAGGTGGTCATTGACGAAGGTCGGCCACACTTTGGCCTACATCACCGCTCCGACTTCTCGATCTCGAGACTGACAGAGATTCCACTAAACTCTTAATTTCAAATGGGGAAAGGAAGAACGCCCTTTACATCAATCACCTTTTTTCCCCTTCGAGAGGAAAGGCAACCTCTCCTTCTAGGAAGCTAATCTTTTCTCTCACTCAAGAGGTAAGATTTGGAACCTCTTTCACACAGGAGCTCTCACAATCTTTCTGAAAAATGGTTTATTTCTTTTATAATAAAGCACTCACAAGAAGAGAAGGGAGAAAGAAAGAAAGCTCTAAATGATAACTTCGAGGAAAAAGATCTTCATTTGATTTCTTGAGGTTTTGCTTCAATACTTGGATGGGTGTCTTTGCTTCTGACTTTGATACTCCTTTTATAGGCTTCAACATGTGAAAATTTTGTCCAAAATTTATACCACATTTTTCTCCTTAAAATATATCCATTATTGTACATTCCAACAATGGACTGGTTGATTACATTAATGGACCGGTCGACCGATCTATATGACCGTTGGCTTATTTCCTTCATTGGCCGCAGCTGATCGATCAATCACATTAATGGACCGGTCGACCGATCTAAATGACCGTTGCGCTGATTTATTTAGTTACCGTAGCTGGTCAGTCGATCGGACTATCGACCGGTATTGGCTCGACGTCATCCGGGGCAGACTCAGTATTGGTCGGTCGACTAGCATCTTCATTAGGTCGATCGGTATTTTCTCGACCGACCTTCTTTCCTTCGACCGGCACTTTGATAAAAAATTTCTGCACTGTTATCCTAATTAGATAATCTTGAATTCTATGAATAGCTAACAGGATTCTTTACAATTTTGATATTCATCTTCAATCCATAATCTAACAAGATCATAGTCAATTATTTAATCAAAGTGTAATGTATAAAGTTATCATTTTTATTAAACTTTTTCAACATTTAACTTTAATCTTTCGAGGTTTGTATCATCAAAATATAATTATATAAAGCATTAAAACTTTGACCCAACAATCTCCCCCTTTTTATGAAGAAAAAATGAGAAATATGAAAAATATATAAGTTGCAAAAAAGTTGTAAATTTCTTGTAAAATCAATTTTACTCCCCATAACACAACTTTCCTTACAATGGTAGATATTCTCGTAAATATTAATTGTAAGGTACCCTTCATATAAGGTTATATTCAGATCATATTTCTCCTATATTTCTTCCCCTTTTGTTTCATAAAAAAGAATAATTTGTATATGAAGCATATAAGAAACCATATGTAAGTTCCCCTTAATCATATTTTCAAAAAACTTATTCTTCCCCTTTTTTCATATAATAGACATGTAAAGTATTTCATCATAAAGATAACTACCCCTAAATTTATGGCTATTTTATAATGAAAGCCACAGAAAAATAGATTAAGAATCAAAATTCTGCATAAAATTTTGATACAACAATGATATGTCAAAATAAGGTTGAAAATTTTAACATGCTCCCCCTATGACTATGATCAATTTTCTTTGTTCCTTTTTTTTCTTTAATAGAAATAGTAATTTTGAAATTTTGAGTAAAATAAAAAAATAGGCTTAACACCTAAGAAACGTAAAATAAATGCAAGAGTATAACCAATGATACCTTTACCATAACCTTTTTGCCTTCACATTTTCAATTCCACTTGTCCTTTGCATGTGAGGCATACCTGCAAAAATAATTATGTAACCTTTGGTACCCAAATTTCTTTGGGTTCCATTTTGTTAGACATTGTACTTTGCCAAAAGTGCATCTAGAAACTTATTGCAGAAATGAGAGCCACTGTCACTTGTAATCCCTCATGGTACCCCAAACCTAGAAAAAATCTTCTTTTTCAGAAAATTTTGTGCCACTTTGGTGTCATTAGTTGGGGTAGAATTGTCTCCACCCACTTCGAAACATAATCCACTGCGACCAATATGTATTGGTTGTTATAAGAAGAGGAAAAAGGACCCATGAAATCTATACCCCTTACATCGAAAACTTCAACCTCAATGATAGGTTGTTGTGACATCTCATTCTTTCGAGAAATGTTGCCCACTCTTTGACATTTATCACAGGAGCTCACAAAACTCTTTGCATCCTTGTACATGGTTGTCTAGTAAAAACTACTATGTGTGACTTTTGACATTGTTTTGTTCATGGACAAATGTCCTCCACATTCCAAGGAGTTACAATGGTTCAGGACTCCGAAAACCTCATCTTCTGGAATGCACCTCCTAATAACCCATGAGAACAAAACCAATATAATAATGGTTCTTCCCAATAGTACTACTTAGCATCCCACATGCATCTCTTGCGTTGTTGATAAGAAAAATCAAAGGGGATTATACCTCTTACCAAATAATTTACTAGGTCGACATACCGTGGTATGGAGGCAATGGCTAACAACATCTCATCAGGAAATGACTCATTAAGTGGGATCTTTGCATTTTCTCATGGTCCTTCTAATCAGGACAAGTGGTTAGCGACAGCGTTTTCTAGGCCCTTCTTGTCACGAATCTCTAAGTTGAATTCTTATAGGAGTAGAAACCATCGGATCAGACGTGGTTTGGCTTTTTCTTCACCATCAATCACCTAATGGCTACATGATAAGTAAATATAACAACTTTAGAGCTGATTAGATATGGACGAAATTTATCCAAAGCAAAAACAATAGGAAGAAACTCTTTTTTCTGTCGTGGTGTAATTCAATTGGGCATAATCTAAGGTTCTACTAGCATAGTAGATGACATGCGTTCTTCTCAACTTTTTCTGTTCTAGCACTGCTCCAATTGCATGGTCACTTGTGTCCCACTTCAATTCAAAGGACAGGCTGGTGCTATCATGATGGGTGTGGAAATTGGCTCCTGTTTCAATTTGTTAAACGCAAGTAGACATTCTACATCAAAGATAAAATTAGTGTCCTTGGCAAGTAAAGAACATAATGGCTTTGCAGTTTTTGAAAAATCTTTAATAAATATATGATAAAATCCTGCATGCCCAAGGAAACTCCTAACTCCCGTCACCAAAGTTGGAGGAGGTAATCTCTCAATACACTCAATCATCTACCTCTATGCCTTTAGAGGAGATTTTGTAACCCAACACTATGCCTTCTTGTACCATAAAATGGCACTTCTCCCAGTTTCATACTAAATTGGTCTCTTCACACTTGGACAAAATCTCAATCAAGTTAGCTAAACAATTATCATATGAAGAACCAAAGTCAGAGAAATTATCCATATTCAAAAAATATGGTCATCATACACCTTTGAAAGGTAGCAGGAGCATTAACAAACCCAAAAGAAATTCGTTTAAATGCAAAGATGCCATAAGGACAAGTGAAAGTAGTTGTCTCTTAATCCTCTAGAGCAATGTGAATTTGGTCATGTCCTGAATAACCATCAAGGAAATAGTAATAGCTATGCTCTGATAATCTTTCTAGCATTTGATCCAAGAATGCCAAGGGAAAATGGTCTTTTTGTGTGGCGGTGTTCAACTTCCTATAATCAAATGCATACTCTCCACCCCGTAACTATTCTTGTGGGAATCAATTCATTCTTGTCGGTCCTCACGATAGTCTTGCCCCCTTTCTTCGGGATACATTGGACAAGACTCACACAAGAACTATAAAAAATTGGGTAAATGATCCCCGCATCCAACCACTTCAATACTTGATCTCTTACCAACTTTTTCATATTGGGTTTCAGACTTCTCTAATGTTCTATGGTGGATTGGTGGTTTTCTTCCATGAGAATTTTGTGTATGACAATTGAGGGACTTATACCTTTAAGGTCAGCTATGGTCCAACATATGGCCTGTTGTTTTTTTCTTAACACTCTTAGCAATTTCTTTAGATGCACAGGCAAGAGATCTACACTTATAATCACAAGTAGAGCACTCATTAGATTGATAAAATGCATATTTTAGATGAGATGGTAGAGGCTTCAAATCTAGAGTTCGGGGTGAGATATGAGATGGTGGGGGCAATGTCTCACCCTTTCACATATGGCTCTCTGGTATAGGCTCGGAAAGCATAAATTTCCTCTTGCGTGTTGTCCTCTTCCATATTTAAATTTAGTAAGGCTTTGTTCAAGAGGATCCATATGCACTATCGCTTGCAAGACTTCTTGTGCCATTTCATTAAAGAAAACTTGATTTGTTAAGGAAGGGAATTTAGATGATTTGGATAAGTCAAATTCTACTTTTTCCTCCCCAATAGTGAATGTGAGCTTCCCATTCTTCACATCTATGAAAGCTCCAGCCGTGGCCAAAAATTTTCTACCCAAGATTATAGGTATCTCTCTATCTTCCTCCATATCTAGCACAATGAAGTTTACTGGAACAAAGAATTTATCAACCTTTAACAATACATTCTCCAATACACCCATTGGATAGGTGATGTAGTGGTCCGCCAGTTGCAAGGAAATAGTGGTGGACTTGAGCTCCTTCAGCCCCAATTTCTTGCATATGGATAGGGGCATTAATGAGACACTAGCCCCAAGATCACATAATGCATTGGCAATATTCAGATTGTCGATGGTACATGGGATAGAAAAGTTTCCTAGGTCTCTCAACTTGGGTGGAAATTTTCTCTGGATCACTGCACTGCACTCTTATGTTATCACAATTATCTCGTGCTCTTCTAGGGATCTCTTCTTTGGCATGATTTCTTTTAAGAACTTGGAATATGCTAGAATTTGAGCGATGACATCTACAATGGGGATATTAATGTGTAGTTGTTTGAATAGTCGAACAAGCTTTCCAAACTTATTGTCCAATTTAGGTTTTTAAAGTCTTTGTGGAAATGAAATTGGAGGTACATATGGAGGTGGAGGCTTGTATAGGATCTCTGATGGCTCAGAGGACTCTTGACTTGGTTCTTCAGAGCTTACTTCCACCACTTGCTTCCCTTTATGCATGACCTTTTTAGATGATGGCTCCACTACATTGCCACTTCACAACTCCACAGCCCTGCAATGCTCACGGTGGTTCCCTTGAGTCTTGCTGGGTGGGCTTTCTTCTTCTCTGGAATTCATGTAGCTTGCTATTTGTCCCACTTTATATTCCAAGTTCTTATTGGAGGTAATCAACTACTCCATCCTTTTTTTCAATTTTTTAAAATCTATCACTTGCTGCATTTGCTAGTTTCTCTATAGCCAGCTCCCAAGATTGCTTGTTTTCCCCCAAAGATGATGGTTGTGGTTTTTGATAAATGGTGGTTGGTATGGGGCCTGATAATGTGGCCGGTGTACAATGCTTGGAGGTGATGGCCTTGCTTGCTGAGATGGCCTATCTTGATTTCCCCAAGAGAAATTGGGGTGATTCCTCTATCATGGATTATATGTGATGGCATATGGATTATTTCCCTTATTTTGATTTTGCACATAACTTTCTTGTTCTGATAGCATGCATTCCAGACTATTATGAGGTCCTCCACATGTGTCACATACTGATTGTGATGTAGAAACTTGATTTGCTTGGGCCTGATTGATGTTAGCCATTAATTGCACTAGGGAATCCACCTTGGCACTTAGTTCTTTGTAATTGTCATTTTCCCTCACAAAAGTTGCTCTAGACGGTCCTTCCTCATAATCTTCATTAGTCATAGCCAACTGGTCCAACAGATTACAAGCATGTGAATAAGGGACCCACCTGCAGCTGTTGAATTAACGTTAAATTTGAGCCTTGGGGAGAGACCATTGTACAAGGTCTCTATTAGGAGCTAAGCGGGTATGGCATGGTGTGGACATTGTCTTTGCAACTTCTTGAATCTCTTCCATGCACTGTCCAGAGATTCATTTTCTTTTTGCTTGAAACAAGTGATTTCATTTCTCGATTTGATGAATTTGCCTAGTGATCACTAGCTGATCATACTAAGTTTTCACTCCATTTACACTTAATTTCATATGTACCGAGCCCCTAAGATTGCCTACATTTGGTTAATTATGCCTGGAAAGCATGCACTTGTGATCACCAACTGACCATGCTATGATTTTACTCATTTTATATTCAATTTTATGTGCACAGAAGTTCTGAATTGTTCATATTTGGATAATTATGATTCAACGCGCAAAGTTATCATTTCTGTGCAAAGTTGTCATTTTTGTGCAATACTATCCACACTTGATAATTGAACTGATTTCACTAGCTGTTTTACCCCTTGTTTGTTTACTTTTTATTTGTGAACTTTGATGCTTGTTGTTCTTGCCCTTCTAGCAGGTTTTACAAGGCTGCATCCTGCTGGAAAAAGGAGGGGGGACCACTGCATTGCTACAAAAAAGCTGTGAGCATCCTGCTGGAATTTCAGGGGGACCAGGACAGGTGGCTTGAATCAGAAGAATGGAAGCTTCTGATTTGCATCCAAGGGTGATTAAGGGCCATATAAAAGCTGAGAAACCTGGAGAAGAAATGGGGAGGCTCCATTTGCAAGGTAGATGAACCAGGGAGCTGGAGGAGAAGAAGAGGAGCTGCATTCTGATTCTTTATCGACTGATTTTCTGATTTTGATATCAGAATGATTTCTATTGAGTTCTATCCCTGTTTTGTATTAATCTTAGCATCTATGAGGAGCTAATTTCCAACTCTTCTAGGATAGGGTAGTAATCTAGTTTTAGTTATGGATGGATGATGAACAGTGTTCTTTTCCTTCCTGATGTTGATAACATTTTGATATTGTGATGTTCTGATGTTCTTGAAATATATTTTCCTATCATTTTGAAATCCTAATCCTATTGGCAACTGAGAGGTTGACTATGATTTCTTTCTTATTCAGAAATGAATCAAGATGCAATGATGGTTTTCTGTTTCCAATATGTGATTATGTGTTGAATGCATCCAATTGACTTGTGTTAATGTGGACTTCATTTGCATTTGCAGCCGAGAGGTTGATTTAGGTCCCCTTGATGTTTAGAGGTAAACCAAGAGCATTAGCATTTGTGTTGGATTTAATTACATTTTTGTTTGGTTATTTGAGTCAATTGTTCCATTATTGTGAATGGGGATTAATTGTGGCACCAAACTTAGACTTACTGATTTGCCAAATCTGAGAGGACTTTGGCAATATCAGTAAGGTGCTAATTCTTGTGCCTAATGATAACTCAATATCAGTAAGGATCCCTTTCTAATTCAACCTAGCTAATCTTCATATAAGAATATGATAATTAGTCCTGATTTGATTATGCTGTGAGAACAGCCCTTCTTTTTGGTTGAATCAGATTTGACTTTGCATTGTTGAATTGTTCCAATCCATTCATAACTGAATTAGATGAACCCCATTCCTAGGAGAATCTCACATTAATAGTTAATCCCCTTTAAGTTTTCAGTTCAGTAATTAGATTTCATTTCAATCACTTTAACATCAAAAATATTTCATAGACATAGTTCAAATCTGTTTTTACTTTTTTCCTTGTTTTAGATAACTTACGTGAACTAATCGTAGTTGCGGAATTTTGAATTTTGCACAAGAAATAATTCCAGTCACATTTTAAATTTTACTCAAGAGTTCACGTAGCTGCAAGTGCACAGGTCGAGTAGAAACCCTGAGTGTCGTAACCCCTTTGATTTAAATTAATTACTTAGTCCACTTATATCCAAAAGCTATCACGAAATTATAAAAGAATAAAGCATAAAGATAAATGAGTATGGATTAGGAATAATAAAGGAATGCAAGAAAGGATTTTAAGCAATTGAAGGAAGAGATTCCCTTGAAATGAACTAGTCGATGCTATGACATAAACCGTATCTGATTTACAAGGTTCTAGATTCCCTTCTATTCTACCGATATATATCTATAGAGATCAAGAATAGTAGGGGTCCTAACCGTTGAATTAAGACTTCTGATTAATAAGACTCGTCTTTAATCAGGACGAATTCAATCTCTCGATCTTTTGTAATTAATGCTCTTTAATCTTAATCAAACGATCAAAAATACAAAATTTGCTCCTCGCACGATTGTAAGGATTCTCATCTCATAACAATCGGTATAACAGATTTCTCGATTTTTTTGATAAATACAAATCAGCAGTTTACGAAAAGCACAGCAATTAATGTAACCAAATTCCCCTCTCGGGTGAAATTAGCTTAAACCAAAACAACCGATCTCTCGATCCAATTAAAATCAGTTACAAATTCTTACGGCCATGCATCACATAAACAAGAAGCGAGGAATCAAAGTAATAGTATCAGGAAATCAGAATAATAGTAAGCATCAATAAAGTCTCATTCCAAGGGAACCAAAAGATCTCTTTAGTTCTGCATCTTCTTCTTCACCCTCCAAGTTCCTCTTCTTCCCTTCCCTGCTTTTCTTCCTGTCACCTCCTCCTCCTTCTCGGCTTCTTTTTCCCCTTTTTGTTTCGTTCCCTATTCAGAATTTAAATTTCGAAAAGTTGTTAGTCCCTCTTTTACTCATTCAACTTCTCTACTGAAAAAATGATAAAAACATTTAAATATACTTAATTTTTACATAAAACTCGTGGAAATTGTAGTAATTAAAGGTACAATAAATAGATGATCAAATTCTCCCAAGCTTAACTTTTTGCTTGTCCTCAAGCAAAACATTCAGAAATTAAGGACAAACTTGAATTAATAGTCCACAAATGGATTAGAAATCAGCTAATTTAAGTCCAATGAGTTTCCCACTTTGCCAACACTTCAATCTTTTTAAAAACTTGAATTTCTAGCTAGGGAATCACAGAGGCTAAAGCGAATTTAAGCCATGAAAGAAGTACTAACAATAACAAGTTGAATTTCAGGGATTGTCAACGTTACAAGAGGTTGAACTACAAATCTCTTCATGAACAGATTTTCCATTGATTAAACAGGTTTAACATATGACTTTTATTCAAGAAATGCAAGTAAACAGGTCAAGGCCTAATTTTTATTCATGCTTTCTTTAGGAGAGATTCCTTTGGAAGTTTTGCTCTCCCTTTTTTTCTTTATTGCATTGAAGAGAGATTCCTTTGGAAGCTTTGCTCTCTTCCTTTTTTTATGCATGCATGCAATGCAAAATGCAACTTTTTACTTTTCTTTTTTCTCATTTTTCTATCATGTTCATGAAGTGAGCAATAGTTCAAACTCAAGTATAGTTTAGATCCCTTTATCCAAAAAGTCAAGTTTTCATATTTAACATGACAGCAAGAACCTTGACTCCCCTCTAGACATAATATATTATCAATTCAATCTATAAATGTCGGCTAGTGTTACCCACAAAAGAAAATTTTCAGCTGAATTTAATCCAAATGCATCTGAATGATTGAGTCAATTAAAGCAAGAAGACTAATGGCCAAGTTAGCCACTTGGTAATTGATGATATAATCATTAAAATAGATTGAAAACAAGGTATAAAGGTTAAAAGCACCAGGTTTCCTCACTGTGTGAAGTTAACATAATGCAGTGCCAATCTATAATGTAATGGTTCAAAGCTAAAAAAATTTTATAAAAAAATTTAAGCTAAGTAAAGAATAGTGAAGAGTAGAAATGTACCATGTTGCCCTCTCCCCCAAGCTTAAAATCGACTCTGTCCTCAGTGTCGATCATGCCAAGAAGAGGGACCCGGAGTTGGTTGGAGTTGGAGGATTCGGTTAGTGACCTGTTGGATGTCACTGAGGGTGGTCAAGACAGAATTCTGAACCTCCTCTACTCCTTGAATTCTCCGCTGGTACACCAGGTTTTGCTGCTCCAGCCTATGCAGTTGGTCTTTAAGAGCTTGTATGTCCCGATGATTGCGGGCTGTGGCGTCTGCCAGTTGTGTCAATTGTTGCAAAATGAGGTCTAATTTTTTATTGGTGGTGAGTGGCACAGATGGAGAAACATCCGGAACTGATGAGGATGAAGATGAAACAATTTGCCGTCGAGGAGTTCTTAGACCAGAGGGGTGTTGGGGGGCTGTTCGATAATCTAGAAGTAGCGGGGGTAATGTAGAAATAGGTCTTGTGACCTGGATGAAATCAGTCATCCACCAATTCCGGCCTTCTAGAATTGAAGTATGTTGAGGATCAGGTAGTTGAACGAGAGCAGATGGATTGGATTAGCGCCAAAATTTTTGGCCATTTACTAGGAGAAGGACTACTTCCTTGATCAAAAAGTCTAAATCTATTAGTGTTGCTAGTGTAGGAGTAGTATCTGCTAAGTAAACATAGTGTTCTGGGAGAGGTGTAAGGAGGTTGCTACAAAGAATTGGACTGAATTCACGAGTCGACTCCTTGATCAAACTTTGAAGGAAAAACAAGGCAAGATTAATCTCTGTGTTTGACAGCAGACACCAAAGAATGAAGAGTTCATCTGTAGAGACGAGGTCCCGCTCATACTCATTGGGACGGATTAAAATTGTGTTGGTGAGAAGGATATGGAGGTATCGAAGAACAGGGTTCTTCAATGCATGGCCGACTAGATGTAACATATTGTCAGTTCGTCGGCCGATAAATTGATACCAAACTTCAAATGTGGAAAAAGAAGGTGGGGGACGTCGATGGCCAACATTGGGAAGATTTAGAAAATAGGCTAAGGTGTCGAGTCCCATGGCAAGTTCGCGATTGCACAGCTGAAACTCGATATGATCGGGGACTCCATCTTCGTCAAAGTTGGTGGGATACAGAGTTCCTAAGAACTCTGTTGATACCTCTTTGTAGAGGTCCCAACGTTTCATGAAGAAGGGGAGAAGGCGAGAGCGATGGAGTATAGTCCTGACATCCTCAAATAACCCGAGAGATTCAAGAGCAGAAAAATCTAGAAATCGGGTAGATGAAAAATCTTTGAACCTGGTATTCAGAAGACGCTGAGCCTCATTGTCATCTGTGGGTAGTCGTAGGTTAGTTGTAGGTTGCAGAAGGCCGTCCGGACGGAGTCGTCGCCTGATGGACTCTGATGAACTATTGGCCGAGGAGTCGGACGAGGTGCGTGTTCGCTTCATATTGCCGGCGTGAAAGTCTCTGTAATCGTAAGGTGGGTGACGGCTGAGGTTTCGTGGAGGACAATGGGGAGCTGCTAAGGATTTCGAGAGGTGGATGAGAGGCGATGAGTATTTCGATGATCGGGTGGAAAATGAAGCGACGTGGGGGAGTTCGTGTGAGACTTGGAAAAGTGGATATTTGGGTAGATATGGTGTTAGATTCTGTTGGGATTCTCAACTAAATCTGAGAATGTACTTTCATGTGATTTTTTGATATTTCTGACCTTGCCCATGCTGACGTGGCTGCTGACCGTTTATTTGGTTGGGTTGCCTCCCTGTAGCGCCTTTTTTTTTAACGTCGTTGGCTCGACCTTATTTCTTCTAATAATATGATTGCAGATAGAGCACCTCTTCGAACTTTACTTCACCTGGATTGTAACATTTCAATCTTTGCCCGTTGACCTTGAAAGTTTTTGAATTACTATTTTTGATATCCACCGCACCATGAGGGTAATTTTTTTCAATGGTGAACGGTCCAAACCATCGCGTTCTTATCTTCCCGAGAAAAGTCGTAGTCGTGAGTTAAATAACAGAACCTGGTCGCCTTCTTTAAAATTCTTTCTCAATATGTGCATATCATGCCATTTCTTCATTCTTTCTTTATAGATGCAAGAGTTGTTATAGGCATTTAATATCAATTCATCTAGCTCGTTGAGCTGCAAAAGACGTTTTCCAGAAGCTGCTTGGAAATCATAATTCAGTGTTTTGATAGCCCAAAAAGCCTTATTTTCTAATTCAACCGGTAGGTGACAGTGTTTGCCATAGATCAACCTGAATGGTGTTGTCCCAACTGGCATTTTGTAAGCAGTCCGATATGCTCATAGTGCTTCATTTAGTTTCATGCTCCAATCCTTTCTGGTTATTGACACGGTTTTCTCTAAGATTAGTTTGATCTCTCTATTTGAGACTTCTTCTTGTCCATTGGTTTGAGGGTGATAGGCGGTAGATATCCTATGCTTGACCCCGTATTTGAACTACAGCTTTTCAAAACTTCGTTCGATAAAGTGTGATCCCCCATCACTAATAATTAATCTTGGCATACCAAACCTTGGAAATGTTATGTCTTTAAAAAGTTTGACCACTGACTTCGAGTCTCTGAGATTGTGGGAATAGCTTCAATCCATTTTGAGACATAATCAACAGCTAGAAGTATGAATTTGTACCCGCATGAAGGAGGGAAAGGTCCCATGTAGTCCACTCCCCACACATCAAATATTTCTACCTCGAGTATAGGTTGTTGAGGTGCCTCATTTCTTCTACCTATATTTCTAGTTCTTTGGCAGGCATCGCAAGATTTAACAATATTGATTGCATCCTTGAATAAGGTTGGCCAATAAAAACATGTTTGAAGAACTTTAGCGGCTGTTTTCTGATATCCTCCGTGGCCACCATAAGGGGATGCATGACATTCCTGTAATATAGCAGATTGTTCTTCATGTGGTACACATCTATGAAATATCCCATCTGCACATTTTTTGAACAGAAATGGCTCATTCCAAAAATAGTATTTGATATCGGAGAAAATTTTCTTCTTTTGTTGGTAAGAGAGATCCGATCGTAAGACTCCAGAGGCTAAGTAGTTGGCATAATCAATAAATTAAGGAAGTTGTGTTCTCTGAATTAAAAATAATTGTTCATCTGGAAAAGAGTCGTTGATTTCATTGCAGCCTTCAGAGTTAACGTCTCCTTTTGATAGTTGAAGTCGGGAGAGATGGTCAGCTACCAAGTTTTATGTCCCCCTTTGATCTTTGATTTCTAAATCAAATTCCTGTAACAGAAGGATCCATCTGATCAGTCTAGGCTTGGCATCTTTTTTAGTAATCAACTTTGGAGCCCACTAGGTAGGATCTGAATTTATCTATTGTAAAAACTACTGCTAGAAACTTCTTTTCAGTTGTGGCATAATTGATTTGTGAGTCATCCAAAGTTTTGCTAGCGTAGTAGATTGCATGTTGCCTTTTATCTTTCCTTTGTCCCAACACTGCTCCCACAGTTTGATCATTAGCATCACACATAATTTCGAATGGCAAGGACCAATCAGGTGGTTGGATGATTGGAGCTGTAGTAAGAGCTATTTTCAGAGTCTCAATAGCCTTTAAACAATGTTCATAAAATATAAACTCTACCTCCTTAGATAGGAGTTTTGTCAAAGGTCTCGCAATTAGAGAAAAGTTCTTGATGAAACGCCGATAGAACCCGGCATGTCCAAGAAAGCTTTTGATTCCTTTGATATTAGTAGGCGGAGGTAATTTTTCAATTACTTCTGTCTTAGCCTTGTCAACTTCAATACCTCGACCTGAAACAATATGCCCAAGGACTACACCTTCTTATACCATGAAGTGACATTTCTCCCAGTTCAACACCTTATTAGATCCGGCACATCTTTGTAACACCTTTCCTAAATTCTGAAGACAAACTTCGAAGGAAGTGCCATACACTGAAAAGTCGTCCATGAATACCTCCATTATTTCTTCAATATAATCAGAGAAGATTGACATCATGCACCTTTGAAAATTGGCTGGGGCATTACATAATCCGAAAGGCATCCTTCTGTATGCAAAGATTCCATAGGGACAAGTAAAGATAGTCTTTTATTGATCTTCTGGATGAATGGGGATTTGATGAAATCCAGAAAATTCATCCAAGTAACAAAAATAGGAATGGTTTGCCAGCCTTTCTAACATCTGGTCAATAAAAGGTAATGGAAAATGATCCTTCCTTGTGGCCTTATTAAGTTTCCTGAAGTCGATACACATCCTCCATTCGGTGACCGTTCACGTGGAGATGACTTTGCCCGACTCTGTCTTTACTACGGTCATTCCACCCTTTTTTGGTACGACCTGCACAGGACTTACCCACTGACTGTCTGATATGGGGTAGATAATTCCTGCATCCAAAAGTTTAATCACTTCTTTTTTCACTACCTCCTTCATTGCTGGATTAAGCCTTCTTTGTCCCTCTATGGAGGGTTTATGGTCTTTTTCCATATGGATACGGTGCATACATATAGCAGGATTAATTCCCTTCAGTTGAGAGCATGTGGCTCATAAGAATGCCTTCTTCTTCTTCTGTCCACAAAGATGATTCTTGGGCTTCAAGAGATACTTTCAGAGGGTCTGATATGTGAATAACTGATGCCACCTTTTGTACAAGGGAATCCAGTTGCTCAGGTTGAAGACAGTGGTCTTCCATGTCTGGGCAATTAATAAGGTGATTTAGTCGAAATTCAATCGTGTCATCACCTATTTGAAAGGTAAGGCGGCCTTGTTTAACGTCTATTACTGCTCCGACAGTAGCTAAGAAGGGTCTCCCTAACAGAATGGGAGTTTGATTATCTTCATCCATGTCCAGAACCACAAAGTCGGTTGGTATGTAGAAGTTGCCTACTTTGATGGGTATGTCCTCCAAAATTTTCTGTGGGATTTTTATGGATCTATCTGCCAATTGGAGGGACATATTCGTGGGCTTAATATCACTCATTTTAAGTTTCGTACACAATGACAGAGGTATAACACTTACTAAAGCACCAAGATCACATAAGGCTCTTCGTATCTTTCGGTTTCCAATTTCACAGGGTATGGAGAAGCTTCCCGGATCTTTTAGCTTCGGAGGTAATCTATTTTGAATCACCGCACTTGCCTCAGTAGTTAGCGCGACAGTTTCATTTTCTTGTATCCTTCTTTTCTTCGATAGAATGTCTTTCAAGAATTTGGCATATGCTGGCATCTCTTGAATAGCTTCCACAAAAGGTACATTGATATAGAGTTTCTTTAGGATTTCTACAAACTTGCCGAATTGTTGGTCCTGTCGAGATTTCTCGAGGGCTTTAGGAAATAGAATCCGCGAAGAATAGCTAGGCTGTCCCTCAGCAAGCTATTGTTTGAATTTATTTGATCTATTCATTATATCCTCTGGTTGAACTATTTGATTTTGGTCACCAACTTCCTCTGTTACCTTTGTCGAGACCTCCGCTCTTGTTCTTTTAGTATTATCAGTTGTCTTTCCACTTCTTAAAGTCACAGCTTGGATTTGCTCTTTTGGATTCTTCTCTGGCTGTCCAGGTAGGATCCCTGGTAGTCTTAAAGATGACGTGGCTTGTTGAGCTATCTGAGTTTCCAACATTTTGTTATGAATGTAGAGGCTTTTAATTTTCTCAAACATTTTTTGCACAGAGTGTCCTGTTTTGACATATATTTCTCCATCATTACTTCTAGCTTGTTGGTAGAAGATGACCCTTGTTCTATCGAGGAATTTTGAGGTTGTGCTCTATGATTGAATCTATTTTGCCAAATGGGAGCCTGGTTTTGTTGAGGATTATCTCTGTAGGAAAACTTTGGATTGTTTCTCCATCCTGGATTGAAAGTGTTAGAGTATGGATCATTATTCGATGGATAAGGGCCTATAGCATTAGCTTCTTGTTGGTGTCCTTACTGTTTTAACAGCTCACAGTGCACAGAAATGTGATCAGATGAACCACATATTTCACAACATCTTGCTATCATATTGACAGTTGGTGTAGCTTCATTGAGCCCCAGTCGACAAATTGCTTTTTGAACTATATACTCCACCATGGAAGTAAAATCCTCATCGTCAAGTCGAGTTTGAGTTAATGTTGTTGACTCATTAGACCTTGAATGAGCCAAGAAATGTTGATTCCTAGCTATTTCTTCTATAAGTTGGTAAGCTTCATCTACATTTTTTCTTTATAAACACACCATCTGCAGCGTTGTCAAGCGCCATTTTTGAGGTGTAATTGAGTCCATTGTAGAAGGACTGGACCAAAATCCATTTGCTTAAGCCATGATGAGGGCACGACCTCAGCAATGTCTTGAACATTTGCCAAGCTTCATACAACGTCTCCTGAACTTTTTGCACGAAACCAATGACTTGATTTCTGATTCTTATAGTTTTGCTGGGAGGGAAATATTCTGACAGAAATGCTTTTACTAGTTGCTCCCAGATAGTTAATTCCCACGGTTCCAAGGATTGTAATCATTGTTTGGCCTTACCCCTTAGGGAGGAAGAGAAGACCCTCAGTCTCAATGCTTCTGGCGACACCCCATTCAACTTAGTTGTCTCGCATATTTCCAGAAAATCTTTAAGGTGTTGATTTGGGTCTTCATCTAGGGTTCCTCCAAATTGATTTTGTTGGATCGTAGAGATTAGAGATGATTTTAACTCGAAATTGACTTGAATGGCAGGCTTTAGAATTGCAGACTCTAGTCCATCTGCGGTAGGAGTATAGAGTTCTTCTAATGATGGGACCGGTGGTCGCGGTTGGAGTGGCTCTTGTTGTTTTGCAATCATTTCGATCTCAGGATTAGAATTCTCCTCGAGCTCTATAGATTGAGTTCTACCTGTACCTTCAAAACGGGATGTTCTAGACTTGTATTCTCGCACCCTTCTCTTAAAAGTTCGATCGATTTTAGGATCTAATTCGAGTAGTTGACTACGAATACTTCTGGGCATTTACTATTCCCTGAAATCAAATGAGAAAATATAGTTAACCATGAATAGAGCTTAAACAAACTAAGTAAGGATATAAACGAAAAGTAAATAACTGATCCAAATCCCCGGCAACGGCACAAAAAAACTTGACGTGAACTAATCGTAGTTGCAGAATTTCGGATTTTGCACAAGAAATAATTCCAGTCACATTTTAAATTTTACTCAATAGTTCACGTAGCTGCAAGTGCACAGGTCGAGTGAAAACCCTGAGTGTCGTAACCTCGTTGATTTAGATTAATTACTTAGTCCGCTTATATCCAAAAGCTGTCATGAAATTATAAAAGAATAAAGCATAAAGATAAATGATATGGATTAGGAATAATAAAGGAATGCAAGAAAGGATTTTAAGCAATTGAAGGAAGAGATTCCCTTGAAATGAACTAGTCGATGCTATGACAAACCGTATCTGATTTACAAGGTTCTAGATTCCCTTCTATTCTACCGATATATATCTATAGAGATCAAGAATAGTAGGGGTCCTAACCGTTGAATTAAGACTTTTGATTAATAAGACTCTCGTCTTTAATCAGGATGAATTCAATCTCTCGATCTTTTGTAATTAATGCTCTTTAATTTTAATCAAACGATCAAAAATACAAAATTTGCTCCTCGCACGATTGTAAGGATTCTCATCTCATAACAATCGGTATAACAGATCTCTCGATTTTTTTGATAAATACAAATCAGCAGTTTACGAAAAGCACAGCAATTAATGTAACCAAATTCCCCTCTCGGGTGAAATTAGCTTAAACCAAAACAACCGATCTCTCGATCCAATTAAAATCAGTTACAAATTCTTACGGCCATGCATCACATAAACAAGAAGCGAGGAATCAAAGTAATAGTATCAGGAAATCAGAATAATAGTAAGCATCAACAAAGTCTCATTCCAAGGGAACCAAAAGATCTCTTTAGTTTTGCATCTTCTTCTTCACCCTCCAAGTTCCTTTTCTTCCCTTCCCTGCTTTTCTTCCTGTCGCCTCCTCCTTCTCGGCTTCTTTTTCCCCTTTTTGTTTCGTTTCCTGTTCAGAATTTAAATTTCGAAAAGTTGTTAGTCCCTCTTTTACTCATTCAACTTCTCTACTAAAAAAATGATAAAAACATTTAAATATACTTAATTTTTACATAAAACTCGTGGAAATTGTAGTAATTAAAGGTACAATAAAGAGATGATCAATAACTTAGTCTAGGATTACTCTAATCTAGATAGTGAGTCTTTGGTCCTTAAATCACTGAGGATACGACACTTGAGTCTACTACTCTGATCTATGCACTTGCAGTAGAGTGAGTTGGGGAGTCTGAACACATTTTGTAAAATATTCCACTCTATCTCAATTCTGACCCATAATTCAGCAAGTTATCACTACTCCACACAATTCACATCATCTGGAGGAAAGAATATCTTCATAAAAGCTAGAAATAGCTCATCCCTTGTGTTAAATGCTCTAGGAACATTGAGAGTCCAACCAATCTTGAGCTTTATCCATGAGAGAAAATGGGAAAAGCTTCATCTTTATGGCATCTTCTTCAACTCCATTCATCTTGATGGTGGCGCACATTTGGAGGAAGCGGTTGATATGAGATAATGGATCTTCATTGTGTTCCCCTCTGAATTGATCTAATTGCACCATCTGAATGAGACCAAACTTCAATTCAAATTTTTTTGCCGCAATCCTTGGGTCCAATATACTCGGGGTGGTGCTTCTGTAAAACCTTCGGGCTAGGTCTCTCATTGGAGGTTCAACTTCCTCCACCTATTGTTGTTGTTGAGCTTCTTCCATATTTGGCCCTATAATTTGATTGTCGGTCATTGTTGTTCTCTTTGTGTTCTTCGATTTGTTCGGCATTGCCTTTCAATTTCTGGATTGTATGGTTCTAGTGATCTGTTTCTGTGTTGCATCCACAAAAAGAAACGAGATTGTGTCTAGAGTAACAAATAGAATCAAAATTCTAATATTGACGCTCTTCCTTGGCAACAGCGTAAAAAACTTGACAATTCTCCCGCAAGTGTATGAGGTCAATGTCGTAGTATATAAAATGTCGTCCCGTAGGGAAGAGTTCAAGTATTAGAATTATATGATTCTAAATGATCTAGACGGTCAGAAAAGAGAAATAATAATAGCTAAATAAAATGAAAAGGTAGAATGATTGCATGAAAATCAAAGATGACGAAAGGACAATGATAATTGTGTAAGATTTGCTAACGGAAGAAAAATTCTAGAGCTTTGAATCCACCTAGGGTATTGATTGTAGGGATTTTAAAGATAATGAAATCATGAGTGCACTACTCGATCTTCAAAAGTCATGCATCTCCTTTTTAGGCAAACACAATTCTAATTAAAATAATAAATGCCTATTTTGTAGCCATTTAAATTATTTTAATTGCATTGTAAACTAAGATTCACGAGTAAAATGACTATCCTTATTTTTAAGAAACAATAGAACTAATCTTGAAGAAATACTTTCGTAATCAACAAGAACTTAACTTGTTTCATTAGGTGGTCAATCCAATAAAAACATATCATCAGCAAATGAATGACAAAAAACCTCTCAGTTCATGTAAAAATCATCCATATAACCAAACTATAGATTTCATCTAAACCCTAGAAAACAGAGTTTAGCTAAGCATGGAGAAAGAAATCGTTATCATAACGCAAGATTTCATGACAAGAGAAGGATATTAAGTCTAAGAAAGGTATAGAAATGCAGATGAAATTAAGAGTTCGTCCCAACCATCTTGAACTCCTCAAAACCAAGGTCTGAACCCATTTTCACTCCCTCAAAAATTCCTTTTATAGTCTCCTCAAATTAGGTTTACAATAATGCCCAAAATACCCCAGTAATAACCCAATACAGTCGGACAAGGAAAAATATGGCCGAAGTCAAAGCGCTACAGTCTAGCCGTATTTTCCAAAGATGATACAGTTTGGATGGCAACAATCCTGGAGCTCTTGCTTTAATACAAGTAGATCTTATTTTCTGATATGAGTGTAATACGGCCTCCATGTTGTTGATATGGTCTAGTGCTCTTTGATGTGGTCAGCTCGTGTTTCATGTTGTGAGTGTAATACGGCCTGGTTAGTGAGTCTTTAGCCTTCAAATCACTATAGATACGACACTTGAGTCTATTACAATTGACATGTGCACTTGTAGTAGAGAGGAAGTGAGGAGTGTGACCAGATTTCATAATTTTCAATTCTGACCCATAAATTCAGCAAGTTATCATTACTCCACATATTTCACATCAAGTTTTTGGCGCCGTTGCCGAGGATTTGAGGCTAATTAGATTAAATTAGATAGTTTAGATTAGTTTTAGACTAGTTATCAGTCTATTTGTTAGCCTAGTTTTCAGTTTTCACAAGTTATCAGTTTGAATTTTTCAATTCTTTCTAGTTTTCTTTCTTTCCTAAATTTGATACTTTTGAATTCAATTTATGCAGGGTTTGGATAATCAAGAGGACTTATACTTATCAGATCCTGAACCTGAAAGGAGATTCAACAGAAGGAGGAGAGTGCAAAGGGAAGAAGCAAGAAGAAGAATTTTTTAAGAAGAGGTTATCAATCAAAATGTGGCTGCACCCAGGACACTTAAGGACTGTTATTCCCCTAGCAATATCAGAGGACAACCTATAGATGGAGCCATGGCACCTGCTGCTAATTTTGAAGTGATTCCAGCATTGGTTACAATGATAAGGCAACATCAGTTTACTGGATTAGGAATTGAAGATCCAACCCTGCACATTGACAATTTCAAGGAAATTTGTAGCACAGTCCACTTCAACAATACCCCATGAATGCTGTGTACATGAGGTTGTTTCCTTTTTTACTCAAGGACAGGGCTAAAATCTGGTACAAGGCCCTCACACCTGAAGAAGTTGCAACTTGGGAGTCCATAGTCAGTTGTTCCTATCTGAATTCTTCCCACCTAGTAAAACTGATAACTATAGGGACCAAATTGTCAGATTTTATCAATTGGATCAAGAAAATATTTGTGATGCATGGCAAAGACTCCAAAGTATATTGAGGACATGCCCACACCATGGATTTGAGAAATGGCAATTGGTCAACTATTTTCATAAGGGACTGAAACTACCTTAGCAAGGTTGTATTAGACACTGTTGCAGGAGGAATTTTTGCTTCCAAAAACATTGATGATGCATACCAATTGATAGAAAACATTGCCAAGAATCACCACTTCCTCACTCGTGATAGGACAAGAAGGCCACCAGCTGACAATTTAGTGAATAACCTTTCTATTCAGATTGAAGAAGTCCTGCAAAAAGCCTTGGAGAAGCTGAATTTGTCAACCAATGTGAGCAAGGCACCAAATTCTGAAAACATGTGTGATATATGTGGAAATCAAGGCCATGTCACAGAGAGTTGCAATCTGATAATGTAGCAATATGAACAATCCATTGATCAAGTAAATGTTGTGAGAAGTTATGGTGTAAAGCCCCTTGCTGAATACTATACTCCTGAAAATAGAAATCACCCCTATTTGTCATACAAGGCCAACTATTATCAGGCACCTCCAATGCAAAATTCTAATTGGCAACCAAAGATTTTGTCAAAGAATCAACCACCTCTATATCAACCACCCAATGTTAAGATGCAAAGACCTCCATATGAGCCACCACAAGTTCAAGCATCTCAATTGTCAAAAATGGAGGAGTTGCTGCAAACAATTCTGAAGAAGCAAGAAAAGCAGGAAGAGGCAATGCAGAAGTTGACTACTAGATATGAAACCTTAAGTGCTCATCAAAATGTTCTTGAGAATCAAATTGCCCAACAAGCTAGCACCTCAGCTAGGCCACCCATGTTCTTCCCAGGACAACCAGAAGTCAATCCCAAGGAACAAATCCAAGCTGTCCAGCTCAGAAGTGGAAGGATCATTGAAGAACCCATGAAGCATGTTGAGGACAATTCAGCTAAAGCAAATGTAAGTTCAAAGCCCGTAGAAGAACCAATTGAAGAAGCTGTGGTGGAAAACCAGAACAAGACCCCTCAAAATAAAGTCAAGGGTAGGATTTTTGATAAAGTGCCATTCCCACAAAAATTGATCAAGGCTAGGCAAGATCAATAATATGGGAGATTTCTGGAAATTCTGAAGAAACGATATATCAATGTGCCATTTGTGGAGGCAATTCAGGAAATGCCCTCATATGCAAAATTTCTTAAGGAGATTTTGACCAAGAAAAGGACAATAATGGAACATGAAACCATAGCCTTGACTGAGGAGGCCTCTATCATAATTCAAAACAAGTTGCCTCCCAAATTGAAGGATTCAGGAAGCTTTTCAATTCCTTGTGAAATTGGGAATAGGAAAATTCAGAGGGCAATGTGTGATTTAGGTGCATCTATGAGTGTAATCCCTTTGTCACTATGCAGGAAGCTAGAAGTTGGAGATATGAAGCCCACTAACATGTCTTTGCAGCTATCTGACAGATCCATCAAGTATCCACATGGAATTCTTGAAGACATACCCCTGAAAGTTGGAAAATTTTATATTCCTATGGATTTTGTGATGCTTGACATGGATGAGGACCTCAACATCCCAATTCTGTTTGGGAGACCCTTCCTAGCCACTGTAGGAGCCATAATAGATGTCAAGGAAGGTAGATTGACATTTCATATTGGAGAGGATAAAATAGAATTCAATTTGGCCCAAGTTATCAGTAGCCCAAATTTCCAACATGAAGATTTTGAAGATGGGCAATTAAATCAGATTGTGGAGCAAGTATCTGCAATAATTCCAATAGAAGACCCCTTGCAAAGATGCCTTATGTTTGATCACTTGAAGGAACTAGAAGATCCAGAGGCTAAGGCATGCCAATCCATGATGAACTCGTTCTTTTTCCATTTTCATCGTAAACAATGTGATTATAGAAGTTGACATGACACATGCAAATGTGAGAGATGAAGTTACCACTGCTTGTGCAATTAGCCAATTAGTAAACGAAATTTGAAATTATAGCATATATGATTAAATGTTTTAAAGTTATATTATATGGTGGTTTCATTGTCATGGTATATATATATGTTACAAACAGAATGTCTCATTTAATCAAAGGAAAGTAAAAAGTGATAAAACTTATGAAAATATGATTTTAAAAAATGTTATAATTAAGAAAATTAAAGTCTCGATAATTAAGATCTTTTCTTTTTATTCAGTCAAATCAGTGGACAAATCTGAAATCCAGAATGTGGTGCAGGAAGTTTTCACTACAGAACTCCAACCCAATTCAACTCAAGATAACTCTTCTAAATTGGAGTTGAAACCTCTCCCTAGCAATATGAGGTATGAATTTTTAGGAGAGAATTCCACATTCTCAGTAATCATCAATGTCAATTTGCCTCAAGAATAGGTTCAAGAGCTTCTGAAGAGACTGAAATTGTATAGAGAGGTAATTGGCTACTCAATTGAAGATATCAAGGGAATTAATCCTTGAATTTGCATGCACAGAATTCCCATGGAGGATAATTATAAGCCTTCAATTGAATGCCAAGGAGATTGAATCCAGTGATGAAAGAAGTAGTAAAGAATAAAATGTTGAAATTGTTGAATGTTGGAATCATCTACTCCATTTCAGATAGTGAGTGGGTCAGTCATGTTCAGGTGGTACCTAAGAAAGGAGGAATTACAGTGGTGAAATCAGATTCAGATGAGTTGATTTCTACTAGGACAATCACTGGTTGGAGGATGTGCATAGATTTCAGGAAATTGAATAAGGCAACCAGGAAGGATCACTTTCCACTTCCTTTCACTGATCAAATGCTTGAGAGGTTGGCCAAACATTCTCACTTTTGTTATTTGGATGGTTATTCAGGATTTTTGCTGATTCCAATCCATCCACAAGACCAGGACAAGACCACCTTTACTTGTCCATATGGGACATTTGCATATAGAAGGATGTCATTTGGATTGTGCAATGCCCCTGCCACATTTCAAAGGTGTATGATGTCTATCTTTTCAGACTTCATTGAGGACATTATAGAAGTGTTTATGGATGACTTTTCAGTTTATGGGATTCTTTTGAAGATTGTTTGGAGAATTTGACAAAGGTGTTGCAAAGGTGCAGGGAATCCAACTTAATTTTGAATTGGGAAAAATGTCACTTCATGGTTCAAGAAAGAGTTGTACTAGGTCACATTGTATCCAGCAGAGGCATTGAGATGGACAAAGCCAAGATTGAGGCCATTGAGAATTTGCCACCTCCAAGAAATGTGAAGGCAGTGAGGAGCTTTCTAGGCCATGCTGAATTTTATAGGAGATTTATCAAAAAAAATTCAATGATAACCAGGCCCCTCACAAAGCTATTGGCAAAAGATGTTGAATTCAATTTTAATGAGGGATGTTTGAAGGCCTTTAATCAGTTGAAGGAAGCCCTCATATCAGCTCCAATTGTGCAACCTCTAGATTGGTCATTGCCTTTTGAAATTATGTGTGATGCATTTGACCAGGCAGTAGGGGCAGTGCTAGCACAAACCAAGGACAAGAAGCATTATGTCATCTATTATGATAGCAAAACCTTGGATGAAGCCCAAATCAATTATGCCACCACTGAGAAGGAGCTATTAGCTATAGTATTTGCATTTGATAAGTTCATGTCTTATCTAGTTGGAGCCAAAGTGATTGTGTATACTGACCATCAAGCTGTTACGCACCTAATCAGCAAGAAAGAGTCAAAAGCAAGGCTTATCAAATGGATTTTCAGATGGATTTTGCTGCTGCAGGAATTTGATATGGAAATCAGTGATAAAAGAGGGACTGACAACTTATTGGCTGACCATTTTTCTAGACCAGAAGGAAGTCAAGAAACTCCATCAATTCCTATTAATGATCAATTCCCTGATGACTTCCTAATGGCCATATCAGCTGCCCCAACTCCATGGTATGCTGACATTGTGAATTATTTGGCCTATGGAATCATTCCATCTGATTATTCTTACCAGCAGAAGAAGAAATTCTTCCATGATATAAAAGACTACTATTGGGATGACCCCTTCTTATTCAAGAAATCCCCTGATGGAATGTTCAGAAGGTGTGTGCCAAAAGCTGAGTTCAAAGATATTTTGCATGAATGCCACTCATCACCATATGGAGGACATGGTGCCACTCAGAAAACAGCAGCTAAAGTCCTCCAATCAGGTTTTTATTGGCCTAGTCTATTCAAGGATGCCCATATGAATGTCAAGAGCTGTGATGTGTGCCAAAGAGCAGGATCAATTTCTAGAAGGAATGAAATGCCACAAATGGAATTTTAGAAGTTGAGATCTTTTATGTTTGGGGCATTGACTACATGGGCCCCTTTCCTACTTCATTTGGATATAAATTCATATTGTTGGTTGTTGATTATGTGTCCAAATGGATAGAGGCAATTCCCACAACAGCTGCTGACTCCAAGGCTGTTATCAGAATGTTCAAGAATATAATTTTCCCAAGATTTGGAGTTCCAAGGGTAGTTATCAGTGATGGAGGCAGCCACTTCATAGAAAGAAGTTTTGATAACCTTTTGAGCAAACATGGGGTAAAGTACAAAGTTTCAATAGCCTACCACCCACAGATAAATGGCCAAGTTGAGATTTCAAACAAGGAAATAAAGGCCATTTTAGAGAAGATTGTTTCTTTGACTAGAAAGTATTGGAGCATGAAGTTGAATGATGCACTTTGGGCCTATAGGACAGCCTATAAATCTCCAATTGGTGTCTCCCCTTATAAATTGGTCTATGGCAAAATATGTCACTTGCCAATTGAGCTCAAGCACAAGGCATATGGGGCTGTCAAAGTATTGAATTTTGATATGAAATCTTGTGGACAGCAAAGGCTGTTGCATCCTGATGAATTGGACGAGATTAGGCTTAATGCCTACCACAATTTTGAATTTTACAAGGAAAGCATAAAGATGTGGCATGACAGCAGGATTTTGAAGAAGGAATTCAAAGTTGGAGATCTTGTATTGCTGTATAACTCAAGGCTCAAATTGTTTCCTGGAAAATTGAAATCCAGATGGAGTGGACCCTTCAAAATCCACAAAGTTTACCCTTTTGGAGTTGTGTACCTTCTCAATGATAATGCTAATATATTCAAGGTTAATGGACAAAGATTGAAGTTATACAACCCTATAGCAATGAATCCAGCTAAGGAAGTGCTGATATTGCAAGATTCACAAGAATTGCCTAGTTGAACTCCAATGAAGCAATGTCTAGCCTAAGACACTAAAGTAGGGCGCTTCTTGGGAGGCAACCCAAGCCATTTCATATCTAATTTTCTTTGTTTTGCAGGAATAAATCAGAGAGGAATCAGATTTACCACTAAATTTCAACCTAGGGAGTATTCCTAGGCCCAAACCTAAATTTTTCTCATTGAAACACTGAATGATAACTGATATTATCTTTTAATCCATGCTTTAATTATCAAAATGATATCTGACCTATCATTCATATCAGTTATCCAAATCTCTCATTGTCAAATTTTAGTGCAATTCTCAACCCCCATATAAAATGCCAAATTGTGCACTTTACTGATTTCAAAAATCTGATATTGCATATTCCTCCACTTCTCTACAGCATTGAAGGCAAACCAGGAAATATGGATCACATCCACACATGTTTAGGCTAGCTTTCTGTTTTCTCTTTTGTTTCTTTTGCGGTGAATCAACCGCAAGTAGTCCAAGTTCAATCAGTTTTTAAATCTAAAATAATCATCTACTATTTTCTGAATCAATCTTAAATTTTAAAAAATATTCTAGAAACTATTTAAAAAATAAAAACCACTTTCTATCAAATTGATTTCTCTTATATAATTATATTTTAAAATATATATAATAAATCAAAATTAATAGAAAGTATATTTGATTTTATAACTGAATATAAGGTATACTAGTAAAATTTAAAAGTTATCAAATTAGAATTTCATGATTTGATAGAAAAATGTTAAATTATATACAAAAATTATTATATCTATAATAAGGATTAATTATATAAATAAAAAACGTGTTCGAAGGTTCCTACGGATAAAATCTTGATTTTATGAGGTGAATTTTAATGTATATAAAAAACTCTCTGAATTATTGATGTGAACCAGTAAAAGCCTATAATTGCAGCCGGTGATAGAAAAATGTTCTAGCAAAGTTAGATGATCAAGATAATAGTGCAGATCTCAGTTGATATGAACCAGTAAAAGCCCATAATTGCAGCCGGTGATAGAAAAATGTTCTAGCAAAGTTAGATGATCAAGATAATGGTGCGGATCTTAGGCATAAGAAAATTGAAGATAATGAAGAATGTTTGAAATTTACAATTGATCCATTACAAGATCGAGTTAGATCAGATCTAACTTCTCAACGTGTTACGAATTGGGCCACATGAAGAGTCAACATAACTTGGGCCAAATAAATCATGGTTTAATAATATTTATTTAGAATTTTTGGAATTAATTATACATGAAAATTCTGCTGAGATTTGTAAGAGGAAATTGAGTTTGTTATTTTACTAAATTAGCTAGGTTACTTGTGGGCTAAGTTAGGCTATTTTCTTTCACCCCAAATTCTGTTATCTAGGGTCTATAAATACTGTTATTTGTAATTTTTTTAGACATCTTTGAATCTATGAATATTTTGTCTTAAATGCTTTTGCTGTGAGAGAACTCTTGCAACCCGTTCTTCGGGAACTTCCGCCATTAATTACAATGTTGGCTATCTTGTTATTAACTTCATCTATTTATAATATTGATTGCTTGGTTCATTGTAATCTTAAGGTTGATATTCCGCTGTCTTAAAAATTCATTTTTTTCTCATTTCTCTTGATTATCATATATTGTTCTGGTCATTCAAGGCATTGTTCTTGAGTATCGTATCAGTTGGTATCAGAGCCGCATTTTCGATTCGATTTTCTAGTTATCTTATATTATTCTAGTTTTTCCCCTATTTTAGTTTCTAGAAAAAAAAGAAAAAAAATTTCTGGTCTATTTGTTATTCAAACCCTAGTCGTCTTCCTTATTTGATTTCGTTTGTTCTTCAAGCCCTAGCCGTCATCCTTGCATTCTTCAAATTCTGTTGCAGTTTTAAAAAAAAAGAAAACCACAAAAATCTACTTATTTATTATTGAAATCCTAGCCGTCGTCATCCTTATTTGTTCTCAAGTTTGCTGCAATTTCAAAAACAAAATTCGAAAGACTGAAAAGGAAAGTGCAAGAAAGGAGAAGGGAAGACAAGAAAGAAATTTTCCAAAAAAAATTCGAAAAAAAATCCCGAAAAAAAAAGATTGGAAAGGAAAGTGCAAAAAAGGAGGAAAGAGAAGAACATGAGAAAATAAAAAATCCAAAAAAAAGAAAAAAAGGATTCAAAAGAAGGAGGAGAGAGGAAAAAAATAAGGATTGTTTCTGGAGAAAAGTGCAAAGAAATTTTGATAATAGAGTAATCTGACTCAAGGAAGGGTGATTTTTTATTTCATTCCAATTCTGAATTTTTTTTATATCTGTCCTTTTTTGACAACCTTTTCCTAATTTCTATTCAAATCAACTTCAAGATTTATTTTGATCTTGCAATCATATTGATAAATTAGATTAATTTAATTACTCATTGCCTTGTGTTGACTTGCATTAGTTCTCTTAGAATTTGTTGGAGAGTTCAAGAGAAAAAAAGACTGAGTGGTTAGTACAATTCAAGAAAAAGATAAATAATTTTGAGGTAAAATACGAGTGTCACCACGTGGGTAGTGAGGTTGCTTTTACCATTAATTTTTACTGCAGAAATTTCTTACAATGACAACAGGGAAGGACAAAGAACATAATCCTAGAAAAGAAACAATTGATCATAGAAGAATGATGGAGGTCATGACACAATATTTTCAACATCTTGACAATATGATTACTGAACTTCTTGATGAGGTAGATGTGTAGAATGATCAAATTGTACAACTACAACAAGTTATACAACCATATCGAAGAAGAGATCGTCAAAGACACCGTGTTATTAATGATGAAGAGATGGAAGATAAAATTGATGAAGCCTCTATTATAAATTGGTGAAGGCAAAGACGCGTTCATATTGGAAGTAGAAGAAAAGAACGAGAAAGGGAACAATATAGAGATGTGACTGATCGAAATACAGGTTGAATTAAACTTTCTCTCCCTATCTTTCAAGGTAAAAGTGATCCTGATGCCTATATTAAATGGGAACAAAGAGTAGAAAGTATATTTTATCACCATAATTATTCTGCTGAGAAAAATGTTAAACTTATTATTAAATCTTTTGTTGATTATGCTATTATTTGGTGGAATCAATTAACCATTAATAGGCGCAGAAATCGAGAACCTCAAATTGAAAATTGGAATGAGATGAAAACCATATTGAGGAGAAAATTTGTTACTCCATCATATTGTCGTGACTTACGTATGAAATTGCAGACTATGAGGCAAGGATCAAAGACTGTTGAGGAGTACTATAAAGAGATGAAAATGACACTCATCCACACCAACATAAAGGAGGATCCTGAAGACATGATTGCAAGATTCATATGTGGGATGAACTGAAAGATTTTCAGAGTTGTTGAATTGCCAGAGTATTTGGAGTTGAATGAAGTTCTACATAAGGCTATGAAAGTTGAGAAGCAATTGAAGAAAGATATTCGTCCACATAGCAAATTTGACAGTTTAAATTCTATTTGAAAATCAAAATGGAGTGCAAATTCCAAGTTAGTTGTTAAGCCAACTCAAAAATTGGAGGAGAAAAACAAAGTTGGAATTTTCAACTCAAGGGATAAGGATCATATAGACATGATGGACAATGATAATATTGCATCTAAAGAAGAGTTGTCACAAGAGAGTGCAGCTTCCTCAGGAGAAGAAAGTGGGAAAAAAATTGAAGAAGTTGATAAAAGTTTAGTTGCAGAACATCATTTGAAGAAAGATGAAGTTGATTATACAACAACTCAAAATATTTCTAAGAGTTGTGAGAAAGACAAAGATGAAAAATATGAGTGTCACAACTTGAGTGATAGAAGTGATAGCCACACAATTTTTGAGTGCTTAGAAAGGCCACCGCATTGAAATGCAACATTTAGATGCTGAGTATTATGATAGTTGTGAGAATGAAAGAAGATTAGATCTTGAGTGTTTAGAAAGGTCACCTCTAGAGAGATATGAGCAAAAAGACTTGAGTGTTGAGTCAAAAGAAAAAGAATTCAATAATTTTTCTCCTAACTCTAACCATCTTTTGTCTTTTAATTCTGATTTGTCCATGCAGATAAGTAGGAGTGGAGTATATGAAGATACATATTCTATCAAGCAATAGTTTAAAAGATGTTGTATTGATTTTGTCACGATTGGTTTGAAAAATCCATCTCTCACATTTGAAACTTTATATTTATTTGATGTGACTAACTTGCAGGTCTTAATTGAGAGAAGTATTGGATGGCATGCAAACATTATACCTGAATTTTCTATTTCACCTTGTTATTCATTGAATGCTTATATACTTTATTTGAGCCATATGTTAAAATTTTGGAATGAATATTTTTTAGTTCTGAACACTTTTGAATTGTTGATTATGATTTCTAGATTTTCTGATGAGTCCAAAGTCTTATTCATTTCCTTAAATCAAACCTTGTGCTCAAATAAAATCATTTATTCTGATTATTGTTATAATTTTTCATGTCATTTTCAAAAATCATTAGCATGTGCATTAGTTGGACTTCTATGCATTTTTCATCAAAGATTTGAGAGTAATTTCTATGGAGATATTTTGATTTATAACAATCACGTTTTGAGTAGTTGCAGGGATTTGCATGATTCTTTGGATGAGCTAAGTTATTTGTTTGATTATGAATCTTACAATATTTCAGATGTTAAGGATTCATTTTATTTCGTGGAAACTAATATTTTTATCTTGGATCCACTTGACAATCTCCATATTGGATTCCTAGTTCTTTGAAATATATTGCACATCTTATTTGAAAAGATCCTTATGCGCAAAGGAAGGTCTCCGAAGTTTCGAAATTTGTTTATTAAAATACCATCATCTCATGGGCATAAGATATTTGATCCAGGTGAGTATGTAAGTCACATTGCTTTTTTATATTACTTATGTTGTTCTTTCTCTACACTTGCAGGATCTTAATAGGATGGTATAAATGAGACATTATTACAGTTCTGATAGAAATACATCGTCTCATCTGACACATGAAAGGGAAGTATCAATATTGTGTTTCAAATTATTTCATAAATTCATATATGTGATAGGTTATATTCTCCTTATTGTGAATGTAGATTCGATGACGATTCATTTTGAAGAGGAAAAAAATGATATGAACCTGGATATATTCTTCTTATTGAAAATACAAATTCGAGGACGAATCCTTTTGAAGAGAAGAGGAATGATATGAACCAAGAAAAGCCTATATTTGCAGCCGGTGATAGAAGAATGTTCTAGCAAAATTAGATGATCAAGATAATTGTGCGGATCTCAGGCATAAGGAAATTGAAGATAATGAAGAATGTTTGGAATTTACAATTGATCCATTACAAGATCGAGTTAGATCATATCTAACTTCTCAACGTGTTACGAATTGGGTCACATGAAGAGTCAACATAACTTGGGCCAAATAAATCATAGTTTATCATATTTATTTGAAATTTTTAGAATTAATTATACATAAAAATTCTATTGAGATTTGTAAGAGAAAATTGAATTTATTATTTTATTAAATTAGTTAGGTTACTTGTGGGCTAAGTTAGACTATTTTCTTTCAGCACAAATTCTGTTATCCATGGCCTATAAATACTGTTATTTGTAATTATTTTAGATATTTTTGAATTTATGAATATTTTGGCTTAATTATTTTTGCTGTGAGGGAACTTCTGCAATCCGTTCTTCGGAAACTTCCGTCGTTAATTACAAGGTTGACTATCTTGTTATTAAATTCATCTATTTATAATATCGATTGCTTTGTTCATTATAATCTTGAGGTTGATATTTCACTGACTTAAAAATTCGTTTGTTCTCATTTCTCTTGATTATCATATATTATTCCGGTCATTCAAGACATTGTTCTTGAATATCATATCAATTATATTAAAACTCTTTATTTTTTATTTTATTAATTCAACTTTTTTATCTTTAAAAACTCTAAATAAAAAACGGGGCAGTACTATATATTCTGCGGCAGTGTGTGGAGAATATACATGGCATATGCCCTGGCCAACCCAACCGATATCGGATATGCTCCAAAGTTGGTGAAATGGACTTTGCCCTTATCACGAGTCACGACCAACCCAACACGAATACAAACGACCAACACGTGCCACAAATATTGGATTCGTCAACCTTTCACCATATTTAAGATTATTATACACGGCGTATATAATTTAATTGAATCAAAATTATGTGTGATTTAGAAAAGGAAAGATTACCAATACTTTTTAGTTGAGGGATTACGTGAAGCATTTTGTTTTGCATACTTTTTATTCTATGTTTAGACAGGATAATGTTTTTTTTTTCTAACGTTTGAGAAGAAACGAAATATTCATTGTGATAAAAAAATATTCATCAAACAAAAGGGTCACCATATATATTAAACAAAACGGAGAATAACTCATGGAATAGAAGTTAATTATATTGAGGAAATCGAAACTTTTTATAAATCTAACGGTAATTAATGTGATATTTTTAGGTATCCGTGAATGATGATCCAGAAAATAATACAAGAACGTAAGATTTAAGTTTGGAAAAAGAAATTGCCGGGATGGAAAAATTCTCGACCACTCAAACTAAAATTTTTAATATAATTTTAAATTATAATTGTAATATTTGAAATTTCCGTACATGAAGCTGAACATTTGGTTGAGAATCAAACTAGAATATGCTTGCTTTTCGAGATGATTTGATTCTAAACCTCACAGTTGAAATTCCTTTTTTCTTGATGCGTAGCTTTTTTTTATTCATTATTCTTTTTTCTTTTTCTTCTCACACATTTTTTTTATAAAATAGATTATTTAATAAATGTAAAATATTTATAATAAAGAGTCAATATACTATTATTTATTACTTATTATTTTATTAAAAATATGATATTTTATAAAAATATAAGTTATTAAAAATTAATTTTATATTTAAATAATATATTTTTAACAAAAAAATTTTTCATAAAAATTTTTATTTATATTTATATTTTTATTATTTAATATAATTATATTTTATATGTATAATAACTATTTTAAAATCAAAACCTCATAAAAAATTAATTCTATCTTACACACCTTCCAAATTATCTTCCACACCTTCCAAATTAATCTATCTATTCTGCGACTCCATTTCCAAATGATTAATTAGCAAACATATTCTTTATCCTTATTTCTTTAATATAAAAAATGAAAAAAAAAGACATGAGCACCAAAAATTATATATTTGCTCTTAGTTCATTTACTTCTTTATACTTTTTTTCTAATATTTCATTGAAATTAGGAGTAAAAATATATTTCATAATTATTAGAAAAAATAAATTGACAAAACTCAACAAAATTTTTGGATAAATTAGATAGAAAGAAAAATGGCTTCATTGGTGTCAAAAAGAAAAATAAAATATAAAGATTCTACAAACATATAAAGCAAGAGCTCCAGAAAGTGATCAAAAAACATCTTATATATATAAGCGCGAATGATTTTTTTTTCCTCAAGGTGCAACGATATCAACCAAAATAAAAATAAAATTGATAAAATAAAACTACGATATATCGAGGCGTCCTCCTTAATTTCCCTCTACAACAAAAATTTTGTGCAGCAAGCAAAAAACATCACTGCGTGTCGTGCACGTCATCCTTCCTACCTACGCGCCGACGAGCAGGGACTTGGGCGTGCAGGTGCGCTTGCAGTAGTTTGGAATCCGGTCCATGCACTGGTACATGGGCGGCTCCACGCTCAGCGGCGACTGCACGCAGTTCTTGCACAAGGGGTGGCAGGACGTCGCCAGATCCTGGCACTGGCACTGCGGCGGGATCGACTTGGTGCACGCTCCGCACCGGTCGCAGCAGGCCCACGGCCTCCTGTGCCCCCTCTTCTCCCCATCGTAGCCTGCGTGCATGCATATCCGTCTTGTCAAAACGACAAACACCTTCAGGCATACCTTTTCTTTTCCCTTCCAGGAACGCTAAAACAGGCTCGAGGAATCGAGGTCCTCACCTTTGGTTGGCGATCCCGTGTGCGGCCGGAAGCGGATGGAGGAGGCGGCGGCGGCGGGGATGACGAAGAGGAAGCAAAGAACTACCGACAATACTAGAAGATTCGAATTCCCGCTGCGCTTCATGCCGGTCGATTTGCAGTTACCTAAGTGAGAAATGCTGCGTGTGCGTAGCGCACTTTTACTGCATTATCTCCGCGTCCTTCTGCGTTATTTTATATATGGATAAGGGCCGGGGAGAGGGAGAGAGAGAGAGAGGAGAGAGAGTCTTATTGGAGGTGGGTGGAGGGAGTCGCCGGTAGCTGTCGCTGACAGCGTTCGCACCAATTCGATGCCGGTCTGCTCCACGAAGCACGTGGCGATCTTATCCGAGTGAAAATAACAACTACACAAACGAAAGAAAAAAGATGACGCGTCCCAACAAAATGCACAACATGTGCATCATTGTACGCAACGACGGATCGCCGCTGGTTGATTGGTTTGGAGTCTTTGGACCACCAATCATTCTGTCTGACACATCAGGGAAAAGATAAAAGCATTAAAGATTTGGCATTTCCATTCAATATTTTTAAAATCAGACTGGATGAGGAACCGATGTGTTAGATTCGAATTTTTATTAAAATATTATTTATTTATTATTTTAAAGATATATTATGAATATAATTTTGTAAAGAATATAAAAAATACTCACAAAATATTTTTAATAATATTAAACATTAATTTAAATATTTTCTGAATGATATTTAATCAATAAACTCATCCAAAATGTATTCTAATTTTATATGATTAGTATATATACTTGAATGCAAATAGAAACAAAAAAAAATTAGACTCATTATATTAAAATAATATGAAATATTTATACTATTATAAAGATGTCAATTCTTGATATTCATATCTATTATATTTAAAAAGTAGTAAGTTGATTGATTTAATTTTATTTAGATTTATTATTCTAGTGTAAATATTATTAAAAAATGAATAAATTATTTAACATCAAGAAAAACTAAATAATGAAATCGATCAATAACCTTTAAATTTATGAATATTTTTATTCTTTTTTTGTTGTTGTTAATATATTTTTTCATCTAATTATTACTTATGCCAATAACTTTTCTTTTGTATATTTTTTTTATTAAATTATTTCTCCATTTTCATTCAATTATTTCCATTTTTATTTTTGCTCTCACTCCCTTTTTTCCCTCCTTAAATTTCTCTTTTCATTCTACACCTTAAATTTCTCACTTTATTTATACACCATCACCTACCTTTTTCTCCTTTCAAAAATTACTTATTTTCTTCTTTGCTTATTTGATTGTATTATTTAGAATTCAAAATTTACATGTTTTAATACAAAAATAGAACAAACCGAATTTTACCTTTCATAATGATTTACTTCCTTTCTTTTTTTCATATTATTATATTATTGAAATTTTCAAATTTGCATTTTTATAATATAATAATTAATAAACCGGATTAAACCAATTTTCTCCTATTCAATCCGATTTTTTATCATTTTCGATTTTAAAGAAAAATTAAACCGAATTGACTATCGGTTCACGGTCAAATCGGTAGACCGGCCAATTCCATCCCATTTATACAACAATTGTATTCTCTTTTTAATTATTATGTCAACTGAAAACTCAGACGGACAGAAAAAGTATTACAAGGATTGACAAATTAATTCCAAAAGAGAGAGCGTAACGACGAAGAATAATGAGTTAATGTAATATTAAAAAATAGATACTATAGATTAACTTTATCAGGTATTTAAATAAAATATAAAATATAATTTTATTAATTAATAAAAATAAAGTATAAATTAAAATTGTTTACTAAAAATATTTCGTTACAAATATAGAATTTAAATATAGTAAATTATCTTTTAATAAATTATATTCAATAAAATATTTAAAAATATGAAATAATAAGTAATAAATAGTATCTAATTAAGACTTAATAATTATTTTATATTTAATCCATAAATTATTTTATATAAAATTGTAAGAAAGAGAAAATGGTAAAAGAAAGAACGTCAAATCAAAGAAAACATATGTAAATAAAAAAAAATAGAACGCGTAAAACATCTAGAAAAAGAACAAATGAAAAGGTGCAACCCGGCACGTGGAATCAAATTCAATTGACCTTTGTTCACCATTAGTTCTAATTATTATATATTTTATTTTTATTAATTAATATTTTATATTTATAATTTTATTTAAACACCTAATAAATTTAATCTATCATATTTATTTTTTTCATATTACATTATTGTTAAGCCTTGTAAAATTTTTGTTGTCGCCTATCAAGAGAATTATTTTTATATTCTAAGAATAAAAATATATAAAATAATGAAATATATTCTTAAGAATAATATGACAGAATAAAAAAATATATTATTAAGAATATAATAATTTATAGTGATCTTTTTATATTCGCATTTTAACTAATATTTTAAAATGATGAAAGTTGTTTTGTAATACGGAAAATTTTACCCTAAAAGCGAAAGGCAATTAAGAAAAATCGACAGTGTTATCCCGTTCGTCATCACGTAATCATAATAATGTGACTTACATAATTATAGCAGAAATCATTAATTAACAAGATAAAATAAAACTCACCTTTTTAGTGGAAGTCTTAATAAAAACATATGAAAATTAGTGTCATAGGCATAAATAAAAATGCATTATTCAGAAACACTTATAAATTTGGACATCTAAACACTCATGACTTTATTATAGCCTAAACCATGTACACAATATCGTCATTAGCTAAACTTTTATCCATCTTATATCATCAATTACTTGCACGGTTCTAGAATGCAGAGTTTCTCAATTAGAATGTATAAAGGTCATGCTATGCCATGTAATGCATCTTAAATAGGAATTTCATATATATATAAAAATATGCATGAATATCATGTCCCTAGTCATGTGATCTATATGTCAATCATAGTATCATCTCATCGGTAATATCAAATAACATATAATCATCATCATACAGACAATAACATCAGCATCAATTAGCCGTATTAGTAGGCACATTAAGTGACTAGCACTTGTCATTACTTTACCTTAGTAAACCTCCTCGGGGTTGCTTTATAACACGTTGGACTCCACTTTCGTGAGCATCAGTATTTTCAAGTACAATAATAGTCTTTGATCTTAACAGTAATTAAAGAATCATATTGTTGTTCACTCGAAGGCGACTAGGAATATACATACCATGACCAGTAAGATAAAATTATTTCTTAAGAAAATACTAACTCCAAAGTGCATGGCATAGTTATTTTCCGAATGAAATGCTAACACACAAAGAGCATAGCACAATTGTTTCTTGACAATGAGTTGAGAGACTATAAATAACAATATTCTTCAACTGAGTGTATTATGATTGCAAACATCAAACATTTTAACGTTTCTCACTCTTCATATTCTAACCTAATTACATTGTGCATGCATTTCGTATAGTTAGGTGTCATATACATTCATCAAAAATCAATATATAATATAATCATTTTAAAAATAGGTTTAAAATAATCTGAGTCATTGTGGGTCAGTCACGGTCGTGACAAGGTGGTCATGCCCGTGATCGAGACCCCATAATTTGGCATTTTTTCCAAGTATTCATCACAGTGGTGACTGGGGTGTCACGAGTGTCGGGTCATTTTCAAGATCGTGTTGGCCTGAAATATAGTCGTGTGTGAATCATAGTTTTGGACTCGTCCAACAACCTTTCACTCAAGATCGTGGTCAGGGTGGTCATGACCGTGTCTAACATGTCAAGGCCACGGCGATTGGCCGGCAGCCATTTGGCCACGGCCGTGTCGATGTCCAGAGTTCCACTGTCCAGCCCAAAAATCACTGATTTTTGGATGAAACTTTAGGCGAAAACATTTCTAAACATCCTTAACAATTCAGGCATGAACTATAGGCAATTCTAGATTTAAAACATATATAATCATGCATTCGTGGAGATCTAGGGTCCATCCCTTAAATCATCAAGAACATGATTCTAATGCATTAGACCCTAGCATATAGATCTAAGCATGTTCATTTAGATTTCATGATTCTAATCATGCATACCCTCAATCAAAAATTCTACCAAGTATTAGGATGTTCTTGGAGCCCTCAATCCAATACAAATCATCATTGGGAGAAAAGAGGGGTTTGAATCATCTTTACATACCTTAATCCTCCTAGTTGATCCTCATCTTCTTTCTTCCTCTTCCTCCTTGTTCCTCAAGCCTTAGTAGTCAAGAGTTTAGATGGAAAAAAGAGGTAAACACGAGAGTTTTAGGTCTTTACTAGGAGAGTAATTACAGTTTGGCCCAAAAGTCCAATATGCCCCTAATTAAAAATGAGGTCTTACATGTTTATTCTAGTTTGATAAATTTTCTAAATTATATTTTATTGTGTTTAATGATATGACTAGTGCTCATTACTACTTTCTTTTTTTTCTTGTGAATTCCAAGCTACAGTATGAGAACAAATTTTGCAATCACTTGAGGCAAGTGGAGCTGATGGCAATACGTAAAGTATAATAAACCACTTGAAGAATAAATTTTCTTTCACCCATTAAAGTGAAGTTGAAAAACAGCATTTCTTACACCCATGATGAAGAATATTTATAAATATATGATGTTAGAATAGGGATGAGCAATATTCGAAGATGACCTGATTGCCCGCACCCGCACTGACTTGAAAAATCCAATTTTTTTCTCGATCCAGTAGGTAATCGGATCGGGACCGGGTCTCATTCCTTGAGACCTGTTTGGGACCGAGTCGAGATAGGGTCCGGGTAGTGAAAATTCGGATCGTGACCCGACCCATTAATATATATATATATTAATGTTAAATTATTTTAAAATACTATATTTATGTTTATTTTAATTAAAATTCTATATTTTATTAAATGTGTATCTCAAATATATATTATATTTTTATATATATAATTTAATTAATAATTATCATATTTATATAATTATATTAAATATATTTATTATTATACTATTTTTAAAATTAGTTTATGGTTAAATTGGCTTACTCGGAAATTTTCCAATTTTTATCCCAGTTTAATCGGGACGTCTTCGATCATGGTCCTGACCGAGACCGGGGCCAGGATCGGGTTTCCTTTTTGGAAATCTGGAACAAATCGGGTCAAGATCGGGACAGTCAAAAACTAGATTCCGACCCAAATTTGCTCACCCTTATGTTAGAACATTTATGTTTTATATTAGCATGAAGTCATTCACAAATTGGTAGTTGAACTTTTATTATTGATCATACTAAATTGAACATTTTTTATATTCATGAAGTATACCATTGTAATATACATAGATTATATTAGTATACTGGAATTCTCTTGATCGCCTTTAGCCTTTAAAGCAATTTTTCATGGTTACAATGAGAATGTCTCATGCATCTTATATCCGTACAGAGCTTAATTTATGACAAAAGAATTGGAAATAAAAAAATTTTAATCATCATGAGTGTAGTAGTCATACTTGGATTAAAGAACTTTTGCATATTTTTTCGATTGTCATCACAGTATTTCGAGTGGTAAGATAAATCCAAATTTATTATCACTCGTCTAATATGTGTCATTCTAAGTCGCGTATGGATATGACAGATGAGGCTCCCACTAAGAATATTCTACAAATAACAAGCTTTAAACTCGAGACCTTCTTAAACCATGACAAACTCCTTACCACTTGACCATCACCCCCATTGGTAGAACTCTTTCATATTTTAGATGTGATATGACAAAGTATAGTGATTAATCTATATTCCATAATTTATGCCATCCTTCTTGTTTCAAAGATTTCTTTTATTTTTTAAAGTCTTTCATTATTATGCTATTATTATAATATATTAATATTTAGATAAACGGACATGATGCACATATTACACATACGGGTTAGAGTGAGATTTTAAGGTCATTAAAAATCCAGAATCAAATCTCACATAGAGGATAAAAGAAAATTTTGATCAATATCAAAATCCTCTAATTATTCAATAGTCGTTATCAAGCAATCTTAGCAAATAGTAGTAGTAGTAGTAGCAGCAGCAGCAGCAGTAGCAGTAGCAGTAGCAGTAGCAGTAGCAGTAGTAGTAGCAGTAGTAGTAGTAGTAGTAGCAGTAATAATAGTAGTAGTAGTAGTAGTAGCAGCAGCAGCAGCAGCAGTAGTAGTAGTAGTAGTAGCAGTAGTAGCAGTAATAGTAGTAGTAGCAGTAGTAGCAGTAGCAGCAGTAGCAGCAGTAGCAGCAGTAGCAGCAATAGCAGCAGTAGTAGTAGCAGTAGTAGTAGCAGTAGCAGTAGCAGTAGCAGTAGCAGTAGCAGTAGCAGTAGCAGTAGCAGTAGCAGTAGCAGTAGCAGTAGCAGTAGTAGTAGTAGTAGTAGCAGCAATAGCAGCAGTAGTAGTAGCAGTAGCAGTAGCAGTAGCAGTAGCAGTAGCAGTAGCAGTAGCAGTAGCAGTAGCAGTAGCAGTAGCAGTAGCAGTAGCAGTAGCAGTAGTAGTAGTAGTAGTAGTAGTAGTAGTAGTAGTAGTAGCAGCAGCAGTAGTAGTAGTAGCAGTAGTAGCAGTAGTAGTAGTAGCAGTAGTAGCAGTAGCAACAGTAGCAGCAGTAGCAGCAGTAGTAGTAGCAGTAGTAGCAGCAGTAATAGTAGTAGTAGTAGTAGTAGTAGTAATAGTAGTAGTAGTAGTAGTAGTAATAATTACTCAACATCAAAATGTAGAATGAGATGCTCTATATACTCATTAACCTCTCAATCTATATTCTCCGTGTCATTTCTCATTCCGACTTGTAACATATTCCGATTGATACAATCTATCAAATCACACTATTTAATGCTTTATTCTTGTGTATTCTTATTTGGCCCTAAATAATTATAAAAGTAAAATTACTTTACCATTCCATCAAATTGGAATTACAAAATTAAAAATTGTTATATATCCTTCAAAACTCCAACTCAAAATCCAACCGATGGTTATTGTTTTAAAAGCTTGTTTCTTTTCACTTTCATTTTCTTTAGAGGGCTATCGATGTACAACGTTGGTTTGAAGCTCTAATTCACAAAAATAATATAGGGCCTCAATTTTTTTCACCATTATTAGTCTCTTTCTCTCTATTTCTCCATCTACTTTACTTTTCTTTCTTCCCATCACGATCTAGGGTTGGAGGTGAGATAGTGAGCGACAACTAGAGGCAAGACGGTGAATGACACCCATCATGTTCTAAAGCTTCGGTAGGTAGCTGTGTCGGGACCAGTCTCATTCCTTGAGACCCGACTGGGATCGGGTTAGGATAGGGTCCGAGTTGTGAAAACTCAGACCACATCCCAACCCATTAATATATATATATATATATATATATATATATATATATATATATATATTATTGTTAAATTATTTTAAAATACTATATTTATATTTATTTTAATTAAAATTCTATATTTTATTATTTGTTTATCTTAAATATATATTATATTTTACTTTATATATGTAATTTAATTAACAATTATCATATTTATATAATTATATTAAATATATTTATTATTATATTTATTTTTAAAATTATTTTATGATTAAATCGAGTCAATTAGGAGTTTTCCAATTTTTGTCCTATTTTAACCGGCCGGTCATGGTCCCGATCAGGACCGGGCCAAGATCGTATTTCCTTTCTGGAAATCCGAAGAAAATCGGGTCAGGACCGGGACAGTCACCCGGATTTGCTCACCTTTATGTTAGAACATTTATTTTTTATATTAGCATGAAGTCCCTCACAAATTGCTAGTTGAACTTTTATTATTAATCATATTAGTGAACATTTTTTTTATTCATGAAGTCTACCATTGTAATATACATAAATTATATTAGTATACTGGAATTCTCTTAATCGCCTTCAGCTTTTAAAGCAAATTTTCATGGTTACAATATTTTTATATTCTACGTAGATGATATGGTTCATGAATAGATTATGTTTATGTGTATATATATGATAAGTGTATATTGTTACAAGTTATAGCATGTACTATCTTTTATGTATTTTTAGTGGGAGAATGTCTCATGCATTTTATATCCATACAGAGCTTAATTTATGACGAAAGAATTGGACATATAAAAAATTTTAATCATCATGAGTGTAGTAGTTATACTTGGATTAAAGAACTTTTGCATATTTTTTTCAATTGTCACCATAGTATTTGGATTGGTCAAGTAAAGACCCAAATTTACTATCACCCAGCTAATATGTGTCATTCTAAGTTGCATGTCTGACTATGAGGCTCCAAATAAGAATATTCTACATGCAAAAAGTTTTAAACTCCACGCTTCCTTAAACGATACAAACTCCTTACCACTTGACTGCCACCCCCATCTTTCATATTTTAGATGTGATATGACAAAGGATAGTGATTAATCTGTATTCCATAATCTATGTCATCTTTCTTGTTTCAAACATTTTTTTATTTTTTTTAAAGTCTTTTTTATTATGTTGTTATTATAATATATTAATATTGAGATAAACAAACATGATGCACATATTACACATAAGGGTTAGAGTGCAATTTTAAGGTCATTAAAAATCCAGAATAAAATCTCACATAGTGGATAAAAGAAAATTATTTTTCTTAAATTTTTCATAGTAATATCTCGTTATTGCACCTAGTTCAATAAAAAAATCATAAATCTTTGAGAAAAATATATAGAAAGCATTTGACATGGAACATTTGTAGAAAATACTCATTTTACTTACTAAATTAATAATTTATTGTTAATAATTAAATGGTTAATTTGATCAATATCAAAACCATCCTATGATTCGATAGTCGTTATTATGACATCTTAGAAAATATGACTAATTCAATGGTCACAATTTATTTAGCCTTAGGTGATACATTTTTATTTTCAAATTGGTTCGAAACATATATATTACTTCATCTATGAAGTATACAATTGATTTAATTATGAGTTATATTAACTAAAATAAATAAATAAATACTCGACATTAAAATGTAAAATGAGATGTTCTATATACTCAAAACCTCTCAATCTATATTCTCCATGTCATTTATCATTCCGACTTGTAACATTTTTCGATTGATATAATCTATCAAATCACATTATTTAATGCTTTATTCTTGCGTATTCTTTTTTGTCCCTAAATAATTATAAAAGTATAATTACTTTACCATTCCATAAAATTGGAATTACAAATTTAAAAATTATTATATATCCTTCAAAATTCACACTCAAATCCAACCGATGGTTATTGTTTTAAAAGCTTGTTTCTTTTCACTTTCATTTTCTTTAGAGGGCTATGGATGTACAATGTTGGTTTGAAGCTGTAATTCACAACTATTGATTGTAGCCATTGTATATAATATAGGGCCTAGATTTTTTTACCATTATTAGCCTCTCTCTCTCTATTTCTCCATCTACTTTACTTTTTTTTTCTTCCCTTCACGATCTAGGGTTGGAGACAAGATGGAGAGCGACAATTGGAGGCGAGACGGTGAGTGACTCCCATCATTTTCTAAAGCTCCCATTTGGAGGTGAGTGATCTCTCAATCTAACGACTTAGAGGTCATGATTGGAGATGAAATAGGACCTAGAAGTCTTGGTCGGAGGCAAGACAAGATCTAAAGGTCACGATCAAAGGCAAGGTTGGAGGTCAGCAACTTAGGGCTTCACCCATCATAGCTATTTAAGTTTGGTTCTTTTGCTCTGATGTCTTTTCTTCTGACTTAGAGGTCAGCGATAATATTTTTGTTTGATGTTTTTGACTTTGTATGATGTAATTTTGCTCTTGTTGGTTCTAATCAAGCGCAAAGTTTATGTGCTTTTCTGTCATGGATTGTTTTTGAGTGATTATGTTCAAAACTAGAATCTACTAGAGAACTATGCATATGGTGTGTTTGTTATTATAACGTGGGGAGAGTTGATGAGAGAAAGAGATGCAATTTTTCACTTATATCATTAATTATGTCTTTCGTTCTTTGGTCCATTTAGAAAGAGAACATTATTGGTACACATAATTTATTTTTCTTTCTTATCACTACAAGAAAACTATCGAATAGCGACGGACTTTAGCAACGCACAACATGGACGCCAATAGCATCACTATAGAGATGACAGTGCATCACCAGAATGTGATGCTAACTGCCTCGCCATAACGTCACATTAGCATCTCATTAGCGTTACATAAACTCGATGCTACATACGGCATCATGGAGATGCTACTTCACCGCTATTATTACGCGCGAGAACGGGGAAATGCGTGGTAGATCATAGCGTTGTATTAGCGTCAACAAAACTCGACGCTAAAGTAGCGTCACCTAGTATGCGATGCAATATCGACACTAATGACAAAGTCGAATGGACACTGACAACTTGCATTGTGTTGGCGTCAAACAACATGGGACGCTACTTAGCTTAGCGCCACATTTTTTGAGTCGCTAATCTGCGACGCTATTTGACATATTTTAAAATTAATTATCTATCAAATTTGAATTAATGTGGCAGCACATTAGCGACCCAATAGTGTCGCCAAATTTGCATCTCTGAGTGGCAATTTGTGTGCTCGTCGAAGAACGAATCCGAACCATCCTTTCATTTAATCCAACGGTTTGTAGCATGCTTATGTTGTGTGGACGCCGCCTTTTCCCCCTTTTAACCACTCTCTTCCTCCTACTGTTGCTGCCTTCGTAGATGCCTCCTCCTCCTCCAACTATTGTTGCTGCCTCGACGTTGCCCGGAAGCCTCCTCCTCCTCCTCCTCCTCCTCCAATTGTTGATGCTACCCCGATGTCGCCCGGACTCCTCCTCCTCCTCATGTTTCTACTACTCCGTCTCCTCCTCCTCCTTCTGGTGTTGCTACTACTGCTCCTGACACCGCCTAGACACCTGCTCCTCCTCCTCCAAATGTTGCTGCTACCCCGATGTCGCTTGGACGCCTCCTCATCCTCCTACTGTTGTTGCTGCGCAGACCCCGCCCGGACGCCTCCTCCTCCTCCTTTGACGCCGCCGCCTCCTCCTCCTCCTTCTCCTCATGCTACTACCCCAATGCCGCCCGGGCGCCTACTCCTCCTCCTATTGTTGCTGCTGCACGATCGCAGTGGGTGGTGCGTCGATGAAATTTGATCATCTTCGGGCATCTCGCAAACAAACGATCGTATGGGAGACATCTCCTTGTAGTTATGAAAATACATTTGATGCAAATTCATTTGATGTAATGAAAATGTGAAATTTGATGTAATCTTTTGATGTATTGAATGCGAAATGATCCTATGTATTTGATCTCCGTTGTATTTGGTCATCTTTGGACATTTGTTCATTAGATGAACATATCGTATATACCGCCACATTAGAGTCACCTTAGTGCCACCAACTTAGCGCCACAATAGTGGCGCATTGGCGTCAAAGTAGCGCCCCCTTGATGGCAAGGTAACGATTATTTTAGCATCCTATTAGCGCCTGAGTAGCATCGTCATATAGTGTCAAATTGGCGTCGATTTAATGTTGATCGTTTCAGCGCCGAATTAGCAACGCACTTGAGCCCTTCATAATAACACTTTTCGTGACATCATATCGTCATAATAGCATTGACATGTGACACTAGTAGCATCGTCGAGTCTCTTGGCGCCATTGCGACATAATGGTTACCGAATCTAGGCGTCCAATCATTGGGATGCCATGTCGACGCTAATGCGTGGCTAACTCTTTTAGCCATGATTTAGCATCCCTTTAGCGACTGTTGTTAATCGGTAGATTTCTTGTAGTGTACATTTAATTAATTATATTTTTGCAACATTAGATCATGTTGAAATGTATTTATACACCCAGATGCAATTGCAACGAAGTAGTGATAAAAACATCATGGACACAATAGAATTTGGATCGTCAATTTTACAACTATCCTAATTGTAGGATATGGAACTTTTGTATTTTGGGGGCATTTTGTTCATTTTGATACGAATATTTCCTCATGTTTCCCATGTTTAGCAAAATGAAGAGTGCACATATTTCAATGGTTGGATGAACGTATTGAACTGCACTATAAAAATGCTATCAATGGAATACTACAAAAGAATGTGTTATTGGAAGCTAAAAATGAAGCACTAATGCACAAGATCCTACTGATGGAAGTTGAACCTCAATTTCAATGCAAAAGACAAGTTCAATAAAATTGGGATGAAGCACTGCTTTCGAAATTAATATCATTTTTTTCTTATTTTGATAGTAATTTTCATGGAGATAACATACAATCTATTATTGTAAGCATATTTTCTACTTTGGAAAGCTTTAACTTGTATCGGTAAAACTGTAATGCCTAGTAGTTTTTTTGCTTAAGCTAAGCTGGTTATCAATGGATTTGTGTGTTAGGTATGTGTGTTTATATAGTGGAGTAATTTGATTTCTGCTAGATAGTGAAATATGTACAACATTGATGTCTATTCTTCCCAGGACTTGTTCAATACACTCACTAGCAAGATGTCTAGAAATAGAATTCATAGGAAAGTAATAAATATTGTCATGTGGCATTATTTCTACATGTAATACATTATCCAATACTCTCTTTCTCTCCTCAATTCACTACAAGAAAATAAGGTATCTGTGACGGATAATTCCGTCACAACATAAGTGTATTCCGTCACAGATACTCTTCTGTGATAAACTTATAACAATCTGCATCCGTCACTGATTTTTTACTCACAAATTTTGTTGTGACGGAATGTTTTCGTCACAAAGATAATTATGACGGCTATGATCGTCACAAGATTAAAATATTTTTGTCATAAAAGTTTGATAAAATAATTAATAAAATGAGTATTCCGTCACAAATGTGATGATTTTTTGACGGATTACTGACTATTAATTTGTGACGGATATATGTTGTGATAATTTTTATGACAGATTTGTGATGATTATTTGTGATCATTTTGTGACGATTACGATTGTAATAGACTTGTGACAAATTTCACGTCGACATTTTGTGACAAAATTGTGATGATTAGTTATTAATTATTTTGACGAAGTTGTGACGGAATTTTATGTAATTATTTAATATAATAAATTTACAGAATTTTTAGTGAATCAATAATTATGTGACAATTTATTTTCTAAATATACTACTACACATAAATAATTATACAATAAAAATAATACAATGCAAGATATTCATTTCTAAACATGCCAAAAATCATATAGTTCAAACATTTATAATTAAAATATTCAAAATATTGAATCCACTACATAAAGTTTTGATTATCCAAATTTAAGAATGAAACTTTAAGCAAATTGTAGCCACACAACATATCCACTTTTTTCCTTGATGAATTGTGATCACCTCTCCATTTAAAAGGTTGAAACATGTAATCAAATATATTCCTAAAATATTAAAATATAGTGATTTAAATAGAGAAATATTAAAATAACGAAGCATCATAAGATAGTGATATATAAATAAGATGAATTGCCTTATTGACGTGGAACAAATCTCGAGAAGGTGATTGACTACTTGCTTGAGTAATTTGTCATTCAAGTGCACGAACACATTCTTCCATTTCAGCATTCACTTTTTTAATGCGATCATCTAATTCTTGTCGCACTTCTTCACGCACTTCATCTCTTATACATTGCATATCATCCTCAGTAGCAACATTTGAAGAAGAGTCATCCATTTCTCAATGAAAATAGATGGAGCTTGATTTGCATCTTGAAGAAATAGGTAATCATAATATTATGAAAATAGGCAACTATAAAATCTGTGGAGAGTTAAGGTGTCCTAATTACATAACATCCCTGCATATTTGTAAGTTGTAACTCAAGGGTTGGACCTAGAATGGGGTGTCCTAATAAAATATTATAGTTGTCATTGTTAAATGTCGTTTAAGACTTTAGACTCCTCAAAGGAGGTAATGGCCTCCTGGATAACATGATTCACATAAAATAATCACAAGCAATCATAATATTCTGAAAATAGGCAACTATAAAATCTGTGGAGATTTAAGGTGTCCTAATTACATAACATCCCTGCATATTTGTAAGTTGTAACTCAAGGGTTGGACCTAGGACGGGGTGTCCTAATAAAATACTATAGTTGCCATTGTTAAATGTCATTTAAGACTTTAGACTCCTCAAAGAAGGTAATGGCCTACTGGATAACAGGATTCACATAAAATAATCACAAGCAAAAAAAGATAGAACAATAATGCACTTGTACTATTGAAGAGAGACAAATGTATCATTAGAATCTTAAATAGAACAAATCACCAACAACTTTCAGCAACAAAATTCAAGGGCTATGAAGGCAATCAACACTTCTAAAAAGATCTAACTCCAAATTACTTCTTTCATAAGAAAGTACTAATGAAAAATAACAACACATTTTAGTTCATCCTCCTAATAAGTTCATTAATATAATTCTCCCTGTTTCCTGCATCACCACCTTCAACATAGTGCCTCCTCTTTTTCATCATACCACCGAGTGGAGCCTAAAATATGAGTTAACAATTAAAAATAAGAAAAAGGAATTCATGACAACATACTTATTCAACAATTGAGTTCTCTGAGAAAGGAGTTCTTTGCTTGTCCACCTTCCCGAATCCTCTGTTGTAAAGTTATTAAACATATATAATAACAAATATTGCATTTTCCATTCATAGCACAAATACATTTCAACAATTTTGTACAATTTTAAAATAAATTTAAATAATAATCATTAGGAGATGATTAATCAAGTAAATAAGAAAGAAGAAATAATACGAACCTATATCGAAATAACACAAAAGTTTGAATTTTTTTCCTGAAAAATATACATGCAAAATAATTATTTCATAATTTATTTTTATTAAATAATATTTATAAAAAATAAATGTACCATAGAATTGCATAATTACAAACAACAGTCCTGCGCCGAGGCTCCCGCAGATATTACGCCTTGCGTCAGTCTTGCGCCTGACGCAGGCCATGGGCGCGCAGGGCTGCGCGGCGCAGGGCTGCACGACCTGCGCCTGACGCGGGGCAAGAGCCCTGCGCCACGCAGGCCATGGGCGCGCAGTCCTGCACGCCCAGCCCTGCGCAGGCGCAGGGCTGCGTCAGGCGCAGGGCTGGGCATAGTCCAGCCCTGACGTCGCGCAAGGCAAAAGCCCTGCGTCAGGCGCAGGACTGCGCGCCCTGCGCCTGACGCAGGGCGCAGGGCACGTCAGGGCTGCAAAAGGCCCTGCGTGGGAGCAGGGCTTTTGCCCTGCGCCACGTCAGGGCTGCAAAAGTCCTGCGTCAGGCGCAGTCCGGCGCAGGACTGCGCCTGACGCAGGACTTCTGTAGCCCTGCGTCAGGCGCAAAAATCCTGCGTCAGGCGCATGAAAATCAGGCTGCAGGGATCTATTCTTGATGCCGGCAGAGATTCATTTTTGACACAAGGAGACGCCGGCCGTGGAGATGAAAATGGAGAGGAAGAAGAGAAAAAAAGTATGCCCTAGGTACAATTAGTTAAAATTCTTTATTTTTTTATATAATAACAAAAAAATTTGATAAATTAAAAAATTAAATTTATGATAATATTGTGACTAAAGATAAAATAAATAAATAAATGTGACCATAATGTGACAAATATGTTGTGACGCTTTTATATTTATCACTTTTGAGTCACTAAATATTTTAGTTAAAACAATAGTCACAATAACGTCACAAAAATACGACGGATTTCTGACGGACGATCTTGTGACAAATATTATCGTCACATATCAGTCACTCAAACGTTAAATTTATATCGGTCACAAATTTCTCACAAATTTATTAAATATTATGACAGAATTAGTTCGTCACAAAAAATCCATCACAGAAAGTATGTTTTCTTGTAGTGATTCACCAATGGATGTTCTGGATAGGAACTTTAGTAAGCTCTGCCAAACATGGAGTTGAGTTCTGATGGGGCCTGCATGGATTAAAATTTTGGTCAACATCGAAAGTTCTCACGAGTTCACGCAAAAAAGTTTCGACCCAAAGTCAGAACTCGAAACTTCTATAGCTTGGAACCATGAACTCATGTGGAAATCATAGAAAAAAGTTCTTGTAACTTGGAACTTCCATCCAAACACAATGTATGAACAAAAACATCAAATCACAAAGTTCTCATAAATTACTAGAACTAAAATTCTTGAATTCAAACACTATCGCTCCCAAAATGATGATACTACATTAGAACATTATGGATCCCAAAATATTTGTGTCCCACCTCTTGCATGTATACTTGTTCAACTATGACATGAAAATCTCAGCGCCAAATTTAATCCTATGAATTGTTTGGGTCTACCTTTTGATCTAACATGACTTGTATCACGTATATTGATTATTTCTTGGTTACCAAAGAATGATGCAACAACATTTGTTCTATCTATTTTCCATTGGTAATTTGCAAATTAGCCAACTTTTCTATCGGCCCACCAATTTTCAATATCCATATGCTCACGTGACCTCAAACACATTCCGGCTCTTCTCACATTAATATGAAAGCTTGTCGATTGTAGAAAGAATGCATGCCTTTGTAAAACGTGCATTTATTGTCCATCAACGAAGAATGCACCACTCCGTCAAACTTGTTAGTCTTTAACGTGAGAGAATAAGTAATGCACATAAGATTCCAATTCACTCTTTTTTTGCATAAACACTTTATTAGAATTCTTGGTTTGATATTATGCTCAACAATACTTCTTTTGTGGTCTTCCTTTCCTTGTGAATACACAAAGTAGAGAACTTTTTTGTGACCTCTTGATATTGTATCAAACAAGTAGCTTAATATATTTTTAAACTCTTCTTGGAAATGATTAAACACTTTTGAGGTATATACTTTTCCTACATGAGCCTCCAAGGGACTCGCTAAAGTTAAGACACCAATTGTGTTCAAAGTTTTAAAATCTTCTCATTCCTCAGCATCATGATAAGACTAAAGGATCGATCATATTGGTGAACAAATTATAGTAAGAAGGTATAAGAGTTGACAAAACCATCAAAGAAGGAATTTATACTTTCAGATCTTTGCGTAGATTGAGCATCTACACAAAAAGACACCTTTCAAATATAACTTCGCCCATTGATTTTGTTTATCATACATTTTTCCTAACCAATCTCCATTCAAAATGTTATATTTTTATTTTAGAAAGTTCCATATTTCTTCGAATTCCTCGACACAGTGTATCTTTAAAACAACTTGCATAATCAACTTCAAAACCTTTTTCGCCGTCAATTCTTTAAATTTGTTATGGGACTCTTTTGAATATGCCATATGCACTATATATGTCGTGTGTTTGCAAATTCTTTACAAATAGCATTTTTTCATTAAATAATACAAATGTGATGTTTGTCATGCATTCATTCCAACCATTTTTTAAATAACCAAATAAAAGATTTATTGGTCTCATCATCAAGTAAAGCACATCCAAATAATATTGATTGCATGTGATGATTTACTCCAATGAATGGTGAAAATGACATTTGCAATTTGTTTGTCCTATGTGTTGTTTCACACAACACAACATGTCCGAAAGACATAGTTGTCTCTTGATCTATAGTCTGCCCCAAAAATACTTTTTCAATATTATTTTCATCCATCTCCCATCTATAAAAAAAAAGTTTTGATCAAGTATTTCTTTCTTTTGAAAATAATCTATCACATTCTTATATTGCATTCCGACATAATTTCTATGCATACTTCTCAAATGGTCAATGCAATTATGGGGTGTAACTAATGAGCCACTATTGTAATTAATGTATGAGCTATCATGGGCATATTACATTCCCTGAAACTCTTAATAGCGACTTTAGAGGTATTTGACAATTTGTGGTAGCATCGATGCTTTTGATGGAGATAACAAACCATGTGAGTGCTCCTAAAATAAATTTTACCTCCCACTTGCTATATCATGTGAAATTGCAACAAGTAAATGAGCATAACAACCTTCTCTAATATCACATCTACATTTCACTTCATTAGATAACTTTTTGCTTAGAGGATTATGCCCTTGTTTGGAACATACAAGCATACTTGATATAATTTCTTGAGTTTATTTTAGACTTATGAGAATAATGCCTATGCACTGAAATCCCCCAATTATTTGGCATACAAGTTATAATAAAGGTATGCATCATCAACACGGTTAAATTGTATGTTGATATAAGGTTTGCTTACTATACTTTCATGACAAGAATTCTCAATGGTGGATGTCATCTCTTCAAGAACATCTTCGTCGGTATTATGGATATTGATGTCAACACATGCAAACATTTGTGTTAGTATGATTATGTTGATGTAAAGAGGTAAACGGAGAAATCGATACATACACGTGTGCATCTCCAAGTTCATTAAAGATCGCATCTTGCATATGTATGGCATTAATTTCATTTTGCGAATGAATATAATTGATCTCATCTTATGACTAAGCACATTGGTCGAACAAGGAGTTAACACACAGGAAACAGTCACTCTAGGATAAAAAAACAAAAAACAAACCATATCCATATGAAACAAAGTCATTGTAAGACAAAACAAAAAAGGAAACCGGATTCATATGAATTAGATAGCAACTCATGAATGGGAAATGAAGATCATCATGCCATTATCAAGCAATGCAAACTTCTGGAATCCACATGAACATAACTGTAACTAAACATAAAATGTAACACAAAAGTTATTTCTCAACTTAATTTGTACGATGTGTGTAATAATAAAAAAATAATATAAATTCAATTTTTAAAACAAACAACAATAGCCCATAACGAAGCCCATCAACATAATAGGCCCTAAATCTAAGCTATAAAAGCTTTAGTGCCCTAAGCTCACCTAATCCTCTCATTTCCTCTCCCTCACTTCTCTCTCCTTTCCCCCAAACACTCTCCATCCGACAAGAGCAAGGAAGCTCCAGCCCCAACTCACTTCCACTCACTCCTTTGTGCCATCAGGGATCATAGTAATAAACAAGGTTTCCTCGTTTCTGGACACATGCATTTTGATTTCCAAATGTCATTTCCTTACCTTCTTCTCTAACCGGATTGCCTCATAGGTGGGGAACGACAAGGGGAGGACGACTGCCGGTGATCGAAAGGATTTCGTGCAAGGATCAACCAAGGAAAGAGGTGGGTGAACTCGAAATCCCTCTGTATAACCTAAATAGAATTAATCCAGAATGATTTCTGTGCCCAATCGTATGAAATGTTCTTAGTCGTATGGAAACATTGAAAGAAATATTTGGATTGATCGTGTTCTTGTTGTTTGATCCCTGATTTGTGATTCTTTGTGACTAAGGATGTGTTTGTCTCATTGCTTCATGTTTAGATGATTGTTTACAAGCTGTGATTTCATTTAGGATTGAAAATCATTGAATTTTTTACCTCTGCTCGATTTTTTATTTACGCCGACCGGTCCAGAGATATCGGTCGACCGGTGAATTCCAGTCCAGCCGTCTGAGGAAATCGGTCGACTGACCGATAGAGATCGATCGACCGATCATTCCTTCCGAGTCGCATAGTTCGGCCGACCGAGGCTCATTGAACGGACCCAGCACCCACTACAAGAAAACACATCGTTAGAGAAGGGAAATCTGGTCGTTAATATTCAAATTCCGATCGTTATTGATAATTAGCGACCAACGTTTCTCGTCGTCACCCGTCGTTATAGATGTCGTCGTTAAAAGAAATTAACGACGGCTTAAAGTGTCGATCGTTAAAAGTCATCAACGATTAGAAATATTCCGGTCATTAAAACCATATAAGGACCATTTAGTTGGTCATCGAATACATTAATGGCTAGAAATATTTTTGTCGTTGATAATTTTCAACGGCTAATAATCCCGTCGTTATTGGTCATCAATGACCAAAAATAATCTGGTCATTAAAATCATATAAGGACCATTTAGTCGGTCGTTGAATACATTAATGGCTAAAAATATCTTTATCGTTGATAATCTTCAATGACTAATAATTACGTCATTAAAAGTCATTAATGACTAAAAATAATCCGATCGTTAAATTCAAATAATGACCATTTAGGTCATCGTTAAACGCATTAATGTCCATCATAATTTTTGTCGATGATATTCATCCATGACCATTAATCCGATCATTAAAACTCAATAACGATAAAAAATAAAACGGTCTTTAGTTAGTCGTTAAAATCATTAATGGTCACAATACCTTTATCATTAATAATCTTCAACGATTTCGTTAAAAGTCATTAACGATGATATATATAGTGATCATTAAATTCATATAATGACCATTTAATTGGTCATCATACACATTAGCAGCCATGAATATCTTTATCTTCGATAATTTTCAACGACCTACTAATTAAATTGATGCACATGGACTTTATTACACATTGATTTAAATGACACATGATCTACAACCCACTTTCATAGCAATCATTCAACTAAAAACAAACTCACAAACTATAATATAAAAGTTAAATTAATTTACCACAATGGATTGTTCATATAACTTCAAAAAAGAACAATTATCCAAACAAACAAATATTCATAATAATCAAGATCAATAACATTTAGCATTCAAATTTTTTAACCCATCAATCTTGTTCCTTCTCTCCAAAAAAATGATTGCCCTGTCCTAAAAGTAAAATAACTTATTTGAGCTTTGAATTGCATCTCTTTGTTTCCATATCTTCAAAATCTGTAAAGCTCACAAAATACATAAGATTTTTTTAATAAATGTGCAATGAATATTGAATTAACAACAAAATGAAAAGTAATAACTTATAAATAAATAAGGCAATTTAAGAAAACATACAATGAAACAGATATATAGACAATATGTTAATAAGTAAAAATGTCAATAAGTAACATGATATATAGACAATATGTTACAAATGAACAGATTTTTTAATAAAAGAAGAGGCACGAAGAAAGTCTGTAGGTGTCTTGGGCTTTCCGAGCTTGGTCGAGCTACAAGTGAAACACAAGACTTAATAGAAGAAAATGAAACTTCAAATAGATATCAGATGCTCACCATCACCAGCAACATCATTGGTTGCATTGGCGACCTGTTTTACAAGGCTAGCACCCATGTTCTTTACCCTGTCCTTGAATTTGATGCTCTTTGCTACAGTTACACCGTCCTTTGTAACCTTCGGGACCCCAAAGCTTTGCTCAATCACAACATTACGACCCTAGAATCCAAGCCGCCTTTATAAGTCTGTGTGATCAAATAAATACAAATGTAAAGCTAACAAAAAAAGTCGATGCTTGAAGTAGCACTGTTCCAGGGGTCGATGCTGAATTATGACTGATGCAGTATGTCACTTATGTGTGTAACTAAGAAAGATCCATTTTGTGGTAGAACCAAACCATCAATACCTCACAATTTAGAAAATTATATCTTTGGGTCCATTGTAACCTTTACTGCATCTGCAAGGTCTTCCGCTCCCTGAAGCATCAAGGCACGAGCTTCAACTCAGAAAGCCTGCTGCCAATCTATAGCCATAAACCAACTCCCACTATAAACAACACTTCCTAGTCACAAACATTCAAATAATGGCAACTAACAAACGAGGGATACGCTTGACAAGGCACAAATAATTGTAACTTAAGAGTCAAAATCGAAACTTTATCAACGAAGGCCACAAAAAGGAAACACTGATAACAAGAGATTCGGACGCCCACCTGGTTGCTTCTGCTCCCAGCGGCCCTGCGAAGCAAGAATTCCACACAGGCATTGTGAGAGAAGATCAAGCAAAACATAAACAATGTAGAAACGACATCATCCTAGGGCCAATGCGATAATCTTTGGAGTAGATGTTACTCATCCTGAGACTGGGATACTAGTCCATCAATCGCTTGTTGTATGACTTGTCTGCTTCAATTCATTTAAGCTAAATTCACTATATCGTTAACTGTGATAACACTGACTTGCTCTCACAATTCTAGGTTGTTGCATCCCAAGATTGGCCTGAAGTTACAAAATATGCTGGGCTTGTATGCACGCAGGCGCATAGACAAGAACTTATTCAGGATTTATACAAGTCATGGCATGATCCTCAGTGAGGTACTGTTACAGGCAGCATGATCAGGTTTGCAACTTCCACTAAAAATTGCTTTAATTTAATTCTTTACATAATAAGGGATATTTCTATTGGCACTCCTGATTATTACTCTATAGTTCCAGAGTTGCATAAAATTTTACTGGGTATCCTATGTATGATTTTCATTTAATATCTCACAAGACTTATACATTTAATTTATCCGCTAATATATATATATATGATGTCCCTTTATGAAAAGTTGATGTTACTGTATGGAGACAAGTTCAATAACATTCACAATTGTATTAGTCAACAGTATTAATTTTACATGGCAACCAGATTTTCAATTTTACTGATCTACATTTCTGTGGTTTTCTAGTTTGACGGTTAACTGATTTATTGTGTTCTTCCTTTACAGGGAGCTTCTGATATCATTCAAGAAAGAAACAGGACAAAAGCCATTAAAGATAATCTTCTATAGGTAACACTTGTAAAACTTTCTTCTCAAAAAAAACACTTGTAAAACTTTCTTGACAAATGATGTTTAGAAAACAAATTGCCCTCAGTTATGCATCACTGGAACCAAATTACCAACCGCTGGTGACTTTTGTGGTGGTACAAAAGCAACATCATACAAGATTATTTGCGAACAATCACAAAGACAGAAGTAGCACTGTTAAGAGTGGAAATATTCTGCCTGGTAATTATGTCAAAATCCCCTGAAAAATTATTTATTGTTTCTATAATGATTAAACTCCGCCTATATTTTATAGCCGGTCCCAAGCCCGGATAAAGGAGGAGGGTTGTGTTAGGCCCCGACAGCCAACATAAAATCATGTCGAATCTTATGAACATGGATCAACGAATATATTGTGTTAATGCTAGGTCGTTACCCGTAAGTAACGCGCTGTACAGCTCGGGTACAGTGATAAGAGAGCAAGAGCCGCTGCATCCTCGCCTGAATGCAGTGTTAAATGAGCAAGGGCTACCGCACTCTAATGGACGGAGGCGGTTAAAGAAGCTAGTTCATGAGACTAAGGTCAGATTAGGTTCTTGGAACATTGGGACGTTGAATGGGAAGCGTCTCGAGGTGGCACAAGTAATGGACCAGCGTAAGATTAGTATCTTATGCTTGCAAGAAACTAGATGGGTAGGAGAGGGAAGTAAAGAGATTAGGTTAAATGGTTCCAAACTTTGGTACACAGGTAAGGTAAATGGAAGGAATGGTGTTGGTATTATCGCGGATGCAGAATGGAGGAAGAATGTTGTGGAAGTTAAAAGGATTGAGGATCGAATCATATCCGTGAAAGTAATTGTTGGAAAGGAGACTATGAACATTATTAGTGCATATGCACCCCAAGTAGGAGCAGAACCACATCTCAAGGAGAAATTTTGGGCAGATATGGAGGGTTTGATTGAAAGTATACCAACAACCGAGAAAGTTTATATTGGGGGAGACCTTAATGGACATGTTGGTAAAGAGGCAGGACCACATGCAAGGGTTCATGGTGGTTTTGGTTTTGGGGAGTTGAATGAGGAAGGACAAACTATTATTGATTTTTCTTTAGCATACGACCTTAAGATTATCAACACTTGTTTTAGGAAGAGAGAGGAACATTTAATCACATACAAAAGTGGAACTCATAGGTCTCAAATCGATTTTTTCTTGATAAGAAATACTGATAAAAGACGTTGCACTAATTGCAAAGTAATTCCTGGGCATAGGGTGACTACACAACATAGATTGTTAGTTCTTGATATGCAAATAAAATGTATAAAACCAAAATCCCGAACAGTTTTTGATCGAAAGATCAAGTGGTGGCAGTTAAAGGGGGAGAAGCGAGAGACTTTTAGAAGTAAGTTATTAGAGGAAAGTGTGTGGGAGTTAGAAGGAGATGCTAGTATCATGTGGAAGAATGTGGCAAAAAAGGTTGAAATGGTTGCTAAAGCCATTTTAGGAGAATCAAAAGGTTTTGGACCACGAGATAAGGAGACTTGGTGGTGGAATGAGGAGGTCCAAGAAAAGGTGCGTAATAAGAAGAATTGTTTCAAGGCGATACACTTGGACAATAGTTCTGACAATTGGGAAAAGTATCGTTTGGCGAAGAGGGAGGCTAAGAAGGCAGTTAGTGATGCTCGTGCTAAAGCATACGAGGGGTTTTATAAGGAGTTAGGGACAAAGGCGGGTGAACAAAGGATTTACAAGATTGCAAGGAACAAAGAGAAGGAGTCGAGAGATTTGGATCAAGTAAGATGCATAAAAAATGAAGTTGGCAAGGTTTTAGTTACTGAAGGAGATATTAAGAACAGATGGGAAGAGTATTTCTATAAGCTATTTAATGATGGATGTGAAGGTTCGCGTTGTGATTTGGAGGACTTGACAGTTAGCGAATGTGAGCTTAATAGGTCATTTTATCGTAGAATTAGAGTCTCGGAGGTTAGCGAAGCTCTTAAGAAAATGGAGAATGGTAAAGCCGTTGGACCGGATGGTATACCGATTGAAGTTTGGAAATGTTTAGGAGAAAAAAGTGTGTTGTGGTTATGTAAACTATTTAATGAGATTTTACGGTCGAAAAAGATGCCTGATGATTGGAGATTAAGTACATTAGTTCCTATTTACAAAAATAAAGGGGATATTCAGAATTGTGCAAATTATAGAGGGATTAAACTTATGAGTCACACTATGAAATTATGGGAAAAAGTGATTGAGCATAGATTGAGAATGGAGACTAGTATTTCTGAGAGACAATTTGGGTTCACGCCAGGAAGATCCACTACAGAGGCGATTTATTTACTAAGGGGGATGATGGAGAAGTATCGAAGTAGGAGAAGAGACTTACATATGGCTTTCATTGACTTAGAGAAGGCGTATGATCGGGTACCAAGGGATGTACTTTGGAAAGCCTTGCAAAAGAAGAGGGTGAATGTTGCCTACATTAAGGTAATACAAGATATGTACGATGGGGCATTGACTAGGGTTAGGACACCCGGAGGTGAGACAAATGAATTTCCTATAGGAATTGGCCTACATCAAGGATCAGCTTTAAGCCCGTATCTATTTAACTTAGTTATCGATGCTATAACCGAGAGTATCACAGAGGAGGTACCTAAGTGCATGCTATTTGCGGATGATATAGTACTTTTAGCGGATTCAAGAGAAGAGATTAATACAAAATTGGAAATATGGAGAAATACGTTGGAGTCAAAGGGTTTTCGTTTAAGTAGGAATAAAACAGAATATATGCATAGCAATTTCACAAATAAACAACTTAGAGACGATTTGAAAGTTAGGTTAGGGGAGGATATAATTCCTCAAGTGACAAAGTTTAAATATTTAGGATCAATTGTAAGACAAGATGGTGAGATTGATGACGATGTTAATCATAGAATTCAAGCTGGTTGGTGTAAGTGGAGGAAAGCCACTGGAGTTCTTTGTGATAGAAAGATACCCAATAAAGTTAAAGGAAAATTCTATCGTACTGCTATAAGGCCAGCAGTGTTATATGGTAGTGAATGTTGGGCTATGAAGGGACAACATGAACGTAAAGTGGGGGTAGCCGAAATGAGGATGTTGAGATGGATGTGTGGTCATACAAGATTAGATAAGATTAGGAATGACCATATACGTGAACGAGTCGGAGTGGCTCCTATTAGTGAGAAAATGGTAGAGAATCGTTTGAGATGGTTTGGTCATGTTCAGAGAAGACCATTAGATGCGCCAGTAAGAAGAGTAGATCAAATAATCTGGAGTCCGATTAAAAGAGGGAGAGGGAGGCCAAGGCGGACACTTGGCGAACTAATAGAGCAAGATCTATTGGTGAATAATATACCAAAAGGTTTGGTTACTAATAGAGCGGAATGGCGTCGTATGATCCATGTAGCCGACCCCACCTAGTGGGATAAGGCTTTGTTGTTGTTGTTGTTGTTTCTATAATGATTAATAAAAAAAATTTCAAGTCGCAGTTGTGATTTCTGTATTTTTGTATTCTATTAGGAAAAATTAATATTTGTGCCACCATAATTTTTTGTTTTGATTTTTTTTACATCAAGATCTGACACTAAATCTTGCTTAGTGTCTCCTCAAAAAAAATCTTGACTAGTGGTCGATCTATATTTGTACTTTTTCTTCTTACACATCCTAAAGTATTAGCATGGTTACTCGATTAATCTTCTTTCTGACATCAATGTTTATGACTGCTCAATGTTTCAGGGTGAAGAATTAGATCTTCCGGCACTCAAGAAAATGTCAACAGAATATGCTAACGCAAAGGGGACAGCAAGAATTTCAGCAATAGAAACATCCATGCTTTGGCACTTTCAGTGATATCCAGACAGTGATACAGTAAAGAAAATTTAGGGTTGTGAGATACCTCATTCAGTCCTTTACATCATACTGAGGACGGCTGGTGCGTCCGCCACCGGCGGAGGAGAAGGGGGACTGGCGCACGGGCCGGGGGGGAAGGACGCTGGTGCGTCCGCCGCCGGTGGAGGAGAAGGGTGCCAATGTCGCACAGGTGGGGGCGATGGCTGGTGGGCATGCGCGGGGGAGGGGGGGCTGCTGTCTGGCGGCGTCAGGGAAGGGGTTCCAGAGGCGGGGGGACGGTTGGCGCGCGTTCGCGGGGGGAGGGGGGATGGTTGTGTCCAGCGGCAGCGGGGAAGGGAGATCAGACGCAGGGGGAGGACGGCTGGCGCGCGGCGCGGGGGGAAGGGGGAGAAGGACGATGGTGCATCCGTCGCCTGTAGAGGAGAAAAGGGGACCGCCGATGGCTGGCGCACGCGCGCGGGGGGAGGGGGGAACGACTGTTGTCCAGCGGCGGCGGGGAAGGGGGTCGAGAGGCAGGGGGGACGGCTGGCGCAGGGGGGAGGTGTATGGTTGTTGTCCGGCGGCGGCGGGGAAGGGGGAACAGAGACGGGGGAGGATGGCTGGACGATGGTGCGTCCGCCGCCTGCAGAGGAGAAAGGTGGACCGCCGATGCCTGGCGCATGCGGGGGGAGGCCTGATGAAGATGAAGCTTTGCTAGCAGATGTACATGGTAGATTTTGGGGGAGGAAGAGGGAGAAAGCTAGGTTTTCTATTGAATTTTATATAATATTTTTAATGGAAGAGATTCTATTATATTTTATAACGATTTTTTTTCTTTTCATTGAATTTTATAATATGTAATTAAGTTAACTAAATACATAAATTAATTTATTTTTTAGAATTAGTGTTGTCTGAAAAAATTAGTGAAGGAAAATTTTAGTTCCCGCCAAATAAAATATTAATTGCACGTCTACTTCATCTTAATTTATAAATAATTAATGACGATAAAATTTAATGGTCATTAATAATCACTTTTAACGATCGAATTTTACTTTTTTGATACGAGCAACTTTCTCCTTTGTTAATAATATGTTTAATAATGTCCATATTTTTTTTGCCACTATTGACTATTTATAATGGCTATTTTTTGTCTCGACATTAATAGTTGGTCGTTAAAACTTTCTTTTCTTGTAGTGACCATCGGTCAACCGATCCAGAGATATCGATCGACCGGTGCTAGGTAATCGGTCGATCGATCAGAGAGAATCGGTCGACCGAACCTTAAGTCAGATTTCATTTTGTTTGCTGATTGATTTATATTCTTTTCATGATTATGATATGCTATTCTCTACTGATTGAATTATTGTATGACTGAATCATTTGTCTTGTTATTGATCTCTCCAGTGATACAATCCTCTTATAGAATGAAAGAACGATGAATTGATAAAGTGATTAATTAAGAAAGATGAAAAGATAAAATGGAGGGTGGTCAGCCCATGCCAAGTGCTATAGTGAAGGGTTGCTCCTTTAGCCATGGCTTGATCACTCATTGGCTGCACAAAGTTGTATTATTTTTAAAGGCATCTAAAGTCACTTAGGCTAAGAAAAGTATAAGGATAAAGAGTATGTACAAATGATATGAGTATGATGATAAGTGAAGTATGATTATTAATCCAGCATTATTATTATAGTCTTTCATGATTATATGATCTCTGATCTCTTTTATCTATTGATATTTCAAATCGAATGATCTTATGCTCTCTATCTGATCTTGATATGAGTGATTCCTCATTTTGACTAATTCTATTTATTGTTATGCATTGAGTATTATATTGATTTCCCACTAGGCTGTATAGCTTACGGAAGGACTTCCTTCCCTGTGTTGATTTCCACAGGGCTAGGTGAGTGATGGTGTTGAGATCGTGTGCCGCGACCAGCTCAAGCGATAATAAAGCACATGAACCGAAAAAGGGCCCAATTATCACTTTCTCTATTTTTCCGCATTTATGAACTTGAATGTAATTCAGATGAGATCCCTATTATGGAGATTTTGTAGTACTTTGAGACTTCCGCTATTTTGATATTCTATAATTCCTCTTTATTGCTATTACTGATCTATCATTATTTTATAATGGAGTTTTGGTCAATTTTTAGTCAAAGTTATAGTTTTTCATAGCGCTTTCAAAGAGATCCTCGTCACGTGGCGTTGGTCGATTTGGGGGCATTATATTTATGATATCAGAATCGCTGTTCGGACTCTTTTGATGTCTTATTGTATAGTATGGTGTAAGAAAGATTTATGTGCTATCGCTGAGCTGTCGCCATACTCTCCACCAAAAAAGGACTGTAAGTCAAATTCATGTTTATTATATGGTATTGGTTTTTAATGTATTGTTCCTTCATGATTAAAGGATAAAGATATCGAGACGATCAGAGATGATCCAGGAGCGGGAAGCCGGGTCGACTCGTATTGCTCCCGAAGCGCCAGAGAGCCCAGAGGGCCCAATTACTGAGTCGCATACCTTAGCCCAACGAGGTCGAGGAGGGGGCCATGGTCGAGACCGCACCACCAACCGCGGCCGAGGGCGAGGCCGCAGCACGAGGGCACAGACATAGGATGAGTTCATTAGTGAGACTGACCCACTGGAGGGCAGTCAAACTGGAGGCAGCCAGCCCGCAACCAAACGTCGCACGTGGGGACCTCGACAAGAGGTTTCTAAAGATACTATTCAGGCATTTTTTAGGCTACATCCGCCACAGTTCGAGGGCAAGACGAATTTCTTTAAGGCAGAGCAATGGATAGAGACCTTAGACCACATATTTAAGTTGATGAGGTGTGCTGAAGAGCAAAAAGTGTTGTATGCTATCCACATGATTACTGACATTTCCATGGGATGGTGGATGACCACGAAAGCCACCAGATTTAGAGGGCTGGAGGAAGAGGAAATACCATGGGCTGAGTTTAAGCAGGCGTTTGCTGACCGTTACACCCTTGAGCACGATCGGGTCAGTAAACACGAAGAATTCCTGGAGCTTATGCAAGGAACCATGACTGTGGTGGAATACCACACTCAATTTATCATCCTGGAACAGTATTATCCGATGCCATTTGTGGGACGCATCAGGGCAAATAAGTTGATCAACGGACTGCAACAGGACTTGAATACTGAAGTCCTATTTAGGGACTGTGACACTTTGGAAAAGGCAGTGAGACTGGCTACTCGCCTGGAGAAAGACCAAGCTGAACGCAAAGCAAAAGCCCCAGCCAAGCCAAGCCAGCAGACCAGGCTGACCTCGGATCGAAGATCACCGACTGTTCAGGAGGGACGATCGTCGCGATCGCCGCCATAGGCCTTACTACCAAAGAGAGCCCCTCGCTATGCTCAACCCCATCAGCGCCCAGCACCAGTATAGCTTCAGGTATAAAGATTTCAAAATGTTAATTAAGAATGTGTTAAAGTGTGGCAATTAACTCACATTTCGTGTAATAGCCTTTGAGACAGCTACCACCTCCTCCTCGTCAGCCTCAGCCACAAGCACCAGTAGTTCAGTAGAAATCACTCTGCCCTCATTGCGGGCGATATCATGACAGCGAATGCCGCAGGAGAAATGGTTCATGCATCCAGTGCGGACAGTTCGGACATTTTTCTCGAAACTACCCCCAGTTCACTAGGTGAGGTCATGATAACCGGGGCACCGGAGGTGCGAACCCCGTGGTCCAGGATAGGGTGCACAACATGGAGGCAAATGCTGCCCAGAATGATAACGATGCTATCAGATGTACCCTTCTTATTGCTGATGTGTCTGCTATTATATTGTTTGATTCAGGGGCCACGCACTTGTTTATTTCAGAGTCGTGCGCCCAAGCTCTTGGTTTGTCTTTACAGCAGATGCCTCATGCCATGAGGGTGAGCACCCCCATGGGAGATCTTCACACGGCTAAGTACATTCCGAATGTACCTGTCACCGTGAAAAAGAAGAATTTCTCTGTAAATCTTATTGTCATCCCGATGACAGACTATGACGTCATCCTCGGGATGAATTGGCTTTCTTATCATGATGCAACTCTACATTGCAAGTAAAAGAATATCACAATAGGTGCACAGGACAAGCCAAAGGAGGTTATCAGGGGTACTCCATCAGAAAGCAAGAAGGTGATTGTCTCAGCTGTGAAGGCTCAAAAGATGCTCTAGAAAGGATGCTGTGCATATTTGGCAAGTGTGATAAAGACCGATATAACGACCACCACACTGCAATAGATATACATAGTGCGTGAATTTTCAGATATTTTTCCTGAAGATACTTCAGGACTACCACCGAGCGTGAGATAGACTTCAAGATCGAGCTTCTACCTAGAATCGCACCCATCTCCAAGGCACCGTACCGCATGGCACCTATCGAGATACATGAGTTAAAGAAGCAGATACAGGAATTGTTAGACAAAGGCTTCATTCGGCTGAGTGTCTCGTCGTGAGGAGCGCATGTATTGTTTGTTAAAAAGAAAGATGATTCAATGCGGCTTTGCATTGATTACAGGATGCTCAACAAGGTGACGATGAAAAACAAGTACCCTCTGCCCCGCATCGACGATCTTTTCGACCAGTTATCCAAGGCATCCGTATTCTCCAAGATTGATCTGCGGAGTGGCTACCATCAGTTGAGGGTTGCTTAGGAAGACATACCGAAGACAGCCTTTCGGTTTAGGTATAGTCATTATGAGTTTTTAGTAATGTCATTTGGGCTGACAAACGCTCCTACAGCATTTATGGATATGATGAACATGATCTTTCGGTCCCACCTAGATCAGTTCGTCATAGTATTTGTGGACGACATCCTACTCATCCAGCCCAGAGCAGCATCGAGTGCCTCTCAGAATAGTGTTGGAGGCTCTGCGCCAACACAAGCTTTACGGCACTCTCAAAGTGTGAATTTTGACTGAAGGAAATCATGTTTCTTAAACACATAGTATCCAAAAAGGACATTTCTGTGGATCCCGCAAAAGTAGAAGCAGTGACTAATTGGGCAAGGCCGAAGAATGCATCCAAGATTCGTAGTTTTTGGGATTAGCAGGTTATTACAGAAGGTTCATCAGAGACTTTTCCAAAATTGCAGCATCGCTCACGAACCTCACGAAGAAGGCTGAGAAGTTCATCTGGTCTGGTAAGTGTGAGCAGAAAGGATCGTTTGACATTAGCACCTATCATCACCATTCCGACGGGCAGCGGAGGATATGTAGTCTACAGTGATGCATGTGGAACAGGCTTAGGATGTGTACTAATGCAGCATGGTAAAGTAGTGGCCTATGCTTCATGCCAATTGAAGAAGCACGATGTTAACTACCCCACGCATGACCTAGAGCTAGCTGCAATAGTTTTTGCTTTGAAGATCTGGAGACACTATTTGTATGGGGAGACTTTTGAGATCTTCACAGATCATAAGAGTCTCAAATATATTTTTTTATCAGAAGGACCTTAATATGAGACAGCGCCGTTGGTTGGAACTCCTGAAGGATTATGAATTTGCTATTAGTTACCACCCTGGTAAAGCAAATTCAGTGATAGATGCACTGAGCAGGAAATGGGAATGTTCACTAGCATACATCAGAGTACGGGAGTACGAGATGTTACAGGAGATAGATCACAGACTTGACAATAATGGAGCGATGTGGATGAAGCATCAAATGAGGCCGAGTATGATTGACATAATCATAGCTACTCAGAGGGAGGATCCATAGTACCAGAAAGTGTTGAAGAGATGTCAGAATGAGCCGAAGGACTTTTTGATATCAGCAGATTGAGGAATTCGGTATAGGGATAGATTATGGGTTCTCTCGGATGCAACCATCAGACTGGAAGTAATGGATGAGTGCCATAAGTCTGAGTTTGCCATCCATCCTGAAAGTACTAAAATGTACAAAGATGTACAGCGTAGCTATTGGTGGCCTGACATGAAGAAGGAGATAGCTGAGTATGTGTTTAGATATCTGGTGTGCCAGCTGGTGAAGATTGAGCACTAGAGGCTATATGGAAAACTAAAGCCTTTAGATATTCCATAGCGGAAGTGGGATAATATTACTATGGATTTTGTATCCAACTTGCCCAGGTCCAAGAAGGGTCATGATGCTATATGGGTGATGGTAGATAGATTCACGAAGGCGGCACACTTCATTCTCATCCGGTGGAAGCAATCGATAGAGAGTTTATTAGACTTGTATGTTAGAAAGGTGGTTAGACTACATGGCATTCCAGCATCGATTGTTTCTGACTGAGATTCTAGATTCACTGTCAGATTCTGGAAGAGCATGCAGCAAGCATTTGGCATAAGGCTGAATTACAGCACTGCTTTCCACCCTCAGACTGGTGGGCAGTCTGAGAGGACTATTCAGACATTAGAGGACATGTTGCGAGCGTATGCACTAGATTGGCAGGGCAATTGGGATGAGCACGTTCATCTAATCGAATTTGCTTATAATAACAGCTACCATTTCAATATTAGTATGGAGCCCTTTGAGGCTTTATATGACAGACCTTACCGTTCACCCGCTCACTGGGGTGAAGTAGGTGAAGAGAAAATCATGAGCAAAGAAGAAGTGAATGATGCAATAGAATATGCGAGAAAGTGGAGCTGATCATGCAGAGAACGAAGACAACTCAGGGCTAAGAGTTATGATGATAAGGACAGATGTGAGCAGAATTTTTAGGCTGGTGATCAGGTTCTGCTGAAGATATCTCCTATGAAGGGAGTTATGAGGTTCAGTAAATGAAGGAAGCTCAGCCCTCGGTACATAAGACCCTTCGAGGTACTGGAGCTAGTAGGTGAAACAGCATGCATGCTAGCTTTGTCACCTTCCTATGGGCGAGTACATAATGTGTTTCACGTATCCATGCTTAAAAAGTATAAGCATGATGTTGCCAATATTTTACAGATTGAAGAGCCAAATCTAGCTGCGGATTTGACTTTCGCAGAGTACCCGACACATATTGTGAAATGCAAAGTACAACGTCAGAAGAATTAGGATGTACCTATGGTCAAAGTAGCATGGCGTTTTCATCACGGCGATGATGCCACATGGGAACTCGAGTCAGAGATGCGCCATGAGTTCCCGCACCTATTCGGTAAGACCTCTACTTAGTGCAAAATACGATGACGAATTTTCTTTTAAGGGGTAATGATGTAATAACTGAAAAAAATAATATAAATTTAAATTTTAAAACCAACAATAATAGCTCATAATGAAGCCCATTAACATAATAGTCCTAAATCTAAGCTATAAAAGCTTTAGTGCCCTAAGCTCACCTAATCCTCTCATTTCCTCTCCCTCACATCTCTCTCCTTTTCCCCAAACACTCTCCAGTCAACAAGAGCAAGGAAGCTCCAGCCCCAACTCACTTCCACTCACTCTTTTGTGCCATCATGGATCATAATAATAAACAGGGTTTCCTCATTTCTGCACACATGCATTTTTTATTTCCAAATGTTATTTCACTTATCTTCTTCTCCAACCGGATTGCCTCATAGGTGGGGAACGACAGGGGGAGGATGATCGTCGGTGATCGAAAGGATTTCGTGCAAGGATCAACCAAGGAAAGAGGTGGGTGAACTCAAAATTCCTCTGCGTAACCTAAATAGAATTAATCCAGAATGATTTATGTGCCCAATCATATGAAATGTTCTTGGTCGTATGGAAACATTGAAAAAATGTTTGGATTGATCGTGTTCTTACTGTTTGATCCCTGATTTATGATTCTTTGCGACTAAGGATGTGTTTGTCTCATTACTCCATATTTAGATGATTGTTTGCAAACTGTGATTTCATTTAGGATTGCAAATTCCTGAATTTTTGACCTCTGCTCGATTTCTAATTTACGTCGATCGATCGACCGACCGATAGAGATCGGTCGATCGATCATTCCTTCCGAGCCGCATAGTTCGACCGACCGAGGCTCATTGAACGGACCCAACACCATCGGTCGACCGATTCAGAGATATCGATCGACCGATGAAGTAATCGGTCGACCGATCAAAGAGAACCGGTCGACCGAACCTGAAGTCAGATTTCATTTTGTTTGCTGATTGATCTAGATTCTTTCTATGATTATGATATGCTATTCCCTACTGATTGAATTGTTATATGACTGAATCATTTGTCTTGTTATTGATCTGTCCAGTGATCCAATCCTCTTATAGAATGAAAGAATGATGAATCAATAAAGTGATTAATTAAGAAAGATGAAAAGATAAAATGGAAGGTGACCAGCCCATGCCAAGTGCTATAGTGAAGGGTCGCTCCTTTAGCCATGGCTTGATCACCCATTGACTGCACAAAGCTGTATTATTTTGCTCGGTATAAAATTCCAAAGTTAAAGGCACCTAAAGTTACTTAGGCTAAGAAAAGTAAGGATAAAGAGTATGTACAAATGATATGAGTATGATGATAAGTGAAGTATGATTATTAATCCAGCGTGATTATTGTAGTCTTTTATGATTATATGATCTTTGATCTCTTTTATCTATTGATATCTCAAATCGAATGATCTTATGCTCTTTATCTGATCTTGATACCAGTGATTCCTGATTCTGACTAATTCTATTTATTGTTCTGCTAAGTGCTGGGCCACACAAGCTGCTAGGTTTGGCATTGCAAGGTTTGTCTTTGTCGTCCCAATGTGACACCGAAATCCCTTTTTTTTTTGCTAATGTTGATGAATAGCTGAGTGAGATGAAGCGTTGTAGTTTACACCCGAATCACACTGTAACAACCTGATTTTTAGGATATAATAAATGAATATTTTATCATTTTATTTTGAAAAAATATGGCCATTAATATTATTATAATTAATAATTCCGAAAATAAAGAAAAATAAAAAAGGAGTTTAATTATGGATAAGATGTATTATGGAATTATTTACTTAAATTCGAAATTATTTAATTATTAAAATAAATTAGAATTGTTAAAAGAGATTAAGTAAAAGATAAAATTTGATTGGGATTGGAAGTTATAGATAGGATTGGAAAATAAGGCCCTATAAATAAACCTTGAGGGTCAGCCGTCAAAGAAATTTTATTCTCTTTGGTTCTCGATGTTCGACGGCAGAGGCATGACGTCGAGGTGACGGCAATGCGTGATTCGATGTCAAACGATTAGATATGAAACGAGGTACGTAGGGGGATCCGTAGGTTCTTTTATTATTTTTTATTGGAATTGCACGTGATAGTTTAAAAAATATATTGATTAGTTAACGGCGATACTGGCCGGAGTAAAGAACGGATTGCTCGAAAGAAAGAAAGAAAAAAAGGGTTCGGCCAACGATATTTCGGCGCCGAAGGAGAAAGAAAAAAAAAAGAAAAGTAATACATGCGGGAAAGAGGATTGGGCGTTTTGCGGCCATAGAGAAAATGAAAAAGGTGGTGAAATACGTAATGCACATTGAAGGGCGAAAACATGGTAATTACGTGAGAGAGTAAATGAATTGGAGAGAGAAGATGTGAGGGCGTAAGAGAAATTGAGAGAGAAAAAAAAAGGGGTTTCAGCGGTCCAAAATATCAGAATAGGAAGAAAGAGAAATGAAGAGGAAAAGAAAAGGGATGTAATGTGACGCTTGCACCCAAGAAAAAAAGAGAAAAACATAGGGGGAAAATAATATTTTTTCCTGAGAGAAAGCAATGGGCTTTTTGTCACGTGGGAAGAGAGATAGAGAATAAAAAAATAGAAAATAAAGATGTGAGAGGTCGAGAGAAAGAAATGATAGAAAATTTCTTTTTCTTCATTTTTTTATTTTCTCGGCAAGGTAATCCATTTATTGAATTTCCCTACTTTTATTGAATTGTTTTTATTAGCAATTTTGATTATCAGTTTATTTAATTGTCTTGCTAATATGATTTAATTATAGTACATTGATATGATATATTAATTTTGTTAATATTATAATTTATTGATTGCATTATTATTGATTGGTCTTGATTAAATTATCATCATACTTTATTATATTATTATCACACCTGATCATAGTATTATCTTATCAAATCATATTGTCATCATATCTGATCATATTTTATTATCCTATTCGATCTTATTATTGATTATGATACTGATTCAGTAGTCTTTCTGATTGGGTCTTATTTTACCTAAACTAAATTATTAAAAGATAGACATTTTAGGTAAATAAGATAAAAGTCGAAAGCTACTGGGCCCATGTCTACTGATTGCCTCTAAGCCAGGACCAATTGAATTGAATTGAATGGGGCAGATAGTGTAAAAGCTATGACTGTCCTGTGTATGACCACTCGTCCCCCACCATACATGAACCCATTGAATTATATCGGGCTTGCCGTGGCACTGATCCCCCACTGGCCTGCATGAAAGTGGCATGGTGTCCCTTAATTGACTGAGCGCTCCTCATTGAATTGGATAACTCCGAACATTATAAATTGAATTGAATTAAATTAAAATCGAATCGAATCGAATTGAATTGAATAGATCATGGTCATTTGGATACTGGCGTTGACTGGCATTGCCTCCGCCTATTGTATCGAATGGAATTGTTATTGACCAATGACCATTGATATTGAATTGAAAATTGTTAAATTGAATAGTGTCATAGTGATCAGACATTTAATTGCTAAATCAATATTGATCGATCATTTGATCTTTTTCTGATCCTTCCTATTGATTTATGACTTTATTGTCCTATTGTTATATTGAATCATCAATTCAATTGATTAGGCAATTATTAATTGCCATCTCTATTGATTGGTCTTTTGACCATAACTTGATATAGTTGCTCATATTGATAAATCGTTATATTGTAAATTGATTATTGTATTGATTACTCAATTGACTCATCATTGATTATATCTTATTTTCGATTGAGCATATTGATTATTTAGTAGACCCTACGTACTGAGTATTTTTATACTCATGGATATTTCTCTGTACCTGGATCCGTGCAGGTGAGAGTACTTTGATAGAGGATGTTGCTGCAGGTGGCTATGCTCAGTGACAGACAGATGTTGCACATATTATAGATCGAGTGTTCTAGTTTTTATTATTTTCGCATTATTAGAATTGTGAATTTATCGATATTTTAATCATTTTGAATATTATGGATTATTAGCTATTATTATTGAAAAAGTCTTCCGCATTTATTGTTTATATTCCGCAAAAATATTTTATAGAAGATTGAGTAGCGCCTCTGGGATGACTCTGAGCACGTGAAAGTCACGTGGGTCTCGGGACGTTACAGAAGGTATCAGAGCCTAAGGAGAGACACTTCTTAGCTGTCTCTAATAGATAGAATTGAGTCCATGTGTAACTGTCACGAGCAACCACTGCAGCCATCCAGTAGGGTCAAGTAAGTTTTTCATTGCGATATCAATATTGAATTCTTACTTATTGAATTGTATCGTATTGTTTATTGTTGGATGAGCACAGATGCCTTTCAAGTTGATGACCTCTCATCAACTTTATCGTGGACCGGGAAATAGATATCGACGAACCAATTCCCAAATTGCATAGGATGATGGTCAAGCGATCCAAGGCCCACGAGTAAATAATGAATGGGCCGATACACATCAGGAGGAAATATGAATCTCATTCAACATATAGAGAATATAGCAATACCTATGGTGATGGCATTTCTCCTCACGATGATTGAAAAGAGATGGTTAAAAGTTTTCTCAGATTACAGCCTCCCCAATTTGACGGGAAGGGCGACTTCGAGAAAGCCTATAGGTGGCTGAAAGAAATTGATCAGACTTTGATGAAAATAGACTGTGGTGGGGACTGCAAGACTATATGTGCTACGAGACGTTTGACATGTGACGTTAGGCATTGGTGGAAAGCAACAAAGGCTAGCACATTCTCCAGGAAGAACCTGATTTCTTGGAGAAAGTTTAAAAAGATCGTTATTTACCTATTTTCCAAAGAGCGAGGAAACAGAAGGAGTACCGAGATCTATAAGGTACCACGATAATCAAGGACTACACGATCGAGTTCTTAAAGCTGGAGAAGTATGGTACTCGACGATAATCAAAGAGAAATCGTGTTAAGCAATGGGTGAAAAGTCTCAAGTCAAGCTTCCAAAAAAGGGTAAAATATTGTAACTAACAGACCATTCAAGTTGCGAAAGAGTTCACTACCATGCTTGAAAATTATGACACAACAAACGCAACTCAACCGAATCAAGAGAATATTGATAATAATCTGGATCGTATTTGATAGAAAATATGAAAGAAGAGAGTAGCGCATCAAGAAAATTACAACCAAGGAAGGCCATATCCAACACGGAATAAGCCTCCATCACATAGAGAATCATGCAACCACTGCCACAAAATGCATCCCGATGAATGCTATTGGGAGGCGGGAGCATGCTTAAATTGTGGCAATATGGGTCACTTCGCAAGAAATTGCGATGAACCAAGACAGGTCGAACCTCTGCAATAATAGAATAATAGATCTTCGAGAATGGTGCAGAAATCACCCAAATAGATTGATATGTTAAGACATATGACTTGAAGCTTAATCAAGTCTAAATTGTAATATGTACTTCAATTAGACTTTAGATATGTTATAATATTCAAATAGCATGTGTTATATGGAATGGATATAGTTCATAGTTTATTCTTCATAAAAATGAAAGATCGACCGTTGAAAAGTAAAGTGTTTAATGGAAGCACTCATATGACAATATTTTTAAGGAGGTTATCGATTAGCTAGTGCTCATAATTTGCCGTAAAAAGTCGAGCACTCGAACTCAATAGAAAAAGTGATGAAGTGCACACATAATGGTATGGAAGAAGGACAACATTCAAGTATGTTGAAAAATTATAGTATAGTTATTACTACATTGGCTAACCCAAGATCGATGATATTCCAATATATTCGTCAAGCCTAGAGGAACATGCAGAACATTTGCAGATTGCATTGCAAACATTAAGAGAAATAAGCATGCGCCAAAGTATCGAAATACAAATTTTGGCAAAATGAGATAATGTTCTCCAGAAATATCGCATAAATGGAATATCAAAAGATGAATGCTATAATCAAATAGATTCAACCAAAGGACGTGTTAAAGAGGAAAAAAAAGCCTCCTTAGACTTGCAGAATATTAGCGGAGAGTCCCACCAGATTACTACACGATAGTATTGCCATGGACGAACCTCACCAAGAAGGACAAAAAGATATAAAAAATTTGAATGGCTCAGGAAAGGCTAAAAATAGGTTTTAAGAATTGGAGAAGAAATTGACAACGATGTCCTTCTTTTGAAAAGACCTTCAGGCCGAGGTTATGTCGCCCACAACTATGCATACAACTCCCGCATGGCATGAGTCTTGATGCTATATAGGAAGAAGATAGTTGCCAACACATTAAGACGATTAGATATCGAATTAGCAATTGTGGTCTTCACCCCAAGAATCGGTGACACAATGTGTAGGGTGAAGAGTTTGAATTCTCCACGAACCACCAAAGTTGAGGTACACTCCCGAACATTTGTCAAAAAAAAAGGGATCAAATTATTGAAAGATTACGAGTTTTTCAAAGCAAACTTAATTGAGCATATCTTAAGCAGAAATGTCACTTGCTCATTTGGCGGTGAGCCGACAGAATATGAGCATTGAGCAATTGTATCATCAAAGTCAGTCTAGTGACCAACAGTGATGGTGCAAGGATAGCAACACATCTTACATGCAATTGAAATTACTATGGAAGGTCGGCAAATGAAAGTGAAGCATCAGAGATCACATGGTGTACTACAAGAGCTTGAAAATCCTCAATAGCATTAAAAAAAAGATAACGATGGATGTTATTAGAGGGCTTAACATGGACACAATGTGATATGAGTAACAGAGGATTGATATATTAAAATAGCCAATGTCATACCCATTAGAGAAATGTTAGTCCATCGAAAGCCTCATGATCATTCTTTTTTTAAGGAGGTTATCCGACTACATGGAGTGTTGATATTCATCGCGTCAGATAAGAATCTACAATGCATAGCCCAATTCTGATGGAGCATCTACAGAGCAATTGGGATGTGGTTGAACTTCTAGATCGCCTTCCATTCACAGATGAATGAGTAGTCTGAATGGACAATTCAGACCTTAGAAAATATGTTCTAAACTTGTGCATTGGATTGGAGTGATAGTTGGAACAATCAGCTCCCACCCGCGTAGTTAGTATGTGGCAACAGTCGTAACTCTAACATTAGACATGACACCCTTCGTAGTCATGTGTATATGGTAGATCATGTCACCCACGTTGGAGCAAAGTTGATGCATAGTAGTTATTGTCACAAAAAGAAATAATTGAAGGAATATTGATAAAATTTATCTCATCGAAAAATGTTGAAGGCAATCTATGTGAGACAGAAATAGTAGGCTAACATAGTGAGATCATAAGAATCGAATCGAAAGGGAGATCTGACACAGGTATGACACATAAAGATGACGATGCCTTTTGAGGACTAACAGTTGAGATGAGAAAGGATTTCTCATATTCGTTAAATAGATGATATAGTTCTCTTTACGCAAATTCGAGGATGAATTTATTTTTAAAGAGGTTATGATGTAACGACCTGATTTTTAGGATATAATAAATTAATATTTTATCATTTTATTTTGAAAAAATATGGTCATTAATATTATTATAATTAATAATTCCGAAAATAAAGAAAAATAGAAAAGGAGTTTAATTATGGATAAGATGTATTATGGAATTATTTAATTAAATTCGGAATTATTTAATTATTAAAATAAATTATAATTGTTAAAAGAGATTAATTAAAAGATAAAAATTGATTGGGATTGGAAGTTATAGATAGGATTGGAAAACAAGTCCCTATAAATAAACCTTGAGGGTCAGCCGTCAAAGGAATTTCATTCTCTTTGATTCTCGATGTTCGGCGGCAGAGGCATGACGTCGAGGTGACGGCAATGTGTGATTCTATGCCAAACGATTAGATATGAAACGAGGTACGTAGGGGGAATCCGTAGGTTCTTTTATTAATTTTTATTGGAATTACTGTTGTTACGTGATAGTTTAAAAAGTATATTGATTAGTTAACGGCGATACCGGCCGGAGTAAAGAACGGATTGCTCGAAAGAAAGAAAGAAAAAAAGAGGGTTCGGCCAACGATATTCGACGCCGAAGGAGAAAGAAAAAAAAAAGAAAAATAATACATGCGGGAAAGAGGATTGGGCGTTTTGCGGCCATAGAGAAAATGAAAAAGGTGGTGAAATACGTAATGCACATTGAAGGGCGAAAATATGGTAATTACGTGAGAGAGTAAATGAATTGGAGAGATAAGATGTGAGGGCGTAAGAGAAATTGAGAGAGAAAAAAAGGGGTTTCAGCGGCGTAAAATATCATAATAGGAAGAAAGAGAAATTAAGAGGAAAAGAAAAGGGATGTAATGTGACGCTTGCACCCAAGAAAAAAAGAGAAAAACATAGGGGGAAAATAATAATTTTTCCTGAGGTGATTTGCGGTGAAAAAAAATGGAAAGAAAGCAATGGGCTTTCTGTCATGTGGGAAGAGAGATAGAGAATAAAAAAAATAGAAAATAAAAATGTGAGAGGTCGAGAGAAAGAAATGATAGAAATTTTCTTTTTCTTCATTTTTTTATTTTCTCGGCAAGGTAATCCATTTATTGAATTTCCCTACTTTTATTGAATTGTTTTTATTAGCAATTTTGATTATCAGTTTATTTAATTGTCTTGCTAATATGATTTAATTATAGTACATTGATATGATATATTAATTTTGTTAATATTATAATTTATTGATTGCATTATTATTGATTGGTCTTGATTAAATTATCATCATACTTTATTATATTATTATCACACCTGATCATAGTATTATCTTATCAAATCATATTGTCATCATATCTGATCATATTTTATTATCCTATCCGATCTTATTATTGATTATGATACTGATTCAGTAGTCTTTCTGATTGGGTCTTATTTTACCTAAACTAAATTATTAAAAGATAGACATCTTAGGTAAATAAGATAAAAGTCGAAAGCTACTGGGTCCATGTCTACTGATTGCCACTAAACCGGGACCAATTGAATTGAATGGGCAGATAGTGTAAAAGCTATGGCTGTCCTGTGTATGGTCACTCGTCCCCCATCATACACGAATCCATTGGATTGTATCGGGCTTGCCGTTGCACTGATCCCCCACTGGCCTGCATGAAAGTGGCATTATGTCCCTTAATTGACTGAACGCTACTCATTGAATTGGATAACTCCGAACATTATAAATTGAATTGAATTAAATTAAAATCGAATCGAATTGAATTGGATTGAAATCGAATTGAATTGAATTGATTATGGTCATTTGGATACTGGCGTTGACTGGAATTGCCTCCGTATATTGAATCGAATGGAATTATTATTGACCAATGGCCATTGATATTGAATTCAAAATTATTAAATTGAATAGTGTCATAGTGATCGGACATTTAATTGCTAAATCAATATTGATCGATCATCTGATCTTTTTTTATCCTTCCTATTGATTTATGATTTTATTGTCCTATTATTATATTGAATCATCGATCCAATTGATTAGGCAATTATTAATTGCTATCTCTATTTATTGGTCTTTTGACCATAACTTGATATAGTTGTCATATTGATAAATCGTTATATTGTAAATTGATTATTGTATTGATTGCTCAATTAACTCATCATTAATTATATCTTATTTTTATTGAGCATATTGATTGTTTAGTAGACCCTACGTACTGCGTATTTTTATACTCATGGATATTTTCCTGTACCTGAATCCGTGCGGGTGAGAGTACTTTGATAAAGGATGTTGCTGCAGGTGGCTATGCTCAGTGACAGACAGATGTTGCACATGTTATAGATCGAGTTGTCTAATTTTTATTATTTTCGCATTATTAGAATTGTGAATTTATCGATATTTTAATCATTTTGAATATTATGGATTATTAGCTATTATTATTGAAAAAGTCTTTCGTATTTATTGTTTATATTCCGCAAAAATATTTTATAAAAGATTGAGTAGCACCTCTGGGATGACTCTGAGCACGTGAAAGTCACGTGGGTCTCGGGGCGTTAGACACACATCGCACAAACATTTTCTTCTTTCCTTTATTAGTAATGGGCGCTCATATGTAAATATGAGATCACGATGTTAATATAACGTGCCTTATTGTTATTCAGATTCATTAATAAGTTTATTTTGTAAAATGCATGCTTTTAAATTCTTATATTGCAATATTCAATTAATTATAAATTGTAATTCCTTTGTTAAAATAATGCATTTCTATTTTATTAGTTAAGCGAAACTATAAAAAAAACAGCTACCTTCAAAAAAAACTTTCAACAAAAAAACTAAAGGCTTATGCTAGAAAGCTCTGAGAAATAGATTAAAAAAATATTGAATGTTAATCGAAAATTTATCAAAAGCAACTATATTTAAAAAATATGTAAATCCCTTTAAAGTGTAGAGCCTTCAATGTCGAAAAAACATATTAAAAAACGTTAATGAAAATATAAAAAAAATAAGAGTGCTAGACTACATAAATGGAAAGAGAACGACCAACCAGAAAAGGATTTAACCCTAGAATTAATTAAAAATAGAAAAGTACCCATAGCTCAATGTACAATAAGGTCTTGAATTCTCGATGGCTTCTTCGAAGTCCGCCTAAAGCGTGCACAAACATGTCCCATGGTCTTCCAAGTCCACCTTATTTCTTTTTCGTTTATTTTTCTTCTCATATTTTATCCATCGAATTATTGTTCATGTAACCATGCTTCTTGGCTTGTTACACAATTCTGGATAACTCTGCCGCTAAATCATAAACAAATAAATATATCCATCTACAGGAATATAGACATCTTTTTCCTATGGATAATATCTTTCTCGAATTAAATATTGTAGTGCAAAGAAAATACAAGTAAACTATTGCAATTAATTGCTTCAAACTTGTTCCAGAATCATTTGCCAATTCGACATGAGAGTTCTCAGGATCCATCGCCAATATAAGTAATTTTCACCGATAGTTGTTTTGATCCTCTATTTTCTTTAATCAATTGGCATCCCAACTTATAATTTATAATAAAATAATCTTTTCTAATCAGTGATTGTAATTCTAACTTATGTTGTCGGATAAGGCCCAAACTTATATATATATATATATATATATAATAAAATATATTAATTTCAAAATATAAAAAGAAAAGGGGAAAATATTAGAAGAGAAGGGGCGGCTTGTCCCCTTCCCTCTCGCTCGTCGAAGAAAGGGAATGACAAGAGAGAGGAGGGTCGCTGATCTCTTCCATCCACTCTTTATTTCTTTTAATTATTTTCATATTTTGAAAGTAATTATTTGTATATTATAAAAATATTCTAGATCAATGGACGTGTCATCGTAAACCTTAAAAACTATTGATAAAAATTAATCTGTATAACCTACTTGATTGTCCTGAATAGTGTTGCATGGATTCTTTTGTCGTTGATTTTTCTATTACAAATCCATGATGCAAAACTTTACAAAATTTGACTACAGTGAAACTAGAGAATTTGAAATGGATGTTTGGACGCATGTCTTGTACTTTTTCCAGTCAATAAAACTATTAAAAATAATCATTAAACAAATTCGAAATAAATACATTTTAAATTTGGTGCAACATATATAATAAAATCTTTAGATGCAGAACTAAGGACCCCAAAAACCCTCAGTCTACAAATTAGTGTGGCGAGAAAGCCCTCGCTACACATTATTCCATGTCATAGTCCAAGTTTTGGCGTACATCCGGGACAACTAGTAATACCGATGGCTATAAGAAGAAATACCTTGTACACAAGTTTATCCCTTTATCTATACAAGGAATGAACTTTTCTTGTGTGGCTGTCGTGTCAAAATTTACCACCACTTGATTGCTCAAAAGTACTACAAGATCTTGTAACTTATCCCTAATCACTAAATAATGTGACTGATGAAGTAAAAGAAGAAAAATAACTACTGAACGAATTACTGATGCTAGCCAGAAGCAGGTATTCGAGTCAGGAATGACTTGAGCGTCTCATATGTCATGAAGACAATTCCCACGCTGGGAACAACCTTGCAATATTCAGGCAAGATTCCTCTGTAGAGACCTCGAAGTCCTTCAGTGCGGGTTATGTATCTAAATGTCCCAAACAGTCCTGAATTGTATACACGAGCCCTTCCTGCAGCTCCTTCCAATTGCATTCTGCGTCTTACCAGATCCAAAGGGAATGTTACTGGAAAGAGAGCAAATATAGATGAGTTAGTGCTTTCTGTGAAGAATGGAACTGGCGCTCACACGGTAGTAAGATTCTACATTGTCAAGCACCAACTTTGATTATGAATATACCAATTGCCACTTATTTTCAGGTGGCCTCAGGGCCAACACAATAACATACATTTTTTTGTATATTCATGGGCCTAGCACAGAAAATGTATAAGAACAAATGTCTTTCTTTAGAAAAGAATGATAAAAAATCACCTACAAGCGGCTAAAACATGGTTAATTATCTCTAGTAAGATCAAATACATGTGTTAAGAATGACGTCATAAATGTTGTAGTTTTGATGCTACCAATGGACCAAGGGGAGGGATTCTGATTTTTAGGCTGCAGAAACCAAAAAGCATTCAGAGAGAAATTTAAGTATTTAATGCATGAAGTATGTGCAATTCATGAAGCATTCAGAAAAGACAATATGCACAACTAAAAAAATGTGCATTCGAAATTAAAGTGACCATTATAACGACAACCTTGTCCTAGAAAGTGACCATTATAAGCATCACCAAGGTAAGGAGACAGATCATAAATATCAAGAATCTACCATACCAATATCGTACATCAGAAAAATCAAAAGTACTCATAGAGCCTACTCAGGAATTTGCACCACAACAACAACAAAGCCTTATCCCACTAGGTGGAATTTGCACCAATAGTGATAAATTAAAATTCAAGTTTCTAGGGTCCATTCTTATGACGTCTCAAACCCGATTGTGAAAAAGGATTTCACTTACCAGTAGATGATGCTACACCAGAAAGGCTTCCACAAGCAAGACTAACAATAACAGGAGAATGGGAAGGCCTGACATTGAAATTGAACAGCAACCAATATTAGATAAAGACAGGCCTCAACATAGGGTAATGAATTTTTTTTTTTTGAAATATTGGGGATCCCTACCAAGATGTAGGCATCCGACTTTATTGAGAGGATAATTTAGAAATTACAGACAAATGAACTTATCTAATGAAAAATACAAAAAAATCACCTCTCTTTCTGCCAATAGGACCTCAGAGTTTCATAAACAGAAAAGCTGATTGCTATACTAGGACCAACCCCCTGCACTTGAGCAATGTTGGTATTAGCATACTTCTAATTGAATCAGAAAAAAACTCAAATAAAGTACAATGATGTTACCAACAAAGTTGCTCCAAGACCTTTGTAGAGCCCTCTCGCGCCCTCATCCCGGTAGATGGAATAAAGGGCATGTGAAATTCCTCGGTAGTACATAGTGCTCGTCTGCAAATATTTTAGAGAAAGACCATGATTACATATTGATCCAAATTTAAAATATGACAAGTTTTTGTTACAAATGTCATCAACAACAAAAAGAACTGTTTTAATTCATTTTTTTATTTGCAAGAGAGAGAGGTAAAAGTATAACCACCAGGTTATGTGGTTGTCATCCAGGTACATATAACTGTTTCAATTCATGCTATCAGTAAAGACTCTTATGCTTGGGTCATGACTTTGGATAGAGTAACAACTTCTTTAGAAAGGTAGACCATGGGTTTTCTTATATTGATGTTGTTCGCCTTGTTGCAGACAACTTCATCATGAAAATGACCTTGACCCCTTTTTTGCCATCCACCCATATAAGAAAACCCTGTGATGTAGGACAAGTAGGTTTATGGGCCTTTGGCGTGAGCCCTTTAGCTCATCTTTTGATGAGTTTGTTTTCATTTTATTTAGGTTTCCTTGTTAAATGATTTTTTTATTATTATTTATAACACTGTGTCTTCAGAAACTCCAGTTGTTTGAGAAATCATTTTTTGTTTGTTGAGAGGGTAAAGGATGGTCACAATACATAAATAATTTAAAAGGATAGAAAAAAACATAAATATTTGTCCAATCCTTCATCAATTTAGCCACTGTAGATAAGATGTTTTCAGTGTAACATCTTTTCCCTCTAAATATGAAGTCATTTCTTCGTGTCCACATAGACCACAGTATAGCAAAGGGTTAATTTCCTACGTTATATATGGCAAAAGGAGGAGGGTTGTGTTAGGCCCCGACAGCCAGCGTAAAACCCTGTCGAATCTCATGAACATGGATCAACGAGGCGTCGTATGATCCATGTAGCCGACCCCACCTAGTGGGATAAGGCTTTGTTGTTGTTGTTGTATATATGGCACACATTTAACATGTTCTATATTGCCTACTTGCATCCTAGATTAAAATACAATGTAACTCCGCCTATGTTTTATAGCCGGTCCCAAGCCCGGATAAAGGAGGAGGGTTGTGTTAGGCCCCGACAGCCAGCGTAAAACCCTGTCGAATCTCATGAACATGAATCAACGATGGCGTCGTATGATCCATGTAGCCGACCCCACCTAGTGGGATAAGGCTTTGTTGTTGTTGTTGTTTGTATCTTCCTATGCATTTTTTTTTTGAAACGTCCTATGCAAATATAAGCAACAAAGGTTACGGTTATAACAAACATGTACACTGGAGGCATCATCAAGATGATGTTCTAACATATTTAAATGCATAAAATGTGGTCCAAATAACACTGCAACTTTAACTCCTAATCAAAGAGCCCCGAATGTAGAATAAAAGTACACATATGGATACCACTTTCTACATTGAAACAAAGCACCAAGAGATAAAATGCTAAAGTTAATTTTCAAGTTCTTTTCATAGGCAAGATTAACAAACTGGTAAAGACATCCAAACTGGACAAGTATAACAAAATCCAATAAATGACTGTGCACACAAACAATACCTGCGCTGCAAGACGAGTCCTCACAAGATCTAGTGGATAGGTGAGAGATGCTGCAGTTATTCCTGCCAATCCACCGCCCAATAATTGGACACAAACATCTGCAGCAAAACTTTCTTTATGCCTATCTAACCCAGGAACTGACTGCAAAACCTGGAAGAAACATTTTTTTTTAGAAGAAACATAAGCGATTAAACTAGGAAAAACAATGAACTCCGTCCAAAAAAACTACAAAATCTTACATGTTTGTAATGCTCATAGGCATAAAAACTAATAGAAGAGTATGGTAGACGATGAGTAATCGTCACCAAATTTCCTTTCCAAAAGGCTCTAAACCCTTCTTCATATACAATTCGAGAAGCCTCACGCCAGATACTAGTTTTGCTTAGCGATGCAACATCCGAATGCATTCCTTTCACCTGTAAGAAAAAAAAGACAGAAGAAGAAAAATGACACGTTAAGTAACTATTATATCTCTGTGATAATGTCATCACGACCTCTGGGACATCCACAAATGCGAAAGGAGGAGAGAAAGAAAGGTATTACAAACTTAGAACGAAAAAATGGATCAAATTCACCTAGGAGTCCTATGAATTAACTCACAATATTGTCTACACATTTGGATAACTAGAGTTGATACCATTCACCACGAGACAAGTCAGATAAATTAACTCACAATATTGTCTACACATTTGGACAACTAGAGTTGATACCGTTCACCACGAGACAAGGATGACACGGAAGCATCACAAGAACATCTTTAAGGAAAAAAATCCACAACGACGCAGCAAAAGATACCGAAAGGCCCATTCTTTCTAGTGGTTAAAGAAACGGCGTAGCGAATAGAAAGTACCTGGAAGAGGATGGTGAGGCGAGCGAGAGGAGCGGTGCAGGTCTTGCTGACGGCCCCGGCGACGCCACCAGCGAGCAGATGAGCGACGGACCCAATTTGCGGGTGGTGCTGCAACTGCTGCTGCTGCGGTTGGTTCGGCTGGCGCTGGTGCGCAGAGTACCTCCGCTCGCAATCGACGGCGCCGGCCCCGCCGTGCCCGGCGATGAGCGCCCTCTGTCCATTGCTGTCCACCACCACCCCGACCCTCGCCTCCGTCTGCATCTCCGGCCGCGCTCAGGAACACCTCGGGTCTCCTGAACAGAGCGAAGAGAGGACTCAGATCACAGCCGGCGAGGCATCCCCCGCCGCCGTAATTCGAAACTTTGAAACCCTAGTAAAACCCCCTGCGATGGGTTTTTGGGCACCGCGGCCCCTATTTCCTTTTTCCTTCCCGGGCGCCGAAATCGATCTCTTTTTTTTTTTCCTTTTTCCGGTTAAGGATATTTTTTCTTCGGTAAGATGTCTCGCAGGATTCAGCGACAAAAGGATTTGATTGGCTGGATGAAACTTTGTGCTGCTTGGTTAGTAGTAGCCTGATAGCGATTTTCAAATGTTATCGAGGTTCACCAGAACGGAGAAAGGGGATCTAAGAGATTCCCAAGATGCGGTACTAAAGCTCCCCCGGGTGCAATAATAAATGGGTAATTTGCACGCCCTGGTTAATTTTACCCTTTTTTTTAAAAAAAAAAAGGATGACCAGCATTTAGTAATGTATAAAATTATGAAGAAATGTACAACTGTGAGCTCTCACATAGAACAACAAAAATGACTGAGATCATAAAAAGAAAGAGTTAAGCCAAAATCTCACCCTCTAAAAAGTGTGATTAATTTTACCTTTTTTTGCTGTTTTACGCCTGAGTACAAAATGAGATGATTCTTCGTAATATTGAGTTTTTACTTTTTACTCGACCCTTAATTGATATATTTTTCGAAAACATCCTTGGGTTTAAAAAAGGGATCGTGACTTTTTTTGAGTTGACGAAAACCATTTTAGGTGGATGTACAGTGGTAGCAATATTATTTTTTTATGTATGATTCACAAACTTTGAAATTTAGCCGAATGAATTCGATGGAATTTAAATTTAAATAGACTCTAATTAATTCAAGTAGACTCGAATTGAACTCAAATAAATTTAACCGAATTTATTACAGGTGAAATTATCATATACAAAAGTTAGGCATTTAAATCAATATTTGATGTTAAAATTAAAATGAAAATAATATTGAACCTTTGTAATTTAATAAGAAAAAATATCTTGTATTTCAATTTGTGTGGCTCACGGAATATTTTGATAATTTGTATAAACTATGAAGTCTTTACGTTTTAACTTGTATTTTTGTGATAAATTACTAAGAATGATGAATTGTTATACAATTTATATAAAAGTGAGTTGAAATGTGTCTGAGGAACTCACGTTTGAAACTAATATATAAAAGTTATTTCTTGTAAATATTTCATAATATAAATATTAAATATATATATAATCGTGTATATTTATATTTTAAATTTACTTCGAATTTAGTGCATATAAAATGAGTTAACCTAAACTCTCTCGGACAATGAAAAAGAAGTATTTTTAAAATCGAACCGGACCTATACTAATTCAACCACGAACCGACTACTGGTTCGGTCCGGTTTGATATTAAAAATTATTTTGTAAAAAAATCTGATCGAATCGGGTCAACTCGGCCAAAGTTGAGTTGAACCGGAAAATTGGTTCGATTGGAGTTTTTTTAAAAAAAAAAGTAAAAGAGCTGAAATAATGGAAAATAAATAGAAAAAATGAAAGTATATTATAGAATTAATGATAAAAGAATAGGAAGAGGAGAAAAATAAGGGATTAAATTTGATAGTAGGGGAAAAATAAGGATTAGATTTTATAGAATGAACGTAAAAAAAGGATATTAGTAATAAGGAAATTAAATTTGAATTTAAAAATAAAAGATAAAGAAGGTAATAGTAAAGTCAAATTTAAATAAAATAGACAATTATCATTAACTTAAATAAGATGATATATTTAAATCATTATAAATAATTTATATTAAAAATTGAAACATGAAATAATATAATAAAATTTATAGGATGAACATGAAGAAGGAAATAGATAATATGAAGAAAATATTGAAATTATATAATATAAAACGTGGGAAGATAGTAATAAAGAAATATTTAAATAAAATATAAAGTTATTCATGAAATTATTAAATAATAAAATTAAATCATAACTAATATATAATTTAAAAATATAAAAATAATTTATTACTATTTAATTAATTTAAAATGATGATAATATGCTTTTTATTTTATTACTTATTACTTTTTATACTTTAATTTATAATATATATTTTTTAAGTAATATAAATAATATTATTTAAATAAAATTTTGAATCAATTCGATCGAGTTGAATTATAACTCAATTGATGGACCGGTTCGATCATTGGTCTAATTGTGAAAAAGGTTTAAGAAATTATCGGCGAGCTTATCTGTGGTGGTCGACGATTTGCCGATTTGGATTAAGCTACGTCCGTGCACCGGCCACGTGGATTATTATTATTTTGGATGATAGAGGGCACAATTTGGTGGTCGACCAAAGTTATTTATTTATATTAATAAATGGAATAAAAAAGCTACTAATTAATGGGAAAAAAAGTAATATATGGCTGACTTCCCACTGAAGTGAAGTAAAGCCGCAACGCGGGCAATAACATTTTGATGCTTTTCCGTCATTTTCAATTTGAAAGTAATTCCAAGAAAGAGCAAATAGAGTAATTGCATTAATGGATATCATATAGACGTGCAGCTCGTGGAATCCTAGACCTTCTTTTACTTATAATTTTATAATAGATTCATATCAATCATATACGTTCAATGAAAAAAAAAAAGATACAATGAAATTTCTTACGGAAAAAGTTATCATAAAAGAACAATTATAAACCATATATGTCAAAATAAGGCATCATTTGGCATGACAAAGATGAAGGAATAAGAAAATAAAATATATCGTCAGAATAGAACCTTTTTTTTCTATATTCCGTAGGATATGATATTTTTATGGATGTTCACAAAAGTGTGTCAAAAATATTGTTGTAAAATATTAATATGCAATAAATATTTAAATAATGATAAGAAACTATATATATATATATTAAAAGGAAAGAAGTGATAGAAAGAACAATTTTGTTGACCTAAAAGTTTTTGCCTAAGCTATATAATGTAAATAATCAAAATTATTATTTTATTGTATTCTATCGATATCTGAATTATTAAAGTCATTAATTTGTTAGATCAGAGCCAATTATTAATAAAACCGTTAAATCATTCACATAATAATTATTATTTTTACTAAAATGATATAATCACAATTATTTCTATCGATATTTATAAAATTTCTAATTTGTCAGATCCAAGTCAACTAATAATTTTTATTCAAATAATCAAATTATAATTATCAATTTATTATATGATTATTTAAATAATTAAAATCACTAATTTTGGATTAATACCAACTACTCCTGAAACTATTATATCATTCATATGATAATTAAATCTTATGAATCCTTTAAATATTTTTTCGTCTATGTGATTTATTATTTTATTTATTTCATTGGTTCATGAAAAAGTTAACAAGAAGAGTGGGTAGTACATAAAGCGTAATTTATATTTAAAAATTGAACTTCGATGTTTATCCGAAGTCGAACCTTCTCTATTTATATGAAATATCATTTTTTTTGTTGGAAAGAACGATTAAATATCTTTTCTCTTATTATCCTTATCCAAAGTTTATTTTATGTAAATGTACTTTACTGCCGCCGAAGTTGTCATTGATCAAGGCGGAGAAAGTCAAGAACAAAGGAGAAGCGCAATCACCATGAAGTGTTGTCACGCATCCAAGAACAAAGCAAAATCTCGGTGTCTTTTATTTCGAAGTGTCTTAAAAGACATGATTAATTAGTTTTTCTCTTATCACATTCTTTATCAAGTGCAATGTAAGATAATATCATTACTAACCAACAAGTTAATAAAAAATATTTTAAATCTAAATTTAAACTTTATATTTTATCCAACTTCTCTATTAAGTTGTTTTGAACCAATGTATATATTTATTTATATTGAAAATTATTAACCTTTTTTGCTTACCTTTTTGCAAGTTGTGTCCCTTGTAGCTATCAATTAGGCAGATGAGACAATGTCAAGACCAAGCTATTGCGCACTCATTTATTTGAAGTTCTATTTGCTTAAGTTTTTGTAAGAAGTATTAAGACAATAGAGAATACTTTTTTATCTAATATCTTTTGCTCTTAATATTTTCAATTTTAATTTAAATATCTTAAATAAAATTTTATATAAAAATGATTGACATCCATAATAAATTATATTTTTAATAACTATGATTTCCAATAAAAATAACAAAGCAATTTATATCTATATGTTCTATATTTATATATAAAATAAAAGGTAGAACATGTGACTCCCTCGTCATCATTCTTATCGATTAGTTCAGATAGGATATATAATCAACTCTATATATTATTAAAATTAAAATAAACAATAAAAAGTACTTTGTTTCAAACGTGTAATTGATACTGCTTATTTTAGTTCCAAATTCGAAGTTTACAACATAAAAAAATTTGAAAGGAATTATATAAAGGATAGTGGTAGAAAAAAATAAATAGTAGTTTGCAAAATAATGCATATGCATTTAAGAATTATAATTTAATTTAAACAAAAACTATAATAAACTTAAATAATTTCTTTTGTTGTCATATTTTATATTATGAATTGGGATGGGTGCGTAGAAGATAAAATAAATGTTTAAATATTGATTATGTATATTAATATAATTTCAAAAATATTTATTCTTTTTACTTTTTACTAAAATAAAAATAAGTTAATTTATAATTCATGAATTTTTATAAAAATATTAATTACAATGTAAGATGTTGAAAAAGAAGAAAGATAATATAGGGTGTTGAAAAAAAAAGAATAGGTACTGAGTGTATATATATATATATATATATATATATAGAGAGAGAGAGAGAGAGAGAGAGAGATTTTTAATATTATTCAAGTGAGTAATATTTCCTTTCAGCACTTTTCACGCATTACGCGGGTTATATAATTGTAACAAGTAATAGTGAACTATTATCTCTCCATATTTAATATTTAATAATATTATTAAAAATAATTATGATTAAAACTAATGTTTAAATAATTTTAATTATATTATTAAGCATCATTTTTTCGGTAGAAGTAGGGATGAAAGTAATTCGAGTAGGTTCAAAAATATCAATCACTATGTGTCGGTTTTTTAAATTAAAAAAATCACTCTAAAATTATTTTAAAAAAATAAAAATCACTCTCTAGCGGGTCATTTATTTATTTTTTTCAGAGTCCTATTTTTATATAACTATATTTTAAAAATATATAGAATAAGTTAAAATTAATATAAAAATATTTAATTTTAATTAAATATGAAATATACTATTAAATTTTGAAGATATTAAATTAGAATTTGGTAATGTGATAGAAAAGTATGAAATTTTATACAAAAATATTGTATTTACACTAAAAGAATTGATAACATATATATATTAATTATATAAATAAAAATGGGCATGGCCCTTACGTTTTTTTTTTTTGGATGGAATACTAATTTTAATGGGTGGATTTTAATTTATTAAAAATCATCTTAAATCATATTTGTGCCCTATTTTTTTATTTTTTCAATTCTTTCTTTTTTTGGATCAGGTAGGTTTTTCATATTAGTCGGTCTTATACCCCTAAGTAGAAGGGTTAGTCAGAAATTGCTTGTAGTTGATTTTAGTGAAATTTTATAAATAAACACTACGACGCGTTTGGTTGGGGTTTATTAATCCAGGAATAGGAGGTAGTATTATTTACATTTGGAAATTCTTTCTAAATGTTTCTTAGAGTGTTTGGATGCAAAATACTGTTGTTGGAACATAAATGTTTTTTATTCCATAGTAGCATTGAGTAAATTACGTCAAATGCCTTCCAACTTTGACGTTTGCTATTAAATATCCTATCATTTTAATTTGTAACACGAATATTTTTCATCTTTTAACTCGTTACACCGAATGTCATTTTTACCGCTAATCGATCTCCGATCGCTCCGCTAATGTGGTGATGCTCTCTCTCCGCCATGCAAGCAAACATCCGGTGTGGCATGGCCACACGGACTATTCTCCACGTCAGCAAATTATTAAAATAAATAATAATAATATTAAATTAAAAAAGAAGGGGCGCTCCCTCCTCTCTCTCCGATGACCTCGTTGGCAATTGGGAATCGCCTAAGCGCCGATGGCCAGAGGGAGAAGAGGAGGGGGGAAGGGGGTGGCGCCCCCTCCCTACGTGTGGAGGGAGAGGCGACCCTCCCCCTCTGCCCACGCACACATATCTCGCGGAGGGGGGAGGGGGGAGGGGTGCCGCCCACCTCCCCCCATGCGTAGATGGGGAGGGGCTGCCACCTCCCATGCATTGTCTCGTCGACATCGGAAGCGTAGAAGGGGGTGATGTCCCTGCCCTGCGTTGCCTAGTCGGTGAGGGGTCGTCGCCCCCACCCCTCATATGTGCGTCTGACGCCAACGAGACAACGCAGGGAGGGGCATCGACCTATTCTGCGTGTTTGACGTCGGCAAGGCAGCATGTGGGAGGGCGCCCTCCATATGTTTCCTCACCGGCGCCGAAGTCGAGGGGAGGGAGAGGGGGCGTGCGTAAGAGAGCGAAATTGCCACATCATATTTATTTTTTAATAATGCAATGTCAAACTATTGCTTGTGTGGAAAAGAGCAAAAATTGCCACGTGGATAATAGGTAAAAAGGGTAGTTAGTGAAACAAGTTAAAAGATGGAGGGTAGTCTTATTACAAAGTAAAATTGAGGATAGCGCTGAGAAAATTTTCAAAGTTGAAGGGTATTTGGTGTAATTTACTCTGGTAACATTTGGTTAATAGGAAGAATAAAAGGAGAATATGGTTATACATTCTTAAAATGACAACTTTTCCTTTCATTTTTTTGTAAGCTACCTTAGATTTGTGCTTGGTTCATCACACTCCGGAGCCGTCACCATTGCATAGCCTCATCTTCATCGATCAAGCCAAATGAGAAAATCCTTGTTGACATCATCACCAGACTTCTTTGCCTTGTATCTTTCTTCTTTGTTGACATTGCAAACAATTTCTTGTTTCTGGTAAGATACATCCATTTATTATCTTGATTTTACTCTTTCTTTTTCGAGTGAAAATGAGAACACATTTGTAGCAGCAATTGCATCTATTTGAAGGTTTTTTTTTACAAAATAGCAGGTTTCTTATTTATTTGTTAACTTAACTTGTAACGCCCCCAAATCGACCCCCGCCATATGACGAAGACCAACATGGAGATGTTACCAACATTATGACTTTGACCGTACATTTGACCATGACTCGGTCAACATACATGACATGTCAACAACAAAAAGGATATAAATAAAGAAAAAATGCGGAAGATGAAGAATTACTACATAGTCTCAAAATAGCAGTGTCATAATTACTACATCAAAGGTTCATAAATGCGGAATGTAAGGAAATAAGTAGTAGACCCTTCGGTTCATGTGTTTTATCATCGTTCGAGCATCATCACAGCACATCGACTCAACACCATGACCTGATCTTGTGGAAATCAAAACAGGGGAGATAATTCTTCCGTAAGCTTTACAGCCTAGTGGTGAGCCAATAACAACATACAATAAATAATTCATTTAGAATAAACCAAAAACTGATTAGATCATACCTTTGCTAGAGATATAGGCATAAGAGTCATCATAAAGATACCATGAGCAAAGGATAATCAATAGACAACATGGAGCGATATAATCTCATGAAACATGATGAACTTAAAATTAATAACTTGCTTGATAGTCATGACATTTCGATATGATGACATGCTTGATAATCATGATAACATGCCATATCAATAACCTAATTCGATATTCATACTTCTTTACTTGATAATGCTTCATTTATCTTGTAACTTATATAGCAATCAAGTGAGTTTGAGATGCCTTTAAATCTCTCATCATTTATTTATCATAGGATAGATACTTATTCACTTATGGGGTGCGTCGAACGAAATGATACAACTGTGTGCGAGTCAATGATTGATCAAGTCATATCCAAGGGAGCGACCCTTATCATAGAGGAACTTGGTATAGGCTAACGACCTAATGATTATTTTTTATCTTATCTTATTAGTCACTTTAATATTTGGTGTTTCAATGTTCAATGTCAAGATGAAATTATTCAATCATGGATATAATCATGTGACGGTAACATAATGTTGGAGCAAAGTTTTAACGCCATATAAAATTATATTTTGATGATACAAATCTCGAAAGATTAAAGTTAAATGTTGAAAAAATTTAAGTAAAAATGAATAACTTTGTGCACTAATTTTGATTAAATAATTGACTATGATTTTATTAGATTTTGTATGAATGATAAATATCAAAGTTATAAAGAATCATGTTAGCTATCCATAGAATCCAAGATTATCAAATTTGGATATGCAAAGCGTTATGCTCAAAATAGTGCAGGTCGATCAACCAGTCGGTCGAAGCAAAGAAGACCGGTCGAGACAATACACGTCGACCGAATGGAGATGCGGTCGACAATACCGATCGATTGATTGGTTGATGATCCGATCGACCTATCAAGTGTGAAGAAATCGCGCAACGATCATATAGACTGGTCGACCGGTCCAGATGTGCGGTCGACCGGCCTCTGGGTCAAATGAACAATAACGATCAATTTTGAAGAAGAAAATTGTGGAATAATTCTGAATACATTTTTCACATACTAGAGCCTATAAAAGGAGTGTCAAAGCTAGAAGCAAAGACATCCATCTACTCATTGAAGAAAAAATTTCAAGTTATCAAAAGAAGACATTTTTCTTAAAGTTTTCATTTTTAAGTTTTTCTCTTCTTTCTCTCTTCTCTTCTTGTGAGCATAGCATTGTAAAAGAGAGAAACATTTTATTCAGAAAAATTGAAGAACTACTGTGTAAAAGAGATTCGAAATGTTGCATCTTGAACGAGAGAAAAGATTAGCTTTATTGGAGGAAATGTGTGCCTTACCTCTCGAAGTGAAAAAAGACGGTGGTGTAAAGGGCTTTTCTTCCTTGCCCCATTTGGAACAAATAAAAAGTTCTAGCGGAATCTCCAACGGTCTCGAGATCGAGAAGTCGGAGCGGAGACGTAGGGCAATGTGTGGCCGAACCTCATCAACAACTACCGCTGCATTGTGATTGAATTCTCTCTCTCCCTCTCATATTGTGTGATGTGATTTAATTTGTGTTGATTGTTGAATCAGTTTTAAGTTTTCGTAATGATTTTTGTGAAATTGATATTTTTTATTTAAACACCAATTCACCCTCCCCCTCTTGGTGCCCTTTGGGATCCAACACATAAAAGTTCTCATTGTAGATCAGTGCAAAATTAGATATTTATGATCAAGCAAAAGTCATGTCATAAAGATTGAAAAAAATTCATATTATAATCACAATCAAAGAAAAAGAACGAATGAGGCACTCTATAGTTCCATGGTATGATAATGAGACAAATCAACTTAATAGATCTTATCTTTGATAAAGATATAATCATGGGTTTGTAATCAGATAAAGAATCATGTCAAACTTAAACTTTATCAGGAATAGGTTCGAATCATATTTACATATCAAAATCAAGAGAAGAAAAGGGGTCTCCAATATTACGACTTGATTGGATAGGTGACCCAGGCTAGGTTCATGACATAAATCGGGTTCGAGTATGAAAACTACTCGGGCCGAATTCAAAAAAAAATGTCACACAGTTGTTGGGATTGACGAAGACTAACTCGGATCGGTTCCTAGAAAGAAGAGAGGGTTGCAGTTCCGTCGTCCGGATGATTGGGCTGAGTTCCGAGTGACCGGGCGTTCTACAAACACGGATCAGGCAGACACTAAAAATCTTATGAACCCGATCGGGTTCATACCAATCGGGGCCGGGTTACATATTTCACAAAATGTCTAGGCTTAATCTACTACTAACTAACATATAAAATGATACTCTAGTCATTTAGGGCCTAAAGCATGATCATGCTTATATGATTTATGCAAAGAAGATCAATCAACAGGATTCTACAAACAAATCTAATAATGACTAAATCACAAAATCCTATAATGAAAATTAATATGATGCAGAGCGCGACAACGAAAGCAAATCATATCAATAATCATGGACATGCATCTATTCGATCATTCTTGACATTCATGGGTCATTTTTTCTTATAGAACGTGCACTGAACTTGGATGAAAACAAGTAAAACATCCAGATCTATTCTAAATGCAAGGTGATTTCTGGAATCACTCACCTGATTCATGTTTGCCTTTGTTGGTCCGTTTGGATCAACGGTGATGCTCCCCTTTACGTTCTCCCTGCGTTGTGGCTTCCTCCTGTAGACGTCCTTCATGGCTACCCCTTACACCAAATGCACCAGAGTGCTTTTTCTTCCTTCATCATGCATGAATGAGCCGTCCAAGAGAGAGAGAGATGTGGTTTTTTATGCTAAGTGGAGGGAGTACAATCCCCATTTTTTCTCCAATTTTATCTCTAATAATTGTTGTCCTTCAAATCTCCTGATATCTGGTGATTATGGCTCATTAATGTTCAATATTTGTAATTACTCTAATGATTTCTTTTCCTCTCATAAATGTTAGTGTTTGAATTCTCCACGAAATCAGGGATCATCGCATTATTCTTTTGGCTGGCCATTTCATTTTCTTGTTGTTACATAATTTCTTGATCTTGATAATGTATACTACTCAAATTGTCATTTATGATATATCTCGTGTAAAGGCAAATAGTGTATTTTGAAGATGTTTGGGTTATCACACGTTCTTAACTCATGTACTTCATAATTTTTGTGTTAATGTGAGATTGCATCAGCAAGCACATATATTTTCCTATAATAAACTTTGGCTAGTGTTAAAGATGAAATCCTATTCGCGTGGAAATGAGCCTCCTAATTGTGGATATGACGAAATGTGAGCTAAAAACATCATGGACAAAATAGTAATCTAGGCCGACATTTTTAGGGTGGTTGTCCAAATTATTAGGTACATATATGTTACCTTATCATTTTCTTTCATTGTATATTAATAATTAATTTACTTCAATTGACAAGGTTCTTTTTATTATGTTAATAGATTAGGAAAACAACTCGGGCTTGTGGGTTTTTTCAGTGGCATGGACCTTCAACGAATAATCATAGTTGGAACGCAGAGGAAAATTGATGACCTTGAATGGGAGAAACTATTGTACTTTTTTTGTGGAACATTGGTGTCTTTTGTAATTGTAAACTTGTTTTGAGAGGGAAAAGGATGACTTTTTTGAAGTAGTTAACTTGTAATTGTTAACTTGTCTTGAAGTAGTTATAACTTATAAGCAACATGGTTGCTTTTGAATTTCTCAAGCCATGTTCAAGACATTATGTTGAATGACCTTTTAAGTTAAATGTTTTGTTGATTTTTAACCATGATGACTCTTGGTGCTAATAAAATTAAATGAGTCATTCAACAATGTTACAACACGAGGCCCCTCAGATGTTACTAGAAGTTGTTGCCTCACCACCTCCCTCATGTGTGTTTTTTCTTTTGCTTTGTTTGGACATTATCACATTTTTTTTATAGAAGTTGCTTGACACTAAGAAGGTGAAAATCTTACAATAGCATTTCACATTTTTTTATAGAAGCTCCACCCCACGACGAGGAATCGAGAGATCCTCAATAGTGAATCGAGCGATCCTCAACAGTGAATCGAGCGATCCTCAACGGCGAATTGGGCAGTGATGACGATCCACAACTCATCTCTTTCATGTCATTCACGTTGGCGATCCTGCGATGTGGCAAACAAAAGCAGCACTCTGCAAATCTCCCGCGACAAGCACCGCCTCACCTAAGGCATCGGTCACGTCAGTGGCGAATGAAACGAGCACCACCTTTCCTAGGGTGTTGTGAAATGTTCACGTTGCATAATGATTTACGTCTTTCTCGTCTATTATTGTAACTGATGATGAAGCTCTGACCAACATTATTGTGTTCTACCAGCGGCCACAGAAAGATGAGAACGCAAGGACAAGGGCAGGACAATGTGTTCGCTTGAGATGGAATTTGTTTGTGAGCTTTTCCCTAGAAATCACCGAACTGAACCAGCGCTCCTCTCCCTGTCGTGAATAGGCGCTCAACGAATCGATCGAATTGCTGTTGCTCCAAATATAAGGCATCACAATCCAAGCACCGTTGATTTTCCATCGCATGGCCAAGAAAGTTGGGAGGATAAGCCTCATTATATCCTTAATAATTTCGAACTTTATGTCGACGTTAGATCACAACTGAAAAAAAGAGGAGAAAAATAAAATAATGTTATCAAAACTATAAATACTATTTTAAGAAAAGTTGGTTGGCTCAACTGACTGAGTTGAGTTTCAAACGTTCGACGAATCTTAGTAATTTCGAGTTTGAGTTTTAAAATCATCAAGAATAAGCCATTACTATTTATTTCTCTAATCAGTAATCTCGAACTTGGGAGACCTACGATACACTCGCACTAAAAAATAATTATAACTGTTTTCAAGGTGAAGGGCCCAACAACTTCGACGAGGCCCACAAAAGTCGATTTATGGCCTGTATAAAATAATTAAAAGGTCTATCTTGGTCGAGCCCATTTTACTGAGAGCATAGTTATGACTTGACGTCCAAGCAAACGCCACCGTGACCGCCAGATCGAAGCGAACGCAAGGGCTCTTTACATCTTCCCGAATCCCGTCCACTACCGAAGCAACACTCGACCCCGGCCGGCAACAGCGACGGCCACGGTCCGATCAACGGGGGGAGAAGCTTGACGAATGCAAGGGATGGAACGGCTGCACCGCATCTTCTCGGGGGCCGGCGGAATGGGGGCGCATCCGCCCACAGACGCCCCCCTCCTGGACACCGCCGAGCAGGTCTACATCTCCTCCCTCGCCCTGCTGAAGATGCTCAAGCACGGTAGTTCCCTTGCCTTTCCTCTTCTTCGAGAACTCCTCTTTTTTTTATCCGTCTCACTGGGTTATTGATGCTGGTCGGAGTTAGGGCGCGCTGGGGTGCCCATGGAAGTGATGGGTCTGATGCTTGGGGAATTCGTAGACGAGTACACGGTTCGCGTTGTGGACGTCTTCGCAATGCCGCAGAGTGGAACTGGCGTCAGCGTTGAGGCCGTCGATCACGTTTTCCAGACCAACATGTTGGATATGCTCAAGCAGACCGGAAGGTTTGACCTTTCCCAATTTTAGATCCTACGAATATGCAATGACTTTGTTTCTCGTTAAGATCCTTCCGTGTTTGCCTTTTAATTGAGCTACATGCAAGTTATGAATTGTCCAGGAGGGTAACCAGAGCTTGCTTTATAATGAGTAGCAGAGAACTCGTTCTATCGCTGCTTCCAATATTCGCAATTTGTTGGTGTATACCATTTTTTCCCTGTCAAAGAACTTTTCTCTTAGCTCTACATGATCACTCTGTAAATTCCTTTTGGCCTTTCCTGTCCTTGACAGCTCTTCCGAGATTTTGGGCAATGCAAACTGACCTTTTTTTATTGTCTCTGAACGGGGTAACCTCTGTGATCAGAGAGTGACAAATATACATTTCAGGCATTTGTAGGCATTCTGTATCAAGCATGGTCATGACATGCCACATTCATTGTTTCATTTGATGTGAAAGATTTGAACCCTGATATCTAGAAGTCTAGTGAGTATTGGATAATCCAGTTAGGGTGCATGCTACGTTCATTCTTTTAGAGAGTCAGCCAAGGCAATCCATACCACGAACACCCAAGCCCCAGAAATTGTTTCATTTGAAAATGTGTGTTCATCATGTCACAAGGCTCGTCTTGACTTTTGATGAAAAAATTAGAAACTGTATTTGGTATGCTTTGAAACTGTGTTAAACAAAACTATGCACATGCTCATTAATCAATATATCCTTCAATATCTGCTTTAGTGTGTGAGAATGCCAGATGATTGCAATGTTCTTTGGCAAGGTGAGATTGATTTCAGTGGTATAAGAGGGATGGTTTCCCCTTCTGACTAAAAGCTTGCTGTTCATCTATAGATAACAATATTTATTTTCATTTTAATAACTCGGCCGTGAATGTTGAAAGAGTTTGGGCTTGTACCTGATCTTCTGTATCTGGGATATACACATCGTGGTCTTGTGCTTCATTATCTAACTATTTTGTACCATGATTTTAGTTTTAGCGTCGTGTGATTATTTGAGATGAGGGACATATTATGGTTGACATATTGCTATCTCTATGTTGATGTTCCTTGTATTGTAGTCTTGCAACTATAATATGTTGGACTAACAAATTTCCACATCATTCGTAGAAACTATGCATAAACCTCCTAAAGATCGCAAGCAATTATTTCCCCCTTGATTTCTTTGGTGCATTATTCCTTTATCTGTTCACTTTCCATGTTGGAGCCCTTCTTTGAGCGTCCAGGCTTACCATATCTACAGATTGATATATGATGTTAATTTCATGATTGCTTTTGCATGTGTACATTGATATTTAAGTAGGAGGATTATTAGTTATATTTTATTCTCATAGAAAAAACAAACATGTAAAGATGGATCAAAATGAGTTTCTACTTATTTGTTTGCATGTGGACTTTTGGTTCTGTTAACTTCTACCATGTTAAACACTTCCAAACTTTGGCTGACTATTACTTTTGCATCTTTATCAAATTGTTGTTGTCTTCGATATGAGCATTTTATGAGCTTTCTAGGCCATTGTACTTGTGTCACCGAACTACATGGTTAAAATGCTACAGGCCTGAAATGGTGGTTGGATGGTACCATTCTCACCCAGGCTTTGGTTGTTGGCTTTCTGGCGTTGATATAAACACACAGCAGGTATGTTGAGGCCTTTATCCTGCCATTATTGATGCTGCTTTATTAAATCATTTTAATCCATCCTACTTTATGATTAGTGATAAAAAAATGTAACTACATAGGTGTATATGAAATCTGGTATTATTATGTTGCATCTCTACTGATACCTACTATATTCAGATATGGTTTGTTAAGATCGACGCAGTTTTTTTTTAGAACACTAATATCGATGCAGTTATGTTCTATTTAGAGTCTTCATGTTTGCCAAAAGCTAAGGCATTATCCTTTTAAAGTTCAAACTGATTTTAATCATATAAAAAGAGCCGAAAGAAGTGTGTTTGATATCTACCTTAATATACAGGCATCAGGGAGAAAAACTTATATATCTGTCATCAGGATTGGTGTGTCGTGTGTATATATACCAGATCTTAAAATTCTGAGTTTTGTGTGAAGTTCATTTTTGCAATATATGTACCGAAGAAGTGTATTAACCAAATGCATAAGTCTTGGAATTTCTGATTGTCATATGCATAACATTAGTTTTGCAATTACAGGACCAAACTCTTGATCCTCTTGTTTTTTTTTTTTTGAGAAGACTTGATCCTGTCTTGAGAACCAAACTCTTGATCCTCTTGTTGAGAGTACAAGGAGACCTCTTTAGAATTCTAATCATACTACGCGAGTCTCCTAAAAAAAATCATACTATGCGAGTATGTCCACTTGTCCATGTGATATATACAAGAAAAATATATGGTGCAAATAACAATAAAAAGCATGTTGACAGATGAACTTGTTGTTCCAACTCGGATAAGATGATTTTGATGTAAAGTGGATGTAATATAATAAAATAATATTTACAAATGAAAAATGGTGTAGTCAGTGTCCCTTCTTCTTGACCGGCTGAGTGCCAGCTCCACCTCTCCCCTCCACCCTCTCTCCCTCATTCTACAAGTAGAGGAATCGATGAGAGGGGATGGTGCCCCTCATACCGTCGGAGGATGGCCCCTCACTTCTTGCCGATCGCAGCTCCCTCAATTTTTTTTCTCTTTTTGGTAACATTATGTATTGGTATATTTTCATATTTAAAGAAACAATATTTACCCGAGTTGGATGCCACATTGCATCCATGTTAGTGAAATGAATGACCAGTTTACCTCCTAATGCTGGTCAAGGGGTTGTTTTGTTATTGATTATAAAATTGAGGGATATTTCATATGGGGGACGAAAATGGGATCATTGAAAAATTACTCGTCATGAAGTAAATAAGTCCTCTGCATATGCATCTTTGCTCCCTTAGTTAACATCCAGCTGACATGATTATTCAATGTTTATAGATTATTTCTTGATGAATAATAAAGGATCCATTAGGAAAAGAGAATTGATATTGTCTTAATTCATGCAATCAGAAATAACCTTTTTTCTTTCACTTGCAGAGTTTTGAGGCCTTGAATCCAAGGGCAGTTGCTGTTGTTGTAGATCCAATCCAGAGCGTGAAGGGGAAGGTGGTCATTGATGCTTTTCGCTTGATCAACCCTCAAACAATGATGTTGGGCCAAGAGCCTCGCCAGACAACATCTAACGTTGGACATCTCAATAAGCCATCCATTCAGGTTGGCCAAATTCCATGTAGCATTTGTTACTTATTTTTCTTGGTAAGCTGATTGTTTTCTTCTCTGTGTGACTCGCCAGGCACTAATCCATGGGTTGAACCGCCATTACTATTCTATAGCGATAAATTATAGGAAAAATGAGCTCGAAGAAAAAATGTTGTTGAACTTGCACAAGAAGAAATGGACAGATGGTTTGACCCTAAGGCGATTTGATACCCATTCTAAGACAAATGAGCAGACTGTTCAGGTTTGTTTAGGCTTCATCTATTCAGTTTAAATGTTCATGAATCATTTGTGTGGAGCGGAGAAATGCGTTATTGGACTTTGATGATTATCAAAAATGTCAATCAGCCCCTGATCACGTGACATTTTGTTTTACGTCCAGGAAATGCTGAATTTGGCCATCAAGTATAACAAAGCAGTCCAGGAGGAGGATGAGCTTCCCCCCGAGAAGTTGGCCATTGCAAACGTGGGGAAACAAGATGCAAAAAAACATCTGGAAGAGCACGTCTCCAATTTGATGTCTTCAAACATAGTTCAGACCTTGGGAACTATGTTGGATACAGTGGTCTTCTGAATAGGTCGAGTAACTGGTATTTTGTTGTGATCCTTTAATTCAGCGAGTTGTTAATTTAGAAGCTTTTAATTCAACTCAAACTTTGTGTAGTGCACTTTTCGTTATTCATTAATGCGATCTTGTGGCTTCTGTCATTGGACCATATCAATATTCTTTGGTGTTGCCCATTTATTCTGTCTACTTGGAAGATAGAAATAGAATCTGATTGCGGGGACATCTCGTTTTCTAATTCGTTGGTGTAAAAGTGAAAAAATGAAACAATGTTATATACTTTTGGTTTGAGGAGAAGAAATTTTAAAAATATACGACAATAACAACAAGCTTTATCTTACTAGGTGGGGTCGGCTACATGGATCATACGACATCATTTCGCTCTATTAGTAATCAAACATTTCGGTATATTATTCATCAATAGATCTTGCTCTATTAATTTACCAAGTGTTCGTCTTGGCCTCCCTCTCTCTCTTTTAATCGAACTTCAGATTATTTGATCTACTCTTCTTACTGGCGCATCTAATGGTCTTCTCTGAACATGATCAAATTATATCAAACGATTCTCTATCATTTTCTCACTAATAGGAGCCACTCCGACTCGTTCATGTATATGGTCATTCCTAATCTTATCTAATCTTGTATGATCACACATCCATCTCAACGTTCTCATTTCGACTATCCCCACTTTACGTTCATGTTATCCCTTCATAGCTCAACATTCACTACCATATAACACTGCCGATCTTATAGCAGTACGATAGAATTTTCCTTTAACTTTATTGGGTACTTTTCTATCACAAAAAATTCCAGTAGCTTTCCTCCACTTACAACAATCGGCTTGAATTCTATAATTAACATCGTCATCAATCTCACCATCTTGTCTTACAATTGATCCTAAATATTTAAACTGTCACTTGAGGAATTATATCCTCCCATAGCCTAACTTCCAAATCGTCTCTAAGTTGTTTATTTGTGAAATTGCTATGCATATATTCTGATAAATTTTAAAAATATAATAATTTATTATAGTGTTCAATATTATAATAACAAAAAATATTTATAGAATAATATATAATTCAATTTTTAAAACTTAAAATACGGTTGGAAAAGTTGGAAAAATTAAAAATAATTATATTTTTCTATTTTAAAAGAATAATCATAATTTTGTTTTGGAGTTAAAATTCCACGCTTTTCCACATTTGATCTATCTAATCCTGTTCTACTGGTTATATTATCAGAATATTAACATATTCTAATGTTTATTTCACAATCAAATGCCCCCTGTCAGAATATTGAAGAGAATGGATCTTTTATCTTAAGGGATTAATGGGCGTCATTGACTATAACATTTATTTTTGGAAAAAAAAAGAAAACAACTTTTATATTTTTAAAATCTATTTTCTTTTTTTTCCAAAATTTAGTTTCGCCACCTCATTTTAGTTTAGAAATCATAATATATATATATATATATATATATATATATATATATACTTCTCAATTATTATCCCCCTTAAAAAGGAACCACTCAGCTCTCCTCTTATATGGCATAAAATTGTTATTTTTTATTGGCGTACAAGAACACAACAATTTTTTTTTCAGATATATGAATTTTAATGAAAGAAACAAAACTCCAGCTCAGCTCTATCTGTGCAAGGTGACAACATTTAATCAGTTATGTTTTAGTGAATATGATTAAAGTTATTTCCTGTCTACCAAATTAAGTATTCACTAAAAAAATTATTCACAAGTTCTAGCTATTAATACTTTAATGGAAAAAAAAAATAACTCTTGTTAAAGAATTATGATCGTACAACGCGCTATACAATAAGTTAACCAAACTTATTATATAAGATTTAATCTTTACAATAATAAGTCGATGAATCTACTTGGTTAAAAAATGAGTTGTATACTCCTTTTGTCATTATTATATTCGACACAAAAAGAAAACCTCTAAGGTGAATTTAGAAATTAATCAAATTTCATGTTTTAACTAGTTGGTGATGCAATAATAAAACAACTATGAAACTTTAGGCCCTATGATCAAACAAAGACATTATTCTAAACTAAAATTGGGAAGTTTTTGTTCTTTTTATTAATGTGATAGTGCATGTATTGTTTTATTTAGATAAATTACTGCATAACCAGTAACATTTATAAAATAAATTAAGACTTCTTAGCAAGTAACAAAGTGCTAACTATTTTCATTTTTTTATCTCAAATTATTCCTTTTACTTTTTTAATTTAAAGAATGATTTTAGATGAATTGAGACTAAACAAGAATACCCATATTATTGCTCAATTAAAAGACATGACTTCATAAATAGATTTTCCTTGTGTCATATTATTATTAAGTTAAAGAATGGTTTAAAGAAAAAATTGTACTTTTAATATTTTTCTTATCAAATTTCTTTTTCCTGTTGGAAAGGAGGTCAATTAGCTGGTGCACAAACTTGCACAACATCATGTTATCCTTTTCCCATTTGTATGGAATCTACAACCAATCATACAAATGACTAGGATAAACCCATCTATGTCTCACTAGCCTCCTTTTGTTTATCACGCATTGGCTATTGTTTGGTTCTTGTCTTAATTAAATGGATTAATGATGAGCTTGCAACAGGAGGAGATTAATTTGCTGTCATGGAGGAGAGGGAGACAACTCAAGAATTTTGGCTGGTTAGAAGAGATATGTTTGGACCAAGTCAACTGCAATAATTTGGTTCTTGTTTATTATTCTCCTGATGATGAACAAGGCAAATTTGGGTTAGATCAAACTCGCAACTCTCTCCATCGTCTTAACACAAAAACATTTTAAGATCTTCTGATCTTTCTACTTCTTATCGATCTCGATCTTATCTTTAAAATTTTATGTGTAAGATCTTAATTTTAATTACACGATATTATGATCTTATCCAATTCTACATGATCTTCATTAGTATAATCATTTAATATTTATTTAAAAATATATTTATTACAATAATAATTAATTTAAATGAAATGAGGATAAAATGAAGGTATTTCCTATCTCATCTTATTTCCTATCTTCTTCACCATCATATATTCATTCAACTATGATAAACTATTTGAGAGATTCAATCATGAATCGTTGGATGGAGATATGATGATATAAAAGATAGAGATGGAACACCAAAATTGAAACATTTAAATGAAATTTAATATATTTTTTATTTTTAATATATTTTGATGTAATTTAGCTTGAGATTCAATAAAAATAACTTAGTGAGGTATAATTAAATAATTAAGTATGACGGATTTATAAAAAAAATATTAATTCAAAAATACTTTTTTTTATTAATAGGTCTCAATCCGATTTTATGATCTTTGATCTTATGATCTCTCTCCGAGTTTATCTAAGATCTCAATCTCGACAATGCTTAACACATTAATTAATTAAGTTAGAAACTCGATAAATTTACTAATTTCATGGGATTAATAGATTTAACTTTGTAGCGGAGATGTAAGAATTGAAAAAGATATTATATTTCAATTTCATTATGGACCACAATTGCAAGTAACTGTGGTGAAGCCAGCAATGGATGAGGGGACAAGCTTTGCCTCTGCCCTCACCAGGAACTACAAGACAATTTTGGGTAGCTTATGGCCTTATAACAAGTACATTAATTAATGAATTAGATGTTACAACTTACAAACTTTATGCAAAGACCACAAATTTGTTCCCTGCGATTAGCTAATTGCACATCTAATAAAGTGAATTATTTCATTTGCGTGTATGGATTGTGATAAGCCACTAAGAAGAGTGTTTCCATGTCATCCCTAATATATACATAAATATGTATATATACCCATATATTTTGAGAAATAATAACACAATCTATATTTTCTTTAATGATCGAGTACATATTTTATACTCAAAGAGTTTGCTTCACAATTAAAATCAGGTCAGAATCGCACCTTGATTCGAGTCGGTTCTGTCGTTGGACGAAATTGTAACAAAATTTTGACTTGAAAATTAAGAGGTCGTTTGGGAAGTAGAACCGAATGGAACTAGCCCTCCGGTTCCCCAAACAACCCCTTGCGACCTAGTTCCGAGGCGGAACCAGGTCAGGTCACAATTATTGCGACGGAAGTAGGGTCACGAGACCATGGTTCCGCTCAACTAGTTCCACAATGTGGAACCAGCTATTGATTCCTCTTCTTTTTTCTTTTTTTTGCAAACTTTTTTCTTTTAGTTTTTACTTCTTTTTACCTATCTTATATATAATAATTTATTATTATATGTAAAATAATAATAAAGAATTAATATAATATTATTTAATACTTATTGTTTCATTTAACAATTTTAATATTTTATTAATTATAAATAAATAAAAATTGATTTATTATATTTAAATAATACTTTTTGACATAAATTTATTTAGTATACATTCCTTTATTTTATTTTTCAACAAATTTATAATCTCTATTTAATATACATATTTTTAATTCAAACACCCAATAAAATTAACCCATCACATCTATTTTTTCATATCACATATCTTATACCTCCACATCAAATTTCACTATATCCAACACACCCCGAACTAATTTATCAATTCAACTATTCATAAAAAACTTTGTAAAACTCTAGTTCTTATTGCTAAATAACCCCTAAGGGGTTGTTTGGGAAGTGGAACTCCACCCAGTTCCCAAAAGACCTCTTGCGGCATGGTTCCCGAGGAGGAACTAAGCCGCAATTATTGCAGCGGAACCAGGGTCACGTGACCTTGGTTCCACCGAGCTGGTTGGTGGAATTCCTCTTTTTTTTCCCAACAACATGACCCTTTTTTTATTTTACAAGTTATCTTTTTCTTTTAGTTTTGACTTCTTTTTGCCTATCTTATATATAATAATTTTATTTATTATATGCAAAATAATAATAATAAAGAATTAATATAATATTATTAAATACCTATTATTTCATTAAAATTTTCAATATTTCATTAATTATAAATACATAAAAAATCAATTTTTATATTTAAACAATACATTTTCAACAAAATTTTTGACATAAATATTTTAGTATACATTTAGTTTTTTTAATTTGTTTAACAAATTTATAATCTCTATTTATTATACATATTTTTAATTCAAATACTCACTAAAATTAACTCATCACTTCTATTCTCTCATATGACATCACCTATCTTATTCCTTCACATCAAATTTTACTCATCTCTAAACACATCCCAATAATCTGTTAATTCAATTATTCACCTAGAACTTGGTGAAACTAATTTGTCACACTCCACTTGTGTTGTTATTGCCAGATGGCCCCAAGGGTCACTTAATCCAAGCATTGTACTCATTGTTACCTACCTGAAATGGTAGCAACGTGCTACTTACTTGGGAAGCCATCCAATCTTACGATCCTTGGAGGTGCTGTTCCGGTCCATCACGCAAGGCGATTCCGCTCCTGTTCGCATCGGATGCCCTAATCGGTCAAAAGCACATGGATCCCTGCCCGGAGCGGCAGCAGCAACGCGCCACAGGCATCACCATGGCTGCCATGCCATCACAACGTGAACACGGCGAAGGACGGACCAATGCGGCAAGCATGGTGGCAATGACGGTGCTGGTACAATTCGTCTACCGCTAATACTACAAAAAGGAAGCTTAGTAATTGAGTGAGGCCTAATTTTTCCATTTATTCTCCTCTTTTCCACGATCATGCTCAGTTATGTTCAAAGAATTTTGTTCATCAGAATTGCTTATGGTAATTCTAATGAGTTGGAAACCTTTGGGCTATGCTTGGGATCTCTTTGGGCCTAGGTGATATTTAGGGGTATGAAAAATAATTTTTGAAAAATAATAAATTTTATTTAGAAGAATATAATATTCTTGTCATATTCTTATTCTACTTTATGTTGGGTGTTCAAAGAAATAACTTTTAAATATATTATATTTATAATTAAAATATTTTATTATAAATACTTAACATTTATTATTACTATTATAATAAAATATTATTAAATTTTTTTAAAAAATTAAACAAAGATGAAAACGTTGAGAATACAAATATTCCATCATTTTAATGAAATACAAATATTGTAATTTCATGAAAGATAACGGTGGTTTCACGATTTTCAATATGATTTTATAAAAAAATGAAGTTTCACCGAGTTATTCTTATTTTGCTCGCATTTGGCCATATTCTCGAGATTATTGAGATATTCTGGCTATAACCTAGAATCAATGTTATTAGGACTGGACCGGACCGACCGGTCGGACCAGTCTGACCGTCGACTGACCACTAAGACGATCTGTTATGAGTTCTAAAATCAGACCCATAATTAAACCGGGTTGAACCAGCCAAGAACCGATCAAAATCGGAAAAAATGAGGTTGAAGCACGGTTCTTGAGCCAACTAAATTTTTTTATTATTTCTTTTATTAAGAAATAATTTTATAAAATTTATTATTATAAATTTAAAAAATATTTAAAAATGAACTTTCTCTATAAAAATATTAGCTCACTAGTGTCCTTCTTTATTTATAGTTATCTCCCTTACTCATATATTGTTAATATTATGAACGTGAGAGTATGTTTGTACACCTCACTTACTCTTTTTTTCCTTCACAATGGTAGCACGCCCATTAATCCATTATCATAAATAGATGATTATGTATTGAAATTTCACCCTTTACGGAAGTGATGTATTGCAATATTTTTGAAAAATTATACCGTGCCTCACCATAATACAAAGCAGCACCGCCAAATATTTAGAAATCTTTTTTTAGCCTTAATCCAGAGTTCCTAAATATAAGTCCGAGTTCTACAATTAAATTATGCCGGGTTAATTCTGTATTTAATCCTCTATCATAAGATCAATGTTGTAAAATTTGCATCGGACATCAATTTAGAAATTTTTTTGGGTCAAGTCAAACTGATGGAACCGATTAATCTGAATGATGGGATTGGATGATAAAAAATATAAAAATATGTTCAACTAAATACTAATAAATACTATTCACCAATAATAATTAATATAAATGATACATGTCAAAGTATAATAATAGTATTAACAAATTTTAATAAATAAAAAAACAAGATAGTTATTCATTTTTACATTCGTCTTGAATATATAAATTAAATATATAAAGTCATAATTTATACACTAAATTATTAGTATCATTTAAAACGTACTTTTTTAAATATAAACGAATTAAATGAATTATCTAACATTTTGTTTTTTTTATTATAGGATGACTTGTTTTATTTTTTAAATACGTCTTTGATGATAACTAAAGAATGATCTAAAATTAGTTTACGACAACTATTGAGGGGATGGTGGATCAGTTGAACGGTGGCGTTGTTTGCTAACGTGAATAGCTACTCATGGAATAAATACATTTATTATATTAAATTGATAAATTTTTTAAACATGAGATGGGAATAAATGTTATTTCACTTTTTTAATGGAATAAGTTATTTTTTGTATCTATCTTCTAGTCGTGAATTAAACGCGAAAGAAGTACCAAGTTCCAAATTCGTAGGATAAGAAGATTTATTCTTTATCCTTTTTAGAATAGGGAATGGAGGTTTTATTCTTCATCGTTTTGTACGGTCTGGTTTGATAAATTAAATGTTATTCTTCATAAATGAAAACATTTAATGGAATGAAGAGAGTTGTATAAAAATAAAATACAAACATTTAGGGGACGGTTGATATGTTTTCAAAAAAAAAAAATTGGTGATTGGATGAAAAACTTTCTTATATTACATGAAAGGTAAAAGAAATTTATGTAATTCTTAGGCAATTCTATATGCATATCTTAAAGATGTTTGAACCATCGAATATGACATGGTGCTCATATAGATAAATGAGGTTTATGAATATATAGAGCACCCCTTCTATATTTTGATCTCAAACACTTATTTTTATTATTTAATTAGTTAAATTAATCAAATACTTCTTAGAATTAACATATATTTATGGGGCTAATTTGATAGACAAAATATATAATCTAAGGATAAATAAATTGTGATAGTTGAATTAATTATATTTGTTGAAATGGCTCGATTATGACTATCAAATAATCTTTATCTTGATTAAATTCACTATTTAGTTAATAAAATAAATGAACAAATAATTATTTTATTAATCTAATAAATAACGTCGAATGTTCTACGCATACATTTTTCTTTATGAATAATGATATGTATAGTTAGTTGTATCCCATTTTATATCTTTGGTTGGGGCTTAGAAATAAAGAGAAAATGTACATAATTCCAGATTTTACTCTGTTAAAAGTAGGAAAAAGGTAGCCTTTCTCCATATATATATATATATATATATATATATATATATATATATATATATATATATACACACCATAATAGTGTCATTAATTAAAATTTAAAATTAATCAATTAATTTTTTTATTATGTATAATCAATGTCTTTGTTACATTTGTATTTTGTCAAAATGTTGTTATTAAGCATGTGATTTGTAAGATGTATTTTATTTAATGTTTTGATTAAGTATTCTAGGAAAATATTTTGTATTGATAAAAGGAAGATCTAAATATAAAATTGAGTGTTCAGACATAAGATACGGATATTTAACTGTTTCTTTTGTTTTCATTATGATATACAGTGTCGCATGTAGTCCGAAAGAGGATATATCCTTTTTTATCATATATTGTGATAGAACCTTGTAAAACTCGACCTCTTTATCGACAAGAATATAATATATTAAATAAAATTTTCTCATATTTTTAATATTTTTGTAAGATGCATAACAAATAAATATAATAATTTAAAATAAAATAGTTTAATAAGTCAACTAATATAATAAAATAAGCATCAATTAAATAATTATTACATACAAGATAGAAATTTTTTCTTAATCATGTGATGGAAAATTTATGTATAACATATATACATAAATTATGTATATAAGTAATGTGTTATGAAAGATTTTTTTTGCAATAATTATCTTTTCACCTTGACCGAATCGGATCATCCTAACTCGTCAAATTGATTAGTTGAATCTACTTTTTGATAAAAAAATTGACTAAATTAAAAATAAATTTGAGGTGACTGACGGATCGTTATATAGCAAACTTGATACAATGCTCAAGAACAATGTCTTGAGTGACTGGAACAATATATGATAATCAAAGAAACGAGATCAAACGAATTTTCAAGGCAGCGAAATATCAACCTCAAGATTACAATGAACTAAGCAATCGATATTATAAATAGATGGATTAATAACAAGCTAGCCAATCTTGTAATTAACGGTGGAAGTTTCTGAAGAACGGGTTGTAGGAGTTCCCTCACAGCAAAAGTAATTAAGTCAAAATATTCATAAATTCAAAGATGTCTGAAATAACAATAAACACAATATTTATAAGCCTTAGAAGCCTGAATTTGGGGTGAAAGAAAAAAGGCCTAACTTAGCTTACAAGCAAGGAAATTAGTTTCCTAAAATAACTAAATAAATTCCTATTGCAACTCTCAACAGAATTTCCTTATATAATTAATTCCGAAAATTCCAAATAAATATGATTAAATCATGATTTATTTGGCCCAGGTTATTTGGCCCAGTTCGTAACACGTTGAGAAGTTGGATCTGATCTAACTCGATCTTGTAATGGATCAATTGTAAATTCCAAACATTCTTGATTATCTTCAATTTTCTTATGTCTGAGATCCACACCATTATCTTGATCAACCAACTTTGCTAGAGCATTCTTCTATCATTGACTGTAATTATAGTAATTTCTCGGTTCATATCATTCCCCTCCTCTTCAAAAGGATTCATTCTCGAATCTGCATTTCCATGAAGACGAATAGATCTAGGTTCATATCATGTCCCTCCTCTTCGAAAAGATTCGTCCACGAATCTACATTCACAATAAGGAGAATATAACCTATCACATATATGAATTTATTAAATAATTTAGGACACGCATAATGGAGATATTGATACTTCCCTTTTTGATGTATCTCAATCAGGATTGTAAGTTTAATTCCTCAATTATACCATCATGTTAAGATCCTGCAAGTGTAAAGCAAGAACACGATAAGTAATAATGAAAAGTAATATAACTCTCGTACTCACCTGGATGAAATATTTTATGCCCATGAGACATTGGTATTTTAAGAAACAAAGTACGAAACTTTGGAGACCTTCCTTTGCGCATAATGACCCTATCAAATATAATGTGAAATATATTCCACGGAACTAGAGATCTAACAAGGAGATTGTCAAATAGTTCCAACATAAGAACATCTTTTTCTTCAAAATAAAATGGATCTTTAAAATCTGCAAGTGAAATATCATAAGATCCATAACGCAGCAAACAACTTAGCTTATAAAGGAAATCATACAAGTCATTGCAACAAACCAAAACATCATCAAAATTATCTTACAAATGACTGCTATTAATCAAGATATCTCCAAAGAGATTAATCCCAAATCTTTGTTGAAAAATGCATAGAAGTCTTACTAATGCTGTAATAACCGACAACCAGCAGATAAAAAAAAGAGAAAAAGGAAAAGAAAGAAAAGGAAAGGAATTCGTGTTTGATTGGAATGGCCATCACAAGATAAAAATCTGATCCCGTTAATTAAATTTGAATCAGATTAGAAGAGAGGAGATTGTTATAGATAAAAATCAGATTTTTATTCATTAAAAAGAACCCCACGACCTCTCTCTTCTCCCCTAGCGGCTGTTTGTGCACGACTTGAGCAGAGTCTTCTCCATCGTCTGGATTGCGAGTTGTGCGGGGACCTCTTCCTTCTCTCATCATCTTGCGGGTGCTATTCTTCTTATGCTCTTGCTGGAATTTCTGCAGAGGGTGGCCGAGAGGAAGAATAGGAGGAAAACAGGGGGCGCGATCGTTAATTTTTCGACAAATCGAAGGACAGATTAATCGCGAACAGGTGGATGAATCGAAATCACCTTGCATGACCCCTGAATAACGTTGAATCATGCCCTAATCGTACATGTAAAGAAGAAGAGGAAAAGAGGGTTCAAGTTTCTTGTTTGCCTTGTTTGATTTTCTTGAATTCATTGATTGATTGATTAATTTCATGCATAATTCATTTCCTGTTGTTCTATTGTTGTGTGATTGATTTACTAGGAGATAGGAACTAGGTTAGGTTGAGATTGCATCAAAGAATTGATGAAATCCGAAAGTTTCTGGACGTCGACTGGTTCGCAGGAATTGCCAGCAACCGATCGACCGATAACTTGCCTGCCGCTGATTTCTGCATATGTGTCGACCGATCCCTGTCACCGGTCGACCGACACCTGCCCACCGGTCGACCGTTCAACTGAACAGACCGACCGCTCCGAATTAACCACTGGTCGACTGATCTTAATAGACCGGTCGACCGATCAGTAGACCACCGATCGACCGTTCCCCTGAACCGGTCGACCGATATCCAGAGACCTTTTACTTAGCTTTGTTAATTATTTCCCTTTTTATTCTAATATTACCTATATATAGTTTATCTTATTTTTCTAACCCCACAGAGATCCCTCACTGGTTCTCAAGATTTATTCCTTTATTGATTTATTTCTTATTGATCTTATCGAATCTATTGAACCAAGAACAAAGAGCCATAAGTTGTTAAAAGTGATTAATAAATTCAGATGAAAGATTAATCATGGGTTGCCAGTCCAAGCCAAGTGCAACAAGATAAGGGTAGCTCCCTTGGTCATGGTTTGATCACCCACTGACCCGCACAAGGCCGTATCGTTTGCTCGGCATATCCCAAGAACTAAAGGCACTTAAAATCATTCTGATTTCTAATAATAACCAAGATCAAGAAGCACGATTAAGTCAAGTTAAGTTATCTTTATGTTTAACAAGTATGCCATGATTCCAAGTTAATCTGTATCATTGACTCTCATGATTTATGATGTCCTCTTAATTATCTCGTATAATGATCTATGATGCTGCCATGTTATCCTTTCAAGTTCAAATATAGCATGATTATTTATTTTTGATTATTATATTCATGTCATGCATTATATATTATGTGATTTTCCATTAGGCTATAAAGCTTACGGGAGGACCTCCTCCCCTGTGTCTGATTTTCATAGGATCAGATCAGTGACGAGGTGGAGTAGGTGTGTGGTGACGAAGCTCTGGCGGCAAGAGAGCACATGAACCATAGGATTTATTAATTCTTATAGAGATTTTTCTTTTCCCTTCCGCATTATAGTTTCATGATGTAAAAATTTATTTTATTTCTTAGAAATGATATAACCACTTTTTAGACTTCCGCTAATTAAAGTTATATTTTTCTTTATCTCTTTTATTTTATTATTTTTCCGCTGACGTGTCTCAGTTTTTTACTGAAATATGGTCAACATTATGGTCAAAGTCATAGCATGCCGTAGCGTCTCCAGGTTGGTCTTCACCACGTGGCAAGGTCGATTTCGGGGTGTTACAAATGCAGATACAATCCCAATCATGATGTGAAAATTATATGCAATATTGCAACCATCATCAATAAGAATGATCTTAGGAAAGCACAGAGGTGGATTTAAAGAAATGAAGGCTCATCAGAAAATTTTGAAATTATAATCAACCAATCAAAAGTACTCAAGACTAGAAAATATTCATTCCAAAATTTCACCATATGGCTGAAATAAAGTTTTTCAACACTCAATGAATAAGAAGATGGAATAGAAAATTCAGATATAATGTTTGCATGCCATTCAATACTTCTCTCAATTAAGATCTGCAAGTTAGTCACATCAAACAAATATAAAGTTTCAAATGTGAGAGATAGACTATTCAAACTAGTCGTGACAAAATCAATACAACATCTTTTAAATTCTTGGTTGATAGAATTTGTATCTTCATATACTCCACTCCTACATATCTGCATGGACGAATCAGAACCAAAAGACAAGAGATGACTAGTGTTAGGAGAAAAATTACTGAGCTCTCTTTCTTTTGCCTCAACACTTAAGTTTTTTTACTCATATCTCTCTGGAGGTGGCCTTTCTAAACACTCAAGATCTAATCTTCTCTCATTCTCACAACTCTCATAATACTCAGCATCTAAATGTTGCATCTCAATGCTTTCAGAAGGTGGTCTTTCTAAGCACTCAAAAGTTGTGTACCTATCATTTTCATCACTCAAGTTGTGACACTCATATTTTTCATCTTTGTCTTTCTCACAACTCTCAGAATTATTTGGAGTTACTGTACAATCAGCTTCATCTTTCTTCAAATGATGTTATGCAACTAAACTTTTCCCAACTTCTTCAATTTCTTTTCCACTTTCTTCTCCGAAGGAAGCTGCACTGTCTTGTGACAACTCTTTTTTAGATGCAATATCATCATTGTCCATCATGTCCATATGACCCTTATCCCTTGAGTTGAAAATTCCAACTTTGTTTTTCTCCTCCAATATTTGAGTTGGCTTAACAACTAACTTGGAATTTGCACTCCATTTTGATTTTCAAACAGAAGTTGAACTGTCAAATTTGCTATGTGGACGGATATCTTTCTTCAAGTTCTTCTCAACTTTCATAGCCTTATGTAGAACTTCATCCAACTCCAAATACTCTTGCAATTTCGTTACTCTGGAAATCTCTCGGTTCAGCCCACATATGAATCTTGCAATTGTGTCTTCAGGATCTTCCTTTATGTTGGCGTGGATGAGTGTCATTTTCATCTTTTTATAGTACTTCTCAACAGTCTTTGATCATTGCCTCATAATATGCAATTTCATACAAAATATAACATAATTAGCAAAAAATATAACAACAAGTTTAACCTTTTTCTCAGCAGAATAATTATAATGATGAAATATATTTCTATCCTTTGCTCCCATTCAATATAGGCATTAGGATCACTTTTACCTTAAAAGGTAGGGAGAGATAATTTCAGTGAACCTATGTTTGGACCAGTAGCATCTCTATCCCTTTCTCGTTCATGTCTTCTTCCTCTAATCTGAACACATTTATGACTTCTCCAATTTATAACAGAGGCTTCATCATCTTCCTCTTCTATCTCTCAATCAACAAGAGCACGGTGTCTTTGGCGATCTCTTTTGTGTTTTGGTTGTATAACTTTTTGTAGTTGTCCAATTTATTCCTTCTGCAAATCCATCTCAACATGAAGCTCACTGATCATATTTCCAAGATGTTGAAAATGTTGTGTTATGACCTCCATCGTTCTTTTTTTATAACTTTTTATTTTTGAGGATTAAACTGTTTGTCCTTTCCTATTGACATTGTAGGAAATTTCTGCAACAAAAGTTAGTAAAATAATCTCACTACCTCACATGGTGGCACTCAGTGGTGATACTCGTATTTTACCTCAACTCTATTTGACTTTTTTCCTCAATTGTAGTTACCACTCAGCCTTTTTCCTCTCTTGAACCCTCCAACAAGTTCTAGGAGAACTAATGCAAGTCAATACAAAGGCAATGTATGATTGAATCAATTTGATTTATCAATATGATTACAAGATCAAAAAAATCTTGAAGCTGAAATTATAATATAGATCAGAAAAAAAGTTTGCCAAATAAGGATAGATATATAATGAAATCAAAGATCACTAATTCATTGGATTAAATCATTCAGAATCTCAAAAATTTGTCATGCACCTTTCTCTTCAGAAATAAGCTTTTCTTTTCTTTCCTTCCTATTCCTTTTGAATCTTTCCTTTCAATTTTTTTTCTCCTTTCTCTCCTGAAATAAGCTTTCCTTTCATTTTCTTTCCTTCATCTTCCTTTTGAAGCTTTCATTACAGTTTTTTTTCGAATTTTTTCAGATATTTTTTTGTTGTTCCCTTCTCCTTTCTTACACTTTCCTTTTTTTTTTTTTTCTATTTTTGGATTTTATTTTTAAATGCAGCAAACTTTGAAGAATTGAGAGGGATGACGGCTAGGGTTTCATAAATGAGCAGAACTTTTTTTGTATTTTTTTAAACTGTAGCAGAATTTGAAGAATGCAAAGATGACAACTAGGGATTAAAGAACAAAAGAAAGCAAATAAGGAAGACGTCTAGGATTTGAAGAACAAATAAACTAGATTTTTTTGTGTTTTTTTTCAAAACTGAAATAGGGAAAAAACTCGAATAATGGAAGATAAGTAGAAAACGAATCGAAAACGCGGCTCTGATACCAACTGATACGATGCTCAAGAACAATGCCTTAAGTGACCGGAATAGTATATGATAATCAAAGAAACGAGATCAAACGAATTTTCAAGGCAGCGGAATATCAACTTCAAGATTACAATGAACTAAGCAATCGATATTATAAATAGATTGATTTAATAACAAGGTTGCCCACCTTGTAATTAATGGCGAAAGTTTCCGAAGAACGGGTTGCAGGAGTTCCCTCACAACAAAGCAATTAAGTCATAATTCAATAGATTCAAAGATGTCTCAAACAACAATGAAAACCAGTATTTATAGACCATAGAAATAGACTTTGGGCTGAAAGAAAATACCCTTAGCCCACAAGTAACCTAACTAATTTAATAAAATAACAAACTCAATTTCTGTTATAATACTCATCAACATATTCCATATTTAATTAATTCCGAAAATTCCAAATAAATATGGTATGATTTATTTGGCCCAAGTTATGCTAACTCTTAATGCGGCCCAATTTATAACACATTAAGAAGTTATCTTTGATGCAACTTGATATTGTAATTTGATCATTTGTAAATCGCAGATATTCTTGATTATCTTCAATTTCCTTATGTCTGAGATCCACAACATTATCATCATCATCCAACTTTGCTAGAAGATTCTTCTATTGCCGGCTGCAACTGCAAGCATTTTCTGGTTCATATCAGAAATGCATAACCTTACTGACTTACCAAGCATGGGAAAAGGGGTGAAAAGAAAAAAAAGAAAGGTTTCACTTCTTTCCTTTGTGGTCGGCCAGAAGAAGGAAAAGAAATAAATAAAAAGAGAAGAAGGAGATAAAAAAGAAAGTTTCACTACGAGGCTGGCCGAACCGAACAAGGAAAGAATTGGAAGAAAAAAAGAAGTGATGAGAAATTGACAAGGTATGTACGTGATGGATTCATTTGATGTCTTTTCTTACTCTTCTTACCATTTTAAATTTCTGCCCGTTATTAAAAGGCTTGATTTCTTCATCGACCAGTAGGAAAATTAGATTAATTGGTTGATGAACACATTTTTCGATCCTATATCCTATGAGAGGAATGTTTAGCTAACCAATAAATTAGTAATGCGATTTAGATATTATAAAAAATCTTATCGCATTCCCTATAAATCTAGCTTTCACTGAAGATAGAATTATCTCATAGTTGTATGTATTTAAAAGGTTATGTAAAAGGTAATAAGCACACGTCTTGCTGCGTGGACAAAATTAATAGACTGGACTATAAATTATACAATAAAATGTATAACTAAAATTAAACTATGAAATTAAGCATGCTCACCCATTGATAACTTTAGTTTCTTTGAGAGTTGGAATTAGGTCAATCAGATATATGTAGAGAAACTTATGTGTCCATCTTTAAGAAGCTATCATTCTGTCTCGAGACTGAAATCCGTTTTTGTAAATTATGTATTAAATTCAATATGTCATAGATTATTTGATAATTTAGGTTAAGGAATATGTGGATGTTAGGTTTCAGTTAGAGTTGGAATCAATAAAAAATCATGTGTGATGGAAGTCCTCACTCAGTCTGTCAGAATGAAATTTAAGGCAGATTATACTAGTACTTGTCAAATTTGTTGTGGTCAGTCCGAAATGATATAAATTCTAAGAATTATATCTGGAAAACCCTATGAAGTCTACTTTTAGAAACAAATGGAAGTATCATAATAGGAGTTGTATGCTAATTGATACAAAATCTCTATGTTGGCATGGTTGTAATAGTAATATGGATTTATATTATTGTTATAGGTTTAAATGAATGATAAGAAAAAAAAATGTGGAAACACTTTGTGCAATTGCTTATGTTAGGTAAGTTGATTTCTCCCACTCCATGTATTCATCTCTTTTGAATTTGGTGTGGCATTGATTATTACATGTATTGAATATGTTCCGAATATGTTAAGAATTGATTTCAAGAAATGCAATTATGAAAAGTATATCGGAATGATTGTATGATTGCACATTTGAAAAGCATATGTGATATGATATGATTGAATTACGAGAAGTGCTATCTTGTTCCATTGAAAATGGTATTTATTATGATTCATCTTTTGATAGTTGAGATGCAATTGCTATGTGATGAATCATGCATATGCATCTGTCTGCATTTGCATGTATGATGGTTGGAACTAAGTGCAACATCGTTAATCATGATGGGAGCCACCTCTAATGTCTAATGCATCATTCTGTTCTCCAAAAATGGGATAAGATAAGATGGATCTAAGTGCCATACAGACCTAAGTGCTACACCGTGAGGGTGTGAGTCACCTCTAGAATCCGTATATATGGCCACTTCTGGAAGTCATTTATCGCTTTCTGATCTATTTCCCAAAAATGGGATGAGATAAGATGGAGCTAAGTATCGTGAGGACCTAAGTGATACACTGTGAGAGTGGGAGCCACCTCTAGAATCCGAATGGGTCACCTTTGGAAGCCATCTATCGACTATAGAAACTGGCCAATTGGTGATCCGTGCATTCATATGAGAGTGTTGCATTGTATACATATGTTTGATATGATTAAGATGATATTGTTTGCATATTGAGTGTGATACTTCTTATTAGTATGTCATATATGTAATTATCAAATATAAAAATACCTATCCTGATGTTATGATTATTGCATGTCTTTTTTTTATATCTCTCCGAATTAATTAGTTGGTAACACATAGACTATGAGTTATCAACTTACTGAGCTATTTTAGATCACTTTGTTGTTTCCAATATTTTTCAAGTTAATATAGCTATTTGGTGCTCGTGGAAGGTGAAAGTCTTAGGCGGGTTCTATAACAACCTTGGTGGTAAGACATTAAGAAGTGCGTCTCTCATGTCCTTCTATTAGGATGTCGAGAGGTTTGGCTCTGTGTAATGCATATGTGTTATTTTGTATCATGTAAGAAATCAAAGTCATTTTATAAAATGTAAAACTTAAGGATTATTGGTTTGTATTGCAAGATCATAAGTTGTATAATTTGTTTCGTGATATTTTATTCTTCTGTTATAAAAAAATTTACATCACATTTCTGCATTCCTTCATAATTTTATTTCATCGCCCGTAATGAGTCACGAACTCGATTTAAATCACGGTTTAAATTGTGGTCACGGCAGTAGGTCTTTAGAACATAAACTCTATCCCAAACCGTAGTTGAACCGCTACAATCAATGATAAGGGTCTTATGTATTAGAGAGAGTAAAGTTCAAAACTCTAATTTATAGAAACTTATAATAACCTTAGGGAATTCTAAGAGGTTATAGATCATTAGAATTCAACTCCATCCCAAACTGTAGTTGAACCATTACAATCAATGATAAAGCTCTTATGGATTATAGTATTAGAGTAAGGTTTAAAGATCTAAGTTATAGAAACTTATTATAATCTTAGGGCATCCTAAGAGGTCGTAGATCATTAGAATTTTAACTCTATCGTAAACCGTAGTTGAACCATTACAATTTATGGTTTAGAGTTTTAGAGCAAGGTTCAAAGCGCTAAGTTATAGAAACATATTATAAGTTTAGGGCGTCTTAAGAGGTCGTAGATTAAATTGTTACAATCAATGTTAAGGCTCTTATGAATTAGAGTATTAGATTAAGATTCAAAGCTCTAAGTTATAGAAACTTATTATTAGGGCATCCTAAGAGGTCGTAGATCTTTAAAACTTTAACTCTATCCCAAACCGTAGTTGCACCGTTACAATAAATGATCAAGATCTTATGGATTAAAGTCATAGAGTAAGGTTCAGAGCGCTAATATATAGAAACTTATTATAACTTTAGGGGATCCTAAGAAGTCCTAGATCATTAGAACATTAACTCTATTCCAAACGTTAATTGAACTAGATTAGAATCAAAGAGTAAGGTTCAAAGATCTATATTATAAAAACTTATTATAAATTTTTGGCATCCTAAGAGGTCGTAGATCTTTAGAACTTAAATTCTATCCTAAAGCGTACTTGAACCGTTAAAATCAATGATAAAACTCTTATGTATTAGAGTCTTAGAGTAAGGTCCAAAGCTCTAATTTATAGAAACTTCTGATGACTATAGGAAATCGTAAGAGGGTGTAAATTATTAGAACTTTAACTCTATTCCAAACCGTAGTTGACCCGTTACAATCAATGATAAAGCTCTTATGGATTAGAGTCTTAAATCAAGGTTCAAAGCTTTAAGTTATAGAAACTTATTACAATTTTAGGGCATCCTAAGAGGGCGTAGATCTTTAGATCTTTAACTCTATCTTTAGGATGTCTTAAGAGTTGGTAGATCATTAGACCTTTAACTTTATTCCAAATCGTAGTTGAACCATTACAATCAATGTTAAAGCTCTTATGAATTAGAGTATTAGAGTAAGGTTCAAAGCTCTAAGTTATAGAAACTTATTATAACTTTAAGGAATCATAAGAGGTCGTAGATATTTAGATCATTAACTCTAACCCAAATCGTAGTTGAACAACTACAATCAATGATAAAACTCTTATGGATTAGAGTACTAGAGGCCAAAGTTACATAAATTTATTATAATTTTAGGGCATCCTAAGTGGCCGTAGATCTTTAGATCTTAAACTCTATCCCAAATCGTAGTTGAACCGTTGCAATCAATGATAAATCTCTTATGGATTAGAGTATTAGAGTAAGGTTCAAAGCTCTAAGTTATAGAAACTTGTTATAACTTTAAGGCAACCTAAGAGGCCGTAGATCTTTAGAACTTTAACTCTATCATAAACCGTAGTTGAACCATTGATCACTAGCTGATCATACTAAATCTTTACTCATTTTCCATCTCAATTCATGTGCATATAAGCCCTGAAATGTTCGTATTATGATAATTATGCCTAATATCCATACATTTATCTTCTCAGCATAATATTATCCTACATGTGCACATTTGAACTGAATAATATATTGATTTAGTTCTTATTTGTCTAATATTCATTTGAGAGTTTGATGCTTGCTGTTCATATTATTTCAGCTTCCAAATCAAAGTTAAAAGATAAGCATTCTGCTGAAAAAGGTGGGGGGGGGGGGGGACCACTGCAAGCTGCCAAAAGCAATGAGAAAGGAATTTTTTCTCAGCACAAAAGCAAAAAACACAATAGGACAGATGGCAAAATCAGATGGAATGGAAAGTTCTCATCAAGATCAAAGGGTGATGAAATGCCATATAAAAGAGGGATTCCAAGAGAAGAAAGGGGGCAGCCACCATTTTCCAGGATTCTGCACCTTGGAGCTGAAGGAAGGAGAGGAAGGGGCCAAGAGGAAACATCAAGCTGATTCTTCTACCTATTGTTTTCAGAATGTTTTTGATTGAGTTTCTCCTTTGTTTTGTATTGATTTTAACATCTATGAGGAGCTAAATCTTAGCTCTCCTAGGATAGGGTAGTAGTGTAATTTTATTATGGATGGGTGATGAACACTACTTATTTATCACTGATGTTGGTATAGTTCTGAATGTTTTGGAATATGTTCTTATCAATGTAAATCCTATTTGTAATGGCAACTGAGATGTTGATTTCAGATTCTTTTCTTATTCATAAATGAGCTAAGAACATTGATATTGTTCTTGATTCCAATCTATTGTTGTGGGTTTGATGCATCCATTTAACTTTTGTTAGTGTGAATCTCATATTGTATTGGCAACCAAGAGGTTGACTATAGATTCCCTTGATGTTTAGAGACAAGAGCATTAACATTAGTGTTTGAATCTGATTGTGTTCTATATAGTGAGTTGAATCAATTGTTTTCTCATTGTAATTACTACTACTAGTGATTTTTTACTTTACTTATTATGCTTATGTCTGAAAGGAATGTTAGCATATTAGTAGATGTCATATGTTTCATGATAATTTAACATCAGTAGAAATCCCTTCTAAATCAACCTAACTAACATTCATATGAAAGTATGATGATTAGTTCTTATTTTAATGTATTGTGGGAGCAGACTTTACAGGTTAATTATGGTTTCATTTGTATTGCTAAATTGTTCTAATCAATCCATAGCAGAATTAGATGAACCCCATTCCTAGGAGAATTTGTCATTAATTGTTAATCCTCTTTTAGGCTTTCAGCTAAGTAGTTAGATTCCATTCCATATTGATCATTTTAAACATAGAAACGAGTTATATCCTAGTTATAGTTTGATTCTATGTCTTTATCCTTCCCTTTTTACTAACTTGTTACTTTAGCCCTTTTAGTTTAGGATTAATTTAGATTAATTAGTGAGTCTTTAGTTCTCAAATCACTGTGGATACGACATTTGGGTCTACTACTTTAATCTGTGCACTTGCAGTTTAGTGAAGTGAGAAGTTTAGACCATATATCATTTAGTTGCATTTTCAATTTTGTGCTATAAATCAGTCAAGTTAATCACTCTCCACATAATTCACATCAAGTTTTTAGCACCGTTGCCGAAGATTTGAGGCTAATTAGATTTACTTTATGTACTTTATATTAGTTTTAGACTAGTTATTACATCCTTTTTCAACTCAGTTTTCATTTACATCAAGTTATCACTTTGAATTTTTAATTCTGCTTGACTTTCTTTTTTGTTTGAACTTGATACTTCTGATTTCAATTTATGTAGGATTCAGATAGTCAAGAAGATCTATACTTATCTGATCCTGAACATGAAAGAAGATTTAATAGAAGAAGAAGATTGCAAAGAGAACAAAGAAGAAGAAGGATATTTGAAGAAGAGTTAAACAATCAAGACACCATGGCTACTCCAAGAACATTGAAAGACTGTTGGATATGAACCTGGAAATGTCTATAATTGCAGTCGTTGATAGAAGAATGCTCTAGCAAAGTTAGATAATTAAGATAATGGTGTGGATCTCAGGAATAAGGAAATTAAAGATAATCAAGAATGTTTGGAATTTACAATTGATGCATTACAAGATGGAGTTAGATTAGATCCAACTTCTCAACATGTTACGAATCAGGACACATGAAGAGTCAACATGACTTGGGCCAAATAAATGATGGTTTAACCATATTTATTTGGAATTTTCGGAATTAATTATACATGAAAATTCTGCAGAGATTTGTAAGAGAAAATTGATTTTGTTATTTTCCTAGATTAGTTAGATTACTCGTGGGCTAAGTTAGATTATTTTCTTTCAGCCCAAAGTCTATTTCTAAGGTCTATAAATACTGGTCCTCATTGTTATTTGAGACATATTTGAATTTATAAACAATTTGGCTTAATTGCTTTTGCTGTGAGGGAACTCCTGCAACCCGTTCTTCGGGAACTTTCGCCGTTAGTTACAATGTTGGCTATCTTGTGATTAAACCCATCTATTTATAATATCGATTGCTTGGTTCATTGTAATCTTGAGGTTGATATTCTGCTGCCTTGAAAATTCATTTGATCTCGTTTCTTTGATTATCATATATTGTTCCGGTCACTCAAGACATTGTTCTTGAACATCGTATTAGTTGTTATTAGAGCCGCGTTTTCGATTCGGTTTTCTAGTTATCTTCTATTATTCTAGTTTTTTCTCCTATTTCAGTTTCTGAAAAAAAAAACAACATAAAAAATAATCTGGTTTGGTTCTTCAAATCCTAGCCATCTTCCTTATTTGCTTTCTTTTATTTTTTAAACCCTAGCCGTCGTCATCTATTCTTCAAAATCTGGTGCAATTTTGGAAAAAAAACCAAAAAAATCTGGTTATTTGTTGTTGAAACCCTAGCCGTCATCCTTATTTATTCTCAAGTTTTGCTGTAGTTTCAAAAAAAATTCCAAAAATAAAAAAAAAAGACTGAAAAGGAAAGTGCAAGAAAGTAGAAGGGAAGATAGGAAAGAAAATTTCTCGAAAAAAATCAATTTTTTTTTTCAAAAAATAGAAAAAAAAGTTTGAAAAGGAAAGTGTAAGAAAGGAGGAAAGAGAAAAAATAGGAAAAATTTTCAAGAAAAAAATCCGAAAAAAGAAGAAAAAAGGACTCAAAAGAAATAGGAGAGAAGAAAAAAAAGGAAGGATTATTTCTAGAGAAAACTGTAAAGAAATTTGAGAATAGAGTAATTTGACTCAAGGAAGGGTGATATTTGATTTCATTCCAATTTTGAACTTTTTTTTATATCTGTCCTTATTTGACAATATTTTCCTAATTTCTATTCCAAATCAATTCATTATACATCTATCCTTATTTGGCAATCTTTTTTTCTGATCTCTATTCTAAAATCAACTTCAAGTATTCTTTTGACCTTGCAATCATATTGATAAATCAGATTGATTCAATCACATATTGCCTTTGTATTGACTTGCATTAGTTCTCCTGGAACTTGTTGGAGGGTTCAAGAGAGAAAAAAGGTTGAGTGGTAAGTACAATTGAGGGAAAAAGCCAAATAGAGTTGAGGTAAAATACGAGTGTCACCACTGAGTGCTACCACGTGAGGTAGTGAGATTATTTTACTAACTTTTGTTGCAAAAATTTCCTACAATGTCAACAGAAAAGGACAAAGAGTTTAATCCTCAAAAAGGAAAAGTTGATAAAAAAAAGAATGATGAAAGTCATGACACAACATTTTCAACATCTTGAAAATATGATCATTGAGCTTCATGATGAGATGGATGTGCAGAAGGAACAAATTGGACAACTACAAAAAGTTATACAACCAAAACACAAAAGAGATTGCCAAAGACACCGTACTCTTGTTGATGGAGAGATGGAAGAGGAAGATGACGAAGCCTCTGTTATAAATTGGAGAAGTCATAGATGTGTTCGGATTGGAGGAAGAAGACATGAACGAGAAAGGGATAGAGATGCTACTGGTCCAAACACAAGTTCACTGAAATTATCACTCCCTACCTTTTAAGGTAAAAGTGATCCTAATGCCTATATTGAATGGAAGCAAATGATAGAAAGTATATTTCATCATCATAATTATTCTGCCGAGAAAAAGGTTAAACTTGTTATTATATCTTTTGCTGATTATGCTATTACTAGGTAGAATCAATTAACCATTAATAGGCGCAGAAATCGAGAACCTCCAATTGAAAATTGGGATGAGATGAAAACCATATTGAGGAGAAGATTTGTTCCTCCATCATATTATCGTGACTTTCGTATGAAATTGCAGACTATGAGGCAGGGATTAAAGACTATTGAGGAGTACTATAAAGAGATGAAAATGACACTCATCCACGCCAACATAAAGGAAGATCCTGAAGACACAATTGCAAGATTCATATGTGGGCTGAACCGAGAGATTTTTAGAGTTGTGGAATTGCAAGAGTATTTGGAGTTGGATGAAGTTCTGCATAAGGCTATGAAAGTTGAGAAGCAATTGAAGAAAGATATCCGTCAACATGGCAAATTTGACAGTTCAACTTCTGTTTGGAAATCAAAATGGAGTGCAAATTCCAAGTTAGTTGTTAAGCCAACTTAAAAATTGGAGGAGAAAAACAAAACTGGAATTTTCAATTCAAGGGCTATGAATTTTCAATACGAGTGTCATCACTGAGTGCTACCACGTGAGGTAGTGAGATTATTTTACTAACTTTTATTGCAAAAATTTCCTACAATGTCAACAGAAAAGGACAAAGAGTTTAATCCTCAAAAAGGAAAAGTTGATAAAAAAAGAATGATGAAAGTCATGACACAACATTTTCAACATCTTGGAAATATGATCATTGAGCTTCATGATGAGATGGATGTGCAGAAGGAACAAATTGGACAACTACAAAAAGTTATACAACCAAAACACAAAAGAGATTGCCAAAGACACCGTACTCTTGTTGATGGAGAGATGGAAGAGGAAGATGACGAAGCCTCATTTATAAATTGGAGAAGTCATAGATGTGTTCGGATTGGAGGAAGAAGACATGAACGAGAAAGGGATAGAGATGCTACTGGTCCAAACACAGGTTCACTGAAATTATCACTCCCTACCTTTTAAGGTAAAAGTGATCCTAATGCCTATATTGAATGGAAGCAAATGATAGAAAGTATATTTCATCATCATAATTATTCTGCCGAGAAAAATGTTAAACTTATTATTATATCTTTTGCTGATTATGCTATTATTAGGTGGAATCAATTAACCATTAATAGGCGTAGAAATCGAGAACCTCCAATTGAAAATTGGGATGAGATGAAAATCATATTGAGGAGAAGATTTGTTCCTCCATCATATTATCGTGACTTTCGTATGAAATTGCAGACTATGAGGCAGGGATCAAAGACTGTTGAGGAGTACTATAAAGAGATGAAAAGGACACTCATCCACATCAACATAAAGGAAGATCCTGAAGACACAATTGCAAGATTCATATGTGGGCTGAACCGAGAGATTTTCAGAGTTGTGGAATTGCAAGAGTATTTGGAGTTGGATGAAGTTTTGCATAAGGCTATGAAAGTTGAGAAGCAATTGAAGAAAGATATCCGTCAACATGGCAAATTTGACAGTTCAACTTCTGTTTGGAAATCAAAATGGAGTGCAAATTCCAAGTTAGTTGTTAAGCCAACTTAAAAATTGGAGGAGAAAAACAAAACTGTAATTTTCAATTCAAGGGCTATGAATTTTCAATACGAGTGTCACCACTGAGTGCTACCACGTGAGGTAGTGAGATTATTTTACTAACTTTTGTTGCAAAAATTTCCTACAATGTCAACAGAAAAGGACAAAGAGTTTAATCCTCAAAAAGGAAAAGTTGATAAAAAAAAGAATGATGAAAGTCATGACACAACATTTTCAACATCTTGAAAATATGATCATTGAGCTTCATGATGAGATGGATGTGCAGAAGGAACAAATTGGACAACTACAAAAAGTTATACAACCAAAACACAAAAGAGATTGCCAAAGACACCGTACTCTTGTTGATGGAGAGATGGAAGAGGAAGATGACGAAGCCTCTGTTATAAATTGGAGAAGTCATAGATGTGTTCGGATTGGAGGAAGAAGACATGAACGAGAAAGGGATAGAGATGCTACTGGTCCAAACACAAGTTCACTGAAATTATCACTCCCTACCTTTTAAGGTAAAAGTGATCCTAATGCCTATATTGAATGGAAGCAAATGATAGAAAGTATATTTCATCATCATAATTATTCTGCCGAGAAAAAGGTTAAACTTGTTATTATATCTTTTGCTGATTATGCTATTACTAGGTAGAATCAATTAACCATTAATAGGCGCAGAAATCGAGAACCTCCAATTGAAAATTGGGATGAGATGAAAACCATATTGAGGAGAAGATTTGTTCCTCCATCATATTATCGTGACTTTCGTATGAAATTGCAGACTATGAGGCAGGGATTAAAGACTATTGAGGAGTACTATAAAGAGATGAAAATGACACTCATCCACGCCAACATAAAGGAAGATCCTGAAGACACAATTGCAAGATTCATATGTGGGCTGAACCGAGAGATTTTTAGAGTTGTGGAATTGCAAGAGTATTTGGAGTTGGATGAAGTTCTGCATAAGGCTATGAAAGTTGAGAAGCAATTGAAGAAAGATATCCGTCCACATGGCAAATTTGACAGTTCAACTTCTGTTTGGAAATCAAAATGGAGTGCAAATTCTAAGTTAGTTGTTAAGCCAACTTAAAAATTGGAGGAGAAAAACAAAGCTGGAATTTTCAATTCAAGGGATAAGGGTCATATGGACATGTTGGACAATGATGATATTGCATCTACAGAAGAGTTGTCACAAGAGAGTGCAACTTCCTCAAGAGAAGAAAGTGGGAAGGAAATTGAAGAAGTTGGGAAAAGTTAGTTGCAGAACATCATTTGAAGAAAGATGAAGCTAATTGTACAGCAACTCATAACATTTCTGAGAGTTGTGAGAAAGACAAAGATGAAAAATATGAGTGTCACAACTTGAATGATGAAAGTGATTTCTCTCAATGACTTAAATACTCTTATTTAAAATTGAGGTTGTTACATCTTTTTCCCCTTAAAAAGAAATTCGTCACTGAATTCAATTTACTTATGCACTCATACAATTTACTTCATTATCTTTTACATTAATCAATTTATGGCCAAAGATACTAACATATATAACATTAACATAATCATCATTACCTTAAAGGGTTACCTTAGTCCTCATCATTCATGCTATGAGTTGTTGAAATGTGATTCAAAAAATATTATCCACGTCATTTTGTATTTTGAAAAAAAATAAAATTAATTATGGAGTTACTGAATAGTTGTGGTGATGTGGTAGTTATGATTATGGAGTAATGTAATTAGTGGTACTATGTTAGTGGTGGAGTGTGTGCAAGGTCTCCCACTTTTTTAGGCATTATCTCTATGTTATTATCTTGCATTTTGATGTGAATTGTGTGGAGTGTGATTAATTGACTGATTTGTAGCACAAAATTGAAAATAAAGTAAATGATATATGGTCTAAACTCCTCACTTCACTAGACTGCAAGTGCACAGATCGGAGTAGTTAACTCGAATGTCGTATCTACAGTGATTTGAAACTAAAGATTCACTAACTAATCTAGATTAATCCTAAACTAAGTTAACTCTTTTTGATGTTTTTAAGTGACTAATATAACATATATGAAATATTCTTTTACGAAAGTGGTTCATCTAATATTCTGTTATGGAATGAATTAGAACAACTTAGCAATACAAATCAAACCAGATTCAACCTATAAAGACTGCTATCATAGTGCATTAAAGTTAGAACTAAGTATCGTACTTTCATATGAATATTAGTTAGGTTGATTCAATAAGGGTTTCCACTGATATTAGATTATCATGAAACCTCTAGCTCAATGCATAAATACAATCAAATCCACAACTAGTGCTGATGCTCTTGGTTTATCTCTAAACAACAAGAGAATCTAAAATCAACCTCTCGGCTGCCATTCCAATACGAGATTCACATCAACAAAAGTAAATGGATCCATTTTCAGCATGGATTACTTAGAACCAGGAAACCAACTCAACATAAATCACAATTGAAATCGAATCCAGAAACTAATTGTTAATGTTCTTGGTTCATTTCTGAACAACAAGAGAATCTAGAATCAGTCTCTTAGTTGTCATTACAAGATGAGATTCACAATAACAAGAAGTAAAAGGATGCATTCAGATCTTGATAAGAATTAAACCAGAAAATAAATGATGATGCTCTTGACTCATTTCTGAGTAAGAAAGAATCAAACACCAACTTCTCAGTTGTCACTCTAAAATAGAATTCACATCAATATAGAACTGATTTGAAAACATTCAGAAATGCACTAACAGCAGTGGCATAAGTGATGTTCAATCATCCATCCATAAATAGAAATTAAACTACTATCCTATCCTAAGAGAGCTAAGATTTAGCTCATCATAACTAATCAAAACAATACAAAGCAGATGAGGAACCGAATCAAAACATTCTAAAACATAAAGAAGAACAAAACAACTCTAAAACTCTAAACTCCAGCAAGAAACCCTATGACAATCATCACCATTTGATCATCATTAGAACCTTCCATTCACTCTGATTTTGCCACCTGTCTCTGGTCCTCTTTTCCTACCAAAAGATTCTTCTTGCTTTTTGACAGCCTGCAAACTTGTGGTCCCCCTCCTTTTTCAGCAACAATACTTGTCTTTTTTATCCTTGATTTGGTCCTACAACATCATGAACAAGCAAGCATCAAACTCTCCAAATGAAAACTAAACAAATAAGAATTAAATCAATATATTATCCAGCTCAAATGTGCAAATGTAGGATAATATTATGCTGAGATGATAAATGCATGTAGATGATGTGAATTGTGTGGAGTGTGATTAATGGACTAATTTATAGCACATAATTGAAATTGCAACTAAATGATATATGGTCTAAACTCCTCACTTCACTAAACTCCAAGTGCACAAATCAGAGTAGTAGACCCGAATGTCGTACCCACAGTGATTTGAAACTAAAGATTCACTAACTAATCTAGATTAATCCTAAACTAAGTTAACTCTTTTTAGTGTTTTTAAGTGACTAATATAACATATATGAAATGTTCTTTTAGGAAAGGGGTTCATCTAATATTCTATTATGGAATGGATAAGAACAACTTAGCAATATAAAACAAACCAGATTCAACCTATAAAGACTGCTCTCACAGTGCATTAAAGTTAGAACTAAGTATCATACTTTCATATGAATAGTAGTTAGGTTGATTCAACAAGGGTTTTCACTGATATTAGATTAACATGAAGCCTCTAGCTCAATGCATAAATACAATTAAATCCACAACTAGTGCTGATGCTCTTGGTTTATCTCTAAACAATAAGGGAATTTAAAATCAACCTCTCGGCTGCCATTCGAATACGAGATTCACATCAACAAAAGTAAATGGATCCATTCTCAACATGGATTACTTAGAACCAGGAAATCAACTTAACAGAAATCACAATTGACATCAAAATCCAGAAACTAATTGTTAATGTTCTTGATTCATTTCTGAATAACAAGAGAATCTAGAATCAGCCTCTCAGCTGCAATTACAAGATGAGATTCACATTAGAAAAAAGTAAAATGATGCATTCATATCTTGACAAGGATAAAACTAGAAAACAAATGGTGATGCTCTTGACTCATTTCGGAGCAAGAAAGAATCAAACCACAACTTCTCAGTTGTCACTAGAAAATAGGATTCACATCAACATAAAACTGATTTGAAAACATTCAGAAATGCATTAACATCAATGACAAAAGTGTTGTTCAATCATCCATCCATAAACAGAAATTAAACTACTATCCTATCCTAAGAGAGCTAAGATTTAGCTCTTCATAAGTGATGAAAATAATAGAAATCAGATGAGGAATAGAATCATAAACATCCTAAAACATAAAAGAAGAACAAAGTTCTAAGCTCCAAAATTCCAGCAATCAAGAACTCAGCCTCCAGCCAAATGGCTAGGAGTGGAGATCCCCCTTTTGCTTCTCAACATCCCCTTTATGTATGGAATTATCATCACCCTTTGATCATCATTAGAACCTTCCATTCTATTTGATTTTGCCACCTGTCTCTGGTCCCTCATCTTTTCAAAAAGATTCCCTTCTCATTGCTTTTGGTTGGCAGCTTGCGTTGTGGTCCCCTTCTCCTTTTCCAGCAGCATTGTTAGTCTCTTGTGCTTGATTTTGTTGCTACAAGAACATGAACAACAAGCATCAATCACTTAAATGAAAATTAGACAAATAAGAACTAAATCAGTATATTATTCAGCTCAAATGTGCAAATGTAGGATAATATTATGCTGAGAAGATAAATGCATGTAGATTAGGTATAATTATCATAATATGAACATTTTAGGGTTTACATGCACATGAATTGAGATGAAACATGAGTAGAAATGTAGTATGATCAACTAGTGATCAAACTCCTCCAAGCTTAGTCTTTTGCTTGTCCTCAAGCAAAACATTCAGATATTAAGAATAAGCATTGAATAAAATAGTTCACAAATGAATTCATATTCAGCTGTTTGAAATCAAATGAGTTTTCCACTTTGCTAACACTCATTGCCATTTTTTCCAAAACCCAAATTCTAGCTGAGGAATCACCGAGGCTAAAGCAAATTTAAGCTATGAAAGAAGTACTAACAATAACTTATTTGAATTTCAGGGATTTTCAACTTTACTAAAAAGGTTGAACTACCAATCTCTTGATGAACAAATTTGTGTATTGCTTAAACATGTTTGAAACTTAACTTTTATTCATGATAATGCAAATAAACATGTTTAAAAACCTGATTTTTATTCATGCTGATCAATAAGATAAAAATCTTGGCTTTATTCAGGAGAGCTTCCTTTTTGGATTTGCTCTCTTTATTCATGCATGCATGCAATGCAAAATGCAACTTTTCATTTTCTCTTTTTCTTCATTTTTTTTCTTTTCTGTTCACGAAGTGAGCAGTAGTTCAAACTCAAGTAAAGTTTAGATTCCTTAATACAAAGAGTCAAGTTTTCCTATTTAACATAGCAGCAAAAGCCTTGATTTCATTCTAGACATCTTCTAATTTCTTACCAATCCATGAGTGTTAGCTAGTGTTACCCACAAAAAGAAAAATTTCAGCTGAATTGAAATCAAATGCATCTGAATATGAGCTGATTGAAGCAAAAAGATTAACAACCAAATTAATGATTACTTGGTGTTGGAGTGTACTAGCTGTTATACTAAATGATTTCTACTTAACAATGATGAGCACAAATGATAACATGACTTGAACTGAACTACAATGATGGTAGTGATAATATGGGTATAAATATAATATTAACTTTAAAATAGAGCTAAAACATGATAATTGAGTTTAGAAAAGTACCAAGTTCCTCCCCCAAGCTTATCATCAGCACTGTCCTCAGTGATGAATCATACAAGCAAGGGAGAGGGTTGGGTGGGTGTTCAACTTTGAAATGAGAGGTAGGCATGTCTTACTTCACTTCTTCTTTGGGTTTATCATTTCAGAATTTGATATCAACAATGGTTAATAGAATGAAATCTTGATCAACTCTTCCAGGTATTGAATCAAATCTACAATTAATTTGAGAATGATCAATCTAACAATCAATAAAATTCAGTAAGGGTTAAGATATTCACTGAAATTTGGCAAAGTTAGATTTGGACAACTCATATGAACAAGAAATCACAGTTATCATTATGATGATCATAACATGAGCTAAGTAAGGATAATTAGGATAATCAGTTATCAAATGCATTTCAGTGAAAAATCAAAGATACGAGTCAAGAGTACTCCCTGAGCTAAATTTAATTCAGTGGTAGAAGATGTTCCTCTCTAATTTATTCCTGCAAAAATAAAAGAATATTAGATGTAAAAGGCTTGGGTTGCCTCACAAGAAGCGCCCTACTTTAATGTTTTAGGCTAGACATTGTTACAACTCTTGATGTCAAGGAGGTTTAAATAGTATGATGTGATCAAGTAGAGATATCAATCTGTGGACAACTTCACTAATCAAGTATGGATCTCTTAGTTTGTCATGAGAGTTTTTCAGTTTGATTCCCTCCTCCATTGTACAAGAAATCTACTAACTTCTAATCTCGAAAACTCTCATGTATGATATCTGAATCTCCTGGATCACCACCTTGTTTAACCAGCCATTTCTTCAATGGCCTCTTTAAATGCAGCATTGTTGGAAGATCTTTGAGCTCTTGATTCTATCTTTCAGTAGGCAAACATTGATCCTCCTTCATTAAATGTTCCATTCCTTCTACAAATTTGAATCCTGCTATAGTCTCCTCTATTTGGAAAGAAATTTCTTCTGCTTTTGTATCCTCCTTGGCCATTTCAGTCTCAACATGTGGCTTTGCTGTCATAACCTGTTGCCCAATGGATAATGATATGGGTGAAACTTTGGAACTTTGAATGACTTCAAATGAATTAGTGCTTGCTTCAAGTTCAGGCCACTTCTTCTCTTTTGGTGTTTCTTCATCTTTGACTCTAAGATGTTTAAATTCTTCAGCTAATAACATTCCCATGATAGTTTGTGGAGCAAAATGCTTCAAGTTGAACTTTTGGATAGCTGGGTGCAGAGAGTAACTCATCTTCAGGGGTAGACAATGAGTGAATTGAGTTGCTCTTTTCATTAAAGGTGAAGTACTTGTTAGTTGTGGGCAATCTAAAAGCAAACTAGTTGAGGTATCTGATAGTTTCTTCAAAGAATCAAAACATGAACCTTCCAGAATTTTATCTTCATTAGATTGGAACCTTATGAGTGGGTCTTCAATGTGATTCATTACTGGTATAATTGGAGTAGCTTTTTCAATAACTTCAGCAACTTCATCTTGTTTCTTGGCTTGTGCTTTAATTGTGATAGATTCCTTCTCAACTTCAGCCTCCATGAGCACTTCTTTCTCTTCATATATCTCTTTCTCAATCTCCATCTTCACCTCTGAATTAGACTGCAGAAAAAGTTTAGCCTCCAAAACTTGATGTTGAGCTTCAAGAGAATCTTGCTTCTTCCAATATGCATCTTGCTCCTTCCGGTATGCATCTCGCTCTTCCAAGATTGCATCTTGCTTCCTGATTAATTTCTTTAACATAATATCCAGTTTTGACTCTTTTGTAGATTGATAAAGTGTTTGTTGATCTTCTGAAATATCTATGGTTACAATCTGAATACCTGACACTTGACCTTGATTATGATGGTAATACAAATGATTTTGTGAGTCATAAACATAAGAATTGTTGCTTGAGAAGTCTTGCTCATGATTCCAATAATTTGAAACATAATGACTACTACTTGAAAAGTCTTTCTCACGATTCTAGTAATTTGAACCTTCATGACCATGTGAGCCATACATGTAAACATTAGAAGGTTGCTGAAATTGTGATGATCCTTGATTGCAATGAACTTGTGATGGTTCTCCAACATCAAAATCATATTTTTGAAGAGTTTTGAACACGATATCTTCAACTATAGAATTCAATTTCTCCTGGCTCATTGACGTTTCACTGGATCTGGCGACCTATGACTGGATCCAACCGCAACATGCCGGATCTAGAGTCCTACGGTTGGATCTGGCCATGCACTGGCTGGCTGCGGACAGATCTGGTCAGTGCAGCGACCAGGTCTGGCCATGCACTAGCCCGATCTGTCCACTATAATGATCCCAAAATTCGGTCCCAATTTAGAGATCGAATTCTAACTGGTGTTACTTTCATAACCTAATTTCATAAAATATTGCAATGGAAACATAATAATACTAAACATAAAACATTGGAAATCTTCATAAATAAATAAATTTCGATATAACAAACTAGCCCATGAGCCATATATGATCTAATATAAGACCCATGGGGTACACAATACATAAATGAGTTCATATAAAAGTATATGACTAAAAGGCTCATAAGCCATATATACCTGATTCACTAAGAGTTCATCATCATAATGTAAAAGACTATAAGATAACTTGGGCCATAGTCCGACCATCACATCTGCAATTTCTCCGTCAAAGGCCTCCACCGCCGAGCGTAAGCCTCGCCCATACCTGCACAGATCATATGGTGCCAGAAATTTCTCCCGTTAGATTATGTTGCATGCTATGATTCTATAATATATATTCTACATGTCATAGCATATGCCTTGTATTATAATGAAACATTGATCCATATGCATGTGTTGTAAGAAATCTGTGTAAATATGGGAAGTAGTATTCACACGCTAGATGCGGGTATGTAAAGATCGAATTCCCTTTTGCAGAAATGTAAATAAGTTTTAAATTTATAGTCCCAACTACACTTCTCATGTCACGGAGGTGCTCCACAAACATCATTTTTATGTAATTATGCATCTAATTAGCATATTAAGTTAGTCTAGATGCTCATATAGTCATGGTTGCATTCAACAATTAACTTTTGAATTAAAGCATAATGATAATTAAATTATCGATGAGCATTATAAAGAAATTATATAATATTATTAGGAATATATTTTAATAATTTTAAATATTATAAAAATGTTTAACTATTATTAACTAAAGTTAATTAGAGGTTTAACACTAATTTTTAACACAATAATATGATTGGACCTTCACCTTAACCAATAAGGTATTAAGCAGCTGAAGCAGGCAACTCAAAGCTCCTTAATAAAATATTTTTCTTAACTGCCATATGACGTGTTAAAAATCTTAAAAGAATATATAAATTGAATATTCTTATCCTCGGAGAGCCAAAAATTTTTCAGGCGAAAAGATCTATTCGAACGTCCTACAAAATTTCTACAAGGCCGCTGATTTAAGATGAATCTGTAGATCCGAAATTGACCTTCCTGTTCATGAATTCATATCTTCATGTTTCTTTCTCCATAAATTCTTACATGGTCTATCCTTTCGAGAGGTTCAAGTTTTATACAACCTTACAAAAGTTTCTCACAACCTTAACCACAACATCTAGAATTATCTGTTACATGCATGCTTCCAAAAATAAAAGTGAAGGGGAAATAAAATTGCTCCAATGGCTCGACCTCTTCTATATGTAGCAAAATAAGCTATGAGTCGATTCAACTCAAAAACTTATGAGTATCTGAAAAATTTAAAATGGGTACTATGAGTAACAATCATTTGCTCAGTGTGTGAAATAAAAGTACAACATAGAGGAACAATATGAATGCATATAATATTTAAATAATCAGGTTCTCGATATAACAAAACATTTAAAACATAACTCATATAACATAAGTTGTCAAATCATATGAACTTTTACATCAATAAAAGTAATCCAAAATATCATCGTATTCACAATTAAACTCCACACATGTGTCATTGCACATAGTCATTATGAATCAATATGCATCCATCTATGATCATGTGTGATACAGTTAAGAAGAGCTTCATAATCAAGAGTATCGGATACGTAGAGAAAATCATGTGTCAATATGTATCCCTCCATGATTGTATGTCATACAGTTAAGCAGAGCTTCACAATCAAGAGTCTCAGATATGCAGAGCAAATCATAAGTCAATGCGTATCCCTCCATGATTGTGTGTCCTAAGTTAAGTAGAATTTCACAATCAAGAGTCTTAGATATGTAGAGCAAATCATGGGTCAATACGTGCATGCAGTGCAGTCCCCAAAGGGCAAAGACACCCGATATATGTCCCAAAGGCTTCATGTATATTGAATGTGGTCCCAAAGACCTTTTTCAAACAGCGGGGCCAATGAAAACATGAAGTTTAATAATATCAAAATACACACACTTGTTCACCTTAAAATGCATATAATCCCTTCTAATACTAATGTGTAATTTCAGGTGTTTATATTCATATGTTACTTCACACTCTCAACTATTCAATCTTCCAAAGCTTAACTAGGTTCTGTCTCACAATTTCAGACTGACTCTCAATAAATAATTCATAGTTTTTTAACTACATGAGCAAATATTATGACTATAGATAAATTAGAAACTAGACTTATAAGGTTTTCAACCCCCAAATGTCAATCACTAATTCCAAATGATGAAGTCATAAAATCCAAGGTAATTTGACCTAGGGTTTGTGTTCTGACAGATTGTGTGTCACTGAATGATTAATTTATATATTTAACAGTACTTATTCATTTGATGAGATCCTAATTTCCTTAGAAATTAGACTTTCTTAATATTTATTCATATAAATTATAGAATTTAAATCCGTGTATAACTTTACAAAAAAAATAGTCAATTCGGATCGTGATCTATGAATGTTCTGGAACCTGATAGAAGAATTACTATGAAATGAAAAATTCATTTCTCCTCATTTACACATCCAAATTGGATGATTCCACTTCTCATCGTACCTTTGTGAAGTTTAATTAAACAAATCTAAGTTTCAAATCCTATTTCATTTTATCCTAATCATGCCCTAATTGACAAGTCGAACTTATCTCTGACTCAGGTGACATTATGTGCATTAGATTAATAATGCATGCTTTTGATTACTTTTCTTATTTTATTTTTGAAGGGATAAACATAACATCACATAAGTAATGTGGTGAGGGCTAATTTTATGTTATTGGCATTTGTAAACTTGCTTCGTTTGACGGTCGACCTATTAGGAATTCATTGTCATCTCATGCATCATGCATCAATACAGGGTGTGACATTTGATGTCAATAGTGATCCTCCCTCTGTAATGATGTGATCATATTGAGTCCATCAATAATGTTTCGATCAAACTATTGACTAATTTCTTGCAAAAAGATATAAATGAATATGGAGTGATAGTAGCTGAGTGGGAAATGATGATAGAGTTCATTTTTTTTAAATATCCAAGACTGTAATGTGTTACTTGAAGTGGATTGATTAGTTCATCATCGTACCACTCCACATTGTTTTAAGAAAAAAATTTATTTTGAGTTATCAGAAAAATCAAGTTACATTTTCTAATAAATGCTAGAATTTTCCCCTCTTGCATTATTTATGTAGTCATGACAAAGAGGTTAATTAGGAAGGGTTGAGAAGCTTACTTTGCTTCTGTAATCGAGATAAAGGTAAAAGGGGTCACGATTAAAAGATATTCCAATCATATCTGAATTTGTTAAAATATTAAGATCTTCCCAAATTATCATCTAGGAGATAGAGGGAATTCTTTATGGATCTAATCCATAGAACTATTCCTACTTCTAAGACTCCTTATCGTATAACACTTATAAGATTAAAAGAACTATAAGAGCATTCCGATGAGGTTTGTATTCAATCAAAATTATGAGTTTCAGACTAAATCTTCAAGGAGAAAGATAAGTTCTTTAGTTGGGCATGAATTATATACATTTTAAGTAATTGTGAAGAATAACTTATAAAAAATGGGTAACTTTCTTGATTAGTTACAAGTACTATCAGATTCTCAAAAATAAATTTAAGATAGGGATATCAATGGCTAAAGTTAAATAATGTGATATCTCAAAAGTTATATACATGGAATTTGGTATGCTTATTATAATTTTTTTACTATCAAACCACTCATAAACTTATGATCTCTCAATTTCGAAAGTCGTGCACATTATGAGAGATATTTAAACACTATTTCACAAAATTATTATGGGAAAATAAAAATAAGAGTCAAATTATGCGTGAGTTTTGGGTTGACCTCATAATATTAGATCATGTCAATTCTAAGAAAGACAAATCATATCCTTGGTATGTATGATCATCTGATATATCTGAATGACTTTGATCAATTATTTATCATGCAACTTTTCTTCCTAACATAGAAAGGAAGTATGATGCGTTCCCTTGTCTCCAATCTAATAAAATATGAAGTAATCATTTTATGATTGAGTACGAATAAGCTGGTTGATTGAAACAAAAACTTGTCACATAAAGAACAACTAGTTTGCATCTTATATCAAAAAGAAAATGAAAAAGATAAGAAAAGTCATGTCCTAAGATATTGTGTTATAAAAGTTTTGCATTGAGACATTGTGTTTTGGAATAAATACATTTGAACCTTATGAGGGTGTGATGAGAGAATATTTACAAGCCACCATTCATGATTTTGTATTTAACATATATGTATGAGCATCAGATAATAGCTATGTATTACATCATGAATATTCAAAGAAAAAAAACTCTTTGAATTTGAACACTATAATTGTTCGACTTTTTCAAGTGATTGTCGTTATCCAAAATATTGAATAACCTATGTATAAATTGATTTTGAATATTAATTCTACAAGATTGAGATTGATACAAATAAAATATGTGGATAAGAAAGAAAAAAATCGGAATAAAGCATAGTTATGTTGTTTTGAATAGCCTTTACAAATCAATTTGACATGATACCAAGTTATGGTATATGATATAGACAGTGAGAGTATAACGTAAGTAAAAACAAAGGTAAATATAAACAAAACTAATCTACATAAATGAAAGTAATTGTTGAAAAGTAAACAATTCTAAACTTAATAAAAATAATGGTTCTGACTATGAACAATGGAATGGATTGTAAGATAATGGCATATTCAGGTTAAGTAGCAGAAATGAAAGTCAAGAGATAAATGGACAAGAATATGATTAAAAACAATGTGATGATATAAAATAATGATATTAGATTCAAATCAAACAAAGAAAAATCTAGCAACAAATTCAAAACTCTTCTCGGCAACGGCACCAAAAACTTGTTGTGAGAAATCTGTGCAAGTATGGGAAGTAGTATTCGCACGCTAGATGCGTGTATGTAAAGATCGAATTCCCTTTTGCAGAAATGTAAAAAAGTTCTAAATTTATAATCCAAACTATACTTCTCAGGTTGCAAGTATACAACCGTCGTCGATAGGGGTCGAACCATAGAGAGAGAAATTGTATTTGTCTTTAAACTTATGTAACAATGAACAAGAGAATCTGATTTTGATAGTAAGAGAAGTAAGGGTGTATTTTTATATTTTACATTTTGTAATTTTTTTGTTGTTTTCATATTTAACTAGAAAACTTGAGAAAAACAAAACCTAGAGTAAAGTCTCATTACTCAACAATATTCTAGAAGCACGAGGAATCATTCTTATGGAGAGACTTGGCAAACATATGTTGTTTCATTTAAGGTTCCATTCGGATGATGATACTAATAGCGGGTATTTCTCAATATTCTCATGAAAAGTATCATTTGGTTCTCCTACTCTCGTATTCGAACCGAGCTAGTTCACCAATAGGTGATATCAGATTAGAAGTTCGTAGAAACGCTCTCTCGATTCGTTCTACTTAGGGAAATAGAAATCAGTACTAGGGTTCTTCCTTCTCGCAACCATGCTAACTATTTGGCTCATAGCATGTTGTAAATCGGCTCATGAAGAAGAATTTGCAATCACAACATTCAAAAAAATAACAATAAGATCGAACACCATGAAAACACATCATCTGAAATCAAGTAAAAACATCAAACTGAGTTCAAACCAATCAAATGATCCCTCAGCCTCATTGGCTGATTAGTTATACATAACTATGATGATCATAACACAAAACATTATCATCCTAACACTAAATATTGTTCAATAGAGTAAACTAAAAAAAGGACAATCGAAAAGAAGAAGAAAAAAATAGGAAATGTAGCAAGCAACACTAGGATTAAAGCTCTACCTTCCCCTTTCGACCAGCTGGCCTTCTTCCTCTCTAAAGTGGCTTCTCCACTTCATGTAGGTTGACCTCCTCCATGCCCTCTGATCTGTTCCTCACATTGCCTCTCTAATGTTCCTCGTGATAATTGCTGGCCAAACCCCCTCTTTGAGACATTCTTTTTCCTTTTTATATCATAGCATCACTTTTGTCCACCATTGAATTTTTGACACTTGTCCCTTGTATAACACCTACTTTTTGTTCAGCCATCTGATGCACGACACCTGTCCATCTTGGTGCACCACCTTTTGTCTTTGATTCCTCTCTCTTTCCTTCATCAGGCAGGTGGATGTGCGACATCTGTCCTAGTGCCTTCATCAATTTATGCAAAGTCTATCTTGATGCCCTGTGCACATCAGATGACAGCTGTCATTTTGCTTTTTCTGCTAGCTTAGCTTCTCATTCTCAGTGGCATCAAGTACCACTACGTAGGGACTCTTTTAACTTGGCTGTCGGATACCCCCATGCAGTGTGAGGGTAGTTGCTGAAAGATAAAAGTTCATAAATTTAAAAGATTTTATCTATATTTTTTGTAAAAGAGCTAAGATGACATGGAGAATTCATATATCAAGTAAAATGTTAAAAATGTAGATTTTATATTATTTAATTGCAGCGTAAATCAAGAAAATCATGCTTCTACCCTAACAATAATGAGTAAGAAATTCATGTCGACATGCTATGAGCTACTTATGCACATTATATGACATGAAAAATATCATCATGGCAAGATAAGATAAATATATTACATTATGCAAAAGTATATCATGAACTTATCTTATTTAATTTTAACATCTTCATTCATATTATGATGTGACAAGTGGACATTCATTTGCATCTTAGTAGGTGCTTACTTCATCTTTGTCATCTTCATCTTTATGTCCCAAGTCATTCATCATTCATCTTTTTGTCTTTCATATTTTATTAGATGATTTCTTATCTTGTTGATTGAGAAGTGGATGTTGGCTCATTGATATTAGGCTAGCAAGGCCAGGATCCTCATAGGTCAATGGAAAGCCTCACCTTATTCCCTTAAGGGGGTCTCGATCTTTTCGATAGAAAGTCGCACCTTATTCCCTCAAGGAGAGTCTCGGTCTCCCTCATACATACGATGACAACAAGAAAACCTCGATCCATCTTTTACCTTACATACATTAATACATACGATTATTCAATACATGTTGCATGTTTTAATCATATTTTAAGTCATACATACTTGAAATTATGTTAAGTATGGACACTCAAACATTACATAGGTTTAGGATTGGTCACGGCTGTGCCACCCTGAATCATGGCCGTGCCCACCCATGGACACGGTCGTCCGAGAACTTGGCATGGCTAAACACAATCATTTTTCTCTCGATAGCATGTGGTCATAGCCGTGCTCACATATGTCACGGCCGTGCCAGTGTCACATACATTCACAGTTAGATGACCATACGATCACAGTTGAAAATACCTATGACCGTACCTTCACGCCCGTAACCGAAAGGTCATTTTTCTCTCATTTTCGAAAATATTCTAAGGCGAGGAGCTTTTTAGATGTCACGGCCATGTGACCACATGGTCACGACCATGATAGAATGTCCATTTCTTCATTGGATGTATTTTCACGCTAAGGCAAGAATTGCTATAGGTGTCACGACTGTGCTCCAATGTGTCATGACCGTGCTCGAGACTCTAGCAGCACTTCCTCTGTTTTACCCATTTCTCTCATTTACACATATATGCAAACACCTTTAAGGCATACATTCATCCAATCATGGAAAATGGGAACTTTGCACAAATAATTTAGGATTAGCAATTTACCAAACTAAATCACAATAAGTAAAATGATGGAGTTGAATAAAGGGTTTGTATAAGAACATATAACCTACTAAACATATTCATATATAATCAATAAGCTATTTCATCACATCTAAAACATAATGGAGGTGAACTTCATGATTCTAAGCATGATTAATAATGAAACAGTAACTTTAAATAGGTCATATAACAATGTATAAAAGTCATGCACATACCCTAATCATATCATCTAAGAAGATCCAAGGTGGTCTTGAAACCCTTAATCTAACCATTCATGCATCATTAAGGAAGATGAGAAGGGGGTTTTGGATCCCCTCAACATATCTTGTTAAGCAACTCCTAAAACCTCTAGCTTCTTCCTCTCTTCTCTCTTCCTTCTCCTCTAGCTAGAACAACCGTCTCTTCCTCTAAGTTTCCTCCTCTTCCCTTGGTGCTATTGAAGATGCCGAGAGCTGCTGTGGGAGTGAGGGAGGGAGTGGAATGTGAGTGGTGGCCGAATGGAGAACAAATGAGGGAGTAATGTAGCAGATTAATGTAGCTTGGAGAGGATTTGGGATGAGCTGCCGACATGTAGGTAAGTGGAAAAAGGTGAGTTACTTTTAGGTTATATTAGTGTGTTGGGCTTTGGGCTACTGTTGCTTCATTTCATTTTTTAAACCAAATGTTACAAGCACAGTCTAGATGTGGCCATGCATAGGCCTGATCCAACTATTTCCTAGCCCGATAGATCCGACTACGATGGTTGTTGCCAGGCCGTAGCCGGCCATACTCGATGGGAGAGGGAGAGGGTTGTTGTCCGTTGGTGCTGGTGGTCATCGGAGTTGGAAGAGAGTGAGTGAGTGAGAGAGAGAATGGGCAGAGCACACAAATTTATTAGTAATTAAGTTTCTAACGGATGTTATTTTTCGAGAGAAGATATTGGAAGTTCTTCCGTCGATAATTCTGTAGCCGTCAAAAAAATTAATATTAAAATATGATTTATGTTATTTTTGTATTATAATAAATTTAAATTCTGACGATTGCGACCGTTGATATTTTCGACGGTCTAGCGTTCATGAGTAATTATGATGGCCGCAGCTGTCGGGAGTTCCGACGAAGCTTTTGGTCGCTATTTGATAAGGAAGTTGAGCCGCCGACAATATATTTTCGATGTATTTATTATTCGTCGGTATTTGAGAAAGATTTTTTTCTCCATCGCAAATTTTTTATGAAATTGTGAAGGACATCTATCCGTCGGACATCATCGAAAAATTTACAAGAACAAGTGGGGGATGTAGTCCTTTAGATAATTCTAATTACCCTAAATTTGATTAAGTAAATATAATTAATTATGCTAACCACAAGATTGTATTAAAGTGAAGGGGGAATTTTGACTAATTGAACGAACTTATTTGATTCAAAAAAAATTCCGCCTTTACTAAATACATAGATTTCATGATATATATAACTTATACAATAAGAGTATTTGAATAAATATCATATATATAAAATTATTACACGGTTAGCAATATCGACACCGAAAAAAAAGAATAGACTAGAGATTTGGTATCAATCTCTCCAAACATGTACAAGTCTAATCTTTTTCCCTCACACAAGAACAAGGACACGTACAATACAAAGCAATGGCACTCAGCAGAGGACACCTTCGGCGGGCTCATACCTTATTGATACAAATATAAAATAATCTTTGAATGCAAACTTGTTTGATCCAATATTTAGCTCCTTGATTGTCTGCATGCGTTGGCCATGTATGTCCTGCATGTAGTGTACCCGTCGATATGCTTACGCAAACCTCCGGCGAGCTTGCGGCGGTGCGGAGGTGGTGGTCCGCCGGTATCGGGGCGACTGGGGCGCAACAGAAGCAGGCATCGACCTAGGCGAAGAAGGAAACAGCTGAGTTTCCAACGAGGTCAGAAACCTGCCGGAGTCGCCACCTGGCAGCCGCATGTAGGAAGCCGATGGTGACTCGTTGAGCAACATGTTACCCAGAGAGGGAACCTGTCCGCCGGCCTTGTAACTGACGATGGCCTTGTACACAAACGGAATGATGCCTTCCATTGCGTGCGTCAGTTGTGTTGGGGGGAGGGAGGGAGAGAGAGAGAGAGAGAGATCAGATGGAGATGATTTGGAAGGGGCGATGCTTAAAAAGGAGAGGGAGGCCACGATTTCGACGATGTGGAGAGAGCTAACTGGAATACAGCTGCTGCGTCAAGGAAGCTAAGCAAATGGCAGACACAGTTTCAACGCATGGAGTTTTAATTGCTTGGTCATTGGATGTGCATTCAGATGTATACATATATATACATACATATAATACACGCATGTATATATATAGACATATGTAGATATAGATATATTATAGGCATCATATTACTTGGAAGTGAATATTTATAAATGGCATGAGATATTTACCGGGCTCTTTTTCCTTACTAACCTCCATCATCATATCCATTTGATTTTGACTTCTGATCGGATATTAATAGGTCAGAGCTATTGCGCAAGTTGCTTGGATCGTCACCTAAAATAAAAAGAAAAAGTTAATGAAGTAACAAATCTTTGATGGTTGTGATTACAAACTGAGTTAACCTTTATTGTTTTATTCTTTCCATCGAATTAGTGATATAATTGTTGTAACATCCCAGGCACAATCAAGATATTGTTCACTTTGGGTTGATCAGTACGAATTTAAAATGTGTCTTGATAGATGAAGAAAAAACTATGTTGATCCTTAAATTTCAAGTCGTTACAATCTTTTTCGTCCTCGTTGAGCGATCCGTGTTGGCTCATGTCCTGTGTTTCCCACATGGCTCAAGTGTGCACGTGAGATCGGGCTCTGATGTCATTATGTCATTATGTAACACCCAGTGCTCAATCAAGATATTGTTCACAAATTTAAAACGTGTATTGACATGTGAAGGAGTTAGCTACATATAACTCATGATCAACTCTGTATTTTGCTCATGTAAAATTATTCTATCAAATCATCTTGATTCTTATACCTCGTGTCGTTACAATTTGATTATTTTTGGAGAAGTAAGAAAAAAGATCATTCTTTGGACATCAAGCACTTGATCCCCAGGAAAAAAAATTCATTTATTATGTGGAAAGTAGGCAAGAAACAACTCGTGATGCTTCCTCGTATATATATGAAGTAAATATCTTTGACAAATTGAAAAAAAAAATCTAACGTGAGTCGTGATCTGCAGAAAATTAACCAAGAAGAGAAGATGAGATATATAGGGGCATGCAGATGGACAAAAGTTGACTAGTCAAAACAAAATTTTTTTTTTTGTTAAATTACCCCTTTTCCAGAATGACAGGGAATCGACTCCCTTTTTTATTTAATATTTGGTATAGCTCATGCCTGCTAACCATCGTAATTATTTGCCATGTCCTTGCAAACGTTTGTGAAAGTATTATGTCACGAATTGTGCATTGACAGCTTGAAGGTTAATTAATCTGAAGTTATATAATATTGTCAACTTGAAAGGTGGTGATTGTAATTAAAAAAAAAGAGGAACTTGAATGGTGGTGCTTGGCATGTTGTATATAGTACTAGCATGTAACTAACATCTGCAGAAACCAACATGTTTAAATGATAAGAGATGTCTTCTTGATAGCAAACGGATACAGAATGCTGGAAGGGATAAATATGAATCAATTCAAATGGCATGTGGTGGAATGATCAAAGTTTTCTGACTCTGAAGAATAAGCTTATTTCTAGAAGAATTATTGCGTCAACGTCCACATCAATGCATAGTTGACCATCCTCTAATGGTCTACGACTCAGAAACCATGTACTATATGTTGACATTTGAGAGCTTTTCTTTTCTCGACCACTGGAATATATATATATATATATATATATATATATATATATATGGTGGTGTGGGAAGAGCGGAATTGATTAATTAGCACAGATCGATTAAGAATAAGGGAACCCCTGATAGTTTCGTGGGATAAGTATACCATTTGCGGGGGATTAAGATTAAGAAAACTTAATTAGAAAAGAAATCGAGTAGCCCCTCAGGAACATGTCTTGATGCATTCCATTGCCTAGTGGAAGTCCATAAAAGTTTTAGCAAGCCGCAACTATGGACCAGACGAAAGATACTGGTGACATAATTATGGTTTGATCGACAAAAGGTCAATTTGCTGCAAGTAGTTGTAGCAACTTCATACATGTATCCGCATGTCAATGAACACAAAGTAAGAAGAAGAAGAAGAAGAAGAAGAAGAAGAAGAAGAAGAAGAAGAAGAAGAAGAAGAAGAAGAAGAAGAAGAAGAAGAAGAAGAAGAAGAAGAAGAAGAAGAAGAAGAAGAAGAAGAAGAATAAGAAGAAGAATTACTTTTAGGGATAAGTATGAGTAAATTAGATACCACGATTTTGAATTAGAAGTTAATGAGTTTGTAGACCACCTCATTCGACATTTTTATCTAGTTAATTTGATTATTATAGGTCATGATTTGATTAATCGTGTACTTTTTAGATGAAGTAATATATATATTTAATTGACTATTTTGATAATAAAAGGTATTATCTAATGCTAAATAAGGTGTGACAATTGACTTTATTATATTTTTTAAAATGGCTTGATTGATCAAATTTATCATTTAACTAATAAAATAAAATAAATATATAATTATTTTATTACTCTAATAAGTAAAATTAATATTCTACGTTCCTTCTAAGTCCAATGCTCTCTCTCCCCCTCCCCACTTTTACAGGTGAAAAACTTGGCTATTTCCATATAAAAAGACGCCAAGATCTTCTCCCAAACTTCCTCCCAGGATTCCTTTCACAAGTATGACATCCTGCTCCAAATTGATTCTCTGCTGCAAGGCAACTTCATTTTCCAAACATGGAAATCATGTCATGCGCGCGCCAGGATGAACTACGCAGCTTTGTCTCCATATAGGAAGTACATGCAAGTCGATTGATTAATTGGAACCATCTGAAGCAAATTCTTTCAATACAAAAAAAATGTCGGATTGTTTTAGGACTAATTTTGGACGGGTCAAAATTTTTTACATTGTTCGACGAAATATGCGATGGATAATATCGACGAACAAAGTGCTCATTAGTACCGACGGCACAACATGTGGGTATTTTATCAAAGACCATAACCATCGAAATTACTGCCAGACATCCTTTGATAATTTCGAAGACTGGGACCGTCAGTATTTAAAATTATAATAAAATATTGGCATACACTTAGTATTTTAATATTAAAGTTTTCGAATCATTGGAATTACATATGGATGCAAATCCATCGATCATTCCAAAGCATCGGCATTTCAGATTATAATAAAATATTCACATACAATTAATTTTTTAATATTAATATTTCTAACAGTTCTTACTTTCGAAATTATTGACGAATGCGATGGCCAGGACCTTCGATATTTGAAATTATAAGAAAATACATTTTAATAAAATATCTGCATATATAGATTAATATTTTAATATCAAAATTTTCAACGGTTCTCGCCTTCATAATTATAACCATTGATAATTTCAAAGGCGAGGATCGTCGGTATTTAAAATCATAATAAAATATATGTTAAGTGCCCTCTCTTGTTGTCTCTCTCCCTCCCCCTCTCTATTTATCTCTCTCACCATATCTCTCCCCCTCTCCCTCTCTCCCTCTCCCCCTCTCTTTCTCTCTTTCTCTCTCACTCTGTTGGCTTCAGTGATCTAGCGGCTCCGGCAATGAGTCGATACAATGACTCTGAGAACGGCGACTCCCGGCTGAGGCCAGATCCCATTATCTCATATCCCTCTCCTCTCTCTCAGCAAGGTCAGCCACCTGTGGTCAAATTTCAAAGAATGATCGTCTTCGAAAGTTCCGACGGGTCCGGTCGAAACTTCAGATAGATAGGCATGCCCATCAAAATATTTGACAAGTGACTTCGAAGGCCAATACTGTCGGTATTTGAAATTATAATAAAATATATTTTAATAGCATACCAACATAGATTAATATTTTAATATTAATATTTTTGATAATTTTGACCAATGTTATTAGCATCAGACCGGACAACGACCCGGGTAAGTGTCTATTTCAGGTCGAACCGGTCTTTCCGAATAAGAATAAAATATTATATTTAGTATGATATAGTAAACCAAGCTATGATATTTTGATTATATAAATATATATGTTGCCAAAATGTAATTATACAAAAAATAACAATCATAAATGTATAATTAATTTTAAGATTTGATATTAAAATTATTATACACTTAATAAATTAAAATCACTGAATTTGATTATTATATACAAATTTTCTATTGGTTAATTCTTTTTGTATTTCATATCTTTATTTTTTATGTTAGAAGTAATAAATACTTATTTTTCTCCAAAATATTATGACAAGATTATATATTTTATAAATAAATATATAGTATAATTAGTAGTTAACTATTTAATTTGACTTATTACATACTAAATTAAAGAAATTTAAACGTGTGTATATATATTATTATATTATACTAAGCATATTATAGTTTGCACCATTCATTCATAACTAATTTATCTAATACGATAAATATTATATTAATATAATAAATATATAATTAATTTATATTATAATATACATTTATGATATTAAAAAATAAACAAGATCATAATCCATAAGTTAAAGCTCAAAGTTTAATAAATTCAAGGATAAATGAAGGGAAAAAGAATAAGTGAAAGTACAAAAATAGTCCCACATTGATAGTAGTAACAAAGTGAGAGTAAATGGACAAGTATAAGTGAAAGATGAGACTAATGAGTCAGTATGAATATTTATGGAGAAAGTTCATTTTTGAATATTTTTTAAATTTTATAATAATATTTTTTATTAAATTATCTCTTAATAAAAAATTTTGGGTGAACAAAAAAACTGAGTTGAAACGCACTTCAACCCGGTTTTGGCCGATTTTAATCGATTTTGACTGGTTCGACCCAGTTCAATCTAGTTCAAATTGGGATCCGAATTTTGGACTACATTTGGGCTGCAATAGTGGTCGGTCAGCGATCGGATCGGACGATCCGCTCCTGACAACACTGATTTTGACCTTGCATCCATCGGTATTTCCGACGGGTAACTCCCGTCGAAACTTTCGAATGTCGTTCATCCTTTCGAGTTACCCGTCGAAATTTCTGAAGGACATTTTTGCGATGGAGTTATCCGTAAGAAGTACCGACGATTTTTATGCGCTCGTCGAAAAATTATTATCGACGAGCATTTTTCTAATGACAATGCCTTGTCAAAAAATTTGTAGATGTTGTAGTGTTTGCAAACAAAAGATCAGCTAAAGATGTGAATCTTGATAAATTAGCTCATTTTTTTCCTACTTATGATGGCAATGATGCTTGTGGATGGCTTGTGCTTGACAAATATAGTTTTTTTAAAAAAAATAATCGCACATTATATGCACTTCACATTTTCATTGAAGCCATACACATAATTCCTTCATTCCTTTTAAATCAAATCGTCAGCCTAGAATCCTTCAGAATTCTCGCCCATAACCCCCCACCCCCCCCCCCCCCCCCCCCCCCCAAAAAAAAATATTCATCATAAGTTAAATATCCCATTCTTGAATAATTGTGCCTATGGATTCGAACTCAGGTTTGGGAAATTGCGGTTAGGCATGATAAGAAATTCAGATCTCCCTAAAACATCTTCCAATATAGTTATAGGCATGAATAACTATAACATTTTCCAATAGCTTCAAGGAAGAAAATATTTTGTTTGGTAGCACAAGTGCACCACTTGTCCCTATATCCGAATTTAGAACAATCAAAATATCTGCTAAATTCACTTTTACTTCTGAGAAAGATTTCATATTAAGAATCTTCAAAATTTGCTCATATTGTTTTGAAGTAAGGCTTGGATCAATTGAAGCCTCACTGTTATCAAAACTCATACATTCTAAAACATAATTAGCTGATGAATTGTGGTTGCCTTATCTTCGACTTGTAACCTAGAGGATAGCCAACAAGACTTCTTATCATGCCCCTTGATATGACAATCTTCACAAATTAAATTTCAATCTCTTTTATGTTTTCAATTAGTGTATTTTGCAACCGAATCAAATGGCATTACAGCAATAGTGTGTACAACTATTTGGCTTTCTTCTTGTAATAACATGGAATATGTCTAAGAAGGATTTGACTCCTTATTCGTGCATAAGTATCATTCAGCCCCATAAGAAATTGATCTAATTTTATGTCCCTATTGAATTGAACATATATGATTGAATTATCACAAGAACATGATGGAACTTCCACAATTGATGACATTTCATCCTAGAAATATCTCATCTTGGTAAAATAAATAAGTATTGACATATTTTCTTTATTCTGGGTGTATATTGCTTCCAATGATTAAAAAACTCTAGTTCCATGTGGCTTATCAAATCTTCTTTAAGATCCATCAAAACTGAAGCAGCATTAGGTGAAAAATACAACCACTCATCAACTCCTTGAAGACATAATTCATAATCAATGAGAGAATAATTGCATCAACTCTATCCCAAAGATTTTGTTATGATTAATCTAAATACTCGTGAGTATATGAACCATCAACAAAACCAAACTTATTTCTCCCTAATGGAGAAATTTTCATGGCTCGACTCCATAAAAAATAGTTCTCTAAGGTAGTGTTTGGATTGGAGAATTAAAGTTCCCATAAGTTCTTGAAACTTTGTGAAGTAATGAAATGTTCGGGTGGAGCGTCTGGACGAAAGTTTCAAACAATCAAAACTTGGGAACCTTCTCGCGAGGGAGGAAAGGAGAACTCGCAAAGCTCTTGAGAACTTTCTCGCGAGAACTTTCACGAATTTTGGTTGTCTCAATTCTGGTGGGACCCACCAGATTTTCAGTTGGTGTTTGGCTGAACTACTCTTAGTTCTCGGCCAAACTTCCAATTCAAACACTACGTAAGGCTATGTTTGGATGAAATTTTTTAAGTTCTTGTTAGTTCTTGAAACCTAATTATTAGATTGAAAAGTTTATGTTGATGTTTGGATGAAAAATGTAACGAAGGAAATTTAAAAAATTGGTTTGATTAGTAAATTACATCAAATGCCCTCCAATTTTAACATTTGCTCAATGATACCTTCCAACTTCATTTTGTAACCCGAATGTCCTCCATTTTTTAACACGAATGCAGGGGGACACCTACGTGCATCGTCGGCGCATGCATGCAAGTGCAGGAACTCGCAAGGAGGAGGACCCCCCCTTTTGCCTGCGTGTGTCGCCGACACACGGAGCAGGCGCCGGAGCTCACGGGGGGGACCCCTTTCCTATGTGCATGCGCTGGCAACGCACGCAAGCAAAGGAGGGGGGGTGCACCCCCCCTCCCCCCAAGCTCTCGCCGGAGCTCACAGACCCCCTCTGCCTGTGTGCCCCCCTCCTTTTTGTCTGTGTGTGTCGCGGACACATGCACACAGGCAAAAGAGGGGGGGGGGGGTTTCGCCCTCCCCTATGAGCTTCGACCGCCCCTCTGCTTGCCCCCCCTATAAGCTCTGACAAGAGCTCGCAGGCCCTCCCCCCTCTTCATGTGTGCGTCGCCGGCACATGCACAAAAGCAAAAGGGGGGGGGGGTTCGCCCTCCCATGCGAGCTCTGACCGCCCCCTCTGAGTGCGCCGTCGGCGGACGCACGCAAGCAAAAGGGAGGGAGGGTCCCCCCCCCACACACACACACTTGTGTGCCGCGGCGCGCCGAAGAAGGAGAGTCGGCCCCTTCCAGCGATCATCGATGGTCGCAGGAGGAGTGACTACGTGGCATTTTTTATTTTTTTATTTTTAATAGTCACATCATTGCCATGTTTATGTGGATAGGAGAGAAGATGTCGACACCTCCGCGACCGGGAGACGGCCGATCGCAGGTAAGGAGGGCACCTAATGAAACGACCTTATGAAACGATTTAAAAGTTAGAGGTCATTCGTGTTACAAAGTGAAGTTGGAGGGTATCGCTGTGAAAGCGGTCAAAGTTGGAGGGCATTTGGCGTAATTTACCTTTGATTTGATAGGTAAGTTTTAGTAGGTGTTTGGATAAAAAGTAAGAACTAAGAACATAATTTATTATTTTATGAGGTGCAAAATTATAGTAAAAAAATTATATGTATTTATTATTTAAAATAAAAATTACCTGCATACACAAAAATATTATATGTAATTTTTAATTTAATTTTTATTAAAAAATAAATTGTGTTGCAATATATTAATATTAATTTTGATTAAATATTTTGTATGTTAGCAAGATGAAGTACTTTTGTTTGTATAGAGTGATTTCAAGAATTTGGAAATAAATATCTATAGTAATATATTGTGAGTAAAAAAATGTTAGGGAGATTAAGCAAAATTAATAAGAATGTAACATAAAATATAATTCTTTTTTAAAGTTAATAAATCCTTTTCGGTTGATCCTTTTGAGCTGCTCGTTGACTACCTACACTATTCTACTTTTCGCATGATTATTGGAACAAGAAGATTTTTTATTTGTTGAAAAACTAATAAGATTATATACAACTTTTACACTCATATCTTAGTTCAAATATGAACGAAGTATATTCAAATATTGACCTTGAATTTAATGTGTGAAATAACTCGTTCTTATTTAAATTCTTTCATCACATTAAATATAGCTCTAATTATTCAAGATTTGTATTCATGAAAATATAATTAGATAAGACATAAAAATGTTGGTCCAGCAGAATTAACTTCTAACTTTTTTATGAAATTTTTTAATGTAAATTCTTACTAAAGTTCATTGTGCATTCAGATTAATCCTAATTCTAAATCGCAATACAAGCAACCATTTCCATATTTTGATCCACTTTATGACATATATGAAAGTCATTTATATCTTTCAATCAATAATCAATAAATTTATGTTCATATCTTATTATTTTACTAATTCATGTTTTCTCTTTAATTTTTTAGGCAATATACACAAGGAAAACATTCATGTGTCCGAGGATTTACTTTACGGAATATTCCACTTATACCATGGCTACCACAATCACCAATGTCATCAACACCTACTCCTGAGAATAGTCATTAAGATTCAGATGGGAAGATAATAATGGAGACTACAATATCAATGAAAATGATCCATTTGTGAGTGAAGTACCATATTAAATACAAAAACACAAGATGTTGAATTGATGATACCACAACTAGAATCAAATGCATCTCATAATCAAGTTATTTCCACTCGGCCTTCTTATCATGGTCCTTTCGAGAAACCTGAGTGAAACTTTGCAAATGAATATTTTGAATTTCATAGGGAGGAAGCTGAAATGTTCCTCATTGCTATGAAAAGATAAAGGGTTAAACCATATTTTCAATGAAACAAGTGTTTGGAGAAGATGTCTTGTTTAGAGCCATTCAAGTCTTCAATGAAAAAATAATCATAAGGCATTTTTATCTCTTAACTAAAATGAATTTTATGCCTTTCTTTGGTGTGTATGGACTAATGTAGCTTGTTATCAAGTTCTGTTTTCTTATGTGTATGAACTTAGTACATTCAAATGATTAACTACATTGTCACAAAAATAGAAAGAATATTTGGTACATTCATAATTAAGATAAAAACACTCGTTTACTTTAATGAGAAATATTTTAAATGAATATAAATACAATATAAATTGAATATTTCTTTTGTTTCTTCCAAATTTGCAAGATTCTTCCAACATAGCTTTAGCAATATGCTTTCCTCATCACCATTAGGTACATTTATTATCTCATTTGCATCAAATATCCATGGTATTATTGTTCAACCATATTGTATCTCCATTATACATCCTAATAAAATTGTGAAGTAAACATGATGCAATAGTAATATCATTTCGTGAATCCATTAGATGAAAGGTTGCCTCATTGTGAATTGGAAAGCACATTTTTCGTATGCCAATAATGCACTCAATGACTTTGAAATGATGCATGATGAAGATTGAATAATTCTTTGTAATCCTTTAGTTTTTTTCTCTGATTTTTCCTTATTGTTGCAAGTAATATCTAACTCCTCTATTTGGTGCAACAATATTTAGAGTATTTGCATAGCCTGCATAGACTAGATAATACTTATAAGGATGAATATAAAAATCTTAATTCAAGGATTCTTTAGCATTCTAGCATACGAGAGTTCGACTAGATCTTACATGAACAAAGCGTAAGTTAAAGTTCAACAATGTACGAGGTTATGTTACCAGAACATGTGTGCCATCAATTGCTTTCGATACAATCCTAAATTTTAATAAAAAAATGTTAAATAAAAATATGAATATAAATATGAAAATAATAAATTTTAAATATACAAACCTTAAAATATGAAAAAACTTCTCATTATTTGTTATTTTTGGAGAATAGTTATATTGATGGAAGAATTAGAAAATTCTCTAATAGTTGAATAATTATTTCTAGTACTCTTGTAAAATGACCATGAACTTCCTCTTCACTATGTTGAAATCGCTCTTGCACTACTCACATTACGAGTTAATGTGTAGGAGAACACTGCTAATTTTCTACCACTATAAAGAGTCTTATATTTCGAACAAGTTACTTTTCTTTTAAGCATTTCACAAGTAAAAGAGAAAAACATAAACATCTATGTGAAATTCTCTTTTACAACAATTTCCATGGCTTTCTATTTTTTTTTAAGAATTACAACACCTGGTACAAATGTAGTATGAATACATCTTTCTACTTGTATATCAGTGATAGTAGGCAATCCATTCATAAACTCTTATTCTTCTTCATGCATTTTTCATTATCAATACAAGAGCATATTCATAGAACTCGAAAGAAAATTGACTAGGAAAATAAGATATATGAGTGATGGAATGATTTGATTTTACACAACCGAGTCAAAAGATTCATCCACTTTAATTTGAACTTAAATGTTTAAACTTATTTGTATTTTAATTATTTTGTTTGAATTTATTTCGGAGTAATGGCTACTTAAATATTTGACTATTAGATGTTAGATAATTAACTTTGTTATTTTAAACATTTAATATTTAATCAAGGGGTTTAAATAGTTATTAATTGTATTAATTATATTTTACTTTGCTGACAATAATTCATTCAGTCTATTCATCCAAACACCAAAAAACAACCAGTGAAAAATAACATGTGAATGAATTAATTTTGACTTCTGAAATACTATTTAAATTTTGAACCTCAATTTTATTTTCATATATGCCAAACATGGGGGTACGTGGGCATGCCGGCAGGGATCAATCTCACATACTCCAATCAAAATTTAGGAAAATCGCATCAATATTAAAAAAGAATAAAAAATAGAAAGAAATACAAGAGTGTAAGTACTCCGAAAATTCACCCTAAAATTTGAGAACAATTAGAGAATTTTCAGGCTACGTTAGTTGGTTCGCTATATCATAATTATAAAAAATAATTTAATATAAATGCAGTGAAAACTTTAATCAATAAAATAAGATAAAAAACATTTCAAGTAGAAAACTTTAATTAAAGTATTTTAGCATAATACCAACATAAAGCATAAACTAATATTCATTATTCAATAACATCTCAGCATCAATAGTCTACTAGACTCAACAATCACATCATGACTTTATTCAATGTTATTATGTCATGTGCAACCATGTTGTTATGAGTTGAGACTCCATCCATCATTTAAGCTTCATTACATGCATAAATTTAAGGTGCAGGTTTCAAATAGAGTATGTAAATGTTATGCAATGAATGATCCTAAATATTTATAACTTCCACTTACCTTAAAAATGGTCTTAATAACTTCCTCGTGATTAGTTCTTAATCCTTTCGTACTTCACTTTTTTGTGGGCATCAATCTATCAAGTTAATTTTTTACCCTTACAGTATTTGATCTTACAATAGTTGAGAGTTATGTCGTTACTCTCATAATATATTAGTTAAGCCTTGAAGTTAATACTCTTTTCGCCCGAAGGTGACTAAAAATACATACACCGTTGTCAGCATGAAAAGAGTTATTCCTAAAGAATATAAATACACTGAGGCGTAAGAATAATTATTTCATGATAATCCAATAAGGGTCATTCAAGGGCGACATGTAACAATCCTCATCAACTTGGTGCATTATAATTTGCAATCAATAATCATTACTATGTCACTCAATCTTCATATTTTAACCTAATTACAAGGAACATACAATTTGTGTATTTAGGTGTCATATATAATCATCAAACATCAATACATAACTTATATACCTTGAAAATAGGTTCAAAATAGGAAAAATTATACCAAATGTGCTCCAACTTTAAGGTTTGTTCAGCGATGCCCTCCAACTTCACTTTTGTAACAACGATGCCCTCCAACGAAAAATCATAGATGATTGAGTGTCATATCGACCTCCTTCCAAGTATGACCCTGATATCAAAGAATTCATAGAGAATGAGACATGTAGAAATGTATAAACTAAAGAAGCAAATTTATTAACTTTTAGACAAGGGGTTTTATTATATCGAGTGTCTCACTTTTAAGTGTGGTTGTTCTACTGAAAAGAAGAAGGATGACTCTAAAAAGTTAAGTATTGATTACAAGATGTTAAACAAGACAACCATCAAGAATAAGTATTCATTATCGTGTTTAGATGACCTATCTAAGGTCACAATATTCTTTAAGATCGACTTACGAAGTGGATACTACCAGCCCAGAATTGCTAAAGACGATGTATCGAAGATGACCTTTCGGTCAATATTGTACGATCATTATGAAATTTTAGTGATTCCATTTGGATTAATGAACATAACTTTTATGGACCTCAAGAACACGATGTTCATATGATATTTGATTAGTTTGTCATAATTTTGTTGATGACACATATATGCGAAAAGCCAATGTAATATAAAGAGCATATGCACATTATATTGGAGACACTAAGATAGCATAATCCCTATGCAAAGCCATAATAGATAAATTACTTGATTTATGATATCGAATGAGCAGTAGTTTTATCTCTAAGGATTGAAGACACCACTTATATGAAGTTCCTGAAGGAGTTTGAGTTCCCCATGAATTACCATCTTGATAAGGCGAACTCAATTTCACATGCAAGAGGGAAGGTTCGCTAGTCTTGTGACGTTACGTATGAGATGATGACGGAACTAAGTATGTGGAACCCAAATGATGAAGTTGAAAAAAGGGGAAGTACTGGATGAATGCCATAGTCTAGGTTGCGCTAAATTTGGAAAGTATAAGGACATATAAGGATATACCAAAAATGACATGAAATGCAAAAATATAAAAATATGTTCTAATTATCGAATATGTCAACAACAAGAAGGTAGAACACTAGAAGAGCTATGAAAAGATGATGAATGATGTCACTAACTCTGCACAAAGATGATCGTATCTATGATAATGATTTTACCTCGTGATGTCAATGTTAATTCTGATCATCCTTATGATCATGCACAACGATGATATGATATATGATCGAAGAATATTCCGTAAAGATGATAATTACCCATGATGAGGGATTATGTCCAAGGATACCATTGATTCTTTTATGATGATTTTGTACTTTTTAATTTTATTTTTTTTACTATATCTTATGACAATACTGATCTTGATGATCCACATGATGATGATTTCTTCACATAACGCTTGACGATGCCATTGATGATCTTAATGATCCATAAGATAATTAAGATGATTATTTTATGGTTAAAGAATGATCCTATGATGATGATTATCAATCTGTGACGTCCTGTCCCATGTTTAGGTAATTGACCGTACCATATGCTACTATGATGATTCCTAATATTGGGATTTTCTATGACCATGCCATATGATTTTGACAATTATGATCACCCCCATGAAATCAATCATGAGATGATGTTCTATCTTGCGTCCAATGATACTTATGATTCTATTTGTAAACCATAATGACTGTCAAATGTTAAGAATAATTATGAGGCGTGCTCAATATTTTCTTTGAGGCCTTGTATAGGATATCCTACCATTCAACTACATGTAGGAATGAAATAGGTGAAAGAAAATTTCTAAATGCATAAGATTTGAAATAGATAAAAGATCATGCCAAAAAAAAACAACTCAAAATATGTTAGTTCATTTGAGGTGTTGGAACTAGTCGATAAGGGTGCTTAAAGACTAGCATTACCTCCATCTTACAAATGAGTTTGCAATGTATTCCATATATCGATGCTCCAAAAGTTGGACATAGAAGATGCTTGATTCAAATTAATGATTTGATAGCAACAAAAATTGGTCCATATGACTTCAAGACATTCTCATATGTTTACTCAGGATGGTATGGAGCTAACCTTGCTCCCAAGAGCCTTAAGTGATTCCCTTGGGATCAAAAGATGGGGCGATAGGTTAAGGAAGATACACGATAAAAAGAAGATTGTCAGTATCATGACGTTGATTCTTCATTAACATATTGATGAAAGAAAATGCTATACGATGAAAGGACTTTTGCCTTAACGTATATGATGATGGAAGGTCTCTATCCTTAAGATGATGAACCAACTGAAAGATGGACACAAATGACTTAAAAAAGTTTCTTTATGAGTAAGCTCCTAATATATGATTAAATTTGAGGCTTTGTATGGGAGGATATGTCGATCACCAGTTTGTTGAAATGAGGTTAATGAACATAAGTGCTAAGGAATTAAAGGAGATTGATGAATATGTAAAAAACAAAAATTGGAGTTATTATATCAGGGAATGAGTGCAAAACAAACTCGGCAGAAGACCCATGCAGGTAAGGGCCGACATGAGCAGATCTTCTAAGCAAGTGTTCAGGTACTACTAAAAGCCTCCCCAACAGAGGGAGTCATGAGATTCAGTAAGAAGGGCAAGATCAGCCCAAGGTACGTGGATTCATTTGAGGTACTGGAGTTAGTCAGAGAGACAAATTAGAACTATCTCCTTCTTAAGCACGAGTGCATAATATTTTTCATGTATCTATGCTTAGAAAGTATAAGCATGATAAGGTAAACATCATCAGATACGAGGAGCCGAATCTTAAAGAAACTTTAACCTATGAAAAGCAGCCACTGAGAATTTTAAAATTTAAAGTTCAACATCATGATGCGCCCTTAGTAAAAGTTGCATGGAGCCATCACTAGTGCGATGAAGTGACTTGAGAACTCGAATCGAAAATGCGCAAGGAATTTTTCAAACTATTTGATAAGTTCCTACAATATACACAATTTGATGACGAATTTTATTTTAAGGGGTTATAATGTAATGGCTGCCGGTTTCGTTAAAAGGAAAATAAATAAATAAATAAATAGTTATGATCTGGTCTCTAACCAACCTAGGAAATCCTCTCTATATTATATCCATTGACCCTAGGTGCAATAGGGGTTTTTCGCTCATCTGTGGACGCCGACAAAAGAAGGACGAAGGGAACTAGGGTCAAAGGAGATGTCGAGGAGGTGGACATAGAGACTGATATCAGATCACATCCTATGAGATACACAGAAAAATCATCTAAATCTATCTTCATGTCATTCGATCAATTGCATGAATCTGTGGAGGTTCCGTGCACTCATATTTATTAGGCTTTAAGAAATTGAATAGCTAATATATACACCAAAGTCTTCTCCATGAATATATTAGCATCAGTAATACTTATCATAGATGATCGAGACTATTAATTATCATAGCATTTTATTCTTTTGAATTAATATAGCTTCCATTGCGAGTGGTACGAAAAATCCCTATTGATATACGAATCTCTCATCCCGTTGTTGTCAAATTGAATAGCTACATAAGAGTTTTCTTCATAGATATATTAGAACTCGTGGTCATTATTTCCCTTAGATGATCGAGACATTTAATGATCAAATCAAATTCATCTAGAATTCTATTCAGTTAAATATAAATACTCTTTCCATCGTGAGTTGTACTAAAATCCTATGTCAATATATGAGCATTTGTCAAATCTGCCTTATCTTAATTCATGCATACGGTTCACGCATCTCTGGGATCTTAGGCATTAAAATTCTCCGATGTCATTTGGCACCTTATATTATCATTGATCAAGTAATTAGAGCAATTATTGCATTACATGTATCCCTCCATCGATCTACTAAATGCACCACCAGTAGTGATGACACTATAATCCTCACGTAATCATGCGCATAGCATGTGTATTATGTGCATTATAGGTGCATTACATGCACACTCCCACGTATAAATGAATCAAAACGTGGGTGCATGGAAAGCACTCCTACTAAAGTAGTAAATGACATCATAAGGCACTCAAATGATACACAACATGCAGGGTAATATTGTATGCTATCGTGGGATGCACCTTACAACTTATATATTCTTCTGATTTATCTGAATCGATTATGATTATTTAATCTGCCAATTATTTAACTGCTTTGCTATTACGTCATGGCATGTTAATAATATTCAGACGATTACATAATTATAACCTTATCATACCAGTCTCACTACAAGAAAACATGACTTTAAGTGACAGAAAATTGTGACAAAAAAAGTTCATCACAAAATATGATAAAATAGTGATAGAATTGTGAGGAATCAAACTTTTTGAAATGTGATGTCAAATTTATAATGAAAATATAGTCATAAAATGTCTGATCTATCACAATTTTGTCATAAAAAATTTTTGTGGCTTAATCAATTGTGACCGATCATTTTTATTACAAATCAGTCACAACTCATTATTAGTGATGGATTTTCACTATTTTGTGACAGAAATTTTCGTCACAGTAGCTCAACTTTCTTGTAGTGTCTATGCTCTTGATTCAAATGTCTCTTTTAAATTTTATTATTCATCATCCCTGGGCAAATATAGTTATAGGATAAGATAAGATAAAAAAAAATGAAACATGTTAAATGAAGAGATCTTCTTATGTTTTGTTGACGACGGTCAACCTGGTCAAAAGGAAGTTGAAAGATACTCCATCGGTCCATATTTGGCATTGAGATGCTCCGCCCTGGCCACAAGGGAGTCGAAAGATACTCCACCGGTCCATGTTAAAGGGAGTTGAAAGACACTCCAAAATAAGTGTAACATAATAAAAATGGAAAGATGACTATGATGATGATGATGACGGGCAATGCCCAATGATATTATGACATTTTATGATGATGATTCTTAATCTCCTGATCAACTATGCCATATGAATTTAAAGATGATTATGTTAACCTTCTTGTTACACTTATCATATTATCATCAGTCATGCCACTCTATGTCATGCCTCTTGATCATGATGTTAACACACCAATTATGACTACATGACTCTATGATTTATGATTATATTTATTTATATGTCATATGATTATTATGTACTGGGCGTCAAAGCTCATAGGGAGGTTCACTTCCCATGTGTATTCAATGTCACAGGTAATAACCTGTCCCAATAAAAAGATGATGGCGCAGGCGACAAATCGAGCTCGTGGTGATCTTTGCACATGACGTTGAGTCTCTTCAACTTCCTTTCTATTTTCATCGAGTTGTATTTATTTTATGCAAACTATCATGTTTAGATTATTTGAGACTCAGTTATGTTATCTTGTTAAGACTTCTGCATTCATTTTGATTATGCCTCTTTTTAATCAAATGATAGCTATGTTTACTTCCACAATTATGTCTCCATTTTTGTTGACCAGTCAAAGTCTTATTTTGGCCAAAATATTGTACATGTAAGTCATGTCCCATAACGTCCCCGGAGTGTATTCAGCCACGAGGAGGGGGATATTTTGAGGGCGTTACAACAGATGAAAAGTCTCTTCATAGTCAATTTCGTTTTATTGTGTACACCTTGTCGCAACCAAACGAGTTTTATATCTCTCAATTCTATCACGAGTCTTATATTTAATTTAAAAGAACTCAATGGCTTTACATCCTTTTGAAAGTTCAACAAGTTTCTAAATTTGATGAGATCTCACATATTCTTAATTCTTGTGCCACTACATTAATTTTTTTATTATTAGCATAGCATGATAAAATATCTTTAAAATTCTTTGACTCATTTTCTTCTTGTAAAATAGACATGAAAGTTTCATTGCATTCAAAACATGAGAGCATTTCTTTTGAATTACCTATCTCATTTTCTTGAAGTAGTGTTATGAAGGCTTCACATCAATTTCAAATCGACGATGAGGAATTGGGGAATACTTGTTTAATTCATTTTTTATTTGAAATTCATCATTTCAAATTTGCTTTTTTTTAATTTCATGTATGCTTGCTCTCTTGTTAGAAAATAAAAAAAATGTAAAGGATCTAAAAAATGGACGTGTGAGAGACATTGCAATTGTTTGACCTTTTATTTCATTTAGTTGTCACATGAGGAGTTAGGCGTTTGATAATATTTGTAGCTTTTTTTTAACCATTAGTGAGAGAGGTTGACATTCATGTGATATGATTTCAAGCATCTGACTCGTAGATTTAGTTGGAACGTGAGTTTGAGATTTACTATTTTGTACTTGAGTTCCACCTTTTATTTTATCATTATAAATTGCCTATGAAGTTCATATAAACTATCAGTATTGGTTAATTTTCTACAACTTAATTTTTTATGATGAAATACATTAAATGTTATATATGACACATGAACGCATTTATTCATATATCATTATGGAAATTTTAAAAACTTTTAGAGTTAGTTATTTTGAATGCTAATTTCCATTATGCATATGTTATATCATTATAACATTAAATGTCTATGAAATTCATATAAACTATTAGTATTGGTTAATTTTCTATGATGAAATATATTAAATGTTATATATGACACATGAACACATTTATGCATGTCATTATGAAAACTTTTAGAGTTAGTTTATTTTGAATGCTAATTTCCATTGTTTATTTGAAATTAATTTAAAGAGTTGTTTTATGGTATCACGTCCCCTTTGTGGTGCCTAATGGAGGTTGAACATTATAGATAGCTATACCAAGGAGAACAATAGAAACATATGTACTTAAAGGATATAATTAAAGTATTTATGATGTTACATCTACCACAATCCAAAGGCACAAATGATTTTCTTTATAAATATGAGAGATGTACATATTTCATGGGGCACACTTTCATACTGTGTAGTGCTCTGAGGGTCACATTTCAAGAGAATTAACTATTTAACTGATGACAAGCCTGAGAACATGAGAGGCACAACAATAATCATGATAATCGTGTGAGGCCACATGTCGTTTACAATGCACCACCACCATAGAATCAACAGATAGTATTATAAACAACAATACCAACAATGGTAATCATAACAACACGATGAATTCCAATATGTTTCTTTATAAAAAAACTATAAGTATATGTTTTTAGCCACAATGCTCATTTCCACAATAGTGCCAACAACCTCATTAACATAAGAATGTTTGCAATTGTTATTGATTGGTTTGCTAAGAGAATGCCATAGAGGAAGTTTGTCTAGTTCTTTAGAGAATGCATGGATCACAATAAAGATAATTAAGATCGTCGATATGTAGGAGGCACTATATGCCGATACGAGAATGGGTTTACATGGAGGTTGATGAAAAATATGATGACATGTATGATCAAAGGTACTGTCCTCAACATTAGGCTTAGTGTCACAATCGATATGAGTGCTACGCACTTATTTATTTCCACTAATTGCTAATGTGTTGAGTATACATTTCTTGAGATGACATGAAAAATGAATATAACCATTACAATTGATACCTTCCATGCTGTGAAATACATAACATATTCACATCTAAAAATAGAAGGCTAGATTTTTGGATAGATCTAATCACTCTCACTTCTAAGATGGAATATAATGTTGTCTTGGGTATGTGCTAGTTGTCATACCATGAGATATTAGTATTATGCGAAAAGAAGAGGATTTTCATTGGTGCACATGAAAACCCACAAGTGGCCTTCAAAGGCACTCGTATATAGTATTATGCAAAAAGAAGATGATTGGCATCAGTGCACATGAAAACCCATAGGTGACCTTTAGAGGCAATCCATTAGGAGAGAGAAAGATGATTGCTTGCATTAGTGATTCAAGCTCAAAAGATACTTAGAAAAGATGTAGAGATACCTACATAGCCAATACAAAATCCTTCATGAAGAACCATCGACAATTGGTTGACGTCCAAGAATTTTTTAATGTCTTCTCAAAAGACATCTTTATATTATCAACATAAAAGAAGATGTACTTCCACATCAAACTACTACTAGGAACAACTTCAATCTCTAAAGCACCATACTACATGACACCAACTACTTCACAAGGGTTTCATCCAACTGAGTGTCTCACTCAATATGCACCAGTATTATTCATGAAGAGAAAGATTGTTTGTTCATATTGTGCCAACTACTGGATACTCAACAAGTCCATTATGAGAAATAACTTCCCGCTCCCATACATCAATGATCTCTTTGATTGGTTATTAAAAGTTGCAGACTTTTGAAAGATTGATTTGCAGACTGACTATCATAAATTCAATGCAGAAACTAACACATTGAATTTTTCTATTTTAGGTATGATCACTATATTTTTCTAGTTATAAATTTTGGTTTCACAAATGTCTCAACAACCTTTATGAATCTAATAAATTTTGATCATCTCGTTCTAATCTATTCATGGTTATAGGAACATTAAGAGCATTTCATGATTGCACTAAAGGTCCAGCATTGCAGAAGTATAAGTTGTTTGTACAATTATAAAAGCACGAGTTTTTGTGTTTAAAGGTAATCCCTCAGTGACTAGAGATTTACAATATTTTGATTAATAAGTTATTGCAAGGAAAATTCAAATTTAGTTTAGGGCAAAACATTAAAAATAAGAAAGTGATTAGGAGAATTATGGGAGAGAATAGTATGCCTAGCTTAGGGAAGAAGTTAACATAATATGAAGTTAAAGTTCAAACCCCATATTCTCTTATTTTTATTGATTAATAATTAACTTAGTTTAGAACTCATATGATGGAAAGATTACTAAAAAGATAATTTTTGCTCAATGTAATCTAACTATCTTAAATTGAAATAAGATAAAAAGTATTTGTAATGACCCCAAATTCACCCTAAAAATTTAGGTCATTTAGGACAATTTCGCTTCGTTAGCCATACATCTTTTAAGAGCGGAAGACTTAAAAATTGAGATAAAGTCATAATAAATAATTTTTTTTTATTATTCATAAAGACTAATATTCCATAAGACATCAAATGTCTAAAACCTTCATCGCATTTTTAGCCCATTATTCATGTAGAACCATATGACTTATTCAACCCTAAGCATGTGCAATACTTCGTTATGAGCTTGAGTTGTTAACCTTGGTTACCAGCATGGTTCCAGAGTGCAGGATTTTTCAGTTAGAGTATCATGCGTGCTATGATATCCTATCATATGATATTGCATGTAATGCATCATAATCATAATAACAAAAACATATGAGTACGCATACCATGAACTATATCATAATCCTTACATAACATTACATCATTATTACATTCCTGACATAACATAATATTCTTGAAATATTCCTACTTAATTTTATATCTATCATCTACAAACATCATACAATAAGAATATTCATTTATATCATTCACAAACAATTATGATATGTAACATATCATTTCATTTCACTTTCATTGTCATGTACATTCTAGGAGTTTCTTTATAACTCCTTAATTTTTACTTATTACCTGACTTCTTTCATCCTTTACATTTTCTCAGGATTGCTTCATAATCCTTTAGACATTCTTTTCTTCTTCTTTCTTTATTTATTATGTGATACTTGAAGTGTTATCTTCATCCTTCAACTTTATCACATAATACCATCTTGATTTTCATTCCATATCATAAATCATATCTTAGGAACACACATCATAATAGCGATGGACTTTATTCCTAATCATCTTTAAGAATACACACTTTATTATGAGGAACATTGTTCTTTAAAAAGTACATACACAGATACAGAACTTTATTTCTTAAATTTAAGTCTCTTTGAAGTACATGACTTTACTTTTCATTTTTACTTCGTCATCATCATCTTAACTTTCTTTGTTATAATATACTTTGAAGTTAAACTTCACTTTCATTCTTATTTTATCTCATAACATCTTTCATCTTAACGTTAGTTGAAAGAATCATATCAATATCAACACATTGGCTAGTTAAGCCACATCCTTGGGAACACGTGAAAAATTTTATTCCAAGGAATACACACACCATAATGTGAGCGACTTTATTCCAAAGAATATGCACACTTTTTTATGATGGATTTTGTTCTCTGAGAAGTATATACACAAATGCGAAACTTTACTTCGCGGGCTTAGGATCCTTTGAAGTACATGCATAGGTGTAGGACTTTACTTCTCACCATTGATGAATGACAATGACATTATTCAACTTTATGTGCATTATGTTTTTCAATACATCAATCATTCTTCAACTTTTAGCCTAATTATGACTCAACATGTCTAAACGTGTGCCTTTCAATATATCAATCAATTCTTCATGAATGACATCATATATAAAATATATGAAACGTCATAAAGCATTATACATAAACAAATAAATGTATTTGGAATGTATATAAACACTTAATGAAAATGCATATTATTAGCATGACAACTATTAGTATAAATAATAATATGTCAACTTTTCTTATTTGACAATTCTCACATATCATCAATAAAAAAATGTTGTATTTTGATTGATTTTGATTTTTCTGCAAACTATCTTTCATAGGAATCACATATAAAATTCATGGAATTTACTTTTTTGGAATTTAATCTCAAAAATTCATATAACTATCGAGATCTATTCTTTACATAGTATTCTGACAGTGGACACTAAAATATTAATCATTTAATCTATACTTGTTCTTTTCAAATAATTTCAATTGTCACAGAACGATAATACAAACTCTTAACTTGTGCATAAATTTCAAATCCTAATTTAATATTTTTAAATTAAGATAGATTTTACAAATTTGTCTCATTGTTATTCGAGATAGCATGATAGTAGTCCGATTTTTGGATAATAACTATTTTTATACATCTTAAAATCGAATGAAACAAATTGCTGTGAAAACTAAACTTCGAGGACTTTCCAATATGTTATTCGTAATTTTTTATAAGTAAAGCCTACCGAATTAATTATTAAAAAATAATCATAAATAGATTATGCAACATAAATCATGAAATCCTCATTCATGCAACTCTCATTTATGACACCCACAATCAAAAATTCTATCAAGAATAAGATATTTTTAAAACACTCAATCCAAACAAAAACATCATTTAAAAGGAAGAGAGGGGTTTGAATCCCCTTTACATGTTTTGGTTATAAAACCTCTTTTCCTAATCATCCTTCATCATTTAGAAGCCTCTAGGTCTTCTTGTCATTTTTCTAAAAATCTTGATCTTTTTTTTTGTTGATCTTAAAACATAACCATTATGAAGAATATGATTTTAGATCTTGTAACCTTAGGCTTTTCTTGATGGAGAATAAAAGAGAGAAAAAAAAGTTGACTGGATAAATTTTTGAGAAATTAATAGTGTTGTTGATTCTTTATATATAATTTACATTAGGGTTTTCAAATACCCTTAATCGAAAATTTGGTGTTGTTACATTATTAGCTAAATCAATGTTGATACACTTTTAAATAGGATACTTTCATATGAAAATATATGTTAAATAATCATATAAATTATTGTTGAATCACAAAGAAAAAAAAGAAGATGAATTGATATTTGAACTGATAAAACTGATTTATCAAATGAAGATGCCGAGTGCCGACAAAGATAAAATAAAATACTAATATGTTTTCCCGGACGATGGGCCTCCGGTCAAAATAGTCTTGGGCCCAAAATCTTTCGGATATATAATATATTTTAGAATGGGTCGGTCCGAGGTGTCAACAACGCGCCGCCTCTCCCCGTTTGCTCCACGACCCGTGTGGTCGTGTCCCCACCGCCTCCTCTCGGATGCAAACCTATTTATACGCCCCCTCTCCCCTCGGCGCCCCCATCTCCCACCTCGTTCTTTGCCTCCTTCGATCGCCGGAGATGGAGAGCAACGTGCCCGCCGTCTACACCCAAGTCGTGGAAGACGTCATCAACAAGGTCCGGGACGAGTTCACGGCCTTCGGCGCTGGTGAGGGCATCCTCAGCGAACTCCAGGCGGTAAATCTCGTCCCCCCAGTTCTTCCACCTCCCCTCCTCCCAAAGTTACTTTTTTTTTTCTCCGTCTCAATTCGTCTGGGTTTAATTTTGTTTCCTCTTGTTTGGGATTTGTGTGATTTCGGGGGTGTTCCGATCGACGGACGCAGCTTTGGGAGGCGAAAATGGTGCATTGCGGGATCATCCGCGCCACAGCCGAGCGTTCCACCGGCCAAACAACCGCCGGGCCAGCCCCCTCGTTGCACGATCTGAATGTCCCGTACGAGGGCGCGGTCGAGGAATACGAGACCCCGACTGCGGAGATGCTGTTTCCGCCGGTGGGTTGCTACGGCTTGTTGATGCATTGTTTCCCTGTTGTTCTTTGAGTTCTGAGTTCCAGCCATATATTTCTTCTGATGCAGACCCCGTTGTCGACTTCAATGCCCCAGACTCCATTGCCAGGAGTTGGTGATCAGTTGAATTATAATACACCCAATGACCCATCTGATTATGCGTCCTCGCCGATAAGTGAGATAAGAAATGGGATTGAGTTACAGACGGGAAGGCCTGTTCCTTACATGGTATGCTCATCATCTGTGGCTAACAATTGATGCTACACATTTACCCAATGTAGGGGCACTGATTTTGTTTGATGTTATATGCACATTAATGATGAAATAAGAGCGTATTTGATATGCATTACTTCGTGGGTGCAGCCACCACCTTCTTCTTGGATGAATCAGAGGCCTCTTGGGGCTGGCGTTAATGTTGGTGGGTGTTTTGACGGATTTAAATGACTCCTTGAGGCTTATCCGTTATACAAATTGACTTATAAATATACATGTTGATGAAAACTGATTGTTCACTTTTTGTTTCCATATTCCAGCTTATTTGGATAGAGGAGTTCACCCACAACTTGCAACTCAGGTATTTCTCTTCTAGAGGCCTGCTATAGGTGGCTATCTTTTCACTTATGGAATTTGAAGTACTTGTATTCTCCTCATGAACAACTTGATCTTGGATTGGATATAAGGCTAAAACCACCACTTATTTTACAGAATACACACTTTTTTATTCGAGCCAAAATAAAAAAAAAACTGTTGCTAAAAAATAATTGGTTACAAGCACTATAGCTTAATATCATGGGACAATAATTTTTTTAGTGTTAGATGCTGATTTTGGCCTGCAGGACTTTTTCATGACCTCTGGAAAGCGCAAGAGGGGTGACCATTCTTCCAACGTAACACCTGGGTATTACTTGCCCCAGCAAGATGGAAGTAGTGATATCACATTAGAGGTTTTTTTGCCAGAGGTACAAATTATTTCTGTGTAGAAGCTATAGTATTTTTTTGCTTTGGAACCACTCGCCATTGTTAATTTCACCACTGATTATATAGGTGAAATCACCATTGCTGTGCTATTAGTTTTTTTTTAATGACTTTTGATCTTCGGAGACTAAATACTACTTTTTCTGGCGGGTCACAGAAAGGGGGCAAAGGCTGTGGATAAAACACCAAATACTGTTTTGTTGATGCTTAGAGTAGTGTTTATTTACTTCAGTTATTCAGTGTGTGTGTGCCCAGAAGCTGTTATATGTTTTTTTTTTTTGTGTAAGATTTAAAGTGTTTTTAGGGGTCTTAACGATGGTGAATAGGTGAAGTAGAGGGTTGAAGGATGAGCAGGAATACATTTATAGTTCGCATAAAGTAACAACTGGCAGTTTTCTCAAAAAAAAAAGAAAAAAGAAAAAACAACTGGCAGTTGTTCGCATTGCCTGAATTCTTTAGTGTTTGTATAACTTGCTTTTCAGTGGCTAGTGGTAGTTTTAGCTAAATTTTGTCTCAGGTTTTTCTTTCAACCTGATGGTTCCCAGTACTAAGTATTGTAACTTTCTGGCCTGTGATGTGTAAACGGACAAAAGCTAATATGTTAACCAACATGAAGTGCGTGACATGAAACTGAATGTATATATTATTTACTTTGTAACCTGTTTCAATCTGGATTGTCTGCCAGAAGCATGCAACTTATTAAATTTTTATTCCTTCAGATGAACCCAATTTGAGTCATTGTGTAAATTAATGTGGCACTCCAGTTTCACTGCTATTGTATCTTTGTTATTCTTTCTTTCAATTTTAGAATCTGGCATGTCAAGTTCAAAAATCTTTGAGGTGGCAAGAGCGAGAAATAGCAAACTCCAGAAGATTTTCCAATGAAGAAACAAAGGCCTGTGCACTACTACCTCAGCAGGATGGAGTCCATGATGAATATGATGTACTCAAAATTCTTTAGTGCTAATTTATTGTCCCTTCTGCATGTAGTAATATTATTGACCTTTCCTGCTGGATATGTAGTTATTTCATTCTCATGGAGTTGCTACCGAAGACTACAATACCCCTGGTGATCATGGTAACTTTTTTTTGCTGAAGTTTCATGTGGAAGGTCTTTCAATATGAATGGTTTGTTTTGCAGGGACTTATTTTTAAATCGAATTCCTAATTTCCTTTTCCTTAGTTGAACTACAAGTGCCTACCCCTGCTATTGGTACACCAAGGCCATCTCCAAGTGAAGCAGCAGAAGACGATGAGCCCCCTCTTAATGAAGATGACGACGACCATGATGATTTGGTTGGGTTTGAGCAAGGGGCGGACGATGCAAATACCCAAAACTTGGTTCTCGCTCAATTTGACAAGGTTAGTGTTGTATCTTTCTTTTTTTTACGAAACTAGCATGCAGAGTAATGTGGAGGTCTTCTGAATCTTTGAAATAGGTGTCTCGAACAAAGAGCAAATGGAAATGTACCCTGAAGGATGGTATAATGCATCTCAAGACTAGGGATATCCTTTTTAGTAAGGTAACTCGGCTTGAATTTAAAGTGACGTTCATCCTATTTTCTTACTGTTGTAACATTAGGTCTTTATGACCACAAACTTTTTTGAATCTTTGTAATGGTAGTCATGCTACTGAAATGACAGTTTTCTAGGGAATCCAAGGAGTTTAGTGCTTGTCGCTGTTACTTCCTTTTGGTTTGATGAATTCCTTAAAATCGAATTAAATATGCAATGACTTCGGTCACATAGACTTTGACTAAATCTCAATGCTTCTATTGACAAATTATGAGCCTTTCTTTCACGGCTAAATAGGCTTTAGTACTGAATTCAACAAGAAGCTGATCTTATAAATCCTATTCTACTTACTGAAAATACATCTGATGGGATGTTGCATTGCAGGCTACCGGGGAGTTCGATTTCTAATTTCATCTATGAGTGAGTCCCTGAAAAGTCTTCACCGATGAAACTATTGAATCACCCGACTTCGGTCTGCTGGCAGAAACCCATTACTTTTTTGGTCTTTCCCATTAATACTTGGCAAAGAGTGTAGGAAACTAACAATTGCAGACTGGCTTTATGGTTGTTTTATGCTAAAAATCATAAAGTTGAATAGGAGAACTGCTTGAGCACTAGAAGTTTTTTTTTTCACCACCAAACAAGTATGCTTTTGCTTTGGGTTCCTGCAAAAGGTGCTTCACATGGATGGATTCGTGTAATTTGTTGTCACTCATTATCAGATATATATATATATATATATATATATGTTGATTCCTATTATAAATTATATTGAACTGCGAAATTAGATATTCGGATTATAAACATTTTGTTTTGTTATAACTACGAATTTCGATTATGGAACGGACAAAATTCAAATTCGGCAGAACTCACAACAGTTGTAAAGAAATTGGTCCGAGGGTAATAAATGTATTATTGTGTTATCACATTCAACAAAATTTTGTCCCTAGTATCAAGTAGTGTAAATGTGGTATGGCGTCTTGCTACTTACACAACACTCTGGACTGCCTCTCAGTTAATGTAAGCTTGGATTATCCTTCCCTCGTCGTCTACAATTTCTGCAACCAAATCGATCAAAATGAGAGGATTAACAAGAAGAAACTATAGAGTTGCAGCAAATACGTTCTTATGGGCATGCAAGTCACGTACCTGAGAAGGGATTTGTAGAGACAGGGATGGGCGAATCTTGCGGCCCTTCGTTTCCCAGCAAAGAGCGCACTGCCCCCTTCACCTTCTCCACAAGACCCGCTTGGGCAGCAGCACGGTGGTCGTGTTGCCTCGCGGACGTCCTCGGGCTCACGGCCTCGGTGATCACTTGGCTCAGCGCTCTGTGTTCCTCCCTCGGTTCCAACTTCTGCATCAGATACTCTCTCATGGAAGCTCCCCTCACCCAGCCCTGCTTCCTGCTGCGACCAGTCCTCGAAGCCATGGTGCACGCCGGCATGATCATTTCCGCCGCCATCTCTCTCAGCGGTTTGTTCTCAGCGGCGCCGGAGCTGCTCGGATGATCCGGACGCACTCTGATTTCAGACACCGGTTTTTTCACCGCGACTGCGCGGTTGCCGTTCAATTCCTTCTGCTTGTGCACGTCGTTGCTCTCCTTCATCTCTAACTCTACGTGCGCGACGTCCGAGCTCTTGTCTGCACCGTTAAACTGGCACGCCGAGAGCGGCTGTGAAGGCGGGCATCTGTTGCAGGCGTCCGTCGCCATCTCCGATGCTGTTAATCCAACAAGCAGGCAACAGTTGTTTAATTATTTACCGACAAGCACGAAGGAGATGTATGCACTGAAAAAGAGAACGCACGGGGCTGCTGCATGCACTCACTCGGGGCGCCATGGTACTCGGGATCGTCGACGTCGTTCCCGTTCAAGCTCACACTCCTGGGCGGGGTCGTGCCGTCTGATCCATCATGTCCCTGTCTCTTGTTTGCCAGCATCTGCCTCCACTTCCTCGCCTGGTCCTTGACCTTCACCAGAATGGATTGTTTTCCGTGGTTAGGATCGTAATGGTCTTCGTGGTCGTCGAGGCGCGCAGAGGTCGCAGTTTCCTGGGCCGGCGAATGCTCAAGATTGTCACCTGCACCTTTTACGTTCATCAGCAGATCAGTTTATAAAATAAAAACATGAAAGCGCATGCTACTACATGCACAGTTTGCCAGAAGGGTCGCCTTCTGTTTGAGCCATGGCCCCCAATCTTGGGTTCTCAGTGTGTCATCTTTCATGAACAAGATGGATATTGCAGAGAGGACTCATAGCTGATGTCGGATAGAGACGATCCCTTCTTGTAGTTCCTGCATTAGCCATGCAGACAGCTGTAGATTTGACTACTAAATTAGCACATTACTTTGGTTGGTCAGGAGAAAATGGAGGATCTGCACCACCTTAATAATTGCCGTTTTGTATCTTTGCCATGTGTGTCCTCGGTCCACAATCTGTTTTTTTAATCTGTTTTTTTAGTTTTTTTACTCAAATGTATGCAATATTATAAATTGTTAACTTTTCAAATTTTTGGACCTTGTCGGGGGTCCCAACTCCGTTAAACTAGGAACTGATCACGATTTAAATTCAAGTGTGTTTTTTTTTCTAGTTTTTGGGAAGGGAATAAACCGAGATGACCGACTTGTCCCCCATTGACCGGCCAAAGAATCTCACTAATTTAGTTTGGCCATCCCCAATGATTCGGCTTAAGCTCCGTGTTCGGATCGGATATAAGTTAAAATTTATTAGATTTTTTATTTTTATTTAATTGTAATCTTATGTTTGATTTAAAATTTAAAAATATCAAAATAAAAAAATTTTAATTATTAAAATAATATTTGAATATTGAGAAAACATATTGTATATTTTATAATGAATATTAAATAATTTCTTATATTTAGAAAATATAAAAAGTAAGAAAAAATGAAAAAGAAAAATAGATGATCGGGTGGCCCGACCTGAATCAGGTGAGATTGGGTCGAATTTTCTATCCTTAGGGCGCGTTTGGTTGGGAACATTTCGCGAGAACATCGCAAAATGTTCCCAAACGCCTTACGTGACAGTCAAAAAATATTTCCGTCACATGACTTTGGCCAGAACATTTTACGAAATATTCTGGCCAGATGTTCTTACCTTCGGCGAGAACTTTTTTTTCTTTTTTTTTTCACGTTGAGGCATCTGCAATTTTGACCTTTGACCTTTTTTTTTCTTTCATCCATTTTTAATTATTATGTAATATAAATATATATAATTTAGTTATTTATTAATACAATTAGTCATCTTATTAAATAAATGTTTAAATGTAATTAATTAAAAATTTACGTTATAATAATTCTAAAATATTTTATAATAAAAATGTTCAATTATTTTAATAAAAAATTATATTATATTTGGATATTTAGATTTACTATAATATTTAAAAATATAATATTAATAATATTTAAAATATTTAATCAAATAATAATATAATATTTATCCAAACATCTACTAAAACTTATCCAAATAAATAATAATATAATAATAAATTATATTCTTAGTTCTTACTTTTTATTCAAACACCTACTAAAACTTATCTATCAAATCAACTTTTTAAATTTCCATCATTACACTTTTTCATCCAAATACCAACCCAAACTTTTCTATCACATCAATTAGTTCTCGAGAACAAAAGTTCTCTCAATATTCTCGTACCAAACGCAGCCTTAGAAGCTTTGACGTAAAGTTGAGTCGGAGTTTTTACTTTTAGGGTTTTGATCTGACTATTTGGCCGAGTCGAATCAGATTTATTCACGAGTCGAGTTCAAACTCGACCAACTCGTGCGATGTCTAAACATGTCCACCATCTAGACAAGCTCTTTTGATGCGTTTTGCGAAAGCTTTGCTTTGCCACTTGCTAAATGCCATAATTTCTATGACCTTGTCACGAGCGAACGCTTCGCCGGAGACGTTTGTGAACAAACGGACTCTTAGGCATAACGCTCTTTGCAGATTGCCACACCACGCTTGAGACTCGATACTAGATTTTGAGAAGTTTTAAAATTTGAGTAAATAGAATAATTACAAAGGCTTCAGGGTGAATGTTGTTGTCGATGCCTCAATCGACGCGTAGAATTGACGGCCATTTGATCGAGAGGATCAAGATGGATTGGAGTCGGATCCCACGACGAAGAATTTGTTTGAGCAAGCAAAGGAGGGCAACAACTGGATCTCCCATCAGAGATGCAACAACATGTTGTTTTCCATGTCAGCTTGCTCAAGTTATACATCAAAGACCTGAAGATCCTGAGCATGGGACTTCAAAACGCGCTCCACCAATCATCCGTCAACAGTTTACCGACCAAATTGTAAAAGTGTTCGCTATCTGTGTGAAGAATCAGAAAAATGTAGTACCTTGTTCGATTGAGCGGAAGACCGGACGCCGACACAAATTGGAATATTATCGAAGCCATGTGATAGTTCAAGAGGAGATTGGAAATTTTGAAGCTGCAGCGCCGAGGATGTCGCCGACTTAAATGGGGGAGAATGTCTCACGGACTCTCCACAACGTGCCCCGGGACTACCGAGTTATCTTTACTTGTGTTTTTTTCTTGTTTTAATCAACTTTTATAAATTAGGCTTAGATGGACAATGTGATAGCAATCTTGTAATATGCACTCCAGAATGTGCACCCGCCTAGATTATTTTCCATGTCACATATCACAAACCTACCACTCGAAACGGTGATATAAGAGAGATTCGCTAGTCCTCCTCCAAAGGTTTTGTAATCATTCTATTTATTCAACAAAGATTTCTAAACTTCATAAAATCTAACATCGAGTTCCAAGCGTAGTGTGACAATTCATAAAAAACGTTCCAAAAGTGAGTGTTTTCTCTAGGCGTCTATTTGTCCACAAACGCCTCCATCGAAGCGTCTGCTCGAATCTAAACGTCCTAAAAATCATGACATTTAACAAGTGACAAAACAAAGATTTCACAAAGCGCATCAAAAGAGCTTGTCTAGACAGTAGTGAGAAAAATGACCACATGAACACTATTAAATTTAGCTAATATATTCTTTTTTCTTTCAAATATAAATTAGTCAAGTAATAATTGTGTAATAAATTCTGACTTTATCTAAAAAAGGTCAACAGAAAGAAAACAGATCATTGTTTAGATGCCCAACTTTGAAATTTTATATAAAAAAGCATAACCTTATCAGGAGCAAAGTTCTGTTTTGATCCTCCTATAATTTCTTTACTAGGTCTTTTCTTAGCCTTTCTTTAAAACAATTGAAAAAGAGGACCAAATAATAAAGGTTTCTTAAAATTCGAAAGTTTAAGTGGAAATTCTAAAAAAATACATCACAAAAATTGTAAATTACCTAGATTGGTTTTTAACTAAAAAGATCCAATAAAAAAGGTCCAATGAAACACTACCCAATTAAAATTATATAAATGATAGGTTATTTTTAGTTCGTAGTTAAGACATAAATGTTGGTTACATTAATTATGTAGACGTTTCTTAGCACACTGATATACAATTGTATGCCAAGTGCGGCCTCAACTCGGACCCATGCAAAATCTTTTGCAGGGTGCAGGGAAAAAAAAAACAGAAACAAAAACACGGTTTTTGGTGGCTATGCCTATCATAATGACATTTGGAGCAATCCTTTTCCGCCTGTAGCAACGCAGGATAAATTGAGATCGGAAGGGAGCAACGCCGGCCCGGAACAACAGTGGATCGTGTCAAGGCCGGAGCATCATATTATATATACATGCATGGTGGCACTGTAAATTCCGTTTTCGAGGTATGCAGTCGCCGGAATTTTGAAGGTGCTCATCAAGCAACAGGTTATCGGGGTAAAAGAACAGTTAGAATCTACGTGGCACAAAAGAGACGCAACCATCTCGTAGGATACATGAGGAGTTTATGAACCCGGCTGCTGAAATAAAATATTGACCATCCGAAAAACCAAAACATCTTCTACTTGCGCCGAGAGAGATGTGCGACTTTTCTCTGTGCACAAAGAAGATGGCACGTGCAATTGCAACATCTGCTCCATGCACTTCTCGATCATCCACGATCCATTTCACCCAGAACCTGCAAGCAACTAGATCCACTCGAGATGATGACTCCCACATTGATCCACAACCAAACTACAGGGCAATATATACATAGCAGATGAAAAGATTATCTGCAGAAGCGACTGCACCTGGACTGCTTAGGAAGAAAAGCTCTGCAATATCATATCAGAAAAAAGGACAGCAGATAAATCCAGAAAACAGTCTCTAATGGATAATTAAAAAATATACCCAGCATACTATGACATCAGTAAAAAAAACCAACAAAATTTTACCCCAAAAAGAAATCAGCTACCAACAACCATTGGATATTATAAGTTTATAACCAAGCAGTGATACATGTGGCTAATTCTAGTAACCCAACAGGAACATTGAATTACATAAAAGATGCTAAAACAACAATAACAACAACATACATGAATCATACGACGTCATTCGTTGATCCATGTTCATGAGATTCGACAGGGTTTTACGTTGGCTGTCGGGGCCTAACACAACCCTCCTCCTTTATCCGGGCTTGGGACCGACTATAAAAGATGCTAAAACATCTGATAAAAAAGAATTAGTTTTGCAGACAATAAAAAAAACACATGAACCATTACATATGAATCTACAGAAGAACACTGAATCTTCAGAAGTCAGAAGTATTAATTTGTAGTCTTCGATCATTAACTGGATTTAACACAGGTAAGATGAATGGCTAAAGCTGCAATCCATCTGAGTTCAAAATAGGCAACCATTAAACTTTACTGAACCAACTCAACCAAATGCTTCACATTTCAATTAGACTACTTAAAGTCTTAGACATTAACTCTTAACCTCCTTTCAAATGTGCGCTGCATAGATTAACCTACACTAAGACTGAACAAGTGAACAACTTTTAAGAAGAAAATGTGTTTTGAAGAGTTTGAAGCCTGAGAGATTCAAACACACTAAATGAGAACCTTCCTACTGTGATACTAATAACTTTGTTAATTATTCAATTCATCAAAGGGCTTAAGCATGTAGAATATGTATTTGCGATCTTTACCTACTGGCAAACTGAGAATTGGGAACTTAATATGACAATAGGTTAGTTTCTAAATTATTCTTACATGTAAGATGACACAAAGAAAATAAAGCCTTATGACAATTAAACAACTAACGAAGTCAAATGGAGATCATCTTTTGATCAATACACTTGAGTGAAACAAGTAACATGCTTCGAAAGCCATCCATGATAAAACAACATGAAATCTAAGACAGATGATCAAGATATCAACAAAAACAGAGACAAGAGGCAACCTCACATGAGAGCAGCATGATAATATGTCAAGACTGAATTTGTGAAAACTAGGGTTAAAAGGAAGCTAAACCATTTCCCCATAGGCTTCACGGACTGAAAAAAATATGGCCTGCAATATGACAACGAAGTGTGGTGAATTCATATTGTGAATTCATTTAAACTAATCCACAACAAGTAGGACTTCCTAAAAGGCTCAAGGCATAGAACGTTTCATACTTTATTCCCCTCTGTAGTATGTTACAACAAGCTCTAAGTCATTAACTTTTGCTTTAATAATCACCCAGAATATTTCTTACTGGTTATACTTTAGAAGAAAATTTGTGTGCATAATTAGCAACGATACTAAATCCAGAAAACTGACAAGTTCATGGATTATGATAATTGGAAGAACTAGGAGAGGTAGAAGGGTAAAAGCACTTGCAGATATGACACACGATTAAATAATTGACAATGTTAGTACTTCATTGTGCTTTAAGCAAACTTATTCTTTATAGCTAGTGTGACTCAAGAAGATAAGAAGCAATCGGGGCAAACTATTTTCCCCCCGACCAATTCTTCTGAAGCTCTCCGAAACCTCCATAGAGATTGCGTGGCTCAAACCCATGACAAGCCGCGGCCACCTGATTATTACCCACAGGTGCCATCGCCATCTGGCTTCCGTGGCCGTATGGTTGTTGCTGCATGCCGAACATGGGCACCGGAAACATGGTCGGAACTGCATACGGCATAGGCACTGTAACTGGTGCGGGCATCGATGCCTGTTGTTCGCCATGGCTCCGCAGCACTGGCGTAGAGGCAAAAAGCTGGTCGGACGCCGACGGTCCCTCGTTCGACAGGCCCTGCATTCTTTTCAGGTAAAGCCTGTATTTTTGCAGATGGCTAGCGACGTTCTCTCTTGTTAGTCCTTCTACGTTCATCATCTGCATGATGGTCTTGGGCACGGCGTTCTTGATCCCCAGGTGCCCAACGACGTCCACGAACCTCTTGTGAAGCTGCGGCGTCCAGACGAGGCGCGTCCGCTTGACGGTCTTCGCGTTCTGGTCGTCGTCCGCCTCCATCCCCGCAGCAGAGGAGTCCTCTTCCTCAGCGTCGGCAGCGAAGGGGGACTCGGAGTCCACCCTCCGGACCTTCCGCGAGGAGTAATCGGAGACATCGACGTCCTTGGAACCTCCGGCATCATCCTCGTCGTCGACGGCCACAGTCTCGTCCTCGTCCGCTCCGGCGCCAGCGTCGGAGGCCGTGAAGGGGCGGAAGGGTTCGAGAGCGGCGGGAACAGTGCCCACGCGACGGCGGAGGTTCGAGATGGTGTGCCGGGAGGCGCGGTGGACGTCGACGAGGCTGCGGTGGGGTTCCGGATTGATGCGGAAGGCGGAGGCGAGCTCCAGAGGGATGAGCGACTGGGAAAGCGGAGTGAGATCATCGCCGGAAGGGAGACCGACCTCCCACTGGCAGACCCTCCCGTCGTCATCGTCGTCGACGGCGTCGGCGATCCGGTCGTAGTCGGCGTCCGTAGCTTCCTCCCCCATTCAAAAAAGCTCGGGAATTCAGGAACAATAAGCGCAAAGGATGAGGATTCGAACGGGACGACGGCGAGAGAAAGGGGGGAGAATTGTTAGGGATTTGGTCGGAGAAGTGGGAAAGAAGAAGGCGTTGGTGCCTGAGACTGAGAGGATTTGGATGGGAATGGGATGCGGTGGCCTTTCCTCCTCCTCCTCCATATCTTTTGTTACTAATTGTTGTTATAAATTTTAGATATTTGTTTTTTTTTATAAGATAAATTTTAGATATTTTGATTAGTTAAATGGTGGGTGGTGGTGACCGGAGTGGAAAAAGTGCCGTCCGGAGGTACACGTGGACCGATCAGCTTGATGTTTTCGATTCCCCATTTCGCTTTTCACAATCTTTTTAGACCTTTTTTTTTCTCTTCTCTTTTCACTCTTCGTCTTGTCCCGGTGACTTTTGCTTGTTCGAATTGAGATGATGACGCAGGATACGCTGCTTGTAATAAAACTAGTATCGTAGAAATGTATTAAAAATAAAAAAAATATTAATGAGGCTTCATTTTCATGGAAATTTCCAGTATAGAATGATTGGTTCTAGAAATAAAAGCAAGATATTCTTACTCTGTCCAAAATTTGAATTCAATTTTTTTTCACGTGATGTTTGTAAATAATTATAAATGCAAAAATGTTATTCTTTCTAATCGTTTATAGAGTTCAATTTGGATAAAATTTCTTATTAAAAAATTGATATTTGGTCCTATCAGAGGTTAAGTCGATAATATTTTGTATTATGATTCACGCTGTATATTCTATTAATTATTTCTGATATGAAAGAGGTATACATGAACACTATCTGTGAGAGCTTCCGTGGGGGCTCGAGCACCATATGCGCTGTGCCACCTCAATTTGGCCCCGGAGGGGGGGGGGGGGGGGGGGGGGGGGTGGGTGGGTGGTGGGTGGGGGGGGGTGGGTGGGCATGAGATGCAAGCAATTTGGCAAGGGGGGCAAAATAATATCAGCATCTCTTTATAAGATATAAATTGGAGGAGAAATATCAGCATCTCTGTTGCCTGGAGGATCTGATCTGTATCATAAAAGAGTTGGATGGCTCGATCGGCAGGGCTCCCCATTAAAGTGGCAGGAGGAGCATTGGATTGGATCTCTGATGAAGAGGTGGTGATCTTGAGGTTGTAACAGCTTGTTGGCTGGTCAGAGTCAGACCACCGCAGCAGCAGCAGCAGCAACCTTTTTAATTAGAGTATATGGAGACAGCATATGGAGATCATCTGCGCAGTGCCCAAAAGAATTCTGTGTGCCGCAGCTGATTGGAGGGGGGCTTTCTCCCACCATATCAGATTTCTTTCTTTCTTTAGAGAGAGAGAGAGGGAGTAAAAGATATAAATGCTCAGAGCGACACCAAAAACCCTTGAGATGTGAGAAGAGTAAGGAACCCAAGAATATTGGCAACTTCGGTTTTCTAAAAAAAAAACATGGAGAAAAGATTATTTTTTTCACAAAAAAAAACGATATGAAAGTAACGCCGATACAAAAAAATGCTTCGTTGGGCCTTTTAGATTCTGTTTAAAGAAAGATATGAAAGAAGTTCTGAGTCATGTCATTGTCGTGCTCTCGGTGTAGGGCCGGGCAATGAGCAGTAACAGTGCTCCCACTCCTCATTAGTGTTGGTTTTCTTTGATAAAAGCCAAAGTTTTAGCAGGAATTGGTTGAAGATTCACCAAATTGGTTAAGTGATTTTTAGAATCATACGATGGTGAACAAGTTGGAAGTCTCATTCACCTGCCACTTACTCCTGGAATCGAGCAATGGATTTATGGCTTTGGATTGCACAAAGGTGAAGTTCTCGGCGTTTGTCCACCGTATCTTGTGGGCTCTCTGTGATCAGATTTGGCTGCTGCTAGATTTATAACATATATAAATAAGATATTGCGGAATAATTCTTGTTGTGAAAGCGGATATTAAAACTTTTCCACGAATGTTGGACATGCGCAGTTATACCTTGAGATCGAAGACCGAATAAAGGGGAACGAAATACTTCACCACAATACAAGTACAACTAGATGAACATACACAAAAGCACACATTGAACCTTAGTGTTGTTTCACTTTGACAAAAGGAATGAGACTTTGGTGATGGGTCAAGCAAGACACATCTCATGCGTCCATTCACGTGCCTAATGTGTGTGTATCGCAGCGCGCATGAGGCGTGCGTAATGTGCGTGTTGTGCCCAAAAAGGGCACTCAGCCCAATAATCTCCCACTTGTCCACATTGGACACTTGTTATTTCGTTCATCCAAAAAATGGTAAATGGACAGTATGACTTACGAGTACAAGCACACTTCTTTATAGGAGTTGAAAAGAGACATGTTAAGATTCACAATCACTCAAGTATCTCTAGAGCGTATGTTATGCCTATTAAAGATTTATAACAACTCACATATAAGTCAACAAATACTCAAATAATCATGTATCTCATTATACCCAATATCTACCTTGCAACATAGTCAAGACAACATATTTCTTACTCCGCAGTAACTATATTTCATATACACTATATTTTTTAACATAAGAAAAATAATTGATCAATTATATGTGAAAGTTTGGTGCAGCTCATGATAGTTCTTCCCTCGCACTCATTTCTTTTAGTAGTGAACTAATTGCTTACCTACACGTGGCTCAACAGATTACCTTGCTTTTCACTTTTGAGTACTCCGCTAACATAGCAAGCACTAATTCCTTTTCTTAAGACATAATCAAGAGTTTAAGGACACAGTCATGTGTCAAAGACTTATACCATCATAACCATTGAACTAATTAATTCATCATGTCTCTAGGTCGTCTTAGCATACTTAGTACTAAACACAAGTACTATTATCACGACCCCGATTTAAACCCTATTTTAAACTCGAGTTCGCGACTCATTACGGATGATCAAATAAAATTGCAAAAGATTGTTGAAATATAATAATATATTTTATACATAACATAAGATTATAAATATCATTAAACTAACTACACAATTTATAATGATCATTTCAGAGTAGACCAATTTTGATTTCGGAGGCATTTCGCAGCGACCTCCTCAAAAGCTCTCCGGATCATCCCTAAACTAAAATCCAGATGAAACTGATTTGTCTCCTACAAAATACGTTAAAACTTAGTAATTTTAAAATAATATAAAACAAATTATATAACCCAAATAGAAGATTGTACCATAAAGGTTCGAAAGATGTCATTCCGCACTTGAATTTGGACATCTTTCCAGAATCCTGCCCCTTTTAGCAAATCGGAAAGAGCGAGAGCACTGACATACCGCACGGCACTAGCGGCTACGAAAGCGGTACTGTCAATTATAAAGAAGAATTAATTTTCAATGATAACCAAAATGATAACAAAATTTCTACAACTTATTTAAGTTACGGTCGAGCAATATTATTCATGGTGACCACCCAATTATTGTGTAATCCCTCTTCATCTATCGAAGAGGAATCATCATCCGGTATAATTAGGGTAGGCTGAGAAGGTCCGACATCATCTACGGGTCATAATACAAAATAAATCATTAGTGTCATACCAAATTAAAGTAGTGATAATTGATAGTTGTATAGTAATGTTCTCACCTCGAATGATGTCTACCGCTGCATGATCCGTGGCAGTCCGCTCGTCAGGTGCTTGTGCCATTGGCCACATAGCAACTGACATTATTAAAAAATAATTAATATAATTAATTGAGAAATATAATGTCAATAATCATAAATATATCTCGCTCCACAACGCTAGAATGTGGTGAAGCATCCAATAATCTCAGTGGTGACGATGGCATAGCAACTGTCATCATAAGAAAATATATAAAATTTGCCTCTTATTTAAAATTATGGAATATATAGAAAATAACCTAGTGTGACATGCCGATCGTTGTCATGCGATCGAGACATCCCGACTATGTGCGCCATTGATAGTGGAGCAACTGTCATAAAAGCAAAATATTTAAAAAACTCTAAGTGACGAAGCAACTGATATTATTAAAAAATGAATTTAACTATTATAATCAACTATAAATAAGCAACTGACAATAAATATAATACTTAGTGGTTGTGATGGCTGACTCATCTGGAGTGAACGCTTAGAAGAGCGAGATGACCCAGATGCTCGACCTCTAGTAACCATGACTGAAAAAAGTAACAATCTTGTCTTATTATCGATAATCATATATAACTAAAAAAATAAGAATCTTATGTCATTAGAAGAACTACGAGATTCATTCGCTTGTTTCGTATTCTAATTTATTTTCATCATTGATAGTGATATTGGGAGGGTTTAGTGATAACTTGCTGATTTTTTAGTCAAAAGTTAATTTTTTCAATTTTTGTTTCAACTCCCTAACTCACTCTCTACTGCAAGTATACATATCAATTGTAGTTACCCAAATGTCGTATCCACAGTGATTTGAAGTTCAAGACTCTCTAAACAATCTAGATTAGCCTTATCTAAAATTAAAAATCCAAGAATTTGAAAGAAAGTTAAAACCGATTTCTAAAAAGGGCTAAAATGATAACTGATTTGGAATTTTTTGAAAAGTTATCTAAACTGAATTGTAAATGCTAAATTAGAGTCTAAAATGGTTTATCTATCAATGAGAAAGATCCTCCTAGGAATTTATGGATGGAAATGGGCAAGTTATCATTTTCTAGTCAAATCTAATTCAACCTTTAATATGGTTGTTTTCACAGCTCAATTGGACCAGAACTAAACAATATATTGTCATATGATTGTTAGCCAAGTTGAATTAGAAGAGTATCCCACTAAAAATCAAGTTATCATTATGTTCAATCCAAGTCACTTTGCTGATTTTTTTGGCAATTCAATAAAATCTAAAATGATAACTTCTAAATTGCACTTTGAAATTGAAGGGAATGCTTCAATCAACTAAACAAGGATGAAATCAATCCAATATTAATGCTAGTGTTCCTTAGTTTATCTCTAAACTACAAGAGGACTTTGATTCAACCTCTCAGTTGCAATTACAAATGAAGTCCACACTTAACATTAGATAATTGGAAAAAATATGCATAGAATCTCAAGTTTGGGAAATTGGAAATTGTCATTGCTCATTGGCTCATTTTTGAATCTCAAGGAAGGACTTAAAATCATCTCTCAATGATGGATTAAAGTGGGGCTTAACAATGGCAATCAGATTTCAGGAATTTCAGGAAACCAGAAATCAGCAACTTATAAAAATCAAAAAAGCTAATGGTAATTACATAATTGAATCATAGGATTGTCAAAGTTTCTTAATTCATTTCTAAACAAGATTGGGATATATAATAACCTCTCAATTGTTCAATTAATTCAGTCCCCAATGACAATCAGATTTAGACAACTCAGAAAATCAGAAATTAGAAAGTTCAGAAATCAGGAAAGCGGAAATCATATTTGCAATCAAAATAGAATCCAGAAACTTGGCATGGACTCTTTGCTCATTTCTAAATAAATATTAGACCAAATGACAACTTCTTAGTTGTAAATACAAGTAGTGTCTTCCAATGACAAGAACAAATTCATATTAATACGAATTTCAGAATTATAAAACCAGAAATCAGATTTCAGTGATTTGTCCCTAATCCATCCACAATTAATATAGATTACTACCCTATCCTAAGAGACATGGAGTTTAGCTCCTCATAATTACAAAGTTTGATACAAAATGGAATGAAGAACAGAAGTTAATCATCCTGATTTTTTAAGGTTGTTCTGCAGAAAATCAGCAACCCTTCAGCTCCTTCCACTCCAATTCAGCATCAATCCTTCCTTCCTTCCTGCAATGGCCGACCCCCCCCCCCTTTGCTTCCCTAGAGTTCTCAGCTTATATCTGCCTTTCCTCCACCCTTAGATCAGCATCAGAGTGTTCCCCTATGCCTTGATTGTGCCAAGTATCCTCTGGACAGAAAATATCTCAGGTGACAGCTTTTTGGACAGCAAAAAGTAGGTGGTCCCCCTTGCTTTTCCAACCTTTTTCAGCTCCATGACACATGCTAGAAGAGATGGAACACCAAACATCAAAGTCCTCAAATAGGTAATAAACAAATAAGGGTGAGGATAGCTATTAGGATCAACTCTAGTGTCAAATAAAATTTGATGTTGTGCAGAGTTGCAAACTAAGGTTAAAAATGACAATTAATCAAACCCAGAATGATAACTTTGTATATATCTTGGAAATGCCCAAATATGGGTGGTTCAAAGCATTGAAGACATCAAATGGATTAGGGTGGCAAGTGAGTGAAGTCGGAAATCAAATATGAATAAGATTTCATAAGAATGATAACTTGGGTGCCAAAACGATAACTTAATTGCCTTAAAAATGATAACTTGTCATAACTTTGGTTGTGGGCATCCAAATGTGATCAAATTTGAACAGCAATGAGTTAAGACAATGTTTTAGTGATTGCTTAATACCTTGGTGCAGAATTGACAGCTTTGCATGTCAAAATGATAGTTTTGCCCTTTAACGATAACTTGGCATTGGAAAAATAATAACTTGTTCAAATGGATTTAAAATTTTGCACAAGTTGAAATATGATCATTCAAATATGATTCATTCATGATAGTAATGGATTTAGGGCAAGAAAATCATTGAAAATCAGATCACTCAAAATAATGATAACTTGACATATTTGAATGATAACTTATCCTAAAAATGATAACTTGGCATAGAATTAAAATATTTATGGATTTTCGCATTTCATAACCTCTATGCACATGGAATTAAGTATAGAATGAGGAAGATCAACTAGTTATCACAATCTATGCATTTCAAACATAATTGGCCAAAAGTTGGGCAATTAAGGGGCTCGATATGGGTGAAATGCATCTAAAATGGAATAAAAACCTATAGTGATCAGCTAGTGATCAATCATCTTCGTCGTCGTCACTATAATCTTGGTTCGAGTCATCGCCAACGAAATTATCAAAGTTCACTTTCAAGAGGTTATTTGAATTGAACTCTTCCATTGGCTCAGTGTCATCGACTAATTGAATATTCTCAACTCCATCAGCTACATCAATCGTCTCATTTACTCTATCTTCTTGATAGTAATCATCCATGGGCGCATCGTTGTATATGGATGATATTTCATTATCATCTATCATTATTTCTGCAAAGAATAGTCTACTTCTCACCTTGCATGACGCTCAACCATTTATCCTTGGTTCTTTTCAATGGATACTTAGTGTAGTACATTTGTTGCGCTTGTTCCGCCAATACGAATGGATCGTATGACTGAAGTCTTGATCGAGGGTTAATATCCACCAATTTAAACTTTTGATCGATCCGAATTCCTTTCTCTCGATCACATGTTTCAAGTACTTCATCGCCGTTTTATAATATCATTTTATTACCAAGAATGTGGATGTACATCCTTAGTAAAATTTATGAGAATATGATAAAAAAGAGGTACTAGAATTATGAAAAAAAATCTATCAATATTTGATTTCTAATAACTCGTAATCGTGGAACAAATTTGTTCTGCTCATGCATTTACCCTAATTTAACATGATATTAGATTAAAAAATAGCAAATTAACTAGTCCTTATCTTAATTTCAAGTAATTAACTTAACATGCATTAGATTAACTTAACTACTAACTAAGTTAACATGCACTAGTAATTAACTAGTAACTAACTTAACATGCACTAGTAATTAACTTAACATGCACTAGTTTCACGTAATTGAGTAGTAATTAACTTAACATGCATTAGTAATTAACTTAACATAGATGATGGCGGGCTCGTACCTTCTTAACCGGAGAAGGATATCGACGGGCGACAAATGAGGGTAAGCAGTGGAGGAAGGCGGCGAGCGGAGGAGGCAGAGGGCGGCAGAGGCGGTGGCGGCGGAGGAGGCGGAGGCAATTGGCGGAGGAGGAGGCGGAGGATGAGGCAGAGGGAGGGCCGCGGAGGAGCACAAACGGCGGGCGGAGGGCAGTGGAGGTGGATGGCGGGGGAGGAGGCGGATGGACGGCGGAGGAGGCGGCAGAGGTCGGCGCAGGGCAAATCGAAGGAAAACGCAGTGAGTTCGACGAGGGTGGGGTCGAGCGTCGGAGCAACGGGCGTCGACCGTCGGGCATTAGAGCGGAGGTCGTCGACCATCGGGCGTCGTCGGAGGGCGGTGAAAATCGGAGATCAGTAACAGTAAAAAGTGAAAACGCAGAAGAGGTGTTAGGGATTTAAGTTAAGTATTTAGCGCCTCAATGAGACGCGACGCTATTTAGACGCTACAAAGGCGCCATAGTCAAGACGCTATCTCGAGGCTGTAGGGACACTATATCCAATTTTCTTCGTAATTTAACATTATATGTGTGAGATTAAGTGATAATAATATGTATATGTGCACGAGATATATATGTCTATTTATGTCAATATGTGCCCGATTAAGTGAGGGTAATAAAAAGTCGGCTAATGCGGCGGTATAGAGAAGCTAATGCGTCGCTAAGACATTGTAGCGACACAATAGCACCGTAGTAGCGTCTCCGCTAACTTAGCGTCTCATTATGGAGACGCTAGGGCGACGCTAAGTAGTTTTCTATCTTCTAATTTTCTATTATATGTATGCAACTTTCTTTATCAAGATAGCGTCTCATCGCATTGTGCCCCGTTCCAGTTGTTTTGTTTCCTTCTCACAATCTAAAAATTATGGAATGCATATATAATTATTCATGCATATATATATAAAATTATAAGTCTACATGTATATGTGTGTATAACAAAATTATATATATATATATATATATATATATCTAATATATGCGTATGTATATGTCTACGTGTGAGAGATTAAGTCACAACAATATGTTTATCTATATGTATTATAAGTATATACGTGTATGTATATGTCTATATATGTGCGAGACATATATAGCTAATGTGTATATGTATACGTATTCCAAGTATATGTATGTATGTATATGTTTATATGTGCGAGATTAAGTGATAATAATATGTATATGTGTACTTATTATATATAAGTATAAGTATATACGTGTATTTATTTGTCTATATGTGCCCGATTAAATGTGTGATAAAAGATCGGCTACTGCGGTGCAATACAGACGCTATTGAGTCGCTAAAATGTATTAGCGACACAATAGTGTCGATGTAGCGTCTCATTTGTTTTAGCGTCCCAGTAAGAAGACGCCAGAGAGACACCAATATGATATATATTGTATGAATAAATAACATATATAATATAGGTAACAAATTATATATTTAGGAACACTCCTATGATGTAAACATATATAAATAATCATGTAGGAATACATAGATATGTTGAAGGTACATATACAATATTTAATTTATTTGTTGATTAAAGTATAGTATAGATAATATATAGGGTTGCGTCAAAATAGATAACATATAGCAATATAAATATAGATAGCCTATATATAGTTATTTATTTCTTAATTAACATATATAGTTATGAGATGACAAGTAACTGTTAAAATGGTGCTTCTTCATATTGACGTCGTCTTAAATGTGACGCCAGCTAGCATCTCCATAGCGTCTCAGAAGATGCGACGCTAACTTCGCGTTGAAAGCTGTCGACGTGAGAATAACGCTAGGTTCTCCCGCGCATTTTCGCTTCATGGAGCACAATAATAGCGGCTACCTAGCATCGCTATGGTGCCTTCATTAGCACTTATTTCTGAAAACGCTAAGAAAACGATAATGTGACGCTATTGAGAGGCAAGTAGAGTCGCTTACTTGGGACTCAATTGGGATGTCATAACGGCGCTAGTGACGTCAATTTAGCGTCACCATGTTTCGAGACCCAATTTTGCGTCGCTAATCGTCAGTTTTCTTGTATTGCAAAATGGGGCAATGCGTCCCCTCCCCCCTGAGCTCCAACGCCCCCTCCCCCTTTTGCATTGCGCGTGTCATCGGGCACGTAGGCAAAAAAAAGGGTGTGCATCGCCTCCCCTCTGCGAGCTCACCCCTTTGCATGTGTGTGCCGGCGACAGCCTCCCTCTGCAACGTCAGAGCTTACAGAGGAGGGGAGACCCCCCCCCCTTTTGCACATCCGAGGGGAAGGGTTGCGCAATCGACGTTGACGAGGCAGTGAATGGACGCTTCAATATTTTTTTTTAATATTGCCATGTTGGACTATTGCTTGTGTGGATGGGAGAGAAAATTTTCAGTGGGCATTTGAAAAGGCTAGTTGATGAAATAAATTAAAAGATGCAGTGTAGTTTTATTACGAAGTGAAGTTTGAGGATAATGAACAATGAATGACATGAAGATTGAGTGACGTAATAATTTATTATTATTTGAAAATATAATGAACCTAATTGTGAATGATGTTACATGTCGTCCATCAATGACCCTTATCGGAATGTCAAGAAATAATCATTCTTACACCTCGATGTATGTATTTTCTTCACGCATAATTGTTCTCCCATCAGGAACGGTGTTTGTTCCTAAGTCGCCTACGGGTTAAGGGAAGCATTCCTTAGTTAGCCTATTATGAGAGCAATGACATAAATTCAAATTATTGGAAGATATAACGTTTACAAGGGCCAATGATATAATTGATGGATTGATGCTCACCAAAGTGAAACACCAAAAGAATTAGGAAGCAACCTTGAGAAAAATTAATGAGGCAACAGTTAAAGTAAGTGCAATTCACTTATATGCCTATAGAATTGAATGATGATTGTTATAAATATTTCCATACTAATCGTTGTAGAATCACAATGCACCAAGAGGGGTTGAATTGGTGTTAAATCCATGACAACTTAAAATTGATTCATTAATATATAAACAAACACAATAGCAATCAAATCACATGCATAATAAAGTAGGAAGGAGAAGGAGAGAAAAAGATAAACACAATATGCATGGTGGTTTGTTGATGAGGTTTGATCACACTTTGACCTACATCCTCGCTCCGTTTTCTCCACCTTGAGATCGTCAAAAATTTCACTAACACGCTTCCTTCGTTTCAAATGGAACAAAGAAGAAACCTTTTACAACTCTTGTCTTTTCTTTGACACACCTCTTTCAGTCGTAAGCTTTCACCCATCTTTTCTTCGCTCAAGAGAAGACACAATCTCTTTTCACTAATGAGCTAAATAGCTATTATAATATCACAAGAATATTTCACAATTTCTCTTTTATAATTTAGAACCTCTGTAATATCCTAAGTTAACCATGCATGATTAGGTCTATGAATGTGATGTTATATTATCTTATTGATAATATCTATGAATGTGATGTTAAGACTTACATTTCAATATCAACTAAAGTGCGAAAGCGATGAAAATTTACTTAAGGCATGAAAATGTGATTTTCGGAAAAGTAAAAATTTGGAAAATTAAAGTCTCGTTAATTGTTCCTATATATAAAAGGATTCTAAAAGTGATTTTTAAGAATTTTTAGGAGATGTATGAGTTAGGTAAAACGTAGACACAAAATCGGAAAATCTGTGAAATTACGATTTTTGTTCTTCGGACAAAAATTTAGATTTCGATTCCTTAATTATTTATTTTTATAAATATTTTATTTGAATCCAAATGGGGGGTAGTTCCTTATTTACATGTAATGTCTTAAGTAAATGAATAAATAAATAAATAAATGCAAAATGCAAAAGCCATTTAAATGACATGTGAAAAAGCCATGTAACAAGGGTATTTTTGGAAAAATGGTTTTCACCAACTGAAGTCGGTTCCCCCTTCCTTTTAATGCTTATCCTTTCACATTTTACTACCTTCTTCTGCCCTATTCACCACCCTTGGCCGAATTGCAAAGGTAGAAGAAAAGATGCTACATGGTTAAAGAAAATTAGAAAAAAAGAGAAGGGGAAACTAGGGTTTTAAATTTTGGTAAGTTCCTACTTCATTTTCTTTGGATTTTAACTACATAATTCTTAATTAGGATGACTCTGAGCATTTCTCATCCATTTATTTTCGGATTTTACTTGAACATGGGGCAAAACTCATGTTGTTCATGGGTAAGATTAACCCTAGCCATGTTCAATTGATTCACGAATATTTAGCTACATAATTTCATACCTTCGAGTGATCCAAAAATTATGAAATTTATTTTGCTTGATACTAAATGAGTCTACTTTTATTGAGCTTTGGAATCAAGTTAATATGATTTCTGTAGATAAAGTTATGCTCTTATCTTTAAGGTACTATCACTCTGTCCGCCGAAATTGCTACCCGAATTTGTAAATTATGTATTAAATTCTATATGCCGTGGAATTCTTTGATCCTTTAGGGTGTTATATACAATGATGTTAGGTCTTGTTGAGAATTGTAATCACTAGAAAATGATATGTGTAGAGAAAGTTATAAATATTTTACCGAGCCTTATTCAGTCTGTCAGAATGGAGTTTAGAGCAGATTATGCTAGTATTAGTTAATTTTATTGTGCTCAATACAAATAGATATAAATTCAAGTAATTTTATGAGTTGCACCCTAGGATGTCTAATATTTGGAAAAATTAAAAGTAGCAGAACAGGGAATGTTTTTTATTTTATATAAATCATAAAAGTAAGGTTACTCAGTCTGTTAGGACATAAAAGCAACATAAAAGTTAGGCTGAATGTTGATTTTCATGAGAGCAAACCATAATCAAATAGGAAATGAAACTTTTACAGATTAATGTTTCTGTAATATGAAAGTTAAAAAAATTGGAATGATGTTATTTGGTTATGTATATAAGAAGATATGGATTTTTCTTTACTATGTGTGCAATCTGTCATATTATTAGGTCAATCCTTATGCTAAATAGTTACTTAAGTTATAAGAGTAAATACTTAAGATTCATATATACTTTGCAATTAATGATGTTTCATGTGTTATAGGCTTGTGCTCATATCATAGTAGTAATGTGTTTCTTACTATTATTGTTATAGGAGTAGAAGAGTAAAGTAGTGAAAGGGAAAGGAAAATATTTTGTTAGTCCTTATAGGTAAGTTGGTTTCTCATAATCTATGTATTCACTTCTTTTGAATTCGGTGTGACATCTATTATTATATGTATTGAACATATTTTGGAATACTATGAATTGATTTCGAGAAATCCAATTATGAAAAGTATATGTGATATGATCGGAATGGATTGCGATGAGTGCAATCTTGTTTATTTTTGAAATGGTATTGGATATGATTCATCTTCTGATATCCAGGAAATGTTTGTTATGTGATGAATCATGCATCGCATTTGCATTTGCATATATGATGGTTGGAGCTAAGTGCTACATCACTTATCACGATGGGAGCCACATCTAGAGTCCAATCCATCATTTTGTCCTCCAATAATGGGATGAAATAGGTCGGAGCTAAGTGCCATGCGGAGCTAAGTATCACATCGTGAGTAGTCGCGATGGGGGCCACCTCTAGAATCCGTAGGGGCCACCTATAGAGTCCACCTATCGTTTTATGATTTGTTCCCCGAAAGGGATGAGGTAAAATGGAGCTAAGTGCTACATCGCTGATCACGATGGGAGCCACCTCTAGAGTCATATATATATATAGTAAATGTATGAAGATATTGACTTTGATATGATGATTAATGCATGTATGTTTATGTCTCCTCGAATTTATTAGATGGTAACACATAGCTTATGAGTTATCAGCTTACTGAGCTATTATTTGCTCACAGTGTTGTTGTACACTTTTTTAGATCAGTAGAATTTTTGGGATCGCGAGAGACAGCCTTAGCAGGGTGTGGATCCTTTTTGCTGCTAAGGTATTGAGAAGTTATGTGCCCCACTGCGCGTGTTAGATAGAAGACTTGCAGCTATCATATTCCTCTGTTGGGATATGAAGAGAGTTTGATATGCGCTATGTATGAAAAGTAATTTTGTATTTTGTAAAATGTAAATCTTTTATGACTATATGGTGGTGTAAACCCTAGGGTTGTTCATGATCTGAATGATCAATATAAACTGCGTGGTTTGCTTATATGTGATATCATTTTCTTGTATTATCTAGAGAAGTTATGCACAATTTTTCTCTAAAAAAAATTTATTTGATCGTTTGTAATGAGTCGCGAGCTCTGATTTAAATCACTGTTTAAATCGGGGTCGTGACAACCTCACACAAGAGTAAGAGAGAGAAAAAATGAAAGATTTGCAACTTGAAGCTCAAATGGACTTTACAAATGTTCTTCCCACTTTTTCTTAAAAATCTTAATCATTTCTACACTTTTGGATCCTCTTTTATAGCATTTTTAATTCCATTTAATCATTGGGGCTTGTTTCCCACTTTTTAGATTGAAATATGATCGTTATAGTGCATTCTACACTCTGGCCATTCGACCGTCATGTCCCACCGATCGATCGGTCCACATAGTCGTTAAAAAAATATGACAGTCGGTGGATTCTGTCAATGCTTCGACCCAAATCATCTTGACATTCATTTTGTGTGTTGATCGGTCGACCGGTGTGCCTAATAGATCGATCATGCTTCCTTTTGCACAATTATCCAAATGAGATGATTTTTTATTCTATGAAAAGCTAACTGAATTCTCTACAATATTCATTATTCATCCAATATCTAATAATATCACAGTCAAATATTAATTTATAGTTCTGTACACAAAGTTGTCATTTTCAAATAAAATATTTTAGACATTTACTCTTTTATACATAACTTTTTATACCAGTATCCAAATGAAATGATATTTGATTCTATCTAAAGCTAACAATATTATCTATAATTTTATATTAATCTCTTGGTTCAAATCTCGTGATAGAATATTTAAATATTAAGTGTAAGTTTAGCACATAAAAATATCAACTTCAAATTGAACTTTTCGAACTTTACTTGTTTAAAGATAACTTTTTATGTGGTTGTCTAAATGATATGTTTATTAATGCTATAACTTTTATATTTACATGTTAACATAAATATAATGAGAACATAGACAAATGTCAATCGAAAGTTTAGTGTATGAAGCAACTCATTCTTATTTAGACTTTTCGATATTTTAAATATAACTATAAATATTTCGATATTTGTATCATCAAAATATAAGTATATATGGTATAAAAACTTTGTTCCAACAATAGTATGATGATAGATGATTATATGTTTTACCATGCTTTTATGTTAAATGCATGATGATAGATTATACGCTAAGTACACGATATGCATAGCTTTCTTTTTCTAATATATGAAATTGAATATACATATCATATAGTGTCTATAGGATCATTCATTGCATGACCTTTATTGCGAAATCTTGCACCCTGAATCCTTGCAGGTAACTAATGTATGAATGGATGATAACTCTACTGATGACGAGATGATTGTCTTAATTGGAGTCATATTGTTATAGAGTTTAATTGATTATAGTTCTCAATGTGTTTTAATAATGACTATTAGTGATATTTTTCCAATTCTATAGTATTACTTTTAGATATTTTTATGAAGTCTTTCCCTAGATTTGAATTATCATTTTATTGATTGAAGTTTAAGCTCCAATAATAGGTAATTATTTTATTATGATTATACGATGACAAACGATCTATCACAACCGAATGTAATTATTATTGATTTTTGTAATAAAATTTTGGAATGTTATATTATTACTGATGAATAAATAAAGGAGTATAAGTAAAATAATGCAAAATTCTCTCTCACGCTCTCTCCTCTATCTTTGTCAACTTTTGATGGCGGCTAGTGCTCCATGTCCACGCCAACGCATGCATGTTGCAATCAGCACACAATTTTGCTCCCACATATCCTTCATGAAATCTTCCTCTTCGTGCATTGATCAGCACAATTGATTTCTCCTGCTTCCATCCACTATAGTTCCTTAATTCACACAGTGCGCATGCACTCGTGCCATTGCTGCAGTTTTATCTGCACGTGGCCAAGTTAAAATTTGATTAGCGGATCATTATTTCCTCATGATCGACGGAAATTAGTAGGCCAAGATTGTTATCATTTTGCTTTTGAACTAAACTTTTGCAGGAATTTGTAATAGATATAAATTCTAGAGGTTGTGAAATACCTCTTACAGCGAAAGCGGATCGTCGGAGCTTTTTCACGAACTCTTGACGAACGCACTTGCATTTCGGGATCGAGAACCGAACCTCTAGGAACGAAACTCTTTGTCATAGCACAAGTGCCTCTGGAAGAACCTCTCGAAAGCGTGTTTGAGACCTATGCTATGGGTCCCCTTTTATAGAGGAGCAAGACTTGGGCGAGAAGTTAGGCAGAACGCATCACACACGTCCATCGCGCGTGATGACGTGTCCATGCATTCCCCAATTCTCGTGGCACGAGATCAGCGCTCCATGCGCGAGATCGCACGGTCCATGTGCCCAGCGCACATAATGCCCATGCAGACATTATTCTAACAATCTTCCACTTGGGCATTGTACTTTCGTTTATCCAGAATTGGTAAATGTGTCGTGCGATCCACGAATACAAGCACGCTTCATTATAGGAGCTAGAAAGATAGCTGCTAAGGTTCAATCGTTCAACTATCTTTACAGCGTATGTCATGCCCATTAGGGATTCATGACAGCTCATACATGAATCAAAAAATGCTCAAATAATATAACTCGTTATGCCTTAGATCTGTCTTGTAGCATAGCCAAAACAAGCATGTCTTGCTTCGCGGTACCTATCTTTCACACACACTATTTTCAACATAAGAAAATAGTTGGCTAATTGTATGTGAAAGCATAATGTAGCTCATAACAATTCTTTCTCTCGCCTTCATGTCTTTTAGTAGTGAACTAGGTGCTTTCCTAGACGTGGCTCGACAGGCTACTTTACTTTTCACTTTTGAGTACCCCGCTAAAGAAGCAAACACTAATTTCTTTTCTTAAGACATAGTCAAGAGTCTAAGGGCACGTGCAGATGAATCATTTGTCAAAACTCACATCATGATGATCATCTAACTAATCAATTCATCATGTCTCTCTAGGTTGACTTTGCATACTAGATATTAAACACAAGTACTACAGTGGTGACTTCCACTGGAGGAATGTCTAGCTCTGTTTAATTAGACACCGCATAAATTTAAGTTCAGTCACTACCTCTTAGTGCCTGACCTGAGTTTTTAAATCGTTCGCTATTCTATAGTGTCAAATTTGAATTTCGTATCTGACATCTCTCTCTTAATCAGGCGACATTGAGTTATTAAAACTCATATTTTAACAATCACACCATGACTCACATAGTTCATTTCGTTCGCTATCTTCATAAGCGCCAAAAATATTTGTTCAACAAATCTAGGCCTGATCGACATAATTTTCACATGCATAACAAAATTTCACGATAATGAATTTATCAAAGAAATAATCTTTTATTCATTGAAATTTTGAGTACATGATTACATTTATAATCTACGCAGCCCTAAGACATTTACATATTTCAAGAATGCCTCTTGGCAATGGTTTGGTGAACAGATCAGCAACCATATTATGTGTTGATATGTACTCAACTGAAATCTCCTCTTTGATTTCTTGATTTCGTACAAATTTGTACTTCGTGTCGATATGCTTTCCTTTGCAATGGTATTTCTCGTCCTTCACATAACCAATGGCTGCTTGATTGTCATAATGAAGGATCATCTTCTTGATTGTATTCTAAAAAATCCTCAAGCTTTGAAAGAATATTTTAAGCCATAAGGCCTCTTGTACTGCCACTGAACAAGCTATGAATTCTGCCTCCATAGTTGATAGTGTCACACAATCTTGATTCTTGCTACTCCAAGTAACAACACCATTGTTAAGCAAGAAAATATATTTAGAGGCGGATTTTCGTTCATCAACATCACCAGCCCAATCAGTATCGGTGAATCCAGTAAGTCGTAAACTTCCTCCATGATAGCATAGAGCAAGATCTGCAGTACCCTTGAGGCATCTCTCTCATTGCCTTCCAGTGTTGGCGTCCTAGATTAGCCTGATATCAACTAACTAGACTCATGATAAAACATATGTCCGATCGAGTACACATTGTAACGTACATCAAGCTGCCGACCACACTTGCATAGGGAATATTGGTCATTTTCTTTTGTTCCTCTGGAGTTTTAGGGCACATGTCCAAGCTTAAAACCTCGCCTTTCATAATAAGAGTGTCAATGGGTTTACAACTATCCATGCGGAATTGTTCCAAAATCTTCTTTATATATGATTCTTGCGACAAAGCAAGGAGTCGTTTGAAACGTTCGCATTGAATTTTTACACCCAGTATGTAGGCTTCTTCACTCATATCATTCATCTCAAACATGGAGGATAATCCTTTCTTAATGGTAATGACAAAATCTCTATTATTTCGAGCTATTAGAATGTCGTCCACATATAACGTTAAGATAACAAAATTATCCTCGGACTTATGAATATACACGTAGTGGTCTTCATCAATTATGTTAAAACCGTATGAAACGATTGATTGATGGAATTTAAGGTACCACTGTCTAGATGATTGTTTGAGTCCATAAATGAACCGGCGTAGTCTGCAAACTTTGCGCTCTTCGTTCTTTATAACGAAGCCTTGAGGTTGCTCCATATAAATTTTTTCATGTAGTTCTCCATTGAGAAATGTGGTTTTACATCCATTTGATGTAATTCTAAGTTCATATGTGCGACTATAATTAATATTAGGCGAATTGAAGCAAACCTTACAATATGTGTAAAAGTTTTTTCATAATCAATACCCGTTGTTTGGGTGAAACCTTTCGCCACTAGGCGGACTTTATATCTTTCAATTGATCAATCCATGCCACGTTTAATTTTGAGAACTCATTTGTTCCCAATTGCCTTGCGGTCTGACGGGAGATCAACCAAGTCTCAGACTTGATTTTTCTACATGGACCCTAACTCTTCCTCCATTGCTTTAATTCATTCTTCTTAGCAGAGGACGAGAGAGCCTCTTTGATAGATTTAGGCTCAAGTTTATCTTCCAGACTTACTATGTTGACCTCATGTGATCCATGTTCATATAGCCCACCGATTTCAAATCGTCGGCGTGGAACACATTTTCTAGTGGTCCATCGAAGAGAACTTTCATGTTGGTCAGTTGGCAATTGCGAATCTCTCTCATTTGAATGAAGCTGTGGGACGGATAAGACAAACTCCTCAACGAGTTGATCCGCTTGTGGCGTCAACTCGGGATCTTCTTCTTCATCTAGGAGAAGTCCCTTGTCTATCTCGTCTTTCTTGGGAAATTATTCTCTATGAATGTCACATCTCTATTTTCGATTTCGTTACTGTACCGTCTTCTCTTTCTCCTATGAATACATAGTCTTAGAGGTTTCACAATATCTTATAAAGATACATTCCTGCCCTCTAGGTCCAACTTCCCATACTTATGATTTAAAATGCAGGCGACAGTCAATAGCACATCTCCCCAATACAAAATTGGAAGATTAGCTTGCGCTATCATGGATCGAACCATATCAAATAAGGTATGATTTCATCTTTTTGTAACACCATTTTGTTGTGAAGTTCTTGATATTGTTAGTTTCCTAACTATACCCTTTTCATCACATAACGTTTTTAATAAGTCAAAAAGATATTCGCGTCCACGGTCGGTTCACAAGGCTTTAATCTTGCGTTTCACTTGATTCTTTATCATGTTTATGAATCATACAAAATAATCTAAGTCTTCGAACTTATGAGAAATTAAGTGTACAACACAGTAACGTGAATAATCATCAATAAATATGATAAAGCAAGAAAAATCGTCTTACGTGAACATTCATCGGACCACATATGTCCGAATGTATTAATTATAATGAGTGCTCGGCGCGTTTTTTCATCCCAAATGTTGTTCTTGTTTTCTTGCCAATTAGACATTTCTCACAAATTGGAAGATTAACTTTTGCGAGAGACCCCAAGAGGTCTTCTCTAGCAAGTCTATTCATTCGATCTTGATCAATGTGTCCTAATCTAGCATGCCAAATATTGGCACTTTCATTCATATCAATAGATGATATAAAAGAATAACTATTAGTAACAGATGTTATATTTAGAATATAAAATCATTATTGTGAAAATCATTGTATAGAACAACATTGTCAAGACATATTGCCATTTGTTTCCTCTGGAAACTTATTACATAATCAAAATTGTCTAATGCTGACACAAAAAGTAAATTTCGTCTAAAAGCTGGAGTATATAAAATGTCTTGAAGATAAAGAATTTTGACCGTTGCGAAATTCTAACTTGCATGATCCAATGCATTTAACTTCAACTCTTCTGTTATTTCCAACGTAAATCCATTTTCTCCCCGCAATTGTTCATCGAAGTTCCACGAAGGCCCCGCGATCTCTTGCGATATGGTCGGTGGCTCCGAAATCTACAATCCTCGAATGATGAGTTTTAGCAATTAAGGCACAACTAGAGGCATAAGTAAAAGAATTGTGGTTAGGATAAACTTTCTTCAACTCAGTGCAATCACGAGTAAAGTGATCACGTTTGCTACAATCGTAGCATTTGACTTTATTCATGTCTATCTTGCTATCACGTTTGCCATGTTTGCGCCGGTGGCCTTGGGCTTTCTTTTGTCTAGCATCTCTGTTCCTTTTATTGGGATACAACTTATGCGATCTTTTTCTTTTGGATTGGGAACCAACTCTTTGTCCACCATTTTCAGCAATTAATGCTTCATAGGATTGATTCATGGCTTGAAGAGTCTCATCCTCCATTTCAATGTGGTGAGCAGCTTGGTAAAAATTTTTGACACTTTCGTCGTGCATCAAGTTACAACGCATGTGTTCCCAACTTTTTGGAAGAGAGTGGATTAGAGCCTGGACCTGTTGCTCGTCATCAAGCACTTGTCCCACATTCTTAAGTTCATGGATCATATTAGACATCTCCTGAATGTGCTCCCTCATCGTATGATTTGGTCATTTCCAATAAGAGTCAAATTTGACCGTGAGCACCCGACGCTTGGTGGTCGTGCTGAACCCATACTTATTGCGGAGTGATGCCCACATTTTAAATGGTGTCTTATAGACTTTGAATTCGCACAAGAGGAAATTATTCATCGTGCTCAGTAATGTAATGCGAGCGATGCGATTCTTCTTGGTCTAGGTCTGATATGCCTCCATGTCCCTCTAACGATGAGCATTGTTTCCAGGTGCAGATTCACAACATAGTTAATGGTCTTCAAGACCACTTGTTCTTCTAGAAGATATTGAACCTTGCAGTGCCAAATAGCATAATTGTCACCATTGAACTTCTCATTCTTGTTTAGGTCAGCAATTATTATTTTGGAACACATGGTCTAGTTTGGTCATAAAAATAGGAGAAATCAGTGTTATGCATGTTCAAATTTTGTCCGCAAATAACTTAAAATAATGAAATAATAATATTCATAAAGTAGTGACATCGAGAGGTTGTTATACTCTCACTCATCTCTCACTATCTTCAAGAAATATTATCATTCATTATTTTAACAATGCGACAAAATTAATCTAAATGTTTGAATTTTGAATCAACACATAATTCAAAATTTTCTACTATATATTTTGAATCAACTTATAATTCAAAATCACCGAAATTCATTTCGTGTGGTGTACCAAATTATTTTTTATGATCAGGATAATTAGAACTAGTGCAACGGGAGCTTTTCCCAGAGGGGTGCCAATTAAATAACCACGCACTATCCTTCACTTTGACATCACATCAAAAAAAATTGTGATACCACTGTCACACATCAATCCTATTTCTGGATACTGCGTTGATCATGCACTAAGCTAGTTCCTCGGAACCTTTCTAGACATGCATTTCGGGTCACACACCACTCCATAGAAATTATTGTGACAATATAATCTCAATGTGCCCTAGTCCTATAATAGAACTACCTATGTTTCATGTATTCTTTAATTACTTATAGTTGGTATAATTAGACTATCTAATTATTTTAATTATACGTTTGCATGAAACATGTATTTCAGCATATTGACAAAAATAATATTGCATGTTAATTAATTCTCACAAATGTATTAATATTAATTTAATCAATTTGAAATTCTAGACAAGTTATCATGCTTAACAAGATTGTACATATCAATTTTAATTTTAACACATAATCAAAATTTTAATCACAGAAATAAATATCATTATGACATACATAAATGAAAATATTTATTTCATGCATGATAACACACTTATTAGGCAATATTTGTTATCGACATGCAAATCTAATCATTTAATTAATGCTCCAAATCAACAAATAATTTTCCTTTAATAACCTTAAATTGCATGCAATATTACATAAAAATTTCTAAGGAAAAATAAATTTTCCTAATTTTTTGAGACTTTATAATAGATATTTTTTATTTTCAAATTATTTTAAAATTCTGACGAAAATCAGAAAAGAAAAGAAAAAACTATTTATTGGGTCTCTCGGTCAGCCCAATTGTCAATCCTCATATGTTCAACACTTTTGCACTGATTGGGCTTCCTAATGGGTTGTGTGCCTGCTGAAATAATTTTCTATTTTTTTCCTATAACACGTAGAAAAAAATTCGAAAGATTCACCAAAAATATTAAAATAAATTCGAAAAATATATTATGATCTATGTTCATGCATAATATATTTATGATGACAAAGTCCACTTTGTCCCTTGGTTGTGGTCATAATACAACCGAGGTGCACAGATCTAAAAAATAATAACAAATGTTATTTTTTCGGCGCAATCACGAGTTCGAGAAAAAACTAAAAGCTTTGATCTCAATGTAGGAATTTATAACAGATAAAAATTCTAGAGGTTACGAAAAACCTCTAACAGCGGAAGCGAATTCGTCGAAACTTTTCCACGAACTTTTGACGAACGCACTTGCACCTCAGGATCGGAAACTGAATATATGAAGAACGGGATCTTTGCCATAGCCTTTGGAAGAACCTCTCGAAAACGTATTTGGGATCTCTGTTATGAGTCCTCTTTTATAGGGGAGAAAGACTTGAACGAGAAGTTAGACAGAACATATCATACACGTCCATCGCACGTGATGATGTGTCCGTGCATTCCCCAATTCTCACGACGTGAGATGAACGATCCATGTGCGAGATCGTACGCTCCGTGCGTGGTCAACGCGGTCCGTCCGAATGCCCACGTGGGCATTATTCTAACACGCCTTAAATCAATGTGCAGAAAAATAATAATAATAAAGCAAACCCGTAAGAATTTTTCGTACGACATAATTAAGCTCGATGCTTAAATTTAGTCGGAACAAATTAATTAACGAATTATGATAATATTTTAAAATCCACGAGAACTACTAATTTCGAATTTATTTTTTTAAAAAAAATCATTAATTTAAACATCATGTGCCAATAAAAGATCTCACGTCGAAAAGATTCCACAGCGCTGCGAACGAAGAGTGAATGCGATGCGATGCCATGGGATGTTAGGGTGAGGCCTGAGGGAACCAGCAAGACCTGCCTCGTCCTCCGACTCCGGTCAAGTCGCAGTGATGAAGATGACGAAGGAAGGGTCCGAGTCCAGTCTGATTAGTTGGGTGTGCGAGATCCGAAATTCTCAAGCATCCATCCATATATGATATATACGCATCGAATCGGACTCCATTTTCTTTCCTATCTCTTTTTTTTCCTTTTATCCTCGCTTTATTCTTCTGTCGGTCCGTCATTAATCATGTTAGCACCATTTACTATTACTTTCTTTTAAAAAAAATAATTTTTTAAATATTTCCTTAACTATAACTATTTTTTGTATTTCTCCCTATTATATGAACTTTTTAAAATATTTTCTTAGCTATAACTATTTTTTGTGTTTCTCCTTATTGTAACGCATTCCTAAATTATACCACGTTTTTCATTTTATTTTATCTGAATAATTATGTTAATTTTTTTCATTATTTTTAATTTTTAAATTATTTAAATAATTAAATTATCCTCGTGACGATTTGAAATAAATGTTCACTTTTTTTCGTTGACATCGATTTTCCTTTTTGTGCGCCAACCATGCAAAATCCCTATATTTCATAAATCGATAACCTCCGGTCGCCACCGACACCGGCGACGAGCTGAGCTGGCTGCTCATGGGGCGTGATGGCGTGGACTAACGCGTCTGCAGCCCCAGCACGTGCTCCACCCTGCTGTTCACGGTCGTCATGCTCGTTCCTCCCCCAAGGCTGGGTTTGCCATCGCCGGAGGTGGCGGTCGCCGGAGATGATTCGGGGACATCGTGGTGTTGTTGTTGGTGGGGGCTGGGCGGGCGAGGGGACGCAGGAGCGGCTGGAGGCAAAGAAGATCTCGTATGCGGTCTCGCAGAGTTCGTGGCAGTTGAGGCCGTTGATTCGGCCAATCGGGTTCATCGGTGGTAATGTCATAGTCGAGCAAGGACGAGTGATGGACGGTGTGATGCCGCCCATGGCCCATGTCCGACCGCGACAGCGATGACAATGGTGATTAAGATGGGGCGCGAGGAGGGATAGAGGAGGGGGAGGGGAATAGAGAGGCTCCATTTTTGGGGAGAAACGAAAGATTTAGAGGTTGCAATGTGGTGGAGGAAGAGGAAGACGACATCCATTTCTCCTTTTGTTCGGGAGCACAATTTAATCATTTAATAAATTAAAAGTAATAAAAAAATAATTAAAAAAGTTAATAGAATGGATAGACTAAAGTGACAAACGTAGTATAATTTAGGAAGATGAAGTTCATATACTAGGGGCGTGAAAAATTATTATAGTTTATAAGAGGATTTATCCTAAAAAAGCTGATTTTTAAAATATCCTCGTTGGAAAAAATTGACCACTCCACTGGATTAAGTCAAGTGGTTCCTTGCGTGGAGTCCGTGTCCGTCGTCGTCTTCTAATTAACTTGTTTGGATCAGCTCATTGGATCCACGTGCGGTCTTCTCCCAACTCCATGGGGGGAGGGAACTGAAAGGAGATGCTAAAAGGCATTTCGCATACGTAGGCCACTGCATGCGGAGTGCTCTCTCAAATGGTACACGTCGCTCTCACGGTACACCATGCATGCGGTGGTGGTGGTGGTGTTGTTGTCATGTAGTGTGGTGCCACCACCGCTACTTCATTTGAGTGGTCAATGCATCCATGTTTCTCATATATATATATATATATATATATATATATATATATATATATATATGCATGCATATTAATATTATTATTTACTGTGATAATATTCATTCCGGAATCCGGATTGGAAAGATTCATGTCGATTATAATGCTAAGATATGTGATTGGGATCAAATGCCACCAAGAAACCCAACACAACAACTAATGAAATTACTAGACAGACCACAAGTTGCTACCAAGCTCGATTGATGAGTAGAAGATTGCTTTGATTGGAGCTTTGAAAGGAACAGAATCTTTCACCTGCATGCCTGTGCGTACGTACAAAAAGAGCCGCGTCTATTTCTCTTTATTTTTTTCCCCATAGTTTATGATACAAAACCAAGACGTGATCACATGAAAGTGAACAAGTGAAGGCAGAGGCATATATGCAGTCAACGAAATGGGTGCACCCATTCAATCTTGACGAGCTTTGCTGCTTAGCTTAATCAATCAGGATCATAATTTAAGTGAGGTAGCAAAACTATAAGCTGCATGCTGCTAGTAATTAGTATTTAAAGTGACGCCCGTACGATGGGAACGTGCCCGATCTCTGAGATGTTTAATACACCGAGACAGCTTACACTTTGGCATGCATGCGTAAAAATGTTCAAATCTATCTGATTAGGACCTCGTAAATCTAAGTTGATCAAATGATCTGATTTCGGCCACGTGGCGGGTCCTTGCTGCTCTGGTCAGCCCAATCTCCGAGTCCACCTTGGGACATGACACTAATAAATTATAAATTAATTGTTATAAATTAAATGATCGATAGGGTTTGGTTTGGGTCCGTCGGTTGAGATGTGGGGAAGATGGAGGAGAACAAAATGTGTGGTCGATTGGATACTTCTTATTAGATATGAGAAAATGAAGAGAGAAAAAATGTGATAAGAAATAAAAAGAGTCGGATTAGATATGAGAACAATAAATTACTGCGTCGCTGTTATTTTTCCTTATACTTATTTATTTATTTATTTGTGGGTTCATGTGACCGTTTTGTGGAGGTATTCAAAGTTGATGGGATGGAACTTGGCACTGAATGATCAAAGTGTTTGTGGTGCCAGCAAATGGAACACATGGTCGGTTTGCTTTGAGTTGTCCTTCCTGTCGACTGCAGGAGAACTCAACTATTGGAGGAAATTAAAATTAAATTATATATTACTTCATCATTAGCCGGAAGGAATTGCTTAGGATATAATCCATTCAGTCATGTATGAATTATGCATATATAGTAAACATAATATAAGTGCTTATATACAAGCAATTTAATCGGGTAAGGTTTCAAATTAAATATGCAACTTAATTTCTCGGTTTAATATGATTAGAAACTTTGTGTGTATGATAGTATATATATAATTTCAAACGAATAGCTACTAAAAGAATCTAATTGATCAATAAAAAAACAAAAGTAAAAATAAGAAAATTACGAGTAATACAAGTGAACGCGCACATATGTTAGTTACTGTATTGTGTATATTTGGTACATTCTTACAATAGTATTTAGTAACAAAGAGAGGACCATATTTGTTACCTTAGAAATTAAATTTGAGCAAGCAACATGCACAACAACACAAATTTAACATTCTAATTTTCTCACGAAAATACTTCAAACGTAAATAAGGAACTAAAATGCTATAATCTAGAAGTATTTTCAAGTAGCCTTTTAAATAATTAACTTGAGGACTGTTTAATATAAGAAATCTATTTTAAAATGCTCATTTCTTTTGTTTGATATCACAAGCTTAACTATGACTGATGAGGAAAAAAATTAACGAATAATAGATAGCGGTTTGATTATAAATTTAATAAAGCAATTTGATAAACATAATAGCTAAACTAATGTATAATTATAAAATGATAAAAATGAATAGAAAAATATAATTTACACTCATTCTTATATGCACATGATATTAAGAATAATAATTTATGATATTTTATTTTAGAAAGTATTATTTATAGTGTTGTTTTTTAAATAAATTCATATTTATGTTGACAAGTAACTTAAAGACGTGAATATTAAAATGCATTATATTTAGAAGTTGAATATTTTTTTTATGAAAAATTGATATATTGGCATTAAAACATCAAACCTCCATTATTTATACAATATAGACTACTAAAATAGTCTATAAAGTTTTGGCTTCTAATATCTAAACATACTTTAAAATATTGTTAAATATCGTAATTTTTTTTAGTAGCTGCTACTTTGAACATTTTTCTTTTAGATGTAACAAGCAATATCACAATGTCGTCATATTAATTACATTTCTTCATAGTCTTATGAGGAATAAGATACATGACACTAAGAGTACGTTCACTGCATTGCTATTCAACATTACCTGGCAATGTAGATTGTCTCTCAGAAAGATTGTCACTTATTAAATTACCAGTAATGTACATTACCTTGTTTAGTATGCATAAGTAGTCTATCTAGCAATCCATATTAGTTACTTATTAACAAATAAAGATTTATAAGTTAATGTACAATTTTTACCGATATACCCCTAATCAAAAGAATCATGTTTACATATATAAATTATTTCTAACTTCGTAAACTTAAATCATAAATATATATATATTCTCACCCATAATATCAAAATTTATAAAAATAATTAATATATTTTTTAAAAAATATGATAATACTATATTCATAATAATTAACTACTATTTATTTGATTTATTTTATAATTTATTTAGTTAGTTTTATAATTCATTTAATGAGTTTTATAATTTATTTAAATAAAAGTATAAAGGACAAATTCGAAAAGTGAAATTAAAAAAGATTCCAACCCAGGTGGTAATATGTATTGCATCCCCTTCTATGGACAATCTACATTGTCACTTCAAAAACAATGTGAATTGTCTACGCAATCTACATTTACTTATTATCTGTCACAAGTGAACAGGATAATGTGGTGGCCCCAAGTAATTTAATACAATATTATCTGATAATCTACAAAGATTATCCGTAGAGAAATGCTCCATAAGGATGAAGCAAAATCAAGTTCTGACGTGAATCACTTCAAATTGATCGAGAATTAATAGGAATCACTTGATCATCCTGATTTAATTTATTTCTTGCACTAAAACATTTTTATAGAGATTAAAAATATGTAAATGTCAATTATAATTAATCGAATATCTCATTTTATAATTTATTATAAATAAGATAATTTTGTACGTAATATATTTAAAGAGATAATATAATATAATATATAAATAATATATATTTAATATATTTAATAATTTATATACTATAATAATATTAAATAATCGGAACCATAATTTAATTTAGATTTTATTAACCATGACTTATTTCTGCTCTCTCCCTCTCACACACACAAATAGTATTTCTAAACGTTTAAACTGATTTAAATATAATGGTCTTTTCTTCGATCTCATGCTATTAGAACGATTCGAAAGAGATGGATCTATAATTTCAAGGGACAGCGACGCTTTAATGTATATAAAAGAGAACTTTAAGTTTATTAACATATAAAAAATATCATTAAAATATAGTGTTTTATATATTTAATTAGCATGCATAAAGTTTATTAAATTAATTTTTGTAACATATATTATTGGTGAGAGACATGCATCAAATTGTGATACGCATATCTTATACCTTTTTGTTTCAAGACAACGACCAACTAAAAGGAAGGAAAAGAAACGCCAACGACCACTGATTAAAGAAAATGAGAAAATTACGTGTCATTATAAAAAAAAATCAATATCAACCAAATTTTATTGTCATAGTTGATAAATTATAGAGCGTCAAAGAACTAATAATTTCGAGTTTTAATTTTAAAATCATCAACTTGATAAGAATAATATTGTCACTTTTTTTTATCCCTGAACGCTGATAGTCCTACATATGTAAAGCTCATATTGAATAGAAGAAATATGGATATCTACTAGTACTATAAAACAGAAAATAAAACAAAAAAAAAGAGTTTATATAGACAAATAACTGAATAAGCATCCACACTTAATTAGACCACCTAATTCAAAATCAAAAGCTGAAAATATAATGTATCAATAAATTATTGGTATTATAATGCTTGGTTCATCAGTAACACAAACAATATTACAATAAAATGCTAGATGTGATACTTCTACTTAAAAATTAAAAGATAAAACCAAAATGAGGGGAATCACCTCAGTGTTGGCCTCGTGAATGGCAGTTGATTTGATTGAATTGACAACAGTAACTTGTTTGAAATGATATTATTACTTAACAGATGTGAGTGTATTTTAGGTTTCCTTGTCTTGCATCGTCACTTTATAAAACTTTTTTCTTCAATGTTGTAGGTCTTGGTTCAACCATGTCAAGTGTTCATCCGAAAGATGAAACATCCACTCCAAAAGATAAAAGGAGCGGATCTTAAAATGACACGAGAGATGCCAAGATTAAATGCAGAATATATGATGGAAATTGGAAAGATTAGAATCCAATGTCTACAGCAGTGTGCTCCTGTTTGGGAGGGAGAACGGGGGCCATATCTTTTCCACTGCATCTCAAGCTCCTGCTCTCTCTCTCTCTCTCTCATAGCACATAGGTAAACCTACTAGTAGTACTACCACCCACCTCCACGTTAATCGAGTACCCACTTGCATGCCATGGTGAATAATATCGTCCTTCTCCACTGCAGTGGCTCGTTTAATTAGGACACGGGGGGCATATTGATGTCGTTGAACAGGTTCTTTATATATATATTCTTGTGAGGCAAGAAGATGCAAGGGATGAGCGATGGAGTGGGGGCAAGGAAAGGGCCAAACTGCTGCCCCTTTTCCTATACAAATAGGCCCCCCCATCCCACGTTGCTTGATTCCTCCCCTCTCATTACCTCCCCTCCCCTCACTTCACTTTATATATTTATATATTATATATATCCAACTCCTATACGTTCAAACTGACTCCTCGCTCTCTCTCTCTCACTCACTCACACACAGACACACACTCAAATGATAATAGTGAGCACAATAACAGAAACAGAAACCCACCAATAATTCACCGTGCTGTCAGTTGATGCCATCACCTGTACCACCTCCACACCACCTCCCCCTGCTGCCTCGCTCAATATTCAATATTCATTCACTCAATTCTCTCTCCGTTTCTACCGCGGATCAGTAAAAAAAAAAAAAAGTTACAACTCTTTTCGAGTAATGCGTGCAAAGAAAAGAAAAAAGTAGGCAGAATCTTTGCAATTCTCAGCTCTGAGGAGGTCGCAATCTCATGAGCAAGAAAATATTAACTTTGCAGGCTCAGCAACATTGAACTCAGGCATAAACCGCATGCATGCAGGTAACAAGTGCTACTCTCCCTCCCTCCCTTCTTGCAAGTTGCAAAGGAGTCTGCAAGTTAAACCTCTCCGAAGGAAAATTCAAGGAACGCAAGGAAAATTAAGAGCGGAAAGAAATATGTACACAAGAGGAAGAAGAAGAAGGAGACGACTACAAAAATAATTCTATCTTCCCTGCTGACATATATATATTCTCTTATATCTCTCACTCTCTATATACGTGGCATCGCTGAATTCACATCTCCGTCTCGTCCGCGTCCGTACTGGGTTTGCTGAGCAGGCGGAGAAGGAACCTAATGGGAAGCGGCGGCGAACCAAGTGGCGAGTCAGGGCAGGTCTCGCCAGCAGATGAGCATGGTGACGCAGCGGCGCATGATGTAGAACTTGGCCCTCTGCTCCTTCACCAGGTTGGCGCAGCGTCTGGAGAAGGACCTCGTGCCGGGCGCCGCCGTCGGGCTCTCCCGCCCTTCCCTCATGCTCGCGGACGCCTTCAGGAAGGGCCCCGACGAAGCGCCCTCCGCCATGGCCGCCCTCCTGCTCGTGCTGCACGAGTTGCTCCTGCTCATGGCCCCCTTCTTGGGGGGCTTCCAATTCTCGTCCATGTACAGGACGTCCATCCCCTGCTCCTCCTCCCTGGCCTTCTGCTTCTTCCCCAGATCTGAGATCTCCAAGCTTTCCCTTCTTCTTCCTTATTCTCGATCACTGTGATCGCAGCTTTTGTCCAAGTATTCAGACTTGGACCATCCGTGAGAGCAGAGTGGCAGTGAAGGAAGAACAGTCCCAGAGAGAGAGAGAGAGAGAGAGAGAGAGAGAGAGAGAGAGAGAGAGAGATTGGGTGTGTGCTGGCTGAACGAATGAACGATGAAATTAAGATGAAAGGGAGTAACTTCACTTGGAGCTGATTGTATATTTATAAAGGGACAGATTTAGGGGAAGATGGAGATCAGGTGGAATGGAGGTATGAAAGACATCCGGGACTGTTACTCCCTGATGTCTTTCATACCTCCATTGCATTGATGATCCAAGTTAAATTATGCATTATGTACACGTGAAGTTTTGAAATCATCGTCTGGGTTAAATCATCATGATGCTCTTCTTATGACCAAGTTCTAAGTATCTGAATGTTTATCAATAAAACAACATTTCAAAATAGTGACAATGACTCGGATAAGGATTGGATAAATATTTTGGTCCATAAAAATTTCTGATATTTTTTCAGCTTACAATTATTCTTAAAGAGAAAGGCATCAACCAATACATGTTTTCTCTGGTGTGTGTGTGTGTGTTTTTTTTTTACGCCCCTTTGTCAATCAATCCCTGTCTACAATAACGTTGCTAACAACTAAATAGCAAAATGAAATTGATCATAAAGCTACTTTGAAAGCAAAGTTAACATTTGTCAAATGATAACTTTCATAAATTCACATATTATTATATTTTAAAATGATAAAAAGTTAAATTATATTTATTATTAACAATAATGTATATAAGCATAAGTAGAAAGTATCACATGTAGAGCTCTCATGAATTCAACTATAAAATAATAATATTTTAAATATATAAATACTTTAAAGTTAGTTATTAAAATACATATTTTTATTTATCTAATTTTTTAAAATAATATATTTATAGTTATAAATATAGGGGCTTTCAATTACCATTAACATGTTTGACGCTTTCTTTCATGAAAAAGACTACGTGCAAATTTATAAATATAAATTTGTACATGATAAATAACATACACATATATGCATATATATAATTTCTTTCTATCTAATAAAAATATTAAATATTATTATTATTATTATTATTATTATTATTATTATTATTATTATTATTATTATTATTATTATTATTATTATTATTATTATTATTATTATTATTATTATTATTATTATCAACTTAAAACTTTTCCATTAGTACTTAAATAATAATATTAAATATATATTACTTATATTTCTTATTAAAATAAATGTTATCAACACCAAATATATACTTTTAGTTATATTAGATAAAATATTTAACTTCAATCATTATTTATATCTAATACATACATAACATGCATATATACACACATCTTAAAAGAGTTTAAAGTTGAATGTAACCCTATCATGAATCCATGTAATATGATCTAGATAATTGATTTTTTAAAGTTAGATCATGTATGATAAAAAATAATATTAATTAATTTTTTAAGAATGAAAAATATAATTGTTTATATAGATTATTGGAAGAAAGTTATAACTATTAAGTATATATTTTAAAATAAATCATTATACAATATACTTAATTAAGAAGTGAATGCATTGTGGTGGACATTTTCTAAAAAAATAATCAACAAAATATAATTAACTATAAATTATAAAAAGGTATAAGTAATAAAAGAATTTACATATGATCATCGTATGTCATTTCATCGTCTTTGTCATTTCATCATCAATCTCTCTCTCCCTCACTATATATATATATATATATATATATATATATATATATATATATATATATATATATATTATGCATATATAATTAAATGGAAAGATAGAAGCACTATTTCATTAAGTCACATATAAGGTTTAAAATATTTAAATAATTTTAATAGTCTATATAATAATTTAATTTATTTATGTTATATAACTTTAAATACATATAGCATGTCAAATATGACAATTTTTTACATTGTCACATAGAAAATGAAAAAAGATAAAATAAAAAAGCAAAATAATATACATTGTAAAAATATTAAAATAAATATTATTTACTTAACTCTAACATTTGATGTTGTTAAAAAAATATAGATATCAATTTCTATTTATATCTATATTATATCAAAATTAGAAAGGTTTATAGTTTGAAAGGAGAAGCAATGGTGTTTCTATGTTGACATATGTAAATTAACAAAAATAAAATAAAAAATTTAAGTAATAGAGGTTAACAAAGTAATGAAGTTAAATGGGACAAGATAGAGTAAAAAATAATTAAAAATTAAATAGAATGTAATAGATTTTTAAAAAAAATAATTTCAAATAAATTAAATTTATTATAACCTATTTACATATATAAGTTTATAAGGCGTAAAAATGATTAGATAATTTATAAAATTTATATCAAAATAAAATTTCTTATTTTATAATCAAAATTTCTATATATATAAGTTTCTGTGTCCTCCGCGCATCGCGCGGGACATCATACTAGTTATTCTTAAAGAGAAAGGCATCAACCAATACATGTTTTCTCTGGTATTTTTTTTTTGTTTTTTTTATGAGGCTCCTTGGTCAATCAATCCTCGTTGCTAACAACTAAATAGCAAAATGAAATTGATCATAAAGCTACTTTAATATACATGTAATATATCAACACTTGGAGTGGATATATAATAATTAAATTTAAAAAAAATGAATTGCATGTATTAGTGCATCTGGGATTAAAGATCTATTGCACTTCTGGGATGGAACAATTCAAGATCCATTTGAATCCACTAAACTCCAACATCAAAAGTGATGCCCCATTAAGAGTCTACTTATCCATGCCACTACTTGAGAACAGTATAAAAAATAATGCGAAAAAAATGCCAACATGCAAAATGTGCAAGTAATAACAAAATTTCATTTTTGTTACTAAATTTAGGATATATGTCACAATCCTCAATCTTATTACATTAAACTCTTGGTTGTAATAACATAATTAATCATGTCAACGGCACATCCATGAATTAACGAATGCTTTTATCCACGTCAGTCGTTCGCACCTGATCGATCTAATCGAATTAATTCTCCAACTTCGAAGGGCCCAAAGAAGCACCTGCTCATCAACACCGGCCGCCCGGTGCCCTCAGCAACAAAGAGACCGCCACGCACGTCGGCGTTCGCCGCCGGATCCCCAAGAACTGCCGGGCGTCCTAGGTAGGTGGGGGGAGAGGTCCAGCCAGCTGCTGGCCACCATGGCCGACTCATCGGAGGCCAATTAGCAAGTGACGGGTGGCCGCGACCGCGTCTCGCGTATTTCCTCGAACACCTGCCCCGCATGGCCAGTTGCCCCCCGCAGCCGGAGGCGGTGTGACTCGTTCACTGCTCACTGTGCGACAACATGTTAGATCCAGCGGCTCGAGGGCGGAGTGCAGACTCTTTGAAGCAGCGGGGTTGGAGGCATCTACCGCGTCGCGGTCGCGTACAACAACAAAAAAGAAAAAAAAATCTGGACCTCCAGGCCATTTTGATGCCCGTGGTCGTCCACACTAATCTGCATTGGGAGGGGAGTACGAGAGTGAACAAGTCGAGAAGGCCAATGGGTGAGGGCGCTTGTATTATCCCATAAGTAAGATTTAGTATCTAAAATCATCATGATCAAACTTATTTGTTTATCTAAATAATAAATATTTATTAAATGTACAAATTATATATATATATATATATATATATATATATATATATATTCAATATTTCAAGTAGCATTTTCAAGTTGAATCTTGTTATATTGCAAGTGCAACTTAAGGGTGTTACAATTCACCTACTAAGTTCTCGGGATATTGCATCCCCATTGATCCTCTCATGGTTGTAAGACCCGGCCCGGCCGGTCGAACCGATCGGACCGGTGTCCGGGCACTAAAACGGTCCGCGGATCGTCTAAAACCCGACTACGAAATTGACCCGGTCAAACCCAGTCAAAACCCGGGTTCAACCGGCCGATCCGGTGGGTTTAGCCGACCCGGCCCGGGTCAAATTAAAAAATGAAAAAAAAAATTAAAATGTATAAAAATTATTAATTTTTTTAGAATATCATATATATATATATATATATATATATATACTTGAAATTTATATTTCAATATTCTTCTTTATCACATATATAAAATTTCATTAATATCTTTATTTTTTTTATAATTACTCACAAGATTTTTTATTTAGAAAATATTCAATTGATGATTTAATTTATGCTTACTTTATTATATTATTAATCTGAATTATTTTATTATATTACATTATATTTTTGCTAAATAATATCTTACATATTAATAATATTCTAATAGTCACTTGAACTTATTTTATCTTTTATTAATTTATATTATCCGGTCCGACCATTCGGTTCGACCCGGTCCAACCAGTCCGACCTGACCCGTTAGACAATCCGGGTCGATGGTCGGGTCGGGTCTTACAACATTGGATCCTCTAGGTGCACGGATAATTGAAGAAAATATCACTTTAGGTGATCCTAAGTTATGCTAAATGTTTTTATTATTATGTCATTTACTTTCCTAAACTCTTTTGAGTTGTAATAAATTATATTTATACTCTTTAGCATTCTTTGATGTAAAACCTAGTGAAAATTTAAGGAATCATGGAGTAAATTTTAGGGAAGGTCACCAACTTTATTTTGTCACTCATTCAACTTTATGAATCTTTCACGCGCGGACGTCATGTTCGGCTGTTGCCTGTACACCACATTGCCTCTATGTGGATAACTTTTTTCTCTTTCCTACATATTTTTAAACTTTTAAACTGTATTTTTCCTTTTCCTATCAAAACCTTAGATTCGTACGCCGATGGTGCCTCCAATGCCGGTGACATTGTCAAGCGCCCAAATGCTCCGCTCGGGAGTGGCTTCCCGATGATGGCGGCGGCGACATAGTAGGTGAAGGCGAGGTTGCTGCCCCGGGGGGCCACGAAAAAGTGGGAAGGCGAAGTGGCAGGCAGCATGGAGGCGTGGGAGGAGAAAGATATGGGCCCGCGGCCGAGGTAGAGTCGGACAGTTGTCAGCATGATGACATTGCGGAAGAAGAATCCGACCATTCGATTCACAGCCGCCTACCGACAAGTCTGCCTAGACTTCTCTCGTGGCCAACCATCTCTGTGACTTTGCCCGCACCCTTGGTCTCCATCTTGGCGTGGAATTCATCTGCATCGGCAGCCTCGGGCGCTCGCGCTCAACAGGATCCACCTTTCGGACGCCTATCACAATCTTGCTCATGCGGATGACCTTTTGCCTCCTTGAGATTGCCAACAGCAGGGCGAAGCCGGAGTAGGGGTGAGCAAAACTGGGTCCGAGACCGGGTCGGGGGACCGGGTCTCGACCGACCCGGTCCCGACCCGGTTTGCTCCGGGTTCTTGGAAAAGAGGACCTGGTCCCGGACCCGGACTCGATCTCGGTTGAGTCCGGGACTAGGACGTCCCGGTCAAACCGGGGCAAAAATCGAGAATTCCCAATTGTCCCGATTTGACCATAAAAAAGAATAAAATAATAAATAAAATAGTAAAAAATTAATATTATTATATAAATATGACAACTATTAATTAAATTATATATATGATAATATACAATAATGTATATTTAAGATACATACCAAATAAAATATATATTTTTATTTAAAATAAGTATAAATATACTATTTAAAAATAATTTAATATTAATATTATATATTTAACTGGGTAAAACCCGGACCCGGTCTCGGCTGGGTCTCAAGAAAATGAGACCCGGTCCCGGCCCGGTTGGTAACCGGGTCGGGAAAAAACTCGGAAAATCCGGATTGGGCCAGGGCGGGGCGATCGGGTCGTCTCGGCCCGTGCTCACCCTTAAGCCGGAGACACCTTGGGCGGTGGTGTACGTGGACGCGAAGTTTGGGGCGACATCGGGCAGTGTGATGGGTGGCAAGGAGGCTGGGAGTTGGACGGCTATCGGCGTAAGTGGCATTGATGCTGACGACATTGTAGGAGAAGAATTCGGCCATCCGAGTCACGGCCGCCTCCAGACAATCTGCCTAGACCTCCCTCACGGCCAACCATCTCTGCGACTTTGCGAGCACCCCTGGTCTCCATCTCGCCATGGAATTTGTTCGCATCAACAGCCTCGGGCGCTTGCACTCAACGAGATCCACCTTTCAGACGCTTTCAGAATCTTGCTCACGCCGATGACCTTTCGCCTCCTTGGGACTGCTAGCAGTGGGGCGACGTCGGAGACCACCACCGAGCTCCGCGTCATTTGCCAATTGTCATCTTGGGCGATGGTGTTCGTGGATGCGGAGTTTGGGGTGGCATCGGGCAGCGGGATGGGCATCGAGGAGGCTGGGAATGGGAACATCACCGGTGGCATTGATGTTGACAACATTGTGGGAGAAGAATCCGGCCATTCGAGTCACGACCTTCCACCGACAAGTCCGCCTAGACCTCCCTCGCGTCCAACCATCTCTTGACTTTGCTCGCACCCTTGGTCTCCATCTTGTCATGAAATTTATCCTCATTGGCAGCCTCGAGCACTCGCGCTCAACGGGATCTGCCTTTCAGACGCCTGTCACAATCTTGCTCATGCCTGTGACCTTCCACCTCATTGAGACTGCCAGCAGCGAGGCGACGCCGGAGGTTGTCGCCGCTGAGCTCCACTTCATCTACCCATCATCACCTTGGGCGCTGGTGTTCATGGACACGGAGTTTGGGACGGCATCAAGTAGCGGGATGGGCAGCGAGGAGGCTAGGCGACGCGGCGGTGGGGTGAGTGGTGGTACCTATGTGGCATATGACGAGTCAGACAACATGGCATCCATGTAGCGATCGGCTAGCAAATAGGCTATAGGCAGTCGTGATGATCGTGATTGAAAGATTTTAAAAGTTGAAGGACTTTCGGATTACAAATCAAAGTTGGGTGACCTTATTGAGAACACCTTATAAGTTGAGTGACCATTCTTGAAATTTACTCAGGAATCATGTTGAACTCTTCTTTTTATTAATTAATAAATCAGTTTTATTTACAGTCTTATGCATTTATTGTATTTTGATCAATGAACTAGTCAATAATTTTTTCTCACAAGTATTGTATATTTAGTAACATACCTTAAATTGAATCTCATCACGTTTGGTGAAGTTCAATGCAAAAGATGCCCAGGTGCTAGCCAATGCCTGCTAGTAGTTCAAGTTACATCGGACAATACTAAGACTTGAGAGCATCACTTGCCTAACTAAAGTAAACTAATAATATCAAAGGTGCAAAGCAGCTAATCAATGTTGATTGACTCAATTAGTAGCAGGGTTGAGTCCCAAGTGCTCGACAAGTGATATTAACCTCAGGTCGAATCTTAAAGTCATCACATTAGTCAAAGAATAAATCATTTCTCATCTATACTTAGGATTAGTCGGATGCTAATAACTTCGGATACTGGAGATGTCCGGTAGACCCGAGTTGATACCCAAAAAAAATGTGCAAAGCAACTCTGTTTAAATACCTCTTCCATATTTGCATTCATGCTGGAATCATCAACTCAGGGCATTGTGAAAAATTATTATTTCAATTCACAAATTCACTATGAAGATTGATATCTCGTAGGCACCATACGCACGCGTGCCCAATGAAATATTTAAACTTGCTCAACCCATTTTTCTTCCTTATGCATAATATACATTAATTAAGCTTTTAAAAGAGGAAAAGCTTATTTTTCCACCAGCCATGTTAGAGCAACAAATTCAAAAACACCTTTTTACCCTTATTGTTATATTGTTATTGAACTAAAATTTATTGTAATACTTATAATTTATAGATATATTTAAATAGTATTAAATTTATCTTTTTTAATTCGTGAGCATGGTACATGCCCTAGCATGACCAAGAGTTCTGATCAGCAAACTAAATATATTTAAAAAACTTAATATCATTATTTTGATTTAGTGACGATGAATATTTTTTGGGTGATCGCATCAAAATGATGCCGAGCTATGTGTGTGTGTGTGTGTATAGACATTTGATGAGTGTATGTATATATTTATGATTGTACATTAAGTATGCTTAGAGTCGATGGTTCGAGCATGAATGCAAATATGGAGGTCTTTAGAGGAAGCTGCTTTGCACCTTTGATATTATTAATTTACTTTAGTGCTCTCAAGCCTTAGTATTGTCCGATGTAACTTGAACTACTAACAGGCATTGGTTAACATCAAGACATCTTTTGCATTGAACTCCACCACCCGATGAGATTCAATTTGAGGGATGTTACTAAATATACAATAACTTTGACATTAATATTATTGACTAGTTCTTTGATTGAAATACAATAAATGCATAATACTATGAACACAAATGAGTTATTAACTAATAAAAATAAGAGTTCAACAGGAATCCTAAAAATTTCAATAGTTTTAACATCAAATATTCCAAAGAGTATAAATATAGTTTATTGCAACTCAAAGAGTTTGTGAAAGTAAATGACATAATAATAAAAAGAACTGCATAACTTAAGATCGCCAAAAGTGTGCATTCTTCAATTATATGTGCACCTACAAGATCAATATATGGGATGCAATATCTTGTGGACTTCATAATCAAATAGATGAATTGTAATCTCCTTAAATCGCACTTGACATGCGACAAGATCCAATTTGAAAGATATTAACTTTATTTGATTACTTGACTTGAACATAAAGTAATGTGGAAGGCTTAAAGTAATAACAAGATGAATATCACTAAATGTGAAAGTCCAAAAAAATCTCTAATATAAATCATAATGTCAATAACATAGAGAACTAGATTGGAAGTCTAATAAGCAATACTATTAAACTCTCGAATCAAAATCTTAAACTCTTAAGAGTTCAAGAGTTTATGTGAGTAGAACGAATCAAATCAATATAAACTCTTAAATAATATAGACTCTTAGATTTTACATAAATATTAATTTAAAAATTTTCGTAGAATCTTATAAACTATTATAGACTTTATGCAGTTCTACACGAGTTTATATGACTCTATACAATTGCATATGACTATTTATTTTGTACAATAAAAAAATTATAAAATTATAAATATTTTATTTGATTGATGTATTTATGATTGAGAGTGAAATTCGTATCATTATTATAAAGTTTAACGCAATAATTTTACTTATTTTTTTATATCTTTTCTATCTTAATAAACAAAAATGTTGATAAATAATTAGCATTTATTAGTTGTAAGTGATAGTACTTACTTTGATTACTTTCACATTTATTTCATATTAAGAAAATATAATAGTTGTTTGTGATTTTATAAATCATAAATATGTGTTTGTAAGTTCATTTAATTACGTAAATAATTAATCTTATTTGGTACATAAACTCTTCAAATTCACGATTTGATTCAATGATACGTGTTTACGGGACAAAAAATGAGTTTATTTAAACTCTCAAACTTGACAACATTGCTAATAAGTTTAGTACAATTCAATATATCTTAAAAAGAATTAATCAATGACAATGGCAAGACTACTCTATGCGCACATCATCATAATCATGAAGGGCGACCATCATTATAGCTTATCCTTTAATGTGTGCACTACTTGTAGGATCAATACAAAATAATAATAATAATAATAACCCATGGACTTTGTAGTCAAATAAATGAAAAATAAATCAACAAATAGATAATTAACAATAAAATAGCATTTGATAAATATAGATAGCATATAATAATTTTTGATTATCAATGAAAAGATCAACAATAGTAGGCATGATCATAATCTGTGGTAAACATCAACGAGGATTGGTAAAAGGAATCGATGCTATGTTCTGATAAGGGTCAATGGAACAAATCAATGTTATACTCTGGATAAGAACCAATATATTGTACATTATTTCAATACTCTGTATCAGTTCATCTATGCAATGATATCTTTTCTATGCAGAATCATATATAAACAATTTGATTTCAACAAGGTGTCATGTACTTCATGGTAAGTGATTGTACACACCATGGTAAACATCCTATCTTAAAAGAGAGGGTATCTTCTTTTATTACACGATGAGAAGAAATCATACAAAGAAGACATATATGAACCATGCCTCAATAATACTATATGTCAATTCATAAAATGGATAGTCAATTTTTTATCTTTAACTATTTAATTAGATTCTCATATTTGTCCAAATGAAGACTAATGACAACTCTAAATAAAAATAACCAAATCACAAAGAAGTGACATATTATAGATCATCAACAATATTTATCAGATTGATCTAATTTTTCTCACCGGATTGATCTGATTTTTCTTATACCTCCAATGTCTGCTACTATGTAAACAATATTTACATTTCTTTTCAAATGCATGGACATGTAAATGAAGTTTAGCAAAAAAAAAACTAATAAAATTGTACTTAATTTTTAGAATTTTTAATTCAACTAGGAAAAAAAAGTATTTTGTTTTCCCTCCATTTTCGATTAATCAAATGAACAATCTTTAAATATTGAAGACTTCGGATGGTATAAAAAATATGTGGACATGTGGGAGTCATATTTTCTTGCTTAATATTTCATCGGGTGTGTCATGTTGTGGTTTTTTTCATTATAAAGGAGGTCCATGTACCTAATGTAAAAAAGTTGGAGATTAAAAATAAGTAGGGACATACATCCCACTTGTGAATTTTGAACTCGAGATCTTTCGGACTCCAAGCGATGGTGTGTATTAGCGCTACATTGATCAAGACCATTGATAGAAATTAGAAAAATGATAAAATTAACAGAAGTATGTTTAAAATAAAAAAAAGTTCTTAGAATTTGAATTTGCTGCGTTTTCAATTAGATCGAAATTTATATGAAAACAAAGGTTGGAGATCACATGAATGCTAGGCTAATTTAGAATTATTATTCCATGTCTCGGACGTCCAGTTTTTATAAAAAAAAATAAAGGAACAACTTTAACTATGATTGCTTGACAAATTACACAGCAGAAGATGCATGACTAGGTTGTACTATAAATAATAAGCTCGATTTTCAGGTCCTTGAGAGCTAATCTACTTCACTATGTCTTTCTTTTAAGTAGGCTAACTTGAATCTTGTTGCTAGCAATTCTTTAAGAAGATACTGGCCAACATCTCTCTCTCTCTCTCTCTGAGAGTAACCTAGAAACGAATAAAGAAAACAGTTGCATAGGTTTTTCCATGCAATTTCCCCACCAAAGACCATAAGAGCAAGTGCACAGGTGGCTGGTACTTGGCTTCACTTCCTTATACAATTCCCACTAGTTAAAATCTCTTAAATGCATGTGACAAACATAGAGAGGGAGAGAGGGAGAGAGGGAGGGAGGAATGGCAAAATAGATAGTTGCAGCAATTAGTAGTAGGGTTCACAAATTCACATGGCACCATGTGGTGCCCCCAAATTAAATTTCAATCCCTAGAGAGAGTGGGCCACTGTGCTCTTCCAACTTCATCTCAACTAGAAGGTTCCCCCATCTCACCCTCACACCATAAGTTAACTCGGAGAGAGACTATTAATTCCATCACATGACATCCCGAGAAATTATATATATATATATATATATATATATATAATTGATGACCATAATACATGCACATGATGCGAAACGAAAAGAAAACAAGAAATAAATAAGCTGTGTTAAATCAATTAAAAGCTGCAGCGAAGGTTGACTGGACTGATTCAAGAGACCATGTGTGCAGTTTTCGAATTGTTATGTCCTCCTTATATATACCTATAATATATATTGTAAAAATAATTGACCGTTATAAAAAGTTATGCTATAGAATTAAAAATCCAAGTTTCAATCAGAGGTGAAACTAAGATAAATCAATAAACAAAAATTTTGGATGTGATAAATAAGCAGTTCGAGTCCGGCCTAGAAAAGAATGGCGGATTTTTCTTGGAAACAAAATCGATTTGTATTTTTTTTCTTTTTTTTTTTGTGTTTGGTTTGAAAGTATTTTTCTTTTTTATGGTAATGATAAAATTTTAAAATAAAATAAAAATTTATTTTTAAATTATATTTCACCAATAACATTAGAAGTTTTTAAAAAAAAATTTGTTAGGGTTATGGTTAAATTTATGAAGGATTTTTATTTTTGGGTCGTGAAGAAGTCAATATGATTTAATGATTGACAAGCTTTTTTTAATGCCGGTTCGAGTCCTTCTGATGTCCGAAACTACTAGCACTCGACTAATTTAAAATTAAAAAGATATAATAGTAATGATTTGTTCTTTGGTCGATGATTCCAAGTCTCGAATTTGAAACTATTAACACCCATTGAACGCTACTCAGCTCTATTACCAATTGAGTGTGATTGACTTGATAAGCCTATTTTACTCTGTAAGAATTGAACACTCATATGTTCCACGGATGGTAAAAAAAAGGTATTTTTCTTATCTGATAATAATATGATCATTTATTTTATAATCCATGAGGTCGCTTGATATAAATAAATATTGATCTCAAATTAAATACTATGTTAATGGCGATACAAAAATAAAAAATAAATAAGATCTTCGTTCGTTGGGTATGAAAGGCCCATCAGGCCGGAAGACGATTCTGCTCCATCCAGTTATGGATATGGGCCACGTGCGCAGGCCCATAAGCTTTGCTTTAGCAAAGAAATTGGCTGGTCATGAGTCATGACTGCTTCAAGGAGCGAGAACTATGAATAGAAATTATTCATTTGATTGTTGGATCAACGTCAAAATAACTCAATATTATAAAAATATAGATAAACATCAAATTAGAATATGGAATCACTTTAAAAAAATATCGAAGTTGTCATTTTTAACCCCCAAAAGATTATAATTATTCTTCTAAAATAAAAATTCTTATATTCTCTTTTTTTAAAAAAAATCATTTCGAAAGCATTTTTCTAAAATTTAATCATATATTATTATTATAATGAACATCAACGTACCAATAAATATTTTAGTTATAAAATATTATACTTCTACAAATTAATTTTTATAAAAAAATACTTATTTTATTATCATCAATATTATCCTACAATCAAAGTTTTCCTAGTTATCATAATTTGGTCACATACAGGGGTCTCCACAGGGATTTGACGAATTCGATGTCCAAATTCGACAGTTTGTGTCGAGTACAAGTCGTAACCCGATTATATCCATCCCACCGATTATTATTATTATTATTATTATTATTATTATTATTATTATTATTATTATTATTATTATTATTATTATTATTATTATTATTATTTAAGTTTTCATTTAAATTTGAGTCTATATTTCAATTAAAATTTTAAAGAATTGAAATAAAAGTATGAAAAAGTATTTAAATATATAGAAAGCTTATTTTTATGATTTAAAAAATATTAAATAATTATTTTATATTAAATATGTCAGAGCAAAGTTTTAAAGTAATATATAATTATATTTTGATTATATAAACTTCGAAAGATTAGAACTATATGTCGAAAATGTTTAAATAGAAATGAGTTATTTCAAACATCAAATTTTCGATTAATATTTGTCTATGTTCTCATGAGATTTACTTTAAGAGGTAAATATTAAAATCGTAGAGAATTCTATTAACTTTCCGTAGAATAAAAAATTATCTCATTTGAATACTTATATAAAAAGTTATGAATAAAAGAGTAAATATTTAAAATATATGATTTAAAATGGACAAATATTTGTACTACACTTTGAATCAATATTTGACTGTGGTCTCATTAAATTTTGGATGAATGATAAATATCATATTTGTAGAGAATTCTGCTAGCTTTTCGTATAATAAAAAATTATCTCATTTGAATAACTGTGCAAAATATTATACTCAAAATAATGTAGGGCGATCAATTTGGCGGCTGGTCAGACACACCGGTCGACAGAAAATGCCCAGTTTGAACAAACAAAATGATGAATCTGTATCGGTTGGGTCGATCGGACAGTGCAGAATTCATCAACGGTCATCTTTTTCAAAAAAAGTGTATCGATCGAACGGTGGAGCAAAACGACTGACCGGTCAGCGCGCAAATTGCACTATGGCGATCATACTTTGGCCCAAAAGTAGGAAATAAGATTAATCTATTAGTCGTCCTTCACTTTTTAATGCATCAAATTTTACATATTGAAAAATTAAGATACAAGCATACATTTGCTCTATTGACATTGACATGTGGAATATTGTTCAAAGATTTATTTACATGAAAAATTACTTTCAGAATATACCGCAAGAGAAATTTTTTTTGCAAAACTTGATTGGAAAGCTAAAACTATTTTTTTATTGTGCTTTGGATTTAACGGGATTTAATCGGATTTATAGTTGTGAAAATGCAAATAGATTTGGAAGAAACTCATTATTACTTATGAAGGAATGAATAAAGTTAAGAAATCTAGATTAAATATTTTAAATCATTAATATGATTCTTTCAAAATGCAAGAAAATGAATTCATAAATGATATGGTTGTATGATTTAATAGTATTGTGAATGGTTTAGCCTCTTTGGACGAGTCAAAAATTAATCCTCAAAAGGTGAAAAAGTTTTTTAGATCTTTCTCCTCCAAATGACATACAAAGAAGATCGTGATTAAAGAAAAAGACTTGAATATACTAGATTTTGATGATCTTATTGGTTCACTCTTAACCTATGAGATTGGAATTCATGAATAAGAAGAAAAAAAACTCTCAAAAAGAAATCATTGGTATGGCAAAAAGGAAGAAAACTCGAGTGAAGAAGAAGTGGATGAAAGGAGACTCGCACGCCATGCAAGAAATCTTGACAAATATTTCAAATTGGTGAAAAATAAAGAGAAGAATGAGAAGCAAATTAGAAGATCATGTAAACATCCCCAAGAAAAACACTCGTCTCACAAAAAAGGACAAAGAAAAAAACATAAAGAGTCAAATGAAGGTGAAGCAAGTGACTCATCAAGCTTTTCTATTGAGGGTGCATATTTATGCCTAATGGTACATAATAATGAGGTAACTTTTAACTCTTCTAATTTAGATAATGATGAAGATTTTTCTTTTGATGTGCACAAAGGATTTTCCTCTCTTACGGTATTTTGCATTTAAAAAGGAAAATAAAAAAATTACTACATGAGTTTGAGAAATTAAAAGAAGAAAATGATATAGAATTTATGGAAAATGAAAATTTGAAAAATGAAATTGATTATTTGAAAATTATGTATGCATGTGAAATTTTAAAATTGACATATTCATTAGAAGAAGTAAATAAAGAAAATGCATTTTTGAAAACCATACAAAATAAGGCTAGTTCTTATATAAAGAAAAGTAATTCTAGGAGATACTTTGAACATGAAAATTCTTATTGAAAATCTAAACATTCATAAACCCTTAAAAATTTCTCATATTACTTATTTTGCATGTAGATTTCATGGTCATTATGCATATCAATGCAAACTAGGAAAATCATTTCAACATGGAATGATATAGATTTCAAAAGAAACCTTGGCTAAGAAAAGGGAACCAAAGAAGTTTGGGTATCAAAAGTTAAATAATTGGTTTTTCATGTGTGCCTAACGTGTATAGCAAAGGGACAAGTGGATTTGAAAATGTGAAAACATGAAGGTCATGATAAAAATACCATTTTAAAATATAATTTAGATCCAACCTTATGTCACACTCTTTTGTATTGTGAATTTGCATAATATTATCATATTTTGTACACAAACAAATTATGTATACATGCATGCACAATTGGTTATACTCTTAATAAATTTTATTTAGACTTTGTGATTTTGTGGGTTTGAAATTGAAATAAGTCAAATTTTTGAAACATTTTCCATGAGCATGAACCTCCATTGTGTAAAATTATTTAATTCTTAAGTTCTTGAGTTTAAAATCTTCATATTATGAAAATTAAATTATAACCCATCATTCATAATGTTATCATTTTTTTAAAAAAGGGAAACAAATAAAGGACTAAAAGAAAAGAGAAAGAAAATTGGTCATAGTCATAGGGGGAAGCTTATTCAAAATTTTGAAATATTATTTCATCTCTACTTTGAATATGATTTTTGTTATCCTTATTGTCAAAATTCGTGATTATTTTACAAAACTCAATTTTGACATATTATTGTTGTCTCGAAATTTTATGCAATATCTTCATTCTTAATATATTTTTTAGACTTGTGTTATTCATAACCTTTAGACTTGGTTTCATATTTTGTCACTATAGAATAGCCATAAATTTAGGATGAGTTATTTTTTCCTATCACATATTTTATATATGAAACAACATTTTATGTGACTTTACATATTTCTTATATGACAAAAGGGGAGAATAATATTTTTAAAGATGATATAATTAAGAGGAAGTTACATATTGTTTCTTATATGCTTCATATGCAAACTGCTTTTTCATGAAACAAAAGGAGGAGAAATATGAATAGAATATAAGGAAAATGTATATAAGAGAAATATATATTACTCATGAATTATTATGTTGACTTAATGAATATAACTATATTCGAAAAGCACCTTAATTAGAACTTATGTGCATATCTATTATTGTAAGAAAAGCTTAGTTTTAAGAGGAGTAAAATTGATTTCAATTTTTTCGCAACTTATATATTTTCATATTTCTCGATTTATCTACATAAAAAAGTGAGATTGTTGGAGCAAAGTTTTCAAACCCTATATAATTATATTTTGGTGATACAAACTTCGAAAAATTAGAATTATATACCAAAAAGATTTAAATAGAAATGAGTTGTTTCAAGCATTAAATTTTCAATTAATAATTGGCTATGTTTTATTGAGATTTACATTAAGAGGTAATACCAAAGTTATAGTGAATTCTGTCAACTTTTCATAGAATAAAAAATTATGTCATTTGGATACTTATATGAAAAGTTATGAATAAAAGAGTAAAGGTCTAAAATGTATTATTTAAAATGAACAAATCTTTGTACTAAATTTTGAATTAATATTTGACTATAGTCTCATTAGATTTTGGATGAATGATAATCACATTTGTAGATAATTATGTTAAATTTTCGTAGAATAAAACATTATCTCATTTGGATAACTATACAAAAAGTTATGCCAAAACATAGTGCAGGGTGATCGACCTGGTAGCTGGAATATTGATCGATCGATTAGGCACATCGGTCCACCGTTCAGTGCAGAAAATTTCTAGTTTCAGAAAACAAAATGATGAGACTGTACCTGTCGAGATACCAGTCAATCGGACAATGCATAATTCATCAACAGTCATCTTTTTTAAAAAAGAAAGTATATCGGTCGATCAGTGGGATAAAACGATCGATCGGTCAGCGTGCAAAATGCACTATAATGGTCATATTTTGATCCCAAAATTAAAAAATAAATCCCAACAGTTAAATAGAGTTAAGAAGCCTATAAAAGAATACCAATGAGTCCAGAATTCATCAAGCACTCAAGGCAAACATCAAGCATCAAAAGAAAATTATTTTCTTGAAGTTAGAGTCAAATCTTTTTTTTTCTTTCTCTCTTCTTTTCTTGTGAGGTTCATGTTGTAAAAGAGAGAAACATTTTATTAGAAAGTTGAGTGTGAGCTCCTGCGTAGAAGATGTTCTATATCTTAGTTCTTGAATTAAAGAAAAAATAAACTTCTTAGAAAGAGATGTGTGCCTCTCGAAGTGGAGAAAATGTGGGTTGACGTAAAGGGTTCTTCCTTGCCATATTTGAAATGAAGGAAGGGAGTTTAGTGGAATCTCCGATGGTTTCAAAGTTGAAAAGTCAGAGTGAGGACGTAGGCCAAAGTGTTATCGAATCTCGTTAACAAACCACCTTGCATTCTTGTGTTTGATTCCTCTCTTCCTCTCCTTTTCATATTATTATGCATGTGATATGATTTGATTGTTGTTGCATTGATTTGAATACTGACGAATCGATTTTAAGTTTTCACGATGTATTTTGTGAAATCGGTATTTTCTAATTTTAACATCAATTCACCCACTCTCTTGATGTCTTGAGATCCTACAAAGTAAATATGAAACAATAAGAAAAAAATTAAAAAAATTGGTAGTCGGGTTCGGCACCCTAGCACCCCTAGCCACATGTCTCTTCCTCTATGATTCATGTCCAACTTTCCTCCTCTTCTGTTTTCTTAGCCTAATAAATAAATAAGCGCCATCCCAAGATAGAGACCAAAGGAATATTTTTAGAATTACATTCTAACTACCAAATACTAATAACACTAAGATTAAACAAAAAAATATTACAATGGGATATTTAAATTAATACATTCTAAAATAGTTCAGATCGGACTGATTTTTCAATTAATGAAAATCACATGTTATTTTTTGGATCGATTTTTTAAATTATAAAAATAATCCTAAAATCATTTAGGAAAAAGAAGAGAGTAGATATTTTCAACTGATTTTTTGAACTCCTATTTTAATAAAATTATATTATATATATAATAAATTAAAATTAATATACTTAATTTTATAACTAAATATAGGATATAGTATTAGAATTATTAAATTAGAGTTTTATAATGTGGCTGGAACATATTAAACTACATTAAAAACTATTATACTTATAATAAATAAATAATTACTTATAAATTAATTGTATAAATAAAAATGAGTTTCACAAGTCCTTATGTTTTTTTTCGAATGAAGCATCAGTTTAAAGAGATCAATTTTATTTTGTTAAAAAATTATCTAAATTATATTCGATCCCTTAATTTTTATTTTTTTTTCAGTTTAATTTTTTTCGAATCTAATAAATGTTTTGAGACGGTCATATTCTTACACCCCCGCATGGTTTCTTTTTATAGATTGTTAATTTATTATTTCTCGATTTTTTCTTGATTTGACGCTTTAGTCCTTTCACCAGTTCGTCCAAAACTATCTCTACATATTAGTTTTTAAATAATTATATATTATTATTAATTTAGATTTATTATTTTAGTAAGAAAAATATTAAAAAGAATGCCAATAATATGAGCACAGTATTCTATAATCATTAAACAATTATTATATCCTCAGTTCATTGTTTTTTCTTTTAATTTTTTTGTTATAATAAAAAATGTAAAAGTAGATGTGATATTTCATTATTAAATTATAAATTTAACATAATTTTGGATGTGGTCAAAAGTTTGATGCTTAATTATAAGTTTATAGTTTAATATTTGATGCAAAAAATATTACAACTTATAATTTATAGAGTATTAGAATAATACTCCAAACTTAACATAAAAAATAATAAAAGGAACGAATTATCATTCTAGTCATTCAAATCAAATTCGATTGACCCATAAGGTTAGCACATGTCAATTTTAAATTAAAAATTTCAACAATATCATATTCGATAAATTTGATTATGGCTCCGTTTGACATTATTAGCGATTTGATAAGCGAATAGCGGTTTAACTAACGGATAACAGATTAATTAGTAAGTAGCGGATGATGATTAGCAGTTAGAGGTTGTAATAAATAAGTGTTTGGTAAACTTAGCGGTAGAATTAACTGATGAATATAAAATGATATAATTATACATACGACAAATTATTTAATTTAAGCATTATAAAAATTATATTATATTACAATAAATTAAATATTTATATCTTAATTAAATAAAATAAAATTTCACTACTAATTTTTTTGTTAAAATATTTAGAATTTTATATTGTCAATAAAATTTATATAGTGCACCCATGATATATAAGTATTAATTGTGAAATTATTTTTTATTTGTAACATATAAATAATTTATAATTAATTAAGCATGAATATAAAAAGAAATATAGTAAAATAATTATAAAATAAAAATGAGAAAATAATAAAAATAGTACGAAAGAAATAATATATTTGAATAAAGGTAAAATTAAAAAAATTTATAAAACACTAATATCTAAATGCTAAACGTTAGTAGAAGTAATTTTTCAATATTTTTATATGGAACGCTAAAACTACTTATTTTTTGTCATGTACCAAATAACAGAATTAACGTTTGAACCATTAAAAGCTATTTGAAATGCTAATTTTGATGATGCCAAACAGATCCTATGAATGAAGGGTATTTTAAAAAATTGAAGCCATCAATTGACATTAAATCTAGTCGATTTAGCATAGTGGTAATTATATACTTTTTGTGTCTGGTCCGAACCTGTCCAATAAGTTATCGGGGTTGAATGGATAATATGCCGAACATTGTATTTCAATCATTTTCCCTATATCTGATCCAGTATTTGGCCAATACTTGTCGACCGATAGCCCGATCATTAATCCATTAATAATATTAAGTATTTAACCAGAATTAACTACTGCTTATTTTAGTATCTATAAATAATAGGTAATAAGCTTATATAATAATAGGTGTATGTGATTGCAATCCCATATGATTGATATTTTTTTGATATAATAGTTCAGATTACTTGTGTTTTGGATTTAGAACTATGAAATTGCTAAGTGCAATCCATAAATAATCATAAATATAATTGTAATAATACATACCTAATAATAGAATATAAGTAATTTATTCATTACTAATTTGATTTGTTCTATTGTTAATAAAAAAATAAAATAAACTAATGAGTAAAAATATTAAAAATTTATGGGAAAATTGAAGGAAAAAATAATGATAACTTATTTATGATATTATTTTCTTAATGCATAGATAAAAGAATGTAAGAAAATTTAGAAAAAAGACAAATGTCGAATCTAAAAATAAATTAGCTCTTTTTAAAAAAATTAACGAGATTGTGAAATTCGTTCATTAGTTTATCCGTTCATTCAAAGTCTATTAGACTTTAACAATTGAACAAATTTGAATGCTTATTAAGTGATTCTATAATAATTCGTTAAATTAACGAAGCAGTGCATTTTGTTCGATGTCGCGTTAAAACTCGATTGATCAAAATTATGAATAATATGTTCGATTCATTAAATACCACTAATTTAGCAATCCCCTGTAACTCACACGCAAAGGACAAAAAAAAAAAGAGGACAAAAAGCCGCCAAGCCACAGGTAAACGCCAGGTTGCGGAGGCAAAGTACCACTCAAGTCAACTTGGTTCACAAGTTTGACTTTGCCATCTTTTCTTCGGATCGTGTCTGTCATTGTTCAAAATTCACATCGATCCCCCCCCCCCCCCCCCCCCCCCCCCACACACACACACACACACACACAGACGCCGAGGGAGGGCCACACGACACGACAGACGTCCGACGTCGTCCCTCCCACGCTTCGTAGGGCGCTGACTCTTTAACTTGCTCGACCGAGATCCAACCTCACTTTGTCTGGCGCTGGCAGTCAACTTCCCTGTCTTCTCCATTTATTTCCTCTTGGCTCGATCAGTCCAGACACATAAAAAAATTGTGGGATTTACATGTTAAATTACTTTACAAATCATTTTTTCTCAATTTTATTCGACATGTCTTTGCTAAATTATAATTTGGGTAATCGATGATGATGTTGACAAAAGATGTTAGAATTTTTTGATAAAAGAAATTATGCATATAAGAACATTTAAGAAATTTAAAATGACACAAAATTTTATTAGATGAAAGAAGTAGAAGAATTTTATAAATTAATTATTTTTTGTTTGGATCCTTAAGAGTTTATATAGGCACTTCTTTTTACAGACGATAGAATATTTTGACTGACTTTGAATTAATCCTTTCAAAATAAAATACTTATTTCGTGATAAAAAATAAATCAATTCTGAATCAGATATAAAATATCCATAAAATTTTCGCCCAAAGGACTCCGCCCCTTACACCTCGCAGGGGAATTCCCCTGGACCCCCTAGATCCCCACAGGCTAGGGCTCACTTACTGAATAATGAGACCTCCGTAGTGCGAGAGCGTCTTTTTACTTCGGAGTGTCTTGAAGTCCTGACGGATTTCTAAATAGAATAGGATTCAAGACATTATTAACTGGTTCCATAATTTTAATAACAATCTTTGTCTTCCATTAATACATAAAAGAAAGAGGACATCAACTTGGAGTGGGGCACTTGCTCCCCGGCTTGGTGGTTGGCGGAGGCAAGAGCGCAGTGGACGTTGCCATGCCCCCTTTCAGGAAGGGGGCTTGGCCATTGATGGCTGGTGCTTCGGGTGATTGCAGGAACTCAAGCTTCCTCATCATCCTGTATTCCGCGGCTGACGTTTTGGATGACGCAAACGAAGGAATCAATGCAAAAATTAATGCCATGCGCAAAAAAAATTCTTCAACCGCAACATATATGTCTGATACAGGTGTTGATGAATTGATGACTCATCTCCTTCTCAAATCTCACCTCATTCTGTCATGAAATAAACAAATATGATGCATCAGTGGACCAACTTGGAATGGGGAGGGATTATTTCCGGTGCCAGAAGTAGCAGCTTGGTAGAGGGGTCATGTTATGACGTGCTTTAGATGGATGGTCCATTTAATTTCTCTTCCATATTGGTCACTTGTTGACCGAAACTGGCATTTGGTGGCTCAGCCCTTACTTCGGATGATTTAATCAACAAGGTAATGTTTTTAGTGGTTGAAACTTGGGAAGTAAAACGAAGAATGTACCAAGGGAAGGGAAGGGAAGGGATGATGATGGCATTTGGACAGGGTTTAATTTTACATGGCCTGATACTCTTTTAAAGAACCAAGAGGCTGTCTGTGCATGAGAGCAAATGCCCTCGCTAGAGCTTCATTCTCTCATCCATAAGTCCTCACATCCCTGTTCAATCCCCCTCGTACGCCAGCCATTCCACTGCACACGGCTGAAGATGACAGAGAGGGGCGTGGATGCATCGGAAGTCAGATGGCTGAACTCTTCAGGTCTGGAGCTCATAAGGGAGCTCCTGAACGACCGACGGCCGGAAGTCCCAGATAACGATCAAAATGCTCGCCGCCCCGGCGGGTCCATTGCCAACAAGCTCGTCTCCGCTGTATACTCTGGCCCGACCATCAGTGACATAGAGAGCGCATTATCTGTAACCTGCCAAGGTGCCGAGTCCTCGGATGGTGGCTCCGACACTTGGAGACCCATGTAATATGTCTCTCTTGATGCACCATTCTATTCTCCCTCATTGGAAATGAAGTTTTTTGTTTGGCTCAACTCAACGATGTTTACACGTATGTACAATTTGTGCTTGATGACTGTGTTGCAGAGCTTATTTGCCAGAGAAGGGACCGATGCGGAAGATAGAGAACAAGTATACGCTTAAGGTTAAGGCATGCGGAAGCCGTCTCCCTGAAGATGGTTATAAATGGAGGAAATATGGGCGGAAATCTATCAAGAACAGCCCTAATCCCAGGTCCCTTTCTCCTCTCATTCAAACTTTAGAATTCACGCGTCACAAGGCTATCCTAAAATTCCACACCAACTGAGGCAAAATAAAAGATCTTCTCTGAATTCTCAAGTAATTATCGTTGTTATTCTTACTTTCATCCAGTAGAGTCTGACACTCTGACAAGTGCATCTTAGAGACAACGACTGTGTCACCACCAACCAAAATGCATTAATGTTCAAAAGGTTACAAGCCGGTTCTTTTTTTTTTTGTTTGTTTTTTTATTTCTTTTTACAAGCCCTCTTCTTGCAAGATGCAAGGTGCCACATTCTCAACAATCTAGAAAAGAATATTATGATCAAATAAAAGATTTTCCAGCTTATGAATCCAAATTTGCCACTTACATCCAATCACATTTAAGGCTGTCTTTCCATGAAAGAAAAACGGGATGTTTTCATGAAGGCGCGAAAGAAAAAAGAGTTAAAAGTGCAAAAATCAGTTACCTCCTTTATGCACACCATTTTAATGCCCTTTGCTTTAAAGGTAAATATCATCAATAACATGTATCCACCAACCTCGTCAGCATTGTCCCTTCAATAAGAAATAAAGGGTGTCTTTCCTAGATCCCACTGCAAAAAATACAGACTGCTACGGCATGATCATATCCTCTACCCAACTTTCCTTCATATCATCACTTGCTTGTAAGCAACAGGTCGCAACAAAAAGAAAAAAAACAGCTTTATTTGCAGCAATCCTAGGAAATGACAATAATTCTTCAGTAATGATCGTACGTTTCCCTTTGAAACAGGAGCTATTATAGGTGCACTGATCCAAGATGCAATGCCAAGAAACAAGTTGAGAAATCAAAAGAGGATCCAGATGCTATCATTGTAACATACGAAGGCCTGCATCTTCATTACACATACTCACAGTTCCTCACATCACAGCCCCAGGATTTTCCTGCTGCTGCCATTCATGCAACAAAGAAGCCAAAAAGCTATGCCATAAGTCAACAAGATGAGATTCCGAATAGGGTTTTGCTATATCCTCCTAATTTAGGAGGATTTAGTCTTCTAAGTGAGTCACAATGGCACACTTGTAGATTAGTCAACTTTTTGGGGTAATTAAAAAATGTGGGTAGTAGGAGGATTTTTAGGTTGAAGTTTTAGGAGGATTTAACATTTTCCTTCCGAATAACATGCTTCTGGAGGCTCCAACGACGAGTCGATCAAGAATGATGTCACATCAACAAGGGTAATCATGCCATGAAACAGCGAGTCCACAGAACAGGCATGTCCCAAGAGATCAGAGTCATGTGGCTGCGGAAGAAGGTTCACAGAGTCCGTCTTACAATAGTGCTGCCCTACAGAGCTCACAAGGCCTGTTAGAAGATGTTGTGCCCCTGCTCGTCAGAAAACCATGCAACTCCATGATTTTCTTGCATGACCACTATCCATCCACGCAAGCAACATCTTCTTCCTATTCTACTTTTTCTTGGACCCCCTCTAGTTCAGAAATTTTTTCAAGAATTACTTGAATGTCAGCCAAGAGAAAAAGCAAAGGATTACAGTTGCTCGACACAAGAGGTTACAAGGCTTACACTGTGTAATAAAATAGACCAAGAAGGCTGTGAATTCTAACTCTATAAACCAGAAATGAGAATAACATGGAGTAAATGCACAATCTCTTTGCAAACTCTGTCGTAAATAAGAGACATGTCCTAGAGAGATAAACGTAAATATATAAGGCTATATGTAACATACTATATGTTCAAAGCCATTCCAAGTTTACAGGTTATATTGCTTCCATGTTGACTAAAGCATTTTTAACATTTTCTTTATGTTTCAAGATCATTGTATACGCAGGACGGAGTTCCAAAGTGTTCAGCTATAAACAGAGACGCCAAAATTAAATGATGTGAGAATATTTCATGCTAGCAAATCATATCCATAAAGTATGTTACATTGCTTACAAAAGAGACGCACATTCTGAAAGCTGTGAAGAAGCATGGTGAATAATATGAAACCATGAATCATGATTACATCTTCTTGCAAGGGGCGCTGACAAGGTGGATAGGCCTCATAGATTTATAGTTGAGTAGTAACTCACTCAGGGCCACGTTTGGTCAATATCAATGGAAATCGTGACGATTTAAACTTTTATGCTTCTGTATTCCGTAGATTTTCTTCCTCACAAAAGGTATTCCACATGTTTTAAGTTAATATATAAAATCCAAAGAAAATTTAAAAATACAGATAGATTTAAGCATTCCGAGTTGACTCGAGAGGCAAGAATCATATGATCACCAAAGACACTTAATCTGGATTTTTTTTGAGAGGATAAAGGATGGATGCCTTTTGCATTCATCCAATTTTATTTAAAAAAGGTCACACTGTACATACACAATTTACAGGAATAAAAAAAAACTTAAATATTTGCCCTGGATTGATAGAATATAACACAAAAGAAAAGATAAATATGAAGGCATTTTTAGATATCTCACTTCTAGCCCATCGAGGTACAGGGCCTTATTCAATGTCAGACCCTCTAGGATTTCATTTATTTAGTGATCTAAATGTAAAATCTTCAATTGGCAGGAACAAATTGTACTATGTTAAAACGCTTTAGCACTGAATGCAATAGCAAGTAACCTAGAAGATTGCTGTGTTGACTCGATTTTCAAGATTGAGCAGATGAACCCAGATATTTAGATGGCATTAAGAGTATCAAATTTCGTGATAATAACTTTGTTAGTAGATTCAGAATATGGTTTGTGAGTCACTCAAAATCATGCTTTGATTACCAAAATACTAAAACTTATTAGCTAGCACGTTGAGAAAGAAAGAAACCACATTTCATAAAGTGAATATGTTATTTATGAATGGTGAAATAGGACCTTTACCATTGTCATATATCAAAAAGGATCCCACGACATCTCAACAACAGCTGCTATCTTTGAATTCTTGTCCTAATAGTAACCAAGAAACAGTTTCAACTTTCGAATATAAGAGCATCAATTTTGTCCTTTGTATTTTTTTCAGCCCAGATATCCAAGTATTTTTTTTTTATAATGTGTAAGTTGATGCACGGCGCCTATGTTTTATAGTCGGTCCCAAGCCCGAATAAAGAAGGAGGGTTGCGTTAGGCCCCGACAGTCAGCGTAAAATCATGTCGAATCTCATGAACATGAATCAACGAAGCGTCGTACGATCCATGTAGCCGACCCCATCTAGTGGGATAAGGCTTTGTTGTTGTTGTGTAAGTTGATGCACGTCCTTAAGATGACCATTTCTAATAATAGGAATACCATCAGAGAGCAAACTTCTAATAAAAGAAGAAAGGAGACTGTATCAGAAAAATATCCTCTTGGACTTCGTCTTACAATTTTTAGATCACGGTCAAATAGAGTTCCACTGCTTACTACATGATGTAATTTTTTTATAAGGCATCACTGACTTATTTTGGTTCTAGAATTTTCAATACAAAAAACAATTATTTCCCATACTTAGTATTAAGTTCACAATGGATATAAATAATAAGCACAGATCATTTCAAAAAACAAGAACACAGATGGAAGATATATGGGGTAATATTTATGACGATGCATTGAAACTTGGTCGTGATGCGGAACCTGCTCTAAATTTATTAATCATCAGCTTTTTCTATCAGTGATGTACCACAGTAATCAGGATTCATTTGAATCTTCTGAAACAGAACCTGTGCGAGCATATAGAACAATTTTGATTTCAATATGTCGAACAAATTCTATCCCCCAACCTAAGTTGAATTGCAAACTACATGAAAGTAAAGGAACAAAAAACAGTCTGCATTATATAGGGTGATCCATCCCCCACCACAAACACCCCCCAAGGAGAACGTCGAGATCAGATCCTCTAAACTTCTTAACTTAGCCAACCACCTCCATGATCCTTATGGTTGTCCTCCCATTTAAACAATCCTGCACTATTTTTGACATCACCTTAGTCAAATCACATTTTTTTTTATCTGTTATAAATCTCTTGCACAAATAAGACAATTCCATAGTAATGCAATTTTTTCCTGCAGCAAATTTGTTTCAGTAGTAATGATGTCTGCTAAAACCGACTTTAGGACATGATGCAACTATACGAATGTACTCAATTTATCTTCTCTGTGAATCTATGAGCTAATATTTCATGTTTGTCACTTTATCATGCTTGATTAGCCTAAATACAATAAGGTGAATCTACGTGGACTTCATTGGAAAGGTATAACAGGAAATGCCGCATTGAGTGCTCTTAAATCCGATATCTCAAGATTCACAGTGCAGGTCTGTTATCATCATTACACACTAAAAAGCCGCAAAAAATCTTCATCAACAAAAAAATTCTGGGGAAACATAAATTACAAATCAATACACAAAAGGAATTAACCTATACCTGACCTTGTTCATGTACTCTCTATACCTCTCCCCAAAAGTCTCTAGCATCAATTCTTCCTCAAGATCGGCCTTCCGCCCATAGTACACTACGCCAACAGCTATGAGGAACAACAAGCTCAGGGGCGCTCTTAGCGTGACACAGTGTAAGGCGAACAGCAGCATGGTGGAGGCATAGATGGGGTGCCGCACCCACCGATACGGTCCGAACTGCACCACTGCGGTCGGTACGACCACCTTCTCCGAGTAATTGGCCAAGTACAGGACTGAATGGTAGCGCATGAACAGCGTCAAACCAACAAGAGCCCAGGTACCCGCGTTAGCCCACCCGCCTGAGATGAGATGCAGTTCCGGTCCCTCGTACGCTGCGAGCCAGTGTCCAACCATCACAAGAGCCGCGAAGCCGACGCGGTAGGGGGCGGGGAGCCCAACGACCCACTTGGGGTCGTGCTGGCGGGGGTAGAGGTCGCCATAAAGGCGGCGGCGGACGGTGGACTCGAAGAAGAAGAAGTAGTGGTAAACGAAGAAGAGGGCGACGGGCCACCCTTCCAGGAACCCGTTGAAGTGAGCGGGGGGCACGACGGTGAGCCAGGTGATGGCGGCGGTCACCACAGCAAGCTGCTCCACGACTGTGGCGCGACCGAGAGAGTGGCGGCGATAGGCGTAGATGCCATAAAGGGCGAGGGCGACCGCGACGATGTAGGGCCAGAAGAGCCAGGCGAAGCTGAAGTAGGTCCAGAAGAAGGGGTCGAGAAGGAGGGCGGCGGTCTTCCTGGCGACGGCGAGGGCGACGGCGAGGATGGCGGACCACTTGCAGACGGTGAGCGGTGTGACGGCGGAGAGGTCGAGGGAGGGCCGAGGGGGAAGGGAGAAGGGGAGGAATGGGGAGGGTTTAGGGAGGGCTCTGGCAGGGCTATGGCGGGGCGCGAGGTGTTTGGGATTTGGCCTGAGAGGGGGACTGGTGGTTGCGGGGTAGCGCTGCGGGCGCAGGTGGCGCAGGGAGATCGCGGCTAAAGGGAGAGGGAGAGAGAGATGAGTGCGGGTTGTGACGGAGGTGGGAGGAGCGGAACGGAGTAACGCGGTGGCGGTTGCCATCGAGCGATGCGAGAACGAGGCGCACGGAGGACTCTGATCAGAGGACTCGGATTGGATTGCATGGAAGGAGCAACGCGGCAAGCGCTGGGCTTTGGGCCTTTTCTCATAAATAGGCCGAAGCCTGGAAAATTCTGGAAATCCAACTGCTTGAACAGATCAAACTTTTTCTAGGTTATTTTTCTTTTGTGATACGCAACTAAACTGCTTGAGGCATTGTTTGGATTGGGTAAAGTTCCTCGATGTTCTTGGAATCAAGATAGAGAAGTTCGACTTTAATGTTTGGATGAAGTTTTATCATTGACGAGAACTTTCGAACTGATTTCATATTTAAATTTCGTAATGTTTACTCTCTGTTTGGATGAAGTTCCAGCGTCGTGCGGACTGCATGATGAAGGAGATGCCTCTTCTTCATTTCTTCTCCCCTCCACCACTAGCATCATCCACTCTTCCACAAGCCCAACTCCACCATGGCCCTACGTCGCTGTCGCCCGATCTCCGCCACCAAGCTCCCCAGTCCGCCCCCTTACCCGCACTCCCCTGGCGCTACGGTCTACCAGCCCTTCCGCCCTCTCCGTCCCTGCTTCCATCTCGGTATAAGTCCCTCGGCCCCATCGAATGCCTCAACATCCTCCGTGACCGCCTTGGCCTATGGCACAAGTATGTGCCGCTCATCACGACCCTCGTAGTCGATGGCTTCACGGCCCCCACCATCGAGGAGGTGGCTGACATCTCTGGCATCGACCAGAATCACCTCGTCATCGGCGCCCAAGTTCGTGACTCCCTCATGTCCTTATCGTTCGACTCGGACCACCTCGCCTACGACAGTGCCGAACTACTCTACGAGCTTTGCCTCCTCAATGCGACGCAGCGCATCTCCCCTCCCAGCAAGTCATCGAGCGATGCCTCGACCCCAAGGGCGCCTAGGAGCTCGCCTGTGCAATGGACTCCCCATCCTACATTTCTAGTGAGAGAGAAAGTGAGACGAAAGAGGGAGAGAGAGAAAGGGAAAGTTCTAGCACGTTGCGAAGTTCTCGCGAGAGTGGAGAACTTTTGTAAAAAAAGTTCGCCTCGATGTCACGTGACGGGAACTTGGAAAGTTTCCATCCTACATGCTGTTGGCAGAACTTTGCCTAGTTCTGGGCAAAAGTTCGCTGTCAAACACAGCCTCGGGGTGGATACGCAAGAGCCAACTGAATGGACAACCAAAAATTCTGAAAATTGTATGTCAAAACCTGTGAGTTCACAAATAAAAATATATTTTGTCGCACAATGACCCTTTTCTCAAAATAATTTCTTTTTTTAATAATAAGAGTTTTTTCATCTCCAAATAATGAGTCATTTTATAGAATAGGAGGGGAGATTTGATATAGTAAAATATAATAACAGAATGATCATTCAAGTAATTATATTTTTGGAGGCTTTCTTATAAGGACCTTGGGTGTCGACCACATTCCAATAGGATGGATGCCCCACCCTATTCTTTCCACCCTTGGATCGCAAATCTATGGCTGCTTTTAAAAAGTGTAGTTCACCCTAGATCTAGAGAGGTTTAGGCGAGCGGGAGAGGATCGGTACACTACGATGGGTTCAATGTGAGCGGTTGACAAACATCAGTTAGGGTAGTATTGCACTATGGATGGTAGCTTGTCCTATCATTGCTGATCCCCAACTCGTCGCACATTGTAGAGCTAGGCCACATCGTCATAGTCATCACACATTGGAGGTGGATGTCACGTCGTCATGCATCCCCAACAACGTCACACATTGGAGGTGGACACTGCGTCGTCATGCATTCCCTAACATCATCGTGCATTGGAGGAGGTTGTTGCATCATCGTGCATCGAAGGATCGAGCCCGCCTAAACTGCCTCGTCATCTGAATGCCTCCTCGAATGCCCTCCTCAAACATGCCTGCCCATCGCATTGAAGGAGGACCTCAGCTTGACGCACACTGAAGATGTACACAGTTCCATTGTGCATCCCCTATCGTCGTCGCATCGTCATGCATCCCCTAGCGCCATCGTGCATTTGAGGATGTTGCCGCAACGTTGTGCATCAAAGGATTGAGCCAGCTGCTTGAACCACCTCATTGCTTGAATGACTCATCCTCGAATGCTCTCCTCATGTTGGATCTAAGTTTTAATGATATATAAATTTATATTTCGATAATACAATCCTCGAATGAATAAAGATAAAATGATAAAAAAGTTTAAAGAAAAAAAGATAACTTTATACACTACACTTTGATTAAATAATTAACACTGGTCTTATTAGATTGTCTATGAATCATGAATATCAAAGTTGTAGAGAATCTTGTTACCTATCCATAGAATTCAAGATTATCAAATTTGGATAACTATGCAAAAAGTTATGCTCAAAATAGTGCAGGTCGGTCAACCTATCGATCGACGCAAAGAAGGCTGGTTGACAATACCGGTCGACCAAATGAAGATGTCGGTCGACCCAGTGCAGAAGCTGAAGAAATGACGCAACAGTCATATAGACCAATCCATTAATGCGATCGTTCGGTCCATTAATCAAATGAACAGTTATAGTCAAATTTGTAGGAGAATTTTGTGGAACAATTTCTGAACTAATTTTTCACATACTGAAGGCTATAAAAGGAGTATCAAAGCCAGAGGCAAAAACATCCATCCACTCATTGAAAAATAACTTCAAGTCATCAAAAGAAGACCATTTTCTTGAAATTTTTATTTTATAACTTTCTCTTCTTTCTCTCTTCCACTATTGTGAGCTTAGCATTTATAAAAGAGAGAAGCATTTTATTCAGAAAAATACTAAGAGAGCTCTTGTGTAAAAGAGGTTCAAATTCTTACCTCTTGAGCGAGAGAAATAGATTCACTTCATTGGAGGAGAGGTGTGTCTTACCTCTCATAGTGGAGAAAAGATGATGGTGTAAAGGACTTTTCTTCCTTATCCCATTTGGCGGTGGTGTAAAGGACTTTTTTTCCTTGCCTCTTGGAACAAAGGAAGAGTTCTAGTGAAATCTCCGGCAGTTTCGAAGTCGAGAAGTCGGAGCGAAGATATAGATCAAGGTGTGGCCGAATCTCGTCAACAACCATCGTGTTCATCTTGTTTGATTCTCTCTCTCTCATATTATGCCTATAATCTGATTTGAATTGTTTTGAGTTCAAAGATTTGTGAATCGATTTTAATCTTTCGCGACGATTTTTGTGAAATCGACATTTTGGATTAAACACCAATTCACATCCCCCCTCTTGGTGCCCTTTGGGATCCTACAATTGGTATCAGAGCTGGTTGCTCTTGTTTTAAAATCAAATCGTTTTAAGATTTAATTGTTTTAAGATTTAACAACCTTAGGAGCTTGGCATCAAGTGGATTTGTTTTCGCCGAAAGACAATCAATTAGTTATCCCTCCTTTTAAATGCATTAAATTTTCAATATTGGAAAATTATGATTCAAGCATACATTTGTTCTATTGATATTAACATGTGGGATATCATTGAAAAAGTTTTATTATCTTCATGAAAAATTACCTACAGAACATGATGAAAGACAAAAAAAATTTTCGAAACTAAATTGGAAAGAAAACAATATTTTTATTGTACTTTGGATTCAACGGATTTCAAATTGTGAAAGCGCAATCGAAATTTGGAAGAAACTTATTACTACTTATGAAAGAACGGATAAAGTCAAAGAATCTAGATTAAATATTTTAATCATCAATATGATTCCTTCAAGATGCATGAAAATGAATCCATAAATGATATAATTGTTCAGTTTAATGATATTGTGAATGACTTAGCCTCTTTGGGCGGGCTGAGGACTAACCCCCCAAAAGTAAAAAGATTATAAGGTATCTCTCCTCCCAATGTCATACAAAAAGGATGGTGATCGAAAGAAAAGGATTTGAATAAATTGAATTTTGATGATCTTCACTTCTAACATATGAGATCGGAATCCAAGAAGAAGAAGAAACCAATGCACTCAAAAAGAAGACATTGGTTTCGAAAGCAAGCAAAAATGCAGATAACTCAATTGAAGAAGTGGACAAAAATAAACTCGCCCGCTATTTTCAAGAAAACTTGACAAATATATCAAGTTGGTGAAATCTAAAGAAAAGAGTGAGAAGCCAAAAAGAGGATTATGCAAACATCACTCAAAGAAAGACAAAAAGGAGACATCTCAAAAGGAGAAGAAGAAGAAACATAAAGAGTCAAGTGAAGATGAATCAAATGACTCATCAAGCTCCTCTAGTGATGAAGCATACTTATGCTTAATGGCTCACAACGATAAGATAACTTTTAACACTTCAAATTCAAATTATGACTCATTTATCTCTTCCGAAGAAAGTCTTTCTTTAGACATAAACAAAGAACTCTCCTCTCTTATAAAAAAAATATTTTTCAATTAAAGAGGAAAATAAAAAAAATTAATACATGAGATTAAAAAAATAAAAGAAGAAAATGATACATTTTTATGAAAAATGAAAATCTCAAAAATGAAATTGAAACTTTAGAAATTGCACATGCATGTGAAATTGTAAAACTAGCATGTTCATTAGAAAAAGTAAAACAAGAAAATGCCTCTTTGTAAAATACATAAAATAACGATAAGACTATTTCTCATATAACGAAACATAATCTTAGAAATCATTTTGTACATGAAAATTCTTATTAGAAATCCAATAATTAATATGGTAGAAAATTACATCTCAAATGTTTTACATGTGGATTTTATGGTCATTATGCATATCAATGTAAAATAAGAAAATCTTCACAACATGGAATGATATGGGTTCTAAAAGGAACCATAACTAATAATATTGGACCCAAAGAAGTTTGTGTACCAAAGATCAAATAATTGCTTCTGCAAGTATGCCTCACATGTAAAGCAATGTACAAGTGAAATTGAAAATATGAAGGCATGAAGGTTATAGTAATAATATCACTTACTCAATTTGGGTATACTCTTACATATTTTTTTCATGGCACTTAAGTGTTAAGTCTATTCCTTATTTTACTTAAAATTTCAAAAACTACTATTTCTCTGAAAAGAGGAACATATAAATAAAAATTGGTAATAATGATAGAGGGAGCATGTTAAAATCTTATTTCGACATATCATGGACATCATTGTTGAATCAAAGTTTTATGTCATAATTTCTTAATATTTGTTTTTGGCTTTCATAAAAGTTTTTTTCATTTTGTCATTATAAAATAGTCATAAATTTAGGGGGAATTAATTTTTACATACTAACTCTTTATGATGCAATATTTTACATGTCTATTATATGACAAAAGGGGGAAGAATAAACTTTTTTTTTAAAAATGATTAAGGGGGACTTACATATGGTTTCTTATATGCTTCATATAGAAATTATTCTTTTTGATGCAACAAAAGGGGGAGAAATATAAAAGAAATATGATATGAATTAAATTTATATGAAGAGTACCTCACAATTTATACTTATGTGAATATGGATCATATATGCTAGGAGGAGTAAAATTGATCTTACAAGAATTTTATAATTTCTTCGCAACTTATACATTTTTCATATTTCTCGATTTGTCTTCATAAAAAGGGGAGATTGTTGGATCTAAGTTTTAATGACATATAAAATTATATTTTGATGATACAAACCTCGAATGAATAAAGTTAAAATGTTAAAAAAGTTTAAAGAAAAAGAAATAATTTTATACACTACACTTTGATTAAATAATTGACACTGGTTTTATTAGATTCTGGATGAATCATGAATATCAAAGTTGTGGAGAATCTTGTTAACAATTCATAGAATTCAAGATTATCTAATTTGAATAACTATGATCAAAATAGTGCAGGTCGGTTAACCTGTCGGTCGACACAAAGAAGGCCGGTCGACAATACCAGTCAACCAAATGAAGATGTCGGTCAACCGATCCCAAACCGGTTGACGCCGAGATAATACCGGTCAACTTACCTGTCAAAATCTTACCTCTTGAGCGAGAGAAATAGATTAGCTTCATTGGAGGAGAGGTGCGCCTTACCTCTCGGAGCGGAGAAAAGGCGGTGGTGTAAAAGGCTTTTCTTCCTTGTCCCATTTGGAACAAAGGAAGAGTTCTAGTGAAATATCTGACAGTCTTGAGGTCGAGAAGTTAGAGTAGAAACGTAGGCCAAGGTGTGGCCGAACCTTGACAACAACCATTGTGTTCATCTTGTTTGATTTTCTCTCTCTCCCCCCCTCTCATATTATGCCTATAATCTGATTTGAATTGTTTTGAGTTCAAATATTTGTGAATTGATTTTAACCTTTCGCGATGGTTTTTGTGAATTCGACATTTTGGATTAAACACCAATTCACCCCCCCCTTTTGGTGTCCTTTGGGATCCTACACCTCGCTCCTCAAGGCGGTGTTCGATGGCGACGGTCCGAGCGACGTTGCTACTCCACTATGGTGTTCGGCTAGGGCAAAGACTTCATTGCTATTAGGATCACGGTAGTGTTTGAGGGCAGTGGTCTTCGTGACGGTGCTGATCTACAATCGTGTTTGGCGCACACAGAGGCACTCCTCCATCCAAATGTGAGAAGGAGAAGCCACAAATCTAACGGAGAGAGGAGTAGACATAGGAATGCGACTTTTTACGAATTTTTCTCTATTTTGAACTCTAGGCATCCGCTCTCATTGAATCTCCTCGTAGAAATCTCAAATCACTCATGTTCGTCTGAACCACTCTAGATTTGGAGTGAATCACACTTTTTAAAAGCGATCATAGATAGGGCTGAGCAAATACGGGATCATGTTCGGTATCGAATGGACCCGGTCCTGACCCTAATTTTACTGAGGACGGAAAAGATCTGACCCGGTACCGATGCCGGTCCCAGTCCCGGCCGGTACCGGGATCAGGTCTGCACGACAAACCAGGAACGGGACCGGGTTTGAATCCGAGAATGAGCATTTTGAAGACAATAGAATCATATTTTTAAGGAATAAACAAGTAGCTACTAAAACATAAAAGCAATATTCTAAATTAATCAAAATCATCAAGAAATAAACAAAACACACAAGCATCCTGCATCCATGCATGTCTTTCTAGGTAAGATTGTCTACATTTCCACATAACAAAGCTTCTAAAGAGAACTAAATAGAAAAAAAAGAAGTGGTTCCTGGAAAGAGAGTTTAAACTACATTGGCACATTCTAATTTCTATACTGAGAGCTTTTCTCTAGTTTGGCATTGACCACAAGGCACAAGCTCCTCCACTCTACATCACTTGACGCCATGGAGATAAGATAGAATAATAGGATTAGAATTTAGACAATACAGAGATGGTTTTGCTTTTTAGAAATTTGGCATTTCAAGGACATTAACAACGACTGCACTTTAATGATTTTTAAAAAAGGCATTCTAAAATGTATAAAAGTAAATAATCTATAATTCAATTTAAGATTAATGTGCTATCGGGTTGTCCGTTGATAACATAAATGACAAGAACAATTATTGATACTATTTTCAAGGAAAAACTTAATAATAAACTTAACTTATGTTCTTTAACATGCAGCGATATGTCATTTATCATGTTCGTGTAAGACCTGGTGGCAGAAACTTCATACACTGGAACAACAACGAACATGAAGTATGCTACTATTGATACACTTTACTCCACACAGAAGGTGGACACGCTATTAAGCATTAAAATCACAATTACAATGTCCAAAGAACAAAAGAACAGAGATCACAAATAACTTGTTGCAGTAACTTGAGGTTAGAAGGCCAGAGAAGCTATGCATTAGAGTTTGGGGCTTATCACTCCCCAAACTTGATATTAGAAGATCATATGCAAACTTTAGGTTATATCACAACAATATAACCAGTTTTAGTTTAAGAGGAAATGTTGGTTGAATCCCATTATGGAACTCGAGAACACAATGTAGTAAAGCAAGTCAGGATTCAACTTAAAAATACTTTGAGATCATACTGTTTGCAGTTACTCTATTTTATGATAGAAAGAATACATTTCACAATATTGGCACTTTCATCAAATGAAGACTTGAGATAGAAAAGAAAGATCTACATACTCACAATTGAGAGAGTTAATTATCGGTTATCATTTGATCCAATGATGAAGTTGAGGGCCCAACTTGGGTGCTCTCGGTAGGTTCTGCATAAGTGTCTAAGAAAATGTCATAATTAATAACATGACTAACATATAAATAAATTAAAGAGTTAGAAAATATATAAATAGAATAATATAACTTTAACCTATAACTATATTATTTGTGAGCTCGAATTGATCAAAATCTTCTTCAACTTTAAAATATGATGATGATAATCAACTTTGTGTGCACGCGAGAGCTTCTGTCATTTTTTGCAATAAATAACTCCTAAAGAAATCAATGATATGTCTTCCAGTCCTAAAGATAGACTCTGAAAGAACTGTAGATATTGAAATGGCAAAAACATCACATGCCATTAGAGAGAGCACTTTATACTTTGTGGAATTGACCTTCCACCAATTTAGGATATCAAAATTCTCATCGCCCTCACAGGGTTCCATCAAACATCTTTCAATTTTAGATTTATTATCAGTATTCTTTTTTTTCCTTTTGCAGTCTATTCCATTAATGAATCCTTGTCGTCTTCTTATCAATATTTATATTTTCATCCCCAGTTGTAGAATTTGTATTCTCCACTTGAGAAGTTGAGCCATTACTGACCTCATGTGCATAATAGTCATACACACGAAACATGCTATCTTGAATCTTCATAACAACCATAGTAACTATGGTTGAATCATAAAGATATGTATAGTTCCATTCAACATCCGCCAAGTTTATATTTAGGATCTAATACAACAACAATAAGTATCAATGGATTAATATTTTCAGGTTTTCCCCAATACTTATCGTATTTAGATCTCATATCACAAGCAATATTTTGCAAGTATGCATCATGACCATTACTCCATTTTGCAATTTGATATTGTACATATACAATCTCATGAAAGCAAGCACAAGATGTCACAAATGATGAGCTAGATAAGTTGCATGTTGCATCATAAAAGATTTTCATAAACATCACAAAATTTCGAACATTTTATCAATCTTCAACTACTGGTGGCACGCAATCATTCTCATTGAAATGTAATCGATATCCCCTATCTTCTTCATCCAACCTCTCAAATAATTTTTGAAAAATTTCAGCCCGTTCCAACATTAAATAGATTGAATTCCATTGAGTTGGCACATCCATAATGACACTATATTGGCTGCTAATTTTTTCCTCTTGTATAAATCTTTTGAATTTTCTAAATCATGCCAAAGATGATCTCACATAGCGAACAGACTCACGAATTAATACAATTGCTGATTTCATATCATACAAATCATCTTTGACCACAAGATTTAGTGTATGTGCACAACATCTGATGTGAACAAAATCACCATTACATATCAAACCTTTCCAACTATTGAGTCTCTTTTTCAAATGACCAATAGCTTTATCATTTGTCGAAGCATTATCAACGGTGATGGTGAATACCTTTTCTATCTCACATGCTAATAAACACTTTTCAACAGCTTTAGCAATATCCTTGCCCTTATGACCTTCACTTGGACAAATATTAAGAACTGTTTTGTGTAGAACCCAATCTTCATCTATGAAATGCACTGTGAGACACATATAACACAATTTCTGACAAGATGTCAAAGTGTCAATGGTTAGGCAAATATGTGAATAAGACTTCTTAAAAAGTGCCTTGAGTTTATTCATTTCATCAAGATATACTTGGAATCATGAATTTAGGTTCCAAATATTTTGAATACGTATGAAAATCACTTGTTCATCACATATCACAAACTCAGCCAAGATTCTTCTACAATCTTCATAGTTATATGAATGAGGGACCAATCATTTTGCCGCTCCTTGCCAATATCTTTTGTCCCTTCACTTCACTTCTATGTGAAAACTTCTTGTATCTTTTTAAATGCTTAAATAAATTAGTGGCGTTATGCTTGTTAGAGTCCGTAGCAAAGTTATTTTTACAATATTTACACTTTGCTCTAGCTTCGTGATCTGAAGTAAACTTTTCAAAATAATTCCAAGCTTCAGATTTATTTTTACTAAGCCTCCTCTTAACTATCTCTATTTGATTGGAAATATCGTTAGTTCCTTATACAAGGTCTGGATTAGATTGTGCAGACTCGATGACGATATCACCCGTAGTAGGATTAGACCCAATATCAATCATTGCATTATCCTCCATTTGAAATTTTATATGTTGACTTTAAGTCTTTGACCAAAACAATACACAAGTAATCAACTCTACATCTTTATAATCACCCCACTAATTATTTTTTATTTGTTTTATCATAAAATTAATGAGTTAATGGGCTGATTATAAAGAAATTGTACTACTTCTTTATAATCAGCCCATTAACTCATTAGGTTTATGATAAAACTAAAAAATATATAATGGCTGCCTAGAAGATTATTAAGGCATGGGATATTTAGAATTTTCTCAATTTCATTTCTTTTACTTTTATACATTACTAATGGTATCAAACTACCAAAGGACCACTAATGTTGCATGGATAAAAACATACAACAATAATATTGAAACCAATCAACATTAACATTAACAATCAGCGGATTTCAGTAGCACATTTATTCACGATGGCAACATTGATTCAGCACAATAGCACAATCAGCATACATGAATGCACGAATAGCACAATAGCACAATCAGCATGATTCAGCACAATAGCACATTGATTCACGAATGAAAACTGGAACTCAGCATACATGGATTCACAAATAGCACAATTAGCATACATGGTTTTATGAATAGCACAATCAGCAAGATTCAACACAATAGCACATTGATTCACGAATGAAAACTAGAACTCAACATACATGGAGTATGCACATGGTAGAGACTGAGAGGGGAGATCCAGCGACAGAGCGTACTTCACAATGTCGTCGACCGTTGTCTATTGAAGAGGGGTTGCAACGGCGATGACAACACAACGGATTGAGCCACTGAGGAAGAGGAAGAGGGAGAGTCATGAGATATCATAAGTAAAGCACTCTGCGCTCAATGATCGCGACCTTGCGCAGAGAGAGGGAGAAGATGAGAAAGATAAAGAGAAAATGGGAGGGAGAGAGAACCTGTCAATAGCGATGGCGTCAACGACAACATAGCGGTGGTCACGACGATGGCAACATAGTGGCGACAGCAGCGATGGAAACACACCAGAGCGGCGCCAGCAACTACAACACAGTGGACTGAGCCACTAAGGTGAGGAAGACGGAGATGAAGACTCATGAGAAAATAAAGTGATCGACTGCTCGTGAGATTGCGCAAAGAGAGGGGAACCGGGAAAAGAGCGAGAAGATGCGAAATAGAAAAGGTGAGGGAGAGGGAACCTGTGACGGCGACAGCACACCGGTGACGACGATGGCAAAATGGTGGCGGCGATGACAACAAAGTGACGACGAACTTAGCCATAAATATCTGTAGTCTTTCAACACATCGGCAACAGTAGTCGCCACACAGGTTAGGGATTCATTTCAATGATTTCATTCATTTTCAATATCACATGGTTAACGGGTCGCAGCTCACGGGTCATGGGTCGTAGTTGCTAGTTAGGTTAATAATTATATATTATACATAACTCGGGCCGGGTCCGAGTTAGGTTTCTACGCTGTAAACTCAGTCCTGGCCCGGAACCCGACGGGTTTTCTACTGAACGAACTAGCCCGGATCCAATCGGTTTATTCCTCGCTTTTTCGGTTCGGTGCGGTCCGAGTCGACTGGGTCGACCCGGACCGTGGTCAGCCCTAATCATAGATCTACGATCCAACGGTAGAAAAAAAATACGGTGGGACGTCCACCCTACTAGAATGGGTGGAAGCCCATTGAATCCTTCTTTTTCTTATACAAGTATAAAGAGCTCTGAGCAAACCGAAATTTAAAGACAGGTTTACTGTTGATCCGGCCCATCATGAGACATCAATATTCGTGAGAAAGAACAAAAAACAAATAAGGGAGGGAGGGAGACTGCAATGAGAACTTTGAGCACCATGAAGTACTCTTTTTCGTCTCTTGCTGCTGATCAATGTGCTCTTGTAACATTCGAAGGAAACAAAAAAGAAAAAAAAAGAAGAAAAGAAGTGCGATGCCGCCTCCAGCCCAAAGCCCAATAGAAAAGCCCACCTAACTAAGTAATATTCTAAAATAAAAAAGCAACTCACCTAACCCCACTCCCTACCTACCCATGTCGGCAGCTCACCTCAAAACATCATTCCCAGTTACAATAAGCTTCTCTTAAGCTAATAGTATGATCCCTTAAGCCTCCTTTCGTGTTGACAACAAGGGAGAGATGTAGAGAGAAGCTAGGATTGTTGGAGGAAGGAAGCAAGGGAGAAGAGAGAAGTGTTTTAGCTAGGGAAGGAAGAGGAAGAAGAGAAAAGAGATGAAGGAAGTAGAAGTTGGGGTTTTAGCCAAAACCCGATTAAGATATGTTTGAGGGGATCCAATTCCTAATCACCCCTTAATGATGTTTGATGGTTGGATTAAGAGTTTTAAGGTGAAGTTAGGTTTTCTTGATACATGATTAGGGAATGTGGATGCATGATTAGGTAATGTGCATGATGACATAGATTCTTGTCATACTTTCATTAAGTTACTATTTCATTGATAATCATGTTTAGAACTATGAAGTTTCATGCCATTTATGCTTAGTTCATGATTAAATGGTGATTATTGAACAAGAATGTGATTATTGTGGCTAATAGTTCTTTCCAGTGCCTCTATTAATTTCCATGATTTAGTATGGTGCTAAATGTGGATATGCAACCCTTATAATGTTGTGTAATATATGTTTCATGTGAATCACTTGTATGGGTGTAAACGGAGTAAAAAAATAGGGGAAAGTTGATTGTTTCCCTGAGCATGGTCATGACGCTCAAGGACATGACCATGACGCTCCTAGAGAGAGTCCACTGCCTCAGAAGAAAATTAGGCAGGGGAAATGGAGTCTTCTATCATGGTCATGACCACTCATGCCTTAGAAAAAATTAAGGCAAAGGAAAATGGGCGTTTTGTCACATCTGTGACCATAAGGTCGCACGACCATGACCACATATGCCTTAGAATATTTTGAAGGCATGAAGAAATGGATATTCTATCACGATCATGACCAAGGTCATGCACGAGCGTGCCTAACTCATACCTAAGGCAAGCGCACTGTAGCACTCGTGAACAAGCGACCTGTACCGAACTCGACACAGTTGTAATTAGTGCCCAGTCCCATGTTTTGTTGATTGTTCACACTTAGATTATTTTGATGCCTGAATGACCTTAAACAGGGTTAAAACATGCCATATGTATTGGATGATTGTATGTATTGATGTATGTAATTAAAAGACGTATTGATGGAGGTGTCTTGTTATTGTCATCCGAATGACGGGAAACAAAGATGCACTAGCTAACTTAAGTGTCCCATTTCCAAGGGAGACAAAGACCTCACCTAAGTGTGAGGGTGTGGTCTCCAATGGGGCAAAGAGATCTTGACCTTGCTAGACTAATATCGACGAGCCAACATGAGTTTTCCAATCACTAAGATAAGAAGCTATTTAATTAAAAATGAGATATGAAAAGATGAGACATGACTATGATTATGTGGCTTGGAATATAAAGATGATAATGATGATTATGTATGCACCTAAAGGGATGCAAATAAATGTTCCAATATCATATGATGTGATGAATGAAGATGATAAATGTTCTGTTAATTGTTTGTAATGTTATATATAATTAGGTATTGAAGAATGAGGCAAAAAGTAGCACCGTCTAGGGTTCGATCCCTAAATTGGGTTGAACTTTGGAGGCGTTATAATAGGTATCAGAGCCATAGTTTTAGCCCATATATTTTAGGTCTTAGGATATGTAAACCATATGTTGACTAAAATGTCTAAGTGTAAATTTAATGGGCAATCGTCATGAGGTGTCACTGAGTCTAAAGGTACATGTTCTCTTATTATTAGCTAAAGCTGATTATGTTTTTCTGTTTGTTTGAATGTGGATGTAAATACATCCAAGACATTCAATTACCAATGAGGAGGGTCAAAGAAATGCCTTCCTTGATGGGTTGATCCGGGCGGTACGAAATACTCCAAAAATAATGGCCCGAATTATTTTATTGAAAGTTTCCTAAGGTTTGATCCTCCAAGGTTTGATGGAAAAGGCTGAGGCTTGACTTGAGGAGATAGGGGACATCCTAAGAGTCATGAAGTATATCGAGGACCGTATTGTGATGTATGTCACTCATCATTTTAGTGGAGATACCTTTTGAAGACCATCTTTGAGAATGAAGAAAATGCGGCATGGAAAAACTTTATATAATCATTTGAAACTCGCTTCTATTCATACTATACATCAAAAAGAAAAAGAAGGATGAATTCCCCATTCTCTCCAAAGGAAACATGATCTACATGAACACTTACATCAAGTTGGAGAAGTATGATGAACTCAACTTGTCGCCGAGCAGGAAAGGGGTTATAATGAGAAAATGAGTTCCAAGGACAAGGCAACCAAGAAAAATGAAGAACAAGCAAAAGGGAAGAGCTCAAGGAAATCATCCTATCATTCTTCAAAGAAGGTGGAACAAACTAGGAGTACGTGCAATTATTGTGGAAAGACTCATCCTGGTGAATACCGCTTCAAGACAGGGACATGCTTACATTGTGACAAGGTTGGCCACTATATAAGAGATTGTCGTGAAAAACATGGGGACAACCATGATGGGAAAGGAAAAGTTGCTTAACAACCCATCAAAAGCCCCAGCAAATGTGTTTGTTATGGAAGTTGATGAAGATCTCCAATCACGTGATATGATTTAAGGTAATATTCTTGTCATCAGACATTATACAATTGCTCTTTTTTACTCGGATGCAACATATTTTTTAATTTATCATGCTTTTATTAGAATGTTAGAAGTTAAGCCTTTAGTTACAAATTGTCAACTAGAAGTAGTGACTCCTACTGGAATGGTAGCTACGAAAAGATATGTCAAATTGTACCTATAGAGATAGATAGGAAGAATTTTTCTAATGATCTCATTTTGCTTCCTATGATAAATTATGATGTAATGGATTTACTATCCTATAATGGTGCTCATATGTATTACAAAGTGTCATACCCCACTCCGTGACTAAGTTCTAATCTCAACTATTATCTTCCTTAATTATATTTGGCAATTCTAAAAATAAAATCGACAAAACCTCATCCCTTACTTATCCTGTGTTATTTGCCAATACACACATCAAAGTTAAATAAAAAGTTATAAGACATCACATTCACATATTATCACTATTATTTCACAACTCATTTCACATTTAACACCCCACATGATCATGTTTTATACAACCTTACAAAATAATTTTAATAAACTCTAGTACAACTCTTGAGTTTATCTATTACATGCATGCTTTTTAAAAATGAAAGCGGAGAGAAAATAAAAGCGCTCCAATGGCTCGACCTCTTCTATATGTATCAAAGGCAAGCTTTGAGTCGACTCAACTCAAGAACTTATAATTATCTGAAAAATTCAACAAGGGTAATGTGAGCAACAATCGTTTGCTCAGTGAGTGGAATAAAAGTACAACATCGAGAAACAATACGAGTGCATATAACATTTAAATAATCATAAACATTTAAAGCATAACTCATATTACATAAGTTTCCAAGTCATATGAACTCTTACATAAATACAAATTATTCAAGATATCATCATATTCATAGTTCAACTCCACACATGTGTCATTGCACATACTCATCATGAGTCAACACGTATCCCTCTATGATCATGTGTCATACAGTTAAGCAGAACTTCATAATGAAGAGTATCAGATACGCAGAGAAAATGATGGGTCAATACGTATCCTTTCATGATTGTGTGTCATACAAATAAGCAGAGCTTCACAATCAAAGAGTCTCAAATACGCAGAGCAAATCATGAGTCAATACGTATCCCAATCATGATTGTGTGTCACCCAATCATGATTCTCAGATACGCAGAGCATATCATGGGTCAATGCGTAACCCTCTATAATTGTGTGTCATATAGTTAAGTAGAGCTTCACAATCAAAGAGTCAAATACGCAGAGCAAATCATGGGTCAATATGTATCCCAATCATAATTGTGTGTCACCCAATCATAGTTCTCAGATATGCAGAGCATATCATGAGTCAATACGTGCACGCAGAGCAGCCCCCAACGGACAAAGACACTCGATATACGCCCCAAAGGCTTCATGTATATCGAATACGATCCCAAAGACCTTTTTCAAACAGCATGACTAATGAACACAGATTTTAACAATATCAAAATACTCATGTCATAATCCCATATCATTATGAAAAAAAACTTATTTTAACTTCACAAACATTGTTCCCTGAAAACATTTTTGTGTAAAAGGTTACTCCATCTCATATGATATTCTTGAAACATATCATAAATATCTTTCATAACTCAAGATATGTTTCAACAACAACAACAACAATAATAATAATAATAATAATAATAATAATAATAATAATAATAATAATAATAATAATAATAATAATAATAATAATAATAATAATAATAATAATAATAATAATAATAATAATAATAATAATAATAATAAGCTTTGCTTGAGATAATATCATAAATAAAAGAACTAACATATAACATTTTGCTTTGTTGTAAATTTACCCACTCACCTTGTATTTTATCCCTTCAAGGAGGTTTATTAGATTTCATCACTTTTGCTTGCAACTTGATATTTTCCTACAAGTAATAATATTTTTTTTACATCTTAATCACTGATAAGGTAATATGCAATGCATGCTTATGATGCATGAATGTTTATGCACCATAAAATGTCTATAATCTCCTCTAATACCAATTTCTAACTTTAGGTATTTTTGTTCATAGGCTATTCATAATTGGAACTTCTCAATCCTCCATAGTTTAACTAGGTGTTGTTTCAGGATTTCAGATTGAGTACTTGTAAAAAATAATTCATAACTTCTTAACCACAAAGGCAAATCTCATGATTCTGAATAAATTAGAAACTAGACTTACTAAGGTTTCTAACCCCCAAATATCATTAACTAAGTCCAAGTGAGTCATAACATCCGCGAAAATCTGACCTAGGGTTTGTGTCCTGACAGATTGTGTGTCACTGAATGATTAATTTATATCTTTAACAATACATATCCATTTAATGAGATTCTAATTTTTCTAGAATATACTTCAATAGTGGTTAGGCATAAAAATTGTAGAATTTAACTCCTTGTATGCCCTTATAACAAAAATAGTTAATTAGGGTCGTGATCTGTCCATGTCCTGGATAGAAGCATCACTATGAAATGAAAATTTCATTTATCCAAAAATTCAAGTCCAAATAGGATGATTCCACTTCTCACCGAACTCTTGGAACGTCTATTCATGCATATACAAATTTCAAACTCTAATTCACTCTATTCCAACCGTGCCCTAATTTACAAATTGAACCCATATTAGACTTGCGACAAGATGAGTGACTTGCGAAGCTAAGTTCATAACTTCCTCTATAAAATTCCATTTTAGGTGATTCTAGGGGTCAGGGAAAGCTAACTTCGAATGGATTCACCATACAAAATTTCATGATTTATGGTTTGGTAATCACAAAGGAAGGATCCTCTCAATTAGAAGAACAATTTTCGGATCAAAACTCACATTGAACAGCCGATGTTCCCGATTTTCCCTAGGTCGTTTCGCTTGACTTCTGCCTCTGGTCAATTTTCTGGTGAAAGGATAATGTAAAGTGCTTTATATTTTTTTTTTGCAGAATTTTCTCATGACGTAAGGCGGTTTGGAAAAATATTCATTTAAGCAATTGTTCACTTCAGTTGCTTGGAATTTAAGTGATGGTCAATCACATTGTTTTGTCATACCTAAGTCTTTTAACCCTAATTAAGCTTACTTAATCCTATTTAAAAATATATATTATAATATTTAGAAATTTTATAATTTATTCCTAATAAACTTATGTAATTACTTTGTAAATTTTATCGACAATTAAGTAAACATTATGCTCTAATCATAATATTAATTACTATATACAAATATCACTAGATGAACATACAAATTAACTTAATATGTTAGTTAAATGCATGATTATGCAAAAATAACATTTGAAGAGCACGTCCGTGACACAAAGAGAAGACAATTTTTATAGGTGATCATCATGGAATACCCACGATGATTCGAGGAATTTCCTTGAAGGAAGCCAAAGTATTGATTTCAACAACTAATGCAAGCAAGATGATCAAGAAAGGAGCTAGAGGATTCTTGACAAGTGTTCTCAAAATGGATTCACAACATAAGGAACTTGAGTCCTTGAATGCAGTAAGAGAATATCCTGATATCTTTCCGGAAGACTTGATGGGATTGCCACCAAGAAGAGAAATTGATCGTTCAACATTGAACTACTCCTAGGCACTGCACCTATTTCAAAGCCTCCTTTTCGAATGGGCTCGATGGAAATGCATGAACTAAAGACCCAACTACAAGAACTATTGGACAAGGACTTTATTAGACCAACTGTTTCATCACGGGGCGCATCGATGCTCCCTATCAAGAAGAAAGATGGCTCCGAATGCTCAATAAAGTGATGGTGAAGAACAAGTATTCATCCCCTCGAATTAATGATCTTTTTGATCAAATGTCCTTGACATCAATTTTCTCAAAGATCGACCTAATGAGCGGCTACCACCAATTAAGGATAACCGAGCAAGACATTCCAAAGACAACATTCAGATGAAGGTATGACCACTACGAATTTTTTGTTATGCCTTTTGCACTAACGAATGTGCCTATCACATTCATATATTTGATGAATAGGGTCTTCTGACTATACTTGAACAAATTTGTTATTGTGTTTGTAGGTGACATCCTCATCTACTCCGAAAGAACATCAACACTTTCGAATTGTGTTAGAGACACTAAGAAGAAAAAAAACTCTATGTAAAATTTTTTAAGTGTGAATTTTGGCTCGAAGAAGTAATGTTCCTTGGACACATTGTATCAAAACATGGTGTGTCCGTGGACCTGGCAAAGGTAGAAGTGGTGACAAATTAGAATAGGCCGAAGAATGTGAAAAAGATTAGAAATTTCTTAGGACTAGCCAAATATTATAGAATATTTATCCAAGATTTGATAAGTTGAAAAGAAAGGATGAGAAGTTTATATGCTCACTAGCATGTGAGGCAAGATTCTAAGATCTCAAGAGAAGGCTCATCACGGCACCAATTCTAATCATTCCTTGGGGGAGTGGCTATGTCATTTATAGTGATGTTTATGGCACGGGCTTAGGTTATGTGCTTATGCAACATGACAAAGTAGTGGCATATTCTTCTCGGCAATTGGAGATGCATGAAGTCAAATACCCAACTCATGACTTAGAGTTAGCGACGGTGATACTCGTATTGAAGATATGACTTCGTTATTTGTATGACGAAGATTTTGAAGTGTATACAGATCACAAGAGCTTGAAGTATGTGTTTTCACAAAAAGAACTAAATATACGGCAAAGAAGATGGCTTGAATTTCTTAAGGATGAATTCGTCGTATTGTACCATCCGGGAAAAGAGTATGTAGTTGTCGATGCATTAAACCGGAAATGGTAAGCATCACTTGGTTACTTAAGAGTTCACAAGTGGAATCTTGTTGAAAGCATTGTGAAATAGGCTCTAAATATTTATGACCAAAGGATCATATGTATGACTCATCGTGTCTTTGAGTCAAGCTTAGTAGGAAGGATCATTGAAACTTAAAGGAAGAACCCAGAATATACGAGGATGATCAATGTTTGCAAAAGGGAAAGGAATCGCTTCAAGTATGGTGAAGATGGATCAATTAAGTACAAGAACCATTTATGGGTTCCGAAGGACAAGGCACTAAAAAGGGAGATTTTGGATGAATACCACAAGTCCAAATTCTCAATTTATCCTGAAAGCACCAAAATGTTCAAGAATTTGCAAAAGAATTTTTTATGGGAAGACATGAAGAAGAAGGTAGCTTGATATGTGGTTAAGTGTATAGTTTGCCAATAAATCAAAATTGAACACCGAAGACTTTGTGGCAAGCTTCAACCATGGCCCATTCTGAAATGAAATAGCAAAGTATGGGCTTTGTAGTGGGACTACCCCAGAGGGTCATGATGCAATTTGGGTTGTAGTGGACCGTTTGGTAAAATTGACTTACTTTATTCCTATGAAAGTGAATCAATCCATGGATAACATTATTGAGCTATATGTGAATAAAAAATTATCTATTTGCACGAAATTTTTACATTCAGTGTTTCGGACAGAGATACAAGGTTCACTTCAAGATTTTGAAAGGGACTATAAAATTCTTTTGGAATAAGATTGAATTTTAGCATAGCGTTTCATCCGCAAACCGAAGGCCAAAGCGATAGGACAATTCAAACTCTTGAAGACATGTTAGATCTTGTGCTCCAAATGTATGTTGATAAATTAGAGATAACCAAGTAAAGGATGCTAGCGACACAAAGTAGGCAAAATAACTACATGGACATAAGAAGAAGAGAGCAAATCTATGAAGTAGGCTAACATGTCATGTTTAAGGTGTCACAACCAAGGGCGTTATGAGGTTTAACAAGAAAGGAAAGTTACACGAAGTATATTGGCTCATTTGAGATTCTTGAGAAAGTTGGAGAAGCGACTTACAAGTTGGCACTCCCACCTTCATATGCAAGATTTCATAATGTCTTTCATGTATCTATGCTCCGAAAGTACGTCCATGATGAAGGCAATGTGATTCGGATAGAAGAGCCGAAATCACTACAAGAAAATTGGTGATTAGCGACCCAACATACGTGACGCTAGGGAGGCGCTATTACGTGTCCGTTGTGAAAAGCGTCTCATTAGCATCCAACTAGCACCACAAATAGGGGACGCTGAAAATCGGTGGCTAGTGGTGTCGCACTAGAGTCAAAGAAAATGAGACACTACTAGCGTCACGTGTTGACGCTATCTCAACGTTATTAAGACGCGTGGTTTCCGGAATTGCGTACAAGATGCGCGTCGCTAAGTCGAGGCTCAAGGGGCGCTAGCTCTGAGGTGCTATTCCGACGCCCACGAGCCGCTATTATAGGCACTAGGAAGGCACTGAAGTGACGCAAATATGATGGTGTACGCGTCGCCAATGAGACACGAATGTGGCGCAAAGTACGCTATATTTAACTCAGCATCGACAGCCTTTGCGACGCAAATGCGACGCTATGGAGTCGTTAATTGCACATTTGTTTACCCATAGCAACCTCATTTTTTCCCCTTCCCACACCATACAGTTTATAATGCATTGATATTCATCACAAGCAATATAAAAGTATCACAAGCAATATAAAAGCATCACAGGCATAATATATAACATAAGAAAGTAATAAACCGAACTAACAAATTATATGTATATCAAAGTCTATAAGTAACAAAAGCATGTTTTGTTTTCTATCCTAGGTTTGGAAGTTATTGTTATCATTCCGGACGTTCGACCCAGACGTGCTCGGTCCATGGCCTCGCGGGGATGGATTCTACATCGGGATCAATCCCTGAATCGTCTGCAATAGCAGAGCCAATTGCTGCGACACCTACTGCGACACCTGCTGCGATATCTGCATCGATAACCACTGCGATAGCTGCTGTGATAGCTGCGTCATATCAGGTGCAGCGGATGAGCTCAGAGCAGATGCACCCCCTGCATATCCTCCGATCCTCCTAGGTATCTGAGAGGCTGTGCCGAGGCCACGCAAGTATCCCCCTCGTGTCGTGCCGGTCACCTCCTCCCAAACAGTAGGGTCCTCTACGAAATAGAAAAATTATCCAATCATATAATATATAAATTATATATCAAGAACCACATAAATTAAAAACATGACTAAACCAATGAAGAAACATTACCGGGTGGCTGAGTACTCGGATCATCTCCATACTTTTCAGTCATTTTCACATTATACTCATCCTAAAAAATTTAAACATTGTGTATTTCAAAAATGGTGCACTAATGTCAAGAATCAAATGACCATGTCATGAGACTTACCAGAAGCCTACGAGCAGTGTGCGTGACTAGGTCGTTTGTCTTCCGGCTCTTATGCGTGGCCTCATAGACCACACGAAAGCTTAAGGGACCACTTTTTTTTCTCCTCCTACAATAAAGTTTCAAATTTGACAACACAATTATAAGTCAAAAGTTTGATAAATTAAATTAATATGTAAATTACCATGCGTCGTCGATGCTCGTCAAATCGCATCGACCCCCCTGTGTGGATGTGGGCCACGGGCTTCGAAAGATGATTAACTCTTGCCTTTTCCAACTTTCTTTACCATCGTTCATCCGTCCTTTATGAACATCAAATACTTAGACTTTCAAAAACTATAAATTTAATAAAAATAATTTAAAAGTAAACATACTTACCACTTCCTACATAAGGACTCCCAAACGGAGCGCCTAATATGTCTTGGGCATCTTTGTATGCCCTGCTCCAAAGTGAGGCCGGCGGACGTGACGACCTTGCGAAACTTGTATAATCGATTTCGTAGGCATTTCGCAGCGACCTCCTCAAAAGCTCTTCGGATCGTCCCTAAGCTAATATCCGGATGAAACAGATTTGCCCCCTACAAAATATGTTAAAACTTAGTACTTTTAAAATAATATAAATCCAATTATGTAACTCAAATAAAAGACCGTAACGTAAAGACTTGAAAGATGTCATTCCGCACTTGAATTGGGACATCTTTCCAGGATCATGACCCTTCTAGCAAGTGGGAAAGAACGAGAGCACTGACATCCCACATGGTACTAGTGGATATGAAAGTGGTCTTGCCAATTACAAAGAAGAATTAATTTTCAATGATAATCAAAACTATAACAAAATTTGTACAACTTAACTTACGGTCGAGCAATATTATTCACAGTGACCACCCTATTATCGTGTAACTCCTCTTCATCACTCGAAGAGGAATCATCATCCGGTACAACTGGGGTAGGCTGTGAAAGTCCGACATCATCTACGGGCCCTAATACATAATAAATCATTAGTGTCATACCAAATTAAAATTATAATAATTGATAGATGTACAGTAATGTTCTCACCTCAATTGATGTGTATCGCAGCATGAATAGTGGCAGTCCACTCGTTTGAATGAATTGAGCCAGGTGCTTGTGCTATCGACGGCGTAGCAACTGACATTCTTAAAAAATAATTAATATAATTAATTGAGAAATGTCAATAACAATAAATATATCACCTGACGTAAGATATCGCTCGCCAACGCTAGAATATGGTGAAGCGTTTGGTATTCCCGACGGTGGCGTTGGGGTAGCAACTGTCATAAGAAATTATATAAAATTTGACTCCTATATAAAATTATGGAATATACAAAAATAACCTGGTGCGACATGACGATCATCGTCGTGCGATCGAGACGTACTGACTATGTTCCCCGTCGACAGTGGAGCAACTGTCACAAAAGCAAAATATTTAAAAAACTCTATCTCCTATTGTGTATCGTCTATAATGTGTCACGTACCTGGAGTGATACGCTGAGCAGATCACCAATGGATCGCCTACTATGTGACGTTCTGGCTACGTGTCCCGTCGGTGACGGAGGAACTGATATTATTAAAAAATGAATTTAACTATTATAATCAACTATAAATAAGTAGCTGACAATAAATATATTACCTGATGCTTGTGATGGCTGACTCATTTAGAATGAACGCTTGGAAGAGCAAGGTGACCCAGATGCTCGACCCCTAGTAACCATGACTGAAAACAAAAAGAAAGAAACTTCTCTTATTATCGGTAACCATATATAACTTAAAAAAAAGTAAAAAGCTTATGTCATTAGAATAACTACGGGATTCATTCGCTTGTTTCGTATTCTGATTCATTTTCATCATCTTCATCATCGTCGCTATAATCTTGGTTCGAGTCATCGTCAATGAAATTATCAAAGTTCACAACCAAGATGTCATTTGAATTGAACTCTTCCATTGGCGCAGCATCATCGACCAATTGAAAATTCTCAACTCCATCGGCCACATCAATCATCTCATTCACTCTATCTTCTTGATAGTAATTGTCCATGGGCACATCATTGTGTACGGATGATGTTTCATTGTCATCTATCATTGTTTCTACTAAGAATAGTCTACTCCTCACCTTGCATGACGTCCACCATTCATCTTTGTTTCTTTTCGATGGATACTTAGTGTAGTACACTTGTTGTGCTTGTTCCGCCAATACGAATGGATCCAATGACTGAAGTCTCGACCGAGGGTTAATATCCACCAATTTAAACTTTTGATCGATCCGAACTCCTTTCTCTGGATCGAACCAATGGCATTTTAACACCACGACTTTGTTAGATTTTCCCAAATAAGACAATTCTAGGATGTCTCCTATAACACCGTAGTAATCAAAGTCGTCATCCCCGTACATGCTTCCTAGAACACATATGCCGCTATTAATAGTTGAACGTTGTCGGCTATATTCTTCTGTATGGAATCGATATCCATTGACTATGACGCCGTAGTAGCTAAGAACTTATTTGTTTGGGCCATGACCGAGATCTCGATTTTGTTCTTTATGATCGAGCCATTAATAACCTACAAGAAAAATAACTAAAAACTTTATTAAAAGTTATGAACTTTTAACAATTAAGAACAAGCAGAAAGATTTCTCACTTCACATCTCAACCAATCGGCAAAATGTTCGTCTCGTAGTTTCAATAACTCATCGTTTGAAACTAACAGATTGATTTCTCGCTGTAATTCTTCAAATTTCTTGAATTCATAGTTTTCAATTAATGCAATCATTCAAGATAACTTTGCGTCCCGCACCAAAAAGTCGACATGGGTATTTGAAGATGGATAGAATATTCATGTCAACTTCTCCTTCACCACCATCATCGTTTCTTGGAACTTAGGTGTGTTGTGATTGTATGTGTGGCTCAAAGTATTTTGAAGTGAAGTTTGACACTTCCTCAATGAAATATGCTTCACATATGGAGCCTTCAATTTTTGTCTTATTCTTCGTCTTTCTTTTCAAATATAACATGCACCTTTCGAAATGATACATCCATCGATACTGAACCGGACCAGCAATTTTTGTTTCATATGGTAGATGTACAATCAAATGTTCCATCACATCAAAGAAAGAGGGTGAAAATATCTTCTCAGCCTTACACACGGTAATCACAATAGAAGCCTCTAACCGAGAGATGTCTTGTTTCCGAACGATGGATGCATAAAGCTCTTTAAAGAACATAGACAATTCTGTTAAAACCTCCCAGATGGTCTTTGGCAAAAGTTCTTTAAAGGCAATTGGAAGCAGTCTTTACATAAAAATATGACCGTCATAACTCTTCATCCCATGTATCTTCCCATTGTCTAAGTTAAAACAACGAGATGTGTTTGATACATATCCGTCGGGGAATTTTAATTGCTTTACCCATTCGAAAATCACTTTACTTTGATCATTGCTCAAGACATAAATAGCTTTTGACTTTTTGCATTTACCATTTTGAAGATGAATGATATCTAACTCTGGTATTTTACATATTAATTTCATGTCTTCGCGAGCCTGTATGCTATCTTTTGTTCTTCCTTTAACATCCATAATAGTGTTGAAGATGTTGTTAAATATGTTCTTCTCCACATGCATGACGTCCAAGTTATGACGTACCAAGTTTGAAGACCAATAAGGCAACTCCCAAAAAATACTTCTTTTCTCCCAACTATGTTCACTTCCAAACCCAATTTGCTTGTAACTACCGGCCTTCAGCCTGAATGAGACTTCACTAAGCTTGTTTACTTGCTCTAACAATTCTTTTCCCATCAAATGAGTTGGAAACAATGTGTTCTCGGATTTATTCTTTTTAAATGAGTTTCGATCACGATGCATCAAATTTTCCAATGGCAAAAACATCCTATGACAATCAAACTAGCAAACTTTCCTACAATTTTTCAAATAAAAGGATTTTGTATCCTTTCCACATTTGAGACAAGCAAGTTTTCCTTTTGTACTCCAACCACTCAACATTCCATATGCCAGAAAATCACTTATGGTCCACATTAATGCGGCTCTCATAATGAAATTTTACTTTTTAGATTTGTCATAGGTAATCACGTCATCCTCCCACAACATCTTGAGTTCATCAATCAAAGGTCTTAAGTAAACATCTAAACTTTTACCAGGAGATCGAGGATCCGGGATCATACAGATAAGCAATATATTCCCTCATCTCATACACATGCTTGGAAGCAAATTATAAGGTGTCACAAAAATTGGCCAACATGAATAAGCAGTACTTGATGAGCCAAATGAGTTGAAGCTATCGGTGCAAAGTCCTAATCTAACATTGCGTGATTTTGCAAAAAAAAGCCAGATGAAGTGCATCAAATCATCTCCATGCCTCCGCATCCGAAGGATGTGTAATTGAATTTTGATCTTCACGTGCCCCTTCTCTGTGCCACCTCATAAATGATGCAGTTTTTTCAGAAAGAAATAGTCGTTGTAATCTTAGAACAATCGGAAAGTATCTAAATATTGCATTTGCCATATTTTTTCGAACTTTGGAAATTCTTTTTCAACTTGAATCTGAGCTCGCCACAAATAGAACAACTCATAAGTGAGTTGTTTTCCTTGTAGTACAATTGCATCAATCTTCTGATATTCCAACTCTAAATCTCTCATCAACCATTTGCACTTGTAAAAATATCTCGGTAATTTTTCTAAAGCTGGAAGCATACTCTTAATAATGGCAAGCATCCGGTCAAAACAACTTTCGCTCATATTAAATTCTGATTTTAAGTTCATTAGTTGTACCACTGTAGAAAGTGTAGTTTGCTTCACGCATCCATCCCATAAAGGTTCATCTGCTTCTTCGAGAAAATTATAAAACTTAGAAGCCGAAGGATTCGGGTCTTCTTCAATCAATGTTTCGCCAACATTTTCTCCTAACATTGCATCTCGTATCATGTCCCTGTACGGATTGCTCGAGTCGCCCACAACGGTATCTACATTACTTATTTCTTTAGCCCATCTTTCTTCGCCATGAAAGAACTAATTGGTGTATGTCAATAAGAAACCGTTGTAATATAAATCCTTCTGCACGTCATATCTTACTTTTCATTGATAACATTTGCACTTCCGGCATGGACATAAGATTTCGTCATATGAAGAAGCAACACCTTCATTTTGATATGCCACAATAATGAATTCATCAACACCATCCTTATATTCTTCAGTTATGACGCCATGTTTATCATTCCAACGACGAATCCAACTATGATATGGCTTTATCATTTATGTAACGGACAACATTAAGCCATATGTCAATAAATTCGTGTACTTGAAACGTGTGATTTTGAACTTATGAAGTCCAAAATCACATGTTTCAAGTACTTCATCGTCGAATCATAATCTCATTTTATCACCAAGAATATGGAAGTACATCCTTAGTAAAATTTATGAGAACATGATCAAAAAGAGGTTCTAGAATTATGAAAAAACCATAGTTTAACTTAACATGCATTACTAACTTAGTACATCATTAGTAACTAACTTAACAACAATAGTTTCAAGTAATTAAGTAGTATTTAACTTAACATGCATTACTAACTAACTTAACAGCAAAAAAATCAAGTAATTAAGTAGTATTTAACTTAACATGCATTACTTCCTAACTTTCAAGTAATTAAGTAGTATTTAACTACATGCATTAATAATTAACTTAACAGCAATAGTTTCAAGTAATTAAGTAGTATTTAACTTAACATGCATTAGTTCCTAACTTTCAAGTAATTAATTAGTATTTAACTTCATGCATTAATAATTAACTTAATATCAAAACAATCAAGTAATTTAGTATTTAATTTAACATGCATTAGTTCATAACTTTCAAGTAATTAAGTAGTATTTAACTTCGTGCGTTAATAATTAATTTAACATGGTGGCGGGCTAGTACCCTCTTAACTGGTGAGGGATGGTGGCGGATGGCGTTGGAGGAAGGCGGTGGGTGACGGCCAACAGAGGAGCACAGTCGGCGGACGGACGAGGCAGAGGGAGGAGGAGGAGAAGGAGGCGGCGGTGGAGGCGGACGTCGGCGCGGTGGCGGAGGCGGTGGAGGAGGCAGAGGCGGCGGTGGAGGTGGCGGCGGGGGGCGGTGGAGGAGGCGATGGAGTAGGCGGAGGGGCGCGGTGGAGGAGGTGGTGGAGGCGGACGTCAGCGCGGTGGCGGAGGGCGGTGGAGGAGGCAGCGGTGGAGGAGGCGGAGGCGGTGGTGGAGGTGGCGGAGGGGCGCGATGGAGGAGGCGGAGGGCGGCTGAGGGGCGCGGTGGAGGAGGAGGAGGCGGAGGGCGGCGGAGGGGCGCGGTGGAGGAGGAGGCAGCGGTGGAGGCGGAGGGCGGCGGAGGCGGACGTCGGCACGGTGGAGGAGGCGGAGGAGGAGGAGGCGGAAGAGGAGGAGGAGGAGGGCGGAGGAGGAGGGCGGCGGAGGAGGAGGCAGCAGAGGAGGCGGAGGCATCGGAGGTAGCAGAGGCAGAGGCGTCGGCGGCGGCAGAGGCAGAGGCCGAGAAGGCTGAAGGCGTTGGCGCCGGAGGCGGAGGCTGAAGGCGTCGGCGGCGGAGGGCGGCGGAGGCGATGACGTTGGAGGAAGGCGGTGGGCGACGGCCGACAGAGGAGCACAGTCAGCGGACGAATGAGGCGGAGGGAGGAGGAGGAGGAGGAGGCGGTGGTGGAGGCAGAGGCGGACGTCGGCACAGTGGCGGAGGCGGTGGAGGAGGCGGATGCGGCGGTGGAGGTGGCGGCGGGGGCGGTGGAGGAGGCGATGGAGTAGGCGGAAGGGCACGGTGGAGGAGGCGGAGGCGACGGTGGAGGCGGACGTCAGCACGGTGGCGGAGGGCGGTGGAGGAGGCGGAGGCGGAGGGCGGACGTCGGAGGAGGAGGTGCTGGAGGCGGAGGAGGTTATCATTTTCAAGATGCAAAGTGATTCCTTTAACAAAGCTGGCAAATTCACTGGAAAAAAAACTATTTAAGTAAACAAAAAAACGTAAAACAAAAGCCCAAAACTCTTTTAGTTTTGTATGATTTTGTTTTGTTTGTTGTTTTTGTACGTTCATCCTTTGTACCCTAGTTAATAGAAAGAGATTATTCTCCTAGAGGTGGTAAGTAAGTAAGTAAGTAAGTAAGTAAGTGCTTGTATCTATCTACTCATTCATTATTTTTCACGAACCAATACCGTTAGGTATTTTTCACGAACCGATCCATATTACTCTACGTAATTTATTAGAAAAAAAATATCTTTCAAAAAAGACGCTACGCCCCTAGAGAATTCATTATATTACAACGATATACTTTCTACGATACCCCTCTTATAACTCCAAGATACATTCTATGATATTCCTTATACATCCAAAATACTTTCTGGTCTTTCCCATTGTAGGTACCCATCATTATTTAGATATAGTCGACCCTTCAAAGACCTAAGAATTCTGCCACCTTTCAAGCCAGTGCTAGCTTTTGCTGTTAATCCCATGGCAATAAAACTATGTTCAAACTCCCGATCTTTAACATAGTTTTCTTATCAGCATACCCCATAATACCAATATTGAGGCACCTTTCCCAAAAACAACTTAACCCAGAGTTATTTATTGTCTCGTTGATATGATAATCAATTGGTTCTAGATACAAATCCATTAGTACATAATAAAGCAACCCGACCTAGGAATGCCTGTTTCACTTCCTTGACAGAGCCAACTGAGATGCTCCGTCTCGATGTTGACCTAACATGGATTAGCAATTCAGAAGGGTCTCATCCTGATCTCGCAAAGAATCCCAGCAATAGCTGTGTGTACTCGAGGGAAAGAAAAGGACTTTTCTCTCTCAGCGGAGAGACCAGCTATGGTGGGTTGGTTATATACTCTTATGCGCCTTCCTTCTTCGAACCTTTTGGTATGTATTGCCCCCTAACTATAGATCAGATCCACCGGACGAGAAACTCAATCCCGCACAGCTGCTGAGTCGTCGGACTTATCTACCTCAGGGATTCGTGGAATTTCCGTTTTTGAATTGCGTTGGGGGAAATCTACCAAAGCTAGGCAGATAGGTAGACTCCTTTCCCGCTGCTAAGGGAGAGCAAGAAACGAAATCAAATGATTGTTTTTTCACCAGCGCCCCTTTTTTTTTGCGGGTACTAAGAGTCCTCTCACTACCAACCAGCAGACATCATCATCTAGATGGGTCTTGCCGGTATCAACAACGAGAAAGAACAACCAAATGGAAACAGCAACTAACTATGGCTCTTGGCCCATACAACGTCCTAGGCGTAGGGGAGATCAGAGCAACAGGGAACGCCTAGACGACGACGCCCGTCCTGGGCTGCAGTAAGTAGATCGAGAATTCGTTCCGCCCCTTGTCCCCGAAGATGGGTAATATGTTCTCATACAATGTTGCTCCAACTTTCTTCTAGAGGGCCTAGCTGGCGAGCGATCCCAGTCCGCGGCAGAGAACAAGACAGCAAGCGAGCGTACCTTTGTTCGCTTCTTCTCCACCAAGCACGGAAGTTTAAGGATAACTGTAGGTCGGTGGCTACCTAAGGAAACTCCGATTCGATCCGCCTCCCGGCTGGGAGGCATCTACCTCATCCCGATCACAAGGAGAGGTTCACCATGATGGGGGTAAGGTACTTGAATTCTTTCCGGAACGGAAAGAATGAAATGCATAGGGGACCATCCTTTTTGTGCGGCATGCTCAACTATTTCAGGATTCGCAGGGGGCTGTTCGCCCTACTTAGTTGACTGACAAAGGCTTGCGAAACAAAGTAGCGACTTTGAAATGGAATCTTAAGTAGTCTATCAGTGGTGCGGCTTTGCCCCGGGGAGCGAAAGGTTATACCTTAGTAAGCGAACAGCGGTTCTTCTATGTAGGTATTTCTTACTCTCTTAACGTCGAGCTAAGTTACTTTGCGCTGCGTAGTAGAATGAAGGCTACGCACCGACGCTCTCTTATCTATTAGCCTAAGCGTCTTCGCTAACTCGCTCGCCTACTAAAAAGAAATAGTAGGCGAGGCTAGGCTAACTCAGCCGCGGACTTCGACTGTACTGTAGTGGGCTTTCGTCGCCTTTTCCTTTAAAACCCTTTCTTCCCTTTCCTTTATTTGTTTGTTCTCGAGGGCCGTGTAGAAGCCCAATTTTGGACCCTTCAGTGATCTTACAACGAACAGGAGTTTTTCCTTTAAAACCCTTTCTCATGTTCATGAATTCAAAAAGTAGGCGAACCCTTAGTAGCGTTGACAAAGAGGAACAGCCGGTTAAAAGAAAGCTATAATTTGAAATATATAGGCCAGCTTGACAAGCTACCTTTCCTCTTGATCTGAGAGATAAACATCTCTTTTTTATGACTTCCACTTCTCGATCCCGGCCCGGAAAAGTGACCGACCAGGGCCCTCTTGATGAATGAAAGAAAGAGTTTTTGAGCCCTAGCCCTGTAAGCCCACACCTGTGTAGAGTAGATCGTTCAACACCTGCGGCACAAACCCATTTTTGACCAATTGGTCCGTCTATCATAGGCGACCGAACGGCCGCCCCCCTAATTACTAGACCAACCCGCAATAATGATTCCATAAACACCTAGCGAAGATATGGCAAACAAATAAAGTAGCCCTATGTTCGAATCTGACAATACCATACCATAATCAAAAGGTACAACGGCCCAAGCCAGTAAACTCAACATAAATGTAGCCACTGGAGCCATTCGAAAAAGGGAGAAATTAGCACTACTTGGTGAAATTGGTTCTTTTAGAATCAATTTCAAACCATCTGCTATAGGTTGTAACAATCCGAACGATCCCACTACATCAGGCCCCTTTCGACGTTGCACAAAAGCCATTACTTTACGTTCAGCTAGCACTAAAAAGGCGACTCCTAGTAGAAGTGGTAGAATTAAACCAAGTATTTCCGCTGGAACAGCAATGTACGTTTTATATTCTCTATTCACTCATGATCGGGCCTGACCAGGTCGACCCGATCATGATATTTCACTTATGATCTGGCCTGGTCGACCCAATCATGATATTGAAGGATGGGACCTTTTCTCGAAAAACTAAGGATTCCGCTTTCCCCGATACGATTTTCACGAAGTTGATTGACGTCACAGCTCTATTATATGCATGAAGCAGTTTCTGCATCATGATCAATCGGTATTGGGGCGGATTTTTGGAATTTATTCCATTGTTATCTGGTGCGAGGCAAGGGTACATCAGATTTGACTCACTGTATACATTCCGGAAGAGGAGGAACGAAGTCACTCGACAAAAAGAAAGGGAAAGGGTATACAGTGACTTCAGTGGAGGAGGAGGAGGAGGAGGGTGGCGACGGAGGAAGCAGCGGAGGAGGCGGAGGCGTCGGAGGTAGTAGAGGCAGAGGCGTCAGCGGCAGAGGAGGCAGAGGCAGAGGGCGAGGAGGCTGAAGGCGTCGGCGCCGGAGGCGGAGGCAGAGATGGAGGAGGCTGAAGGCGTCGGCGGCAGAGGGCGGCGGAGGCGTCAGGCATCGGGCGTCGGAGGAGTCGATCGTCGACTCAGGCATCGGGCGTCGGAGGAGTCGAGCGTCGGGCGTCGAGCGTCAGGCGTTGGGCAGTGTAATTCGTAAAATAGTAATAATGAAAATGAAGCGCCGCTCCTATCAAAATTCGGCTAGTGAGGCGCTATGGAGAAGCTAATGTGTCGCTAAGATAGTGTAGCGACACCATAGCGTCGTAGGGGCGTCGACATAGATTTAGCGTCCCACAAATGGAAAGTGGACGCCCATAAAGGCGTTAGTGGCGTCTATGTAGCATCACTACTTTATGCGACGCTACTTTGCTTCGCTAAGCGCCCATTTTCTTGTAGTGTATCAAGAAGACTTGACATATGTAGAGCAACCGATGGAAATTGTGAACTATCAAGTAAAGCATCTCAAGAATAAAACCATTCCTATGGTAAAAGTGGCATGGAAGTGCTACCGAAGGCAAGAAGTTACATGGGAGCTTGTAAACGAAATGAAGAGAAATTTTTTAACCTCGTTCGTAAGTGATTTAAGATTTTATAAAATTCGAGGACGACTTTTTATCTAAGGGATATAAGTTGTAACATCCGAAGGAAAAAAAGTGTGCTGCCGCCTCCGGCCCAAAGCCCAACAGGAAAGGCCACCTAACTAAGTAATACCTAAAAGTAAAAAAGCAACTCACCTAATTCTACTCCCCACCTACCCATATGGACAACTCACTCCAAAACTCCAGCTATAGTAAACCTCCCTTAAGTTACTAGCATGATATCTTAAGCCTCCTTTCGTGTAGACAGCAAGGGAGAGCTGGAGAGAGAAGCTAGGGCTGCTGGAGGAAGGAAGCAAAGGAGAAGAGACAAGTGTTTTAGCTAGTGAAGGAAGAGGAAGAAGACAAAAGAGGTGAAAGAAGTAGAAGCTGGGGTTTTAGCCAAAACACTATTAAGGTATGTTTGAGGGGATCTAATCTCTAATCACCTTTTAATAATATTTGATGGTTGGATTAAGGATTTTTAAAGACCAAACTAGTCCTTCTTGATGCATGATTAGGGAATATGCATGATGGCATAGATTCATGTCATACTTTCGTTAAGTTACTATTTCATTGATAATCATGTTTGGAACCATAAAGTTTCATGCTATTTATGCTTAATTCATGATGAAATGGTGATTATTGAACAAAAATGTGATTATTGTGGCTAATAGTTCTTTCTAGTATCTCTATCAGTTCCCATGGTTTAGTGTGGTGGTAAATGTGGATATGCAACCCTTATAATGACTAGTGTAAATATATGTTTCATGTGTTATAAGAATGCATGTTTTAGGATCACTCATACGAATGTAAATGGAGTAAAAAATAGGAAAAACACGATTGTTTCTACGAGCATGGTCGTGACACACAAGGACATGGCCATGAACCTCCTAGGGAGAATCCACTATGCCTTAGACGAAAATCATACAAAGGAAATGGAGTGTTCTTTTACGACCGTGGCCACTCATGCCTTAGACAAAATTAAGGAAAAGGGAAACTGGCGTGCTATCATGGTCGTGAACCTAGGGTCGCACTGCCGTGATCACATATGCCCTAGAATATTTTGAAAGTATGAAGAAATGGAACGTTCTATCACGGTCGTGACCAAGGTCATGCACATCAAGATCCGAGGCATATGTCGGTGTATATATGCTTCTTTGTTATGGATAATAAAATTTTGCAAGCTTGACTTCCAATTTATTTCGGATTATTGAAATCACAACATACTAGATTATAGTTCAAGTTGCAAGGCACGACTGAAAATATGAGATTTTCATAACATAAAAAACATGAGAGCATATTTTAAAATTGGTGAGGAATTCTTGGAATTTTTAAAATATTTAGAATATGTATATAAATATACGGATTCATCCTTCTGATTTACATGCAACCTTTGGATTAAGATGCACCCTCTCGATGGAGGTGCATAAGGTGCAACTTGGGGAAAGACGCAACTTTTAAGTAAACCTTTTCTCTATCTCCTATATTAATTCCCTTTTTCGTAACATATATGATGCAAACAATTAATTCCTTGCATTTGGTAATAGAATGAAAATTGGAAGGTTGTCGTAAGAAGTTTTCTTTTCTCTTGGTCTTTGGTTCAAAATCCCTTCCATTGTTCTTTTCTGCGTCATCATCATCATTGCCAAGTGTTCAAGACTGCCCGTGCATAGGGGGCTCTTTTGCATCCAATTAAATTGGGGAGGATGAATTAGGCCTCAAGGAAGATGAAAGTTCCTCCACAATTGAAATGGTTTGTACATTCAGGTTGAAATTAATTGCTGCCACCTTCACAATTAAGAGATGGCCCAAGTTTCTGAAGCAAATATAACTTTCTCCTCTCCTTTAGGATTGATTTTTTTTTTGTGTGTGTGTGTGGGAAACATGGTTGATTTCCATTCGGGCTTTCTTCTTTAATTGAATGAATAGGGTACTATAACTTTTACATCCAATTTTGAGTTATAAATTTTAAAAACTGATCGACTTGATCCGATGCCATCAAGCATTTTGTGCTACAGATGAATTATTTTATCTTTCAATCAATTTTTGAATAAAGTTGGGACTAATTCTGTCTATCCTCATTTGTATAGTTATAAAATTAAAAAAAAATCACCATATATATTTGTAATTAAAATAATCATATTACAAATGGGCATGAGTATGGCAATGTAATCCTTCAAGTTTCCTGGTAGATTCAGTTTCTATTTTCAGCTTTCAAGCAATGTTCCTGTATGCATTTACTATGCATATGTAGCTTTTGATCCCTAATTGGCATTAAACTTATAAAATCTCAATGGGATTCCTGTGAATTTTGCCCATTTCCCACACTTGTACATCATTCTGGTTCTGTTACATGCACACACAGATGTCTAGTCTTTTTTAGTCATTTTTTTTTAGCCCTAAAAATTTTTTGATACAGCATTCAGCCCCACATCTATGGTTTTCATTTTCTAGCATGTTTTCGTTCTGCAGTACGGTGATTGTGGAAGGGGCCTTAACATCCAGGAGCCTTAAGAGGTGTATGTGAAGCTGATTTGCTTTGCTTGTATTCCGTTTCCATCGGCCAATGCAGAAGCTTATGTTAGAAACTAAAATGAATGAAATCCACTCCGAGTCACGAAAAAAGTGGAACTTCTGAGAGATGCATTGTTTGGCATTTACGTTTTGATGGTACTTCATATTTAAAGTTGATTTAGTCATGCTGCTGGGTTCTTATAATGATATGTTGTTGTAAAAAAGAAAAGCAACAAGAATTAGTTGCAGATTCATTTGATGAATTTATTGATCCTTAGGGCCAATGCTTTCTGTTTTGGGGGGCTAAATCATGAAATGAGTGAGATGGTTTACAACTTTTACTCTTCATACATGAATATGGAATATGTTCTCTTTACATCTTTTGGTTGAAACTTGGTTTCAGTCCGAAGATAATTCAATGATTATTTTATTCCAACGCACATAATGCCACTACGTTCTCTTGTTAATATCCCGTGTGCTTCTGTACTAGAAAATATCATGTCCATCGAGGTAAAAAAAACTAATACTAACACTCAGTCGAGGGCCATTTGACAACGGAACGGAAGTTTCATCAAGTCCTTGTGAATAGTTTGAGTTGAAAGATTAGTTCGGGATGTATTTGGATAGAGTGAAATTTAATGATGAGAAATAAGATAATTAATGTGATAAAAAATAGATTTAATGGATTAATTTTAGTAAGTAATTAAATTAAAAATATGTATTATAAATATAAATTTTAAAATGATTAAATAAATAAATTACATAATATATATTAAAAATTTATGTCAAAACTGTTCAAAAATATATTATTTGACTATAAAAAATCAATTTTTTAAATAATTTATATTTAATGAAATATTAAAATTCTATAATAAATAATATTATATTAATCCTTTATTATTAATATTTTATATATAATAAATAAATTATTATATATAAGATAGGTAAAAATAAGAAAAAAATTGAACGAAAAAAAAAAGTTTGCAAAATAAAAAAAGGTCGTAAAAAAAAAAAAAAAGAATCGGACTCTGGTTCGCTGCGGCCTGATTTCGCCTCGGAACCTGGCCGCGGGGCTTTGTTTGGAGAATCAAGTCCACTTGGTTGGAGGCCGAAAAGATTTAAATGAATATGGTGCAACAATGAATCAAACAAAGTTGAATCCACGGACACACGCACAGAACTGTCAGAAATGTTTCTGATTTGGACCTCAAGCAAACGCATCCTGAAACAGGAATGGGGACAAAAACCCACCAGCAGTTACTGAAAAGTTGCAAAGGGTGATGAATATCAAACTTCCTCCAAACACTAGAAAAGGTTCTACATCCAGCAGAAGCAAAAGCATGGAAAGGTGAATTGTATTGTTCTTATACCAATATTTTATGATTTACACTAATTTGCTTCCCAGTTCCCACATTTGATTTATTTATTAAGTAAAGAGATTTCGAGTTACTCCTGTTCATTAATCTTGCATTTTAATATGTCCATGAGTCTCATCTGGCTCTTGTACAAGTGGTATTTTTCTTTTCCTGTTGCCCTTTCTCTGAGCTTGTCATTGTTTTGAAATGGGTACTGAGTTTCTGCTGAAAGCGTACGGAGAGGAACTAAACGACACCGAAAGGCTTCATAACTACAGTGATTTTAACTCGAGAATGAATCTGTTCGAGATGGTAGGTCCAGAATACAAAATAATTAAGTTTATCATACGAGACGCATAATTGTAGAGCTTAGCTTGAAGCTTAACTTTTATATTTCAGGGTTTCGTTTTATTCTCCAGCAGTAAAGTTTTACCATTTATGGCTTGTTTCTCTGTGACGAATTGGTGAATAATTATGCCTTTGTATCCTTTCACGGATCGTAGCTGGAAAGATGTGGCAATTTTATTTTGTTGCGCTCTTTCCGGCTTTTCATAACCATATGCTTTGAGACATGGAATTCCAGGTGATTGCTTTAAGCTGTTGCTTCTTTTCTGCTTTAAAGTGTGATGATTTAGAATCAGAATTTTGGTAATCTGCACCTGCTGCTTTAGTTTACGTTATCTTTTTATCAGATGGAGGCTGCTTGGCAGGCAACTTTCTGGAGTTTTGTGGTAAATGCTTAGCTTAAGAAACAGATCAAGGTACGGGACGTATGCCGAGCTTCTTAAGAAACTATGTGGATTCATTTGAGCCACGCACCGAGTTCAAATTATTCTCCTGATCGCCGTACAGTTCTATATTTTACTTCCAAGTAGTCTTCTCCTTGTACTTGTTGTTTCTTCTCTCTTTTCTTTTTTAAACTTCAAAGTTGGTGGTGGTTGGGACTGCCGAAATTTTAGAACTACGGTAGGAGTTTTCTCATGATGCCTCAGGTTTCATTAATTAAGAAGTCAAATTACAGATGTAGTCTAAATTAGCAAATCTAATCGTTTAAAACACATGAGATAATGGTATGGTACTGGCCTGTCTGCCGTTTTCTTTTTAAAGCTATGTAAAAGCCCGCACATGGTGGGAAGTTATCTATTATCAATCCAGCTATCTGCGTGTCTGTTCTTCGCCCCTTAATCAAGTATTTTTATTCTATAAATGTGTCTGTTATCCTCATTGTTTCTGATAGCATATTAATTTTGATAAATTGTTGCATACCTCCCCAAAGTTTGCGAAACAAGTGCCACTGCCACAATGTGGATGGTCTCATAATATGATGCTTTCAGCTTATCCTCCGCAGGTTGTTGCATGTTCATATAAGTAAACAATTCATACTTTTGTTCAATGGACATGCATGGACTCAGAAAGGACGTGCAGAATTTCCATGAGCCCGGGTTCCTATAATGTATATATACACATCATGTTGCTGCAACTCGTAGAGGGAAGTTTCTTTTCTTCCCATTTTTCCAGTGTCATATTCAACAATCATATAACTTTCCCCATTTGGTTCAGGATCTCCCCAGCGCTGCTTTCAATCATTCATTTTGTGAAATACTGATAAACAGCAGCTTGACCTTTTAGTGAATGGAATTGCATTGCAGAGTTAGGTCCCAAACAGAAGAGGCCAATAAATGTTGCCCTCGTTCTTATATGAGCCTTTTTATCTTTTGCTTGCTTTGTCCCATGCATGGAATTGTTCTTTGATTCCAACATCCAATCAATACAATGCACAAAGGCATCATCAGTAAACAATTCATACTTTTGTTCAATGGACATGCATGGACTCAGAAAGGACGTGCAGAATTTCCATGAGCCCGGGTTCCTATAATGTATATATACACATCATGTTGCTGCAACTCGTAGAGGGAAGTTTCTTTTCTTCCCATTTTTCCAGTGTCATATTCAACAATCATATAACTTTCCCCATTTGGTTCAGGATCTCCCCAGCGCTGCTTTCAATCATTCATTTTGTGAAATACTGATAAACAGCAGCTTGACCTTTTAGTGAATGGAATTGCATTGCAGAGTTAGGTCCCAAACAGAAGAGGCCAATAAATGTTGCCCTCGTTCTTATATGAGCCTTTTTATCTTTTGCTTGCTTTGTCCCATGCATGGAATTGTTCTTTGATTCCAACATCCAATCAATACAATGCACAAAGGCATCATCAGTAGATGTGGTCCCCCCCCCCCCCCCCCTCGAGGACCACCTGCAACAGCCTACATTTTGAAGGATAAGGTAAGGGCTCGAGATGCTTTGCACATCTTCAATCTCCTGTCACCAGCAGCCTCACAAGTGGGCGTTTAAATATTGCAGGATGGGGACTTCAAAAATCACGAACCCGAATTGCTGATTGATAGTACCAATTTTACACACACTGTCACGTTTCCAAATTGAGCAATGGGAATAAATAAACATCAATTCCATCTCCTCCCCAGGTTTTGCAGGAGACCCTGTGTCATCGATGGTATGCCGAATCAGCTTGGTATTATTGTAAGTCTGGGCATTATCAGGAGTTGCATCAGTTTCTTTGGGCGATCCCTTGTTAGGCCACCCTGATTCAGTGGACTTAATCTTCGTGGTTTTAGAATTTTGTGACATCAAAGCAAAAGATATAGCATCCAGCTGGGCGTCGAACATGTCAGTGTAAAGTAAACCAGTATTTGGATCAACGACATCCTTTAGAAGTTGGCATAAAGAGTGGATAGTCCAAAGAAACCTTGCCTGGAGAGTCTCTAGTGAGGATAAAGATCAATCATGAAAGGGCACAGGTTTTCTGCAAGAACTGACAACATTGATTTTAAAAAAAATATATATGGATATTTAGTGCCAAATGCTCCGGCTGAGGAAATGATTCAGATAAAACTCCAAGCGAATGAGTGGCTGAAACTTTGATCCTTTTGTGCAAGCCAACCTTCCTCAATCAAGGTAGAAGATCGATGTTTATTCATTTTTCATTGGTTGGTTTGGAATCGGAGGGGAAATGGGAATTGTTTTAGCGTCACAAGTGGACGTTAAAATATTACAGGATTGCGACTTCAAGAATCATGAATCCAAATTGCTGATTTATACCACCAATGTACACACCGAGTCACCACTCAAATGGTTGCTCAACTTACAGATTGAGACGGGTGGCCTCATCGTTATATGCTCTCGTGTGATCGAACACTCGGAAGAGGAGCGAGATGAGCAAAGTAAGGAAGCTGAGAGTGAGAGAGAGAGAGAGTGCCACGTACGAAGAGCAAGGTGGTTAAATTTATATATGAAATCAGTAGAGTACATGCCCAAGACAAAGCCCTGCAAATAATTTAATGGCGATGCGTTTTCTTTGCCCCTCCTCGGAGTGTCACAAAACTGGTTGCAGACTCGGCTTGACTGGAGACTGCACAAATCTTCAAAATTTCCATCTCTTTGGCGATGCCTCGAATTAACCTGCAAAAAACGAAATGTCACAGTCATTTGGACTGCCACTGCAAGGAATACTGACGGGTGGTACAATTATCTTCAACTGTGAACTTTTCAATGAGCGTTTGATGGAGGTCGTGACATCAATGTCATCCGTCAAAAATTAAGTTGGGATGCTGAGAAATAAAATTTACACTTGAAAGAAAAGAAAAAAGGAAAAAAAAAAAACAAGAATCACAGTAAAATTCACGTGACGGGTAGACTCGTTTACATGGTACATTTTGTATCCATCTTATCAGCCTATCAGACTTCTTCTGTCAATGGAAAAATGAGGACAACTTTGACAGAACTTACAGCTCCTTCTGTCAAAATTTCTAAAAATTTGTCTTGAATTCTTACTAAATCTTCATTTTCTCGTACCAAGGTAAATCTTTCTTTGTACTGAGAACTTTGGAACGGACAAAAAAAAAATCTATATGGAACCTGAAATGAAATCCTCAGTTTTCAGTCTTCAGAATGGCAACTATACTCGAACCACATGACCGAATTAAAGCGCAGGAGAAGGAATTGCATTTTAACATTTCTGGATCCCAAGTTTGAGAGGAAAAAAAATTTGAGAAGATTGGTGTAGAGAAAAGATAAAATATACCTAATAAATTTGTGCTCAAGGGATCCGTCATACATCTATCCATCACGTTGTTTGAACTTTGAAGCATGCACGTTCCTATTCATGTATGCATACAGCTGTGCGAGCAGACTACACGGTTGAAGCACTGTTGGGCCTCCATGTCGATATCGCGTATATGATCCTCCCCTTCCATCCCTGAAGCAGCCATCGCCCGTCCACGTCGATGACGAAATCCTTGTGGTAGCTCGCTCTCACCTTCTCCTTGGCCTTCTTCATGATGCCCCCGTCCAGCGGGAGCTGCGAGAAGCCCGCCTTCAGGTTCCTGACCTGCCACTGCTTGTACGTCTCCGGCCGCTCCACCCTCTCCGAGCCTTCGCAGGCGATGACGTTGAGCGCCTCCCGCCCGAACAGGTCCCGCTCGATCAGCAGCCGCTGCTCGTTCTCCCGCGGCACCGTCGCCTCGAGCATGTCGAACAGCGCCGAGTAGTGGAACAGCGCCTCGCGGAAGCGCGTCACGAAGAAGGGCGCGCCGTAGGATCCGTTCACGATGCCGTGGACGAAGACGTCCGGGTTCATCTTCCGGATGGCGTTGAGGACCTTGTTCCTGGGGCTGTCCACGATGACGGTCTCGTCCACGAGGTTCCTGAAGCGGTACAGGCAGTTCACGATGACCACCTCGCCCTCGCGGATGTTGAGGTCCTCGGCCCGGATCGTCTCCCACTTGGACGCGATGGCCTGGTACTCGAACGGCACGTGGAAGCACTTGGCGTAGTCCTCCAGCCTGCGCCCGGTCTCCTCGATTCTCTCGGTCGGCCGGAAACCTGGCTGCGGCACGTCGATGCCCGTTATCCGCAAATTCGGAGGGCCGCCCTCCCTCGTGGACAGACGCTGGATCAGATACGGCCATTGGAACCCGAAGTAGATGCCGAAATCTATGATGTGAACCCTCGACGCTTTGGCGGATATATTAAGTATCGTCTGGTTCGAAAAGAAGTGCGAAATCTTCTTGAAAGGGCATGCTGCGAGGTACAGATGGTAGGCCTTGAGTATGTCGGACGCGGTGGTCCTCTTCGCCACGAGGGTCCTGTAGATCTGCGTTCCTGTACCGGCCAACCGCGCCTCGAGCCCGTCCGCAAACCAATGCGCCAACCTCTGGGACCCGTCTCCGCTCGACGACGTGTGTTGTCTGATCTGCTTCAGCAGCTCGTTGGCCGTCCGCCGATCGTCGACGGCCACTGCCTGAGCGCAGTGGATGAGAATTGTTCTCAGGTCCACCACGCCCTTCTTCGTCTGCCTCTTTCCTCTGGCGCCCTTGGACGCATTCAAACCTTTCGTCATCACCTGGTCGCTCTTGGGATTAATCTTGCTGGCCTCGTTCGACGGCATGGATGATTCATGGAGGTCGTACATTCGCTTCCAACGCGTGTCTCCCTGATAGAGCAGAACCATGTCGAGCCACTCGCACCTCGCGCCCTCGAGCTCAGTGGAAACAGCTGATTGTTTATTGCTTCTGCCCTCCACAAGATCTAATTCCTCGCTGTTGGGATTCTTTCGGACTCTGGAGCCAACATCTCTCTCTTCTACATCTCCGCCGGAACTTTTGATCGACGTACCTTCGCAGTTGGCTTCCAGGTCGATTACCAGCTTGTCATTGCTGGGGAGGAACTTGCGCGCCTCTTCGACGCCCCTCTCGAAATGCCAAGCGGGCAAACCTTCCAAACACAGGGCGGCAGGAGGCCGTGCAGCATTGGCCACCGAGTCGTCGAACGGTTCTCCGACATTAGTGACGCTGCTGGAGGAGCTGAAAGAACACGGCGATGGGTAATCAGATTTCGGAGTGCCGCAAACGAGGGACCTTTGCTGATCGGATAAATCAGAAACTGAGACAGAGTCCACCACACCGCTGCAACAGTTTCTAGCGTTCCTGAGGTTGCCCTGCTGATTGGCGCCGCCACTAACCGCCCGGTCAGGCGACGGCGGGTACTTCTGGCCGAGGATGTCGTAGAACGGCTTCTCCGCGGCGCGGAGAGCCGCCTCCTTCTGGTAAGTGTTGACCTTCTCATCTATGTCCTCCTCCATCAGCATCCTGCTTATGTAGCTGAGGGCTATGTCCGAGAAGATCTCGCTATCTTCTGTGCTGTCCCCTTCCGCCCTCACGCTGACAGCAGAGGCAGCGGGACTGCCGGCGCCGGAAATTATCTCGGGGGAAGGTTGCAGGAAAACGGCGCAGTTACGGTGGAGCGGAAAATGCTGCGTCTCCTCCGGCCCAAGAGCTCCAAGAATGCCTTGATCGGAGAAGAACTCGTCGTACCTCAGCGCATCGATCATGCCGTGCAAGTCGTGGAGACCCGACTCCATAATCATGGATCCGTAGACCTGTCCGTTCTCCTTCGCACAGAAGACTGAAGTCTCACTAGCCGCCGACTCCTGGACAGCTTCAAGGACACGCTGGGGACATGGAACAAAAACACAAAATTTGTATGCACTTTATCCAGATCTTCTCCTGCAAACAAATCAAAAAGGACCAAAGGTCTCGGCTACCTGCAGATTGCTCTCCGGAACAAGTAAAAGTTGAACAAGCGGCGACCTGAGCAGACCAAAGCAACGAAGATGCTCAAACGAAGGGGTTGTTCCAATCAGTAAACAGTTCCAGAAATCTGCTCACACAAAGGGAAAAAAAAAAGCAACAGCAGAAATTAAAGTATGAAGTTTCAGTTAAAAGCCAATAAAATTGAGCATGCTCAACAACACTGGAACAGCACGCCGCCGACAGTCTCATCGGCCTGAAGCAAGAAAGGAGCACCAACCAAAACAGTCAAGTAATTTAGGTCTCCGTCTCCCCCTCGGGAAGGAGATCAACTCCAAAGGGGTTTGATCAGTATCTCAAACGCTCGACAACGCAAAGAAGTGAGAAGTGACGCACAAATGAGGCCTTATCTCACCGAAACCCTAAGCCAAGTGTTGGAGGAGGAGACCTCGCAGTCACACACCCTCTCTCCTCCCCTCTCTTCCGCTCTCGTATGCGAAATTGACCATGTTATACATGAGGCATTTACGTAGCTCGAGATACACAAATATCACATATGATTATAAATAATGTTAATAAATAAAAAAAGAGCACACAGATGGGCGGAAAAATGGTAGGAAAAAAAATTTATACTATGAATGGTCATGGATGGCCTCGAAAGAATCTTTCGCTTAGATCGAACTGCGGGGTCACGTGTGGGGCATCGGGGCCGTGGGGGAAGTGCAAGTCGAGCTGGTGGTTTTGAGCGAATCCGCGTGCTGCAGCAAGTTGTTTCTGCATGACACCGCCACCCCCCGATCGCCTCATAGATATCTCACCGTCGACAACGAAGAAAGAGAAAAAAAAAAGCCTTTGTACTTTTTGATGATGTGGCAGTCCACGTGTCGTCATGGAAAAAATTGTGTATGTATATATTATTTATTTATTTATTTATTTATTTATTTCGCGTCGAGATAGCTTCTTCATATGCATTCGAGGCTTTGGCAGGAATTAATTACTGATTAAAGTAAGATAAATAAATAGATGATGGTAGAGAGAGGAGTTTAATTCACAGGTATATATTCTAAAACATACGACGAACAGGGAAACTAACCGGGAATTCCAATCACCTGTCTCCGGTATATGGTGGTTCTACTTCTATCAAATGTTATAAAGCACAAAATCCAAATGGAAGGTGAGGGGCCGGGAATGGAATTTCAGAAGCTGCCAAGATAGAAAGATAAATGAGATAATAAAACCATAAATAAATAAATCTACTGCTTTATATAATTAATATATCAGATGGGAGACCAAGACTACGTTTCTTTTCTTAAGAATAAAAGAAAATAACAGATAGCCCCACATGCATTATGAAATGAGAAGGGGTCCCATGGCCTCCTCAGTTGACGAGGTCGGTCCCTCTATCGAAAAGTGTTGTTGCTTCTATTTTAATCGACGACAAGTAAAAATTTCTTTCCGGTTATCTTATATAAAAAGCTACTTTTTTCTTACTAAATAGTAAAATAAATAAATGACCTCTCAAGCTATTCTAATAACCATCATTTTAAAATTAATAACGATGTATCTTATAAGTAATGTTTTATAAATAAATTATCATTTTATGTTAATAATAACATGAAAATAAGTATAGAATGATTAGTTTATCAACGTTATTTTTTAACGGCAAGACAAATTATCATTTTTACTGTGAGATAACTTTAACTTGGGAGAAAAAGACACATTATGCGTACTACACTAATAAAGTGCAGTACACTAATAAAAAATGTAAATCGTACGGCATTTGGGATTTGACTGCTAAAAGATTATCGACATATTTAAGAAGAGTTAGGATGATTCTTATCGTTTGAATTTTTATGAATATAATTTTTTTTTGTTGAAAGTATTATTTATCACTATACATGGAGGATTTAATTGAATTATTTTATTTTGATGATGAACCGACTTCTAATATGTGGACAATGCAACGTTTAGCATCGCATAAATTAAACAATCAACACCATTTTCAAACACATGGTTATCAGAAAAATAATAATACGCATTATTAGATTCATTAACACCTATCTAATAATATATATTAAAAATTATTGCACTATAATTGTTAATATATAAAAAAAGAGGATAAATTGTGAAAAATAATCTAAGTTAAACATCTGTAGAAGATTTATCCTAATTTATTGTCATTTAACGAATTATACAATTTTGAAATAATTGGAGGGATGTTTGGTTAAAATTTTGACCGTTATTTTACAATTTGATAAATATTATTCCAAATATATATATATTTTTTCTTCCTTTAGAAAGTTTATTTAGTATTGAAATTCCATATTTTATATATTTTACCTTTTACCTTTTAATTTCCTTATCAATAAGTTTTGTCTTTATCAATAAAAGTTATCTCCTTTAACATTTCCTCAACTATAACTTTTTTCATGTCTAACTTTAAACTAAAAATTTACAAATGGTAATATTTAAACTTACCAAAATTTACACTTATAGTTTTATTTATTTTCATCCAAATTCTATTAAATTATTATTTTGTTTTTTTATGAAATGTCATTTTTACTTTTTTTAATATATGAAAATTATAAAAAAATGAAAATATTAAGGAGCATAATAATGTAAATATTATTATAAAATAACAATTTCATTATTTTAAAATACATTTATTTGATAATTAAGTAAAGGGAAAAATTAAAATTTCATAATTATTAAAAATTAAAAGAAAACTTAACGGAGCACTTAAATATTAAGTTTAGAGATAATTTTATAATTATGATTAGATGTAAAAGAAATATAGCTTGAGAGGGTGTTAAAGAAAATAACCCTAATAATAATAAATAGAGATTTTATTACCATATTATAATAAAAAAATTATAATTTTACATATGTATTTTTATTTGTCTTTCTATAGTTATTAATACAACAATTATATTTATCATAAAATTTTGACCAAACAGATCGTTATTCATTAATAGCTAGTCTCTCCTTTAACCTAACCTTAGTATAGCAAATGCATATCAACGGATTGTGAATTTGCCCCCCACCCCCACCCCCACCCACCCACCCCACAACCCCGTCTCCGGCGTCCCCTACCGGAGGCGCCACGGTCCTCGTCTCCGGCAACCGCCGCTGGAGGTGCCACCGCCATGGCTTTGTCTTCAGCCCATCGCCCCCCCCCCCCCCCCCCCCCCCACCTCTAGTATCTAATGCCCATACTGAGCGCTCTGTCAGCTTTATATATTGTGTCTACATGCTTGGCTCCCCTCTGGATGAGTGCCCCCTCTCCTTCCGATCCCAGAAGTGCCGACGGTTGTACCGCCTCCCATTGCACTTGTGTGTCGCTCGTGGGTAGAAGTTGCCCAAGCCGCTCGGGAGGGGGACGTCGCCCAACCCGCTCTCCATGTCGTCGTGACAACTTCGCGAGTTACAGGAACACATCATTGACGAAGTGGCCATTCCAACGGATAGTTCCATTGCGCTGAAGCTGTCACTAGTTGGCCGTTATGTGGGTGATCTGCGTCTGCTTTCAGAGGGCATTCAATCTCCGTGGACCACTTTAGAGCCCTGAAAAATCTCTCCACCGGGTAACTTGTATGTGCTCTTCTTCTTTGCTAACGAAAATGACAAATTGTAGGTGTTCACGGCCGGTCCCTAAGATCTCCAAGGCCACTGGTTACAACTCTCCCAACCTACATTTTTCAGGCCAACTGGAGACACCTGCATGGCTACTCCAGTTTGGATCCGCCACTCCAACCTTCCACTGGAGCTCCAAAATGTGAAATCTCTCCGGCAAATAGTTGCCATTTTTGAACCTCCACTGAGGGTCGATCTGTAGGATAACCTATCGTGGATATATATTGAAGTGGATCTCACAAAATCTCTCAACAAAGGTGTCTGGATCGTTCTTTCGAACGGAGATTGATACCTGCAACAGGTAACCTACGAGGATCTACCTATATTTTGTTACCAGTGTGGTGTTGTAGGGCACGGGTTGGAAGAGTGTCCGACGAGTGTCCACGGCAAGTCGGCTATAGTCATCCTACATGGGCCTTGGCTCCGTGCCCCGAGCCGTCGTCGACTGAGAGGGGCTCCACACCCCACAGCTTCGTCTGTTGTGCCGAGGACGTCTTCTCCAGCCCAGGATGGTGAGCCATACTTGAACCGCCCGGCCTCTCTAGCAGTCGAGTCAACCAGGTGTTGGACCGTTCAATGGTCAAATCGGGCATGCAACGGACGGATTTGGACACGTTAGCAATCCAAGCACCTCCCCCCAAACCTCCCTACGATGTTGGATCACTCCCCAGCAATCCTAGTGATGCCACATCGTCAGGCACACAGATCTTGTGCCAAGCTATTTTGTTAAACAGTGCGGGTGCGACCACGTGTACAACGATATGTGGTGTTGTTGAAGAAAGCATAGATTCGGTGTTAATGGGTCACGACATACCCCCTCCAGACTTGATTGTAATACTCTTTCTCTCTCTCAACCCTTGCAAAATTTCATCTCCTCCCTCGGAGTTCCTGCTACCTCCCAAACTCTCCCTTGCCTGGCCCCACAACAACCCTCCCCTCCTACCGCCGGGTCAAGCCTCATCCCTTGTCATTACCCCCACGAACTCACCATCATAAAGCAGCTCTATCGGGAAACCATGAAGATTTTGTTTCCTATGTCTATCTAGGCTTGGCACATGCCTTGCTGCTTGCCTCTTTGGAAGCCTCTTCAGAAGACGAGGCTGAATAGCCAGATGGGGATCTTCTCCCGGTGATTAGGGTGGACAAGAAGAAATCTCACCTTCAAAAGTCAAAGTCATCGATCCCTCTACTTAGGAGGAAGACCCGAGGTAAGGATTCTTCCACATCTAGTACCGATGGCTTCCCATTGCCCCTTTGCAAGATAACACCGGGTCGGCCAGTAGAAGAACCTGCTCCCCTCCACCCCCACCCCCACCCCCACCCCTAATGAAGATCGCTGCTTGGAATTATCGGGGGGGGGGGGGGGCGCTTACCGATCGAAAGTCTGTGATCAACTGATAGAACTAATTAGGTCTATTAAATTAGATTTTGTAATTTTATTAGAATCTCATGTTGGATCTATAAAAGCTAAACAGATCATAAGTCGGCTTGGTGTTGCATGGAATGGAGTCTTCTACGAGGGCTCCGATGCTTCTAGAGGTATTATCCTGGCTTGGTCGAATCAGTATACACAAGTTACCTCGATCCTCTTTTCTGATCAGTTACTTCATGTTGTCGTTACCTTTAATAACTTTAATTTCATGTCTTTCTTGCGTGTATGCTAGCCCTCTTCCAATCATGTGAAATGCTTTATTTAATGACCTTAGCCGCATAAATTCTTTGAACTTTCCTTGGGCCCTTATCGAAGATTTTAACTACCTTCTTTCACCATATGACAAGAGGGGAGGGGGCCCTTTCAAATTATCTAGGTCAATTAGGACTTTTCAAATTTTATCGACAATCAGGGTCTCATGGATGTCTGCCCCTCCAACATGCGTTATACTTGGTGTAACAATCGTCGTGGCGCAGCTCGCATCCATTGTAGGCTTGATAGACTTTTTCTTAATTCTTACTGGATAGACACATTCCCAAATCTAGACCTTTCTACCCTACCTTGATGCACCTCCGATCACGCCCCTGTTCTCTTCCGTACTGACCTCACCCCTGCTAAATCCAAAACGTTTAAATTTGGACTTTTCTGGCTCCTACATAAGGAGCCGAAAAATATTATTCGTAAGCATTGGATTTTCAATTCTCCCCATAGATCGGTCTCCTCAGTCCTTTCTTCCATAGTGAGAGATATTTATTGTTGGAACAAAAATGCCTTAGGTAACCTTTCTTCCATATTGTTTCGTTCTACCTACCATCAGCACATAGCCTACCTCTGACAGATTGTCATAAAATGGTGATAAGAACACATGTTTCTTTCACCAAGCTACCATGCTTCGCCACATACACAATCTCATCACTTCAATTCGCCTCCCAAATGGACAAATGGTCAATAATGAAACAGAAATTAGAAAGCTTTTTGTTAGTCACTACCAAACGCTCTGGCAACCTACACCGGTGTGTGGATCTCCCTCTGCTGACTGGCCACCTTCCTTCCTTGTCCCAGTCTTGGCACAGCTCCCTCATCACACATGTCACGAGTGAGGAAATCCGCTCCACACTCTAGAGCATGCCTTCGGACAAAGCCCTCGGTCCGGATGGCTTTACTACTGAGTTCTACCGAACCTATTGGGATATCGTGGGACCAAAGATCACAAGTCTCATTCAGAACTTTTTTTATGTATTCATCTATCTCTATCGACAGGACTCTCACGTCGATGGTATTTATCCCCATAATAGATTCCCCAGCTTCTGTCAAAGACTATCACCTAATATCACTATGTAATGTCCTATATAGATTATTAGCTAAAATTCTAGCCAATAGACTTAAACCAACACTAAAAGATATTATCTCCCCCCGAGCAATAAGCTTTTGTCTCTGGTTGAAATATCCATGACAACATTCTTATTGCACAAGAGCTCACACACTCTCTTAGCATTGGTAGAAAAAACACACAGGCTCATAAAAGCTGATATGGAGAAAGCCTTCGACCGAGTGTCCTAGCAATTTGTTAGGGGTGTTATGTCCCAAATGAACTTCCCTCCCACTTTTGTAAATTGGATTACCTCATGTATCAGTTCACCCATACTCTTGTATTATGAATGGCTCACCATTTGAGTACTTTGAACCATTTAGTGGCATCCGTCAAGGAGATCCTCTCTCACCATATATTTTCATCATTATCTCGCAAGTTTTCTATGCCCTCATGAAGCAGCAGGTTGACACAGGATATATCACGCCTTTCAAAATCAATAATTTCACATTATCACATCCTCTCTTCACAGACGATTTACTTATATGCATTGGGGCCACAAAACGTAACTGCCTAAGCCTTAAAAAAATATTTGATCAATACTACAGACTCACAAATCAGTGTGTTAATATAACAAAATCAGCACTTTATCTTCCTCCTAATATGATTCATACTCGCAAAAACCTTCTGAGAAGTCATTTGGGATTCTCCATCGGGACCTTCCCCTTTCTGTATCTAGTTACACCCATCTCCACAAAATATATCTCTATGAAAGATCAATAGTTCATTATTAATAAAGCTTCGGATAGGCTTGGGGGCGGGAAGTGGAGGCTCCTTAGCTAGGCCGGGAGGGCCACCCTCATCAAGTCAGTTCTGTCATCACTGCCCATATATTGCCTGGCATCTTTGCATTTCTCAAACGGCATCATCGAATCTTTAGAACGTAAAACTCGCTCTTTCCTCTAGGACACTGGAAGTGGTAAAAGGGGCTCACATCTAATCAATTGGGCCACTGTTCAACTTCCTCGAAAAAGTGGAGGCCTGGGTATCCGCAACTTAAAAATCATTCGTAGCTCACTTTTGGCGCAAAGGATTCTAGATTTTTTTAAACAACCTGAATTCATATTGGATCAATCTTTTTACAAAGAAGTATGGTACATTTTCTTTATGGTCCCGTAACCTGCCCCCTTCACCTGCTTGGTCATGGCGCCTCATCACGGGAGCAATCGATGACCTCCGTCTTGGGTTTGCTAAACAAATTGGGGATGGCACATCCACTTTCATTCTATATGATCCTTGGGTCTTGTCCATACCATTATACTAGACCCCCATCTTTTTAAAATAAATGCTGACCTATCTAAGCTTACGGTTTCTAGTCTAATATGCAATGGTTCCTAGAATCTCGATCGTCTAAATGAGTTCTTTGCTCCGTCTCTCTTTGAACAAATTCTTCAAATTTAATGCCTATGATGATGCGTGGGTTTGGGTGATGGATACCCATGGATTACCAAATGCGAAATCTGTGTACAATTTTGTTAGTCGTCGCACTTTGCTAACACTTCCAACAGGAGGGCCGCCTTAGAAAGTTATCTAGCGAATTTCCATCCCCCACAAGATCCACCTTTTCCTTTGGAAGCTACTACACTCTAAATCGCCAATTTTGGACCTTGTATCTCGATTTAATAATACTGTTAATCCTGTTTGCTCTCTATATGGTCATGCTTTTGAAACAAATCAGCATGTTTTCTTTCGATACATTTTTGCCCATCAACTTTGGAACATTCTTCAAACAAAAGCTTCAGATTGACTTTGCCTTCATTAATCCCTAGCCTTCGGGTTCTTGGGTCCATGAGTGAGCCAACATGGATCAGCAGTCTAGACAGTTCTGATGCCAAAACCCTTGTGGAGATCTACACCCTTTTATCGTATATCTCGCCTCATTTCATCGTACATTATCCTCGCGATATTAACCAGACGGCGAACTTTCTTATTGCTTTTACGACAACCATTTTTGGGAGGGCACCCCGCCCGCAGGCCTCGCCCAATTTTTGTACTCAGATGTTCATCATCCTAGTTAAATGAAATTTACTTTCTTCAAATAGAAAACCTTAGTATAGTTTATAACTATTTGAAAAAAAATGTTAACTATTAACTCAAAACGATTCTTACATGAATAAAAAAGATGTAACGTCAGGTTATTCTTTTATTTAATTTTTGTATTGTCAAATCAGTCAAAATTAAAAAAATATATCTAAAAGGTCACTGATGTTTTAAAATATTAGTAACATTTTAAAAGTAGGCTATTCAATTATCTAAAGGGGTCTACGTTGGAACTATTTTTTTAACGAAATAACAGCGGTGGTCAATTTACATCCAAGTTGATATATATGGTTTTAGACAAAATAAATATTTAGTTCTGCATTACAACATATGTGATATTTCAGACTTTTTTTAAGTGCAATTTGCCCTAAGAAGAAGCTATAGATGGGGGGGGGGGGGGGGGGGGGGGGGGGAGGGGGGGGGGACAAGGCATATGAAAAGAAAACAAGATCGATCAACGTGACGTGGCCCATTCCTTGCCAATACATTGTACGCAACGTTTTCAGGGACGGAGAGAGGGAGATGTGCATGCATTTGAGCGTTTTGCGTCTGCTCTTTCTCCAGTGTAAGAAGACTTATTTAGTTTGATTATTGTTATTTTTTTCTTTTCTACCTCTTAGATGTTGTCAACTTTTATTATAAAAAAACTATATAACACTAAAATTCCCAATTAGAAAACTTTTGGAAAAATTATCAACAGTTTAATTGCTAAAAGTCCGAATCGAAATTTAAAAAGCATTCTTAAGAAAGAGATTAATCTTGACAACTCTATATTCTCAGTTCGGTTTACTTATAGATCAACAGTCTTGGACTTCATTAGAAATTAGTAACCTTGAGAAAATAAAGAACAAACAAAAAAATAAGGCCATATTATTTTTTAAAAAAAAGGAGAATATGTACCTTATTTGGAAGTGGACATTATCTATATAATGTGTGTTATTTCCAAACATTATCCGAATTTAGTACACAGGTATCCATCCTATTCAAGTATTGAGTGTTTCTTTGGATAATCATATTATTTTAATTTTTAAACATCAAAATTCTTTAATTGCCCATAATTAATGTACAGGTTCAATTTAATGATGCCGGAAGGTAAATTAATAGTTTTTTTAATGTTTTCCCAACTTGTGCAACTAATATGTTGGTCGCAATCAAAGTTATGAAGACCAGACCAGATCCAAACTTGGTAAGTCTTCCTGTCATATCGACCGATTGGTAGAAGTGGACAGTAGCAAAATATTATAATTTAATATATATATATATGTTAAATCGAACACAATATAATTGTCATAATCAAATAAAATAAGATAATAAAATAAACTTTAAAAATTAATACACGCGAATTGTTACGAGACATATTTTGAATTAGTCCCACGTTCATAAGTCATGAAAAAATATTAGATATACATGAGAACATGACATTGTTCAGATGTGATGTGTTTTGATATCACACACTGAGCGAAAATATTATATATCATATCAGAGCTTCCGCGTGGACTTGGAGAAGAATGCATAAGACATATCTTAAATTAGTTCCATATACATACCGTACGAGTCAAGATCCAGAAAAGTCAATAAATTTGCATTAAAATCAGTTTTAAATGTAGAGATTTTGTAAAAACAACATTTATTGCAATATGATTATGTATATTTTTTTTAGAAAAAATACTACAAAACGTTAATAAAAGCAAAGAATATATAGAACAAATAGTTTAATATTTGATAAACCAAGAAAGTGAGGATAATTCAATGGATAAAAGAACGGATTAAGTTTCAACTATTAAATGGTAAAATGTTATCAAGTTGGTAATACCAACAAAGTGAAGACAAAATATTAATTATTGAATAAAAATAAGAGTCAAAGCTAATTAATTTTAGTTGATAATAAAAACATGAAAAAATATTTAAGTTGGAGGGTTTGCGTAAATCGGTTTCTACTAAAATCTTACCTATTTTAACAACTTTGTTCTTTGTTTGTGGAAAATTAAAAAATAATTATCTACGTACAATATCATTCGAACAATTACAACACTGACTTCATTGTTATCGTATTATATATGCTAAACATTTCGCTTAGTCTTGTTAGTGATATATTATTTATCACACAACTCTTTAACATGGGTCAGATAAAGATTGTCTACATATGAAGACAGAAGACGTGTAGTATAATGTAAAACAATTAAAAAAAACAAGAAAATCGAGTTATAGAAAGCATGACGTGCCATTATCATCGACCATATGACATGTCTGTACATAAATTGGTTTATCCTATTATTGCAAGAAGCTAACAAGCATATATAGAACCTCAAACCTTCCAAGCCAAACAGCAGCGAAAAATTCGAGAACAAGAATTGAAGATCGCAAAAAGAATTACAGAGAAATTAGAAGAGGTACGGGAAGGAAAAATTTCACTATATCTTTCGTTAGATTACGGCCGTCGCATATTACAGCATTAAATAGGCTTCTACCAAACGAGTTTAAAACTTGAACAAAATAAATAAAAAACCTAATCCGCACCACATGGATCGGCTAAACAAAAGTCCAAAACCGTCTAGGTTTTGAGGGCGGTGCCCCCCGAACTCCCCTTTTGTTCGTACGCTCGTAGCACAAGTAATTGGATAATACTCAGATTCCCCTGAAGTATTCACCAACTCCAACATTCTTTCACTTGGTAGATACTTCACACAAATGAGAGTCTTGCCAGCAACATTCTTCTTTAATCCGACAGCAGTAGAGCACCACCCAAACTTTGCACTTATAACAGCTTTAATCAGAAAGTCAGAACTATTCTCCATTGTATCAACATTTTCAAGCTGAACCTCTTTCTTTTCCATCTTTTTCCATATGAAATAATATTTGATGTCAATATGCTTTGTGCGTGAGTGAAATGAAGGATTCTTAGTTAACTGTGTAGCACCTTGATTATCACATCTCACCTCTATGGCACTTTGCTCAAATTCGAGCTCCAAGCACAACCGTCGTAGCCATATGGCCTCTTTTGCAGTATGAGTAAGAGCCATATATTCTGCTTCTGTAGAAGAAAGTGCTACCACGCTTTGTCTCCTGCTCATCCAACTTAGTGCAATCCCAAATAATATAAATATATATCCGCTAGTGGACCGTCTACTATCAATGTCTCCACCTCAATCAGCATCTACATGGCCCACAATATCAAGTATCTTTCATTTCCATGTACCTTCAAAACACAATGAAAAATCTGAAGTTCCACAAAAGTACCTGAAAACTCTCTTGATAGCATTTCAATATTCCCTGCCTGGGTTAGACATATACCGACACAAGACTCCCACTGCTTGGGCTATATCTGGACGCGTGCACATCATGGCACACATCAAGCTGCCCACTGCACTTGCATATGGCACACGATCCATCTCTTCGGCTTCTTCATCCGTCTTCGGGTATTGCTCTGCAGAAAGTTTGGTTCCTAGAGACATATGAGTACCCACTGGCTTGCAGTCTGCCATGTTAAATTTCTTCAACACTTCTTTTATGTACTTCTCTTGTCCTAGCCACAACTTTCGCTTCTGACGATCCCTTCTAATCTGCATATCCAAAATAAAATTCGTCGGCCTTAAGTCCTTCATCTCAAACTTCTTGGCCACCAAATCCTTCACTGAATTCACCATCTTCGTGTTGTTTCCAATCAGTAACATGTCATCTACATACAATGTAAAAATGACGAACTGATCTCCAACTCTCTTCACATAAATACAATGATCTGAATCTGAACATACAAACTTGAGGTCGAGCATGGACATATCAAACTTCTGGTACCACATCTTTGACGACTGCTTCAATCCATACAAAGACTTCTTCAATTTGCACAACAGATTCTCTTTACCTTGAACTTCAAAGTCTTCTGATTGCTTCATATATATTTCTTCCTCCAAGTCCCCATGAAGGAATGCCGTCTTCACATCCATCTGCTCTACCTCAAGATTATATGCTGCTGCCAGAGATAGAACAAATCTGATTGAAGTCATTTTCTCCACGGGAGAAAAGATCTCATCATAGTCAACTCCCTCAATCTGAGAGTACCCTTTTGCTACCAGTCTTGTCTTATATTTCTTTACAGACCCATCGGGTTTCAGCTTTCGCTTGAACACCCATTTGCAACCAATTGCCTTTCTATCCTTGGGTAATTTACACAAGGTCCATGTTTCATTCTTAGCCAGTGACTGCATCTCATCTGTCATAGCAAGCTCCCACTAATTTGCATCATTCCTGGACCTTGTATTTTTTACAGAACTAGGTTATTCTCCGATGACGCTCAAAGCATGAAACGAACTCAGAGCACTAAGAGAGTATCTAAGAGGTGCTCTTCTTTCTCGTGTCGATCTCCTGAGAACTGGTATGGTACCAACATCTGGGTCTTCATCTGAATCTATATCTTCAACTTCATTAATCGAGTCCTCTTGATCAGATTCTGGAACAGACTCAACTGAAGTATGTTGTGCAATCACTTTTGTAACTTCAGAATCAGAATCTTCTTCAAATACTATAGCTTTATTGGGTTCATCATTTTTCTAAGCCTCAACTTGGGATCGTATTTCAAGGAAAATAACATCCCTGCTGTATACGATAGACCTTGTCCTTGGATTCCATAGTTTATAGCCCTTGACCTCTTCCTTGTATTCGACAAATATGTTCTTCTCAAACTTACTGTCAAGCTTACCTCGCTTTTCCTTGGGTATATGAACATATGCGACACATTCGAACACTCGAACATGAGACAGATTCAGCTTCTTCCCAAATATTGCCTCATAAGGCGTCCGTTCCTTCACTGATGAGGTCGGTGAGCGGTTCTTCAGATAGTTTGCTGTGGCTACAGCTTCTGCCCAAAATTCTTGTTCTAATCCAACCCAATTCAGCATACATCTGACCTTTTCTATGAGTGACCGATTTAACCTTTCGGCTACTCCATTCTGCTCAGGTGTATATGGAGTTGTCTTCTGCCTTGCAATGCCATTGTCCACGCAGAACTGCTCAAACTTATCTGAACAAAATTCGCCTCCGTTATCTGTACGAAGGACCTTGATCTTGCTGCTCAATTGGTTTTCCACCAAAATTTTAAATTCTCGAAACTTATCGAATACATCTGACTTATTTTTTATAAAATAAATCCAACTGTATCTCAAAAAATCATCTATGAAAGAGACATAGTACATGGACCCTCCAATAGATGGAGTCGGAGTTGGTCCAAAGACATCACTATGGATCAGTTCGAGAATCTTCGATGCTCTTGTTCCTTAGTGCTGAAAACTGACTCGGTTCTGTTTTCCATGGAGACAATGTTCACAGAACCCGAAGCCCACAGAACAATCTGGAACTCTTTCTAGCATCTGACTTGATGCTAAGGTAGAAAGTCATTTCTCACTGATATGGCCTAATATCTAATGACACAACATAGATGTGCTATTTTCATCTTCTTTGGCCTCTTAAGAAATAAATTCGCAGCCCACAGAAATTGTCTCTCCGAGCAACTTGTACAATGTGCCATAGCGAACCCCTCGTGCAATAACAATAGACCCTTTGATCATCTTGCACGAATCTTTGTCACAACTGAATATAACACCTGAATCAGCAATTGTACCAATAGATAACAGACTCCTGCTCATAAGTGATATATGCATCACATCTGGTAGAGTCTTCACCGTGCCATCATTCATCCTCAACTTCACCCTGCCACGCCCAACAATTTGAACCACAGTATCATCTCCGAGCATGACATCCCCACCATTATACTCCTTATATTCACAAAACTAGTGTTTATGAGGTGTCATGTGATATGAAACACCTATATCGATGAGCCAGACATCCTTATCTGACTGTGCCATATATGCAGAAGCTAGATACATATCCCCTACTTCAGCCTCCTTTTTATCCGATGATGACTCAGCTTCTTTCCTGTGAACCGACTTATTTTTGCAATCTCGCTTCAGATGACCCCACTCTTGACATCTCCAGCATTGCACCTTCTTATCTCTACTCTTCGAACGCCCACGAGATTTGGACCTGGACCCTCTCTGATTCTGAGTTTTTTCTGGTTGCCTTCCTCTAGCCGCCAGCGTCTCTTTACTAGAACTTGTCGATCCCTTTCTCCGTGTTTCCTCTGACAATAAAGCAGCACATACACTTTCATACGAAAGTTCTTTATCCCCGTCACCAATCACGACAATCAGATTATCCCATGAATTCGGCAACGAACAGAGTAATGTTATTGTCTTGTCATCATCTTAAAACTTAACACCGATTGATACAAGTTGACTGATCACCGTGTTAAAGTTATAAAGATGAGTAGAAAAGGAGTCAGCCTCATGCATCCGAAGATTGTACAGATTCTTCCTGAGAAATAACTTGTTAACTAGTGACTTACTTTGATATAGGGATTTCAACTTCCTCCACAGATCTCTGGCTGTAGGTTTGTTCATCACATTCGTAAGAATTGAATCCGCGAGACAAAGCCGAATCAAACCCTTCGCTTTTCTATCAATCCGATCACACTCTTCAATCGCCTTTGAATCAGCCTGACTGGAGGAGGCCGTATCTGAAGCCTTCGTCGCATCCGCAGCCGTCGCCGCTTCTTTGCCTGGCCTCTCCTTCTCGACTGCTGTCCAAAGATCTCGATCACAGAGGAGATCCTCCATCTTCATCTTCTAGATATCAAACCGCGTTCCATCAAATTTTTCTATCTCAATCCGCGATCCTCCTGACATCTCGAATAAACCCTAATTTCTCGAACAACATGTGCTCTGATACTAATTGAAGGGAAAAATTCGAGAACAAGAGTTGAAGATCGCAAAGAGAATTGCAGAGAAATTAGAGGAGGCACGCAGAGGAAAATTTTCACTATATCTTTCGTTAGATTACAGTCGTCGCATATTACAGCATTAAATAGGCCTCTACCAAACGAGTTCAAAACCTAAATAAAATAGATAAAAAAACCTAATCCGCACCACACGAACCGGCTAAACAAAAGCCCAAAACCGTCTAGGTTTCGGGGGCGCTGCCCCCGAACCCCCGAGCGGGACCGTCGTCGGGGGGCGGTGCCCCCCGAACTCTTCCCCCCTTTTGTTCGTACACCCGCAACACAGGTAATTGGATAATACTCAGATTCCCCTGAAGTATTCACCAATTCCAACATAGGCTTATATAAAATGATAATTTTTCGAACTCGATCATGCTCATATATCATCAAATTATTATTTTTTAAAAAAATAATTAATCTTCTTTAAGTTTTAGATATATATGTAACAATCTAGAATTTCTGGTATTAAATAGATATATTAAATAATTGCTTATTTATTTAATTTAGAAAAAAAATTTAAATTGAAGAAAAAGATCTTTAATTAAAGCAACTTTTTTTCTTCTTTTTCTTTTCTATGAAAGAAAAGGAAGAAAAAGAAAGTCGCTTTAATTAAAGATAAATAAAGTTGTTAGAATAAGATTTAGAAGTTAATTAAAGTTGTATTATTATTTCGTACATCTAGTTTGATTTCTTATAAATAAATCCCTCCTCATATCAACATCTTCTTATTTTTAAAATAGAGTTATCCCACTGATTTTATGATTCTAGAACTTTCTTCTCGATGCACATGCACGATTGCTCAATCACACGTTTATTATTATTATATATTATTATAATATATATATTTAAATTATTATTATATTTTTTTAAAAAAAGAACAATTTATAGATTTTCAAGTAATAATAATAATAATAATAGTAGTAGTAGTAGTAGTAGTAGTAGGAGGGAGTCACCCGTCCACACAAAAAATGAACACTTTTGTCAGGTGCAATTGGTGGAGAGGGGGAGGGGAACATTGTACCCCTGTGGCTTTAACGTTCGTTTTTATTGAGCAGCGTCTGCATCGCGCACAGGCTGCTGCATGGACCACCCCCCGACGAGGACCCTGCCATGCATGCACTGCACTGCACTGCACCAACTTGTACGTGTTATTTTATTTTTAATCTCCCTCTTTTATTCTTCGGTGCCGCTACAAATCCCTCTTATTCAAACCATTTATTATATTCGAATACAATTAAAGTATATATCACGGATAAGAACTCGCCCTTTCTTCCAGCTCATCCGACCGAGTCATCAAGGAATATATATATATATATATATAATTTCTAAAAACAAATGTTTTGAATATGCATGCGATAAAGATGGTGAAGAGCTAGTGTGATAAATATGGATCAAAGGAAATCACGACATCAGGAGTACTGCCTTAAAATTGTTCTGTCCTTTCTTCTCTCACTTCAATTCCAATTCACCAATTATCAACTTTAAAAAAAAATGATACATATAAAAGTATGTAAGATATACTTAAACAACATGAAAGACGCTGAACACTTGATCTAACTTCCATTACATGCCAAAAATATGTGCAGTGCATGCAGTTATATTATATGTATATAATATTAGGGATACGGATTTGTCGTCGACCTAATTGATTGTTGGCAATGTGGTAAGGAGTTAAAATTAAATGGGCAGCACTCGCCACCACGAAGGACAAAGCTGCAGCGGCGGTATATGTAGTGATCCGATCGATATACAGATATTTACGTGAGCAGGTGGATCTGATAGATAAGGTCAGACCATAATTAAGTGGCCCTTAATGGCGACTGCTGCATGATGCAACAACCAAGTACTGTCCTTGTGCTCGCCTCTGATTCATTTCATCTGAATCCCAATTCATTTCATTTTCGAAAACACAGTCCATGGGGGGCGTACGCCACCAGGAACAAAATGCCAATTGAAAGATGTGCATCTTCTTTTTTAAACCGAACAACTTTGTGCATTTTTTCCCCCACGTTCAGTAGAACAATTTAAATAATGTTGTTGGCATGCGTGAACAATTACGTTGTTGCACAGTTCATTTCATTCCTTCTTCCTGCAATTGGGAATTTATTGTTTACTCTTTTAATGTAAGAGACTTTTGAGATATTTTTTATTTTCGCGTTGCATTTCTTATTCTTGTTTTTTTCTTCTCCTAAGTGCATTGTAACGATACTATCAAAGCATTGTAATAAAATTTCTTTTTTTTTCCTTGACGTGAGTTTTTTTATTTCTTTTTCTTTTCTTTCACACTTTACTCTTATAAAATAATTTATTTATTAAACAATAAACATTTATAAGAAAGCATTAATATAATATTATTTATTACTTATTATTTTATTAAAAATTATAATATTTGATCAAAAATATAATTAATTTAAAATAATTTTTAAAATTTAAATAATATATTTATTAACAAAATTTCTTCCATAAAAAATTTATTTAATTCAAAACTCATAAAAAATTAATTCATTACATCTATTTTTTCCTATCACATCAACTTACAGGTTCCTCATAATTACATTTCACCCCATCCAAATACATTTTAAACTAATATATTAATTTAACTATCCAACAAGAATTTAGGATAAACTACTGTTCTGTTTCCACATGCAGTATATGCATGGAATCTTTGATTAATAAGAGTATTTTTTAGCTAAAATCATATTTTCATTTCCCTACCTAATTTTTAATATTATTAACCTAAACCCCAAATGTTTTGAAACACTTCCTCTTGACTGCAAATAATTAAAATATATAGAGATTTATCCATCCACTTACATTTTTACCCTAGTTAAATTTTATTTATTTAATTCTAAAATTTAAGGAAAAGAAGAAAACGAAAAGGGACCCATGTCGAAATGAGGTTACAGTGTGGGTCCTGTCCAATTATCGATCTTGTATTTTATAATTTGAGAATATATATATATATATATATATATATATATATATATATATATAACTCAATAAGGTCAGCAATATAAATGTTTGATTTAATACATGTATATTTTAAATATTTGGAGTTAAGTAGAAGGGTTTGAAATATTGAGAGCAAGTAAATAGATAATATTGCAGTTTCCAAGTAAATTGAAAATATGATATAATTTATATGAAATCATGGTACAATATGATTCAATAAATTTTTCCAAATATAGTCCAGATATTAGGATGGTGTTTCCAATCCTCCGCGGATGTCCTCAATCCTCACCTTGCTTCATAAAATTATTGCTATTAAATTTTATTTTATTTTGATCAATAGTCAATAATATATATATATATAATTATAGAGCTCTACTTTATTTAAACTTATCATTTTATTAGTTTTTATCACCAATAATATGCAGTCGACTTTCCATTTTATTTTTATATCTTGTGTGATTATAGGCTTTAAAATCCTATAAAGTTACATGAAAGAACAAAATACTAATGAAATGAAAAATCAATAAAAGCTATCTTCTTCGAATTTTATTTTATTATTTATTTGGAAAAAAATTGTCTAATTCTTATGATCTTCAATGTTATATGATTGTTATGATCATTGATGGATGATAATTATGATCATCATGAATGAATGTTACGGATTATTACTGACATTTACTGACATAAAAATAGGTGTGGACGGAGGAGGACGAATATATGTCATATACATGTCAAAATGCTCATTGAAGAGAGGAACTAGGCATGTGTCCGGCTTATCTCCAAATTGATTTTGTAATATCTCCACTTGAATGGTGATTTTTCAAAAAAAAAACATTAGAATTAAAAAAATTAATATCTTGTTATTTATTTTTTTATGTTGAAATATGTTAAATATGATTTTTAACATTTTTTAAGAAAAGTTTTGGTTAAATTAAATGATAATGCAAAATAAAAATATAAAACTATCAATGTTGTTCTTCGAACAAAAAAAAATCAAATTTTCATTCCTTTGAAATTTAACTTTTTAAATACTTTATTTGAATTCAAATGTAGATAGTTTCTTATTTACACGTAATGTCTTAATATATTAAAATGATATTGCAATGTCTTAATGTCTTGAAATAATATTACAGGTAAATAAGGACAACTACAAGAGTAGCTTGGAGATTTTTCTTCCAACCAACTTGTGGCCACAATAGTACATAAGACTTTCTTCCCCCTCTTTTATCATCGAGTAGCATACCTTGTCCACCCCCATCCAACCTCAAGAAGACAACAATAAAATAAAGAAAAACAAGGGAAAGGAAGGAGATTGAACAACAATTCAAGGGTACATCCTTAGGGTTTTCATTAAGGTAAATTGAAAGCTTATTTCCTATGAATTATTCTGGATTAAAACAAGTCTTCCCTAATCTCTAAGATCTTTCCCTCATTTCTTATTTGATACAATTGTGAAAGAGAAAGTTTCGAGATGAAAAACCTAACTAGGACTGAAATTCGAAGCTACAACTTCTACATTATGTCCTTATAATTTTTGGACCTTAAAAAATTATGAAATTAAGTTTGGAAGTACATTTTTAAGATATATTTTCACAACCTTAGATTGAATACTAACACATAAATTTATGTACTAAATTCTAAAGATCACTTAGGTTGTTCCATAAAGTAGTTACGTTGAAATGATAGTTCAGTCATAATTTGAACACCATGAGTTTGAAATTTTAATATTAAGAGATAGGAACTCATAATTGTATTCTTATTCGAACGATTGGGATGTCATGAGAAGAGTATATATACCAAGAATTATATATTTCATAGTGCCTAAATAAGACAAAACACCTCTAAATCTATTTTTTTCTAAAATAATATAGAATGAAAAAAGCTTAAAGATGATATGGCTCCAAGTTTAGGAAGTCTAGTATTAGAAGAAATTTTCTCTGTGATAGGATGTTTATATGAAGATTTATGAATCTTATATTAAGCCGTATGCATTTTGTTAAGGTTCAAAGGTGAAATAGAATATAGCTTGATCCCATAATTTGCTGAGATCATTTTATAATTAGCTAGATTATGTATTTTATGTTAATTATATATGATGAATTATCCATTCGTTTAGAATTTATTTCATATTAATTTCACACTAATTGTTGTGTATTTTATATTGTACATCATGCAATATATTAGCTAGACGCAAAACAAAAACAAAGTTTTATATGAATATATGATATGTGAATTTAAAAGTTGATTAATGGCTTACATGTGATTATATGTTACACAATATGACATGCAATTACTTGTTATGTGAACGTGTCCTATGTGCACTTAGAAAGTGATTTAATTATTATGTGTGCAATTATCTGTTACAAAATATGATAAGCAACTATATGTTACGTGAAAAAAAAATATGAACATGAAAAGGGTCATGCATCTGCATTGCATTCATCATATCCCTATGGGGCGACATTTTATTCTTGTATAGCTAAAAATTTTACAAGGGCGACGATTTACCCTTGCATGATTGAAAGACATTGTAAGGATGATCGACAGTTTGCCCCTAGTTATATGGTTGAAAGACTTTATATGGTCGATAGATGTCTAAAAATAAATTTTAAGTTGTTTGAAGCTAACTATCATAGGAACCAAATTGAGATTACAATTTGAGCTACCTTTTGAATTTATAAGGATCACCTCTAAAATCCAACTGCCTAGCTCCTTGATATGATCGATAGATATCCCAAAAAGAAAACTTCCAGTCAGATGATGGCATGACATGTATATGCATACATGATTTGTGGATTAATACGATATGTGAATGCATTATTTGTGCAATAACATTCATTTTTTATGTGTAACATGATATTATGTTTTTTATATGACATATAAATGTACAGATGTGCTAAGTATTATATGACATGGTGAGGAAATTTGTTATTTATAATTATTATATCATACATACTAAAATAAAATATTAAGTATTACTTATGGAGAAATGATATTTAATCATGTTTTACTACAAATAGATATATGATAACACATAGGTTACGAATTTTTAACTTATTAAGCTATTGTTTGCTCATTTTGTTACTTAAAACACTTTTCATATTAGTAGATCAATTTATGAGTGTGCTTGATGATCTTCTATTATGATTGGAAGCACTTTTTCACAAAAGAATGTGCATTAAGTCTTCTAAGTTTTTTTTAAAAGACAAAAGAGAAGTATTTTGGAGTTTATGATAAAAACAAGAAAAAGATTGTGTTGTATTGTATAAGTGAAGAGTATTTAATATACACCCACTCATAATGATATAATATTAATATTGTTTAGTGTGAGTATTTCAACTGTAAACATTTTATAAGTAAAATATAGCACGCAAATTGTAGGTAATTATATGTAATAAGTCACGACCTCCCAATTCAATCAAGACTTAATTGGGGTGACAAGTTGATCATTTTTTCTTTTTTTTTCTTTATATGTTGTATGATTTATTAGATTATCAAGCAAAGAGTAACTTTGGAAAGGAAAAGAATGCACAACTTCTTCCATACAAATATAATATTTATAAGATGAAGAAAATTAATAATATAGACCATTTAAATGAAATGATTGTTATGCATGATTAATAATTTAGACATTATAAATATATCTACATTGAAAGTATTTCAGGTATAAATAATTATAAATAATTCATCTCAAATGATATTGTGTGATGTGACTGCTACAATTTTATGACTTAGCATAATAGTTAAATCGGTTAAGAAAGTACCAACTCAGCTATCTTTAAAGCTAAAGAGACCAAATAAGTGGACAAGTACATTATAGTACATTATTAAAAATATCTTGACCTTACGAGGAAGTAGTTAGAAAGGACAATATGTTGCATGTTATTCTTGTGAAAAAAATAATCACATCAAGTCAAATTATCACAAGGTAAATAATTTAGTGCATTTTATGGTACTGAAATAATTGAAATTAAAAAAAAACTCATATTCATTATGATTGTTCAATGTAATACTGAGACAACAAAATCGAAAAGGTCAAGGAATATTTGGTCTACTTCGATAAATGCAGAAATAAAAACAGAAGAGATATGAGTATGTGAATATAGTATTAAAATTTGTAAATTGAATGTGAGTAAAAAACATGATAGATTGTACACTCAATAAGTCGAATACTTATTGTTTTGAAGAACAATGTTGAAGTTTGATTTTTTGTTAATAATGTATCTATCAAAAAGAACAAAAAAACTTGTTCGTTGTAAAGTTTAATCTCAAATATGATTTATTTTATCTTTTGATGAAATCAATGAATGTGCTTTTTTAATATTATGTGTATTACTTTTATTTTTATTAAGAGATTGCATGCTCAAAAAATAGAAATTGAACAAATAATAAGAATGAATCTGAACAATTGTAAGAACGATGCACTAGAAAACAATTTTACCTAAAATGGATTCAAAAAATTTTCTTGAATGGAAATAGAGTTAAAATAAATTTCAAGTGATTTGCTATGACATTTTTAGTCATTTGAGAATGGTTATGCATTAAAAGATGAAATATTTTACATTCATTGATGACTATTTGAATTTTTTTATCAATTTCGTGGTCACTTAGAAATAAAATCCAAAAATTGAAGTATAAAAGAGATGTACTATGGTATATGACAAGGAATTCAAAGAATCAAACCTTAAACTATGAGTAGAAAGAGAAGAAAAATATCTCCAGGGAATAAGTAATTATTACATTTAATATGTAAAAATACTATTATTATTTTTCTATGTTTCACAATTAAACAATGAGACAAAAAAATTTGATGAATGTAATAATATGTATGATATCCCACTTATGATATTTTGAGAGCGAATAACATATAAAAAAATTCCATAAAGTGCATGGAGTTAATGCCACAACCATTGGTAATGGCAAGAAGTCCAAGTTGGACCATCTCCGTAAAAAGGATGTAAAATTGCATATGTTGACCCAAGGTTCTATTTGACAACGTCAGAAATAACATTTGAGTACAAACGCTAACACTACAAGAAAAATGGCTCTTTCCCACGGTTACAACCATGGGAAAGTAATGGAAAACCATCGGAAAGCCTAGTTTTCGACGATTTTTCCGACGGGAGGCAATCGTTAGAAAAGTGCTCGTTGCAAAAATTTTCCGACAGTTACCAAGTAATCGTTGGAAGTTTCCACGGCCGAAACCATGGGAAAACCTTTTCACGATTGAAACTATGGGTAGGTTCACACAGCTTGGGCCGCAGGAAAAATCTTCCCATGGCTCGCACCGTGCGAAATTCGGACAGTTGCAGCCATGGGAACAATTCACATGGTTGCAGCCATGGAAAGTACCCACGACTGTAGCTGTAGGAAATCTTCCAACGGCTTATGCCGTGGGAACTTCCCATGGTTAAAGCCATGGGAAAAGGTTTTCACGGCTGAAGTAGTGGGAAGATTCCCACGGCTTGGCCCGCGGGGAAAATGATTCCCACGGCTAGAATCGTGAGAATGTTCCCATGGTTCTAACCATAGGAAAACTTTCCTATGTCTCGAGCCATGGGAAGGTTTCGACGGCTCAGACCGAGGGAAGCTCTTTCTACCCATGGCTTTAACAGTCGGAATGGTTGTTTTTTAAAAAAAAATTCAGCCACACCCAGACGAATCTCTTTCGTCCATCCACGAATGGCCACCCACAGCCAGATGAGCGGTCAGATCCAACCACTCGCAGTCGGATCAAGCGTCGGGTGGCCAGATCCGGCCACCCACAGTTGGATCGCATGTGAGTGGTCAGATCCAGCCGCCCGCACGCGGATCGATCGTGAGTGACCAGATCCAGCATGATCGTCCGGCGATGTGGCCGTTGTAGCACTATCAGCCAGAGGGCGGTTAGATCCTTCCACCCGCAGCACGATCGGCTGCCGCACGGCCAGATCCGGTCGTCCGCAGCACGATCGGGCACCGGATCGACAGCAGCGCCGACGAGATCTGATTGGCCGACACGTTGCCGACGACGAGGGAGAGGGAGCTGCCGCCAGATCTTGAACCACCCATCACCGGAGTCCGAGCCATCGCCGGAGTTAGAGCCGCCGTCAGAGCACGAACTTTACTCGCATAGAGGAGATGGAAGCGGATGGAGTTGCTCGGCTTCATTTATAGGCCGAGAAAATTGCCCGGCGGAAAACTCGGGCGGGAAATGAAAATGGAATTTCCCACGGTCAGAGTTGTGGGAAAGGTTCCCTCGGCTCCGGCCGTGGGAAATGCTATTTTTTATGAAAAAAATCCGAAAGGGAAAAAAGAATCTGAAGACAATTTTCAAATTCATTTTCAAGTGAAAAGAAGAATCCAACGCAGCGTGCATAAGTTTTCAATCCGAACTTACGACGGTACAAATTTGATTATCATACAAGTAATAATTAAATGCAACAACCAATTATTCAAATCTTCGTCCTCAGAAGTGTAGTTGTCATCATTGTCTTGCTGTCGGTCACGCATCGCCTCACGAATCATTCTCCTCATCTCTTTTCGTTGTCGCATTTCAAAAGCTTCTGGTCGCGCTTCAAATTCTTGGCGAACCTCTTGACGGATCTCTTCGCGGACCTTCTATTGGACTTCGATTAATCGTTGGTCCCAATTCTCATTAAATAATCGTCGCGCGTCTTCACCGGGAACACCGGATATTGATTTTCATCCATAATTAATATCCGTATCCAAGACCGTAGATCCGGCCCCTATTCACTCCAACATGGTCCATCCATAATTGTCGACAAGTCAATGATGTCGCTGATCCCTACCACTGCAAGAAATATGGGAATTACAGACGGTCAAAACCATCTATAATTTCCCCAAAAACCGTTGAAAATGTCATTTACGACGGTTTTTTTTGACGGAATCGATTCGTCCGAAAAATGGTCGTTGCATCAATTTCCGACGGTTGAAAAAAATGTCAGAAATTTTGATGGAAGTCCGACGGTCAAAACCTCTGATATTTGCAGCGGTCGACGAAATCGTCGAAACTTCGGCGGTCGTGACCACTGATATTTGCGGCGGTCGAGGAAATTCTCAAAACTTCGGCGGTCACGCCCATCGAAGTTATCGACAGTTTCCTCGACCGCCGCAAATATTGACGGTAACAACCGCCAAAAATTTCGGCGATCGTCGAAGTTTCGGCGATCTAAACCGTCGCAAAAGATTTTTGTAATATAAAAAAATTAGCCAACCGTCAGGCGGACAATCCGAAGGCCAGCGGTCCGGCGGCCGAGATCCGGCCGCTAGCAGTCCCGCGTGTCACGCCCCACTTTTGCCATGTCCCAGGACGGGGCTGGGATGCAGTGGCGTGCGAAGCTGGGACGCAGACGTCGTCCAATTTGGCAGAATGCCCACTTTGGCATTATGCCCGGTTTGGCATAATGCACAGTTTGGCATAATGCGCAATTTGGCAGAACGCCCAGTTTGGCAGCGGCAGCATTGCAGCGCGCACCCGAGCAACAGAGGGGCGATTTCGTCCCAAGCCAAAATGGCAGGTCCCAAACTAACCATTATGTTGACAGGTGTCGAGGAGGGCAGCTGGCCGTGAGTAATCAGAGGTGGTTACTCCCTGGAACAAGATGGCAACTAGAAAGATATGATGAGATGCATCATATCGGCCGAAGATCGTGGAGGATCTTTGAAGAATTTGGTCAGGCAACTAACTCAGGAAATCAGGAAGGATCTCGAGAAGATCAGTTGGATCATGGAGATCATTCCAGGCGGATCTTGAGGAGAAGATCTTAACGCCAACAAGAGAATCGAGGAGGATCCCTTGATACCAGACAGGGTGATCGTGAGGATTATCCTTGGTGCAGATCTTGTTGAGGAGATCAAGGGATTTGGAGAATCATATCCCAGCACCTAAATGGGGTTTTGCAATCATAGGAGATCGGGGAGGATCCCTATGATCTTGGCTAGAATTAGTGTCACGGACGTGTCCTAGAAATATCATTTGTGCATAATCATGCATTTAAGTAACATACTAAGTTAGTTTGGATGTCCATTTAGTGATATTTGCATATAGTAATTAATATCTCGATAAGTGTATAATGACCACTTAATTATCGATAAACTTTACAAAGTAATTATATAGGGTTATTAGGAATAAATCACAAAATTTCTAAATAATATGATATATATATTTAAATAGGATTAAGTAAGCTTAATTAGGGTTCAAACACTTAGTTATGACAAAAAAATGTGATTGACCATCACTTAAGTTCCAAGCAGCTGAAGCAGACAGATGAGAGCTGCTCCAATAGATATTTTTCCAAACCACCATAAGACCTCCTAAAATTCTGAAAAAATTATATAAGTCACTTAACATTATATTTTCACCGTAGAAAAATTACCAGAGAAAGAACCCGTGTGAACCAACCTGGGGAAAATCGAGAACGTCGGCTGTTCCAGGTGAGTTTTGATCCGGAAAGTTTTTCTCTGATTGAGAGAATCATTACTTGGTGATAAACAAACCATAAATTATGAAATTTTGTATGATTCCTCCATTCGAAGTTAGCTTTCCATGGTCTCTGGAATCACCTAAGAAGGAGTTTTATAGAGGAAGTTATGAACTTAACTTCGCATGTCACTCATCCTCTCCCGAGTCTGATATAGGTTTCGATTGTAAATTAGGGCACGGTTCGAATAGAGTGAATTAGGGTTACAAATTTGGATATTCTTAAATAGACATTCCAAGGGTTCGGTGAGATGATGAATCATACTATTTGAACTTGTATTTTGGGAGAAATGAATTTTTCATTTCATAGTGAAACATATAAATCAATACTTCAGTGACATACAGTCTGTCAGGGCACAAACCCTAGGTCAGATTGCTTGGGATGTCCTAACTTACTCACTTGGAATTTGATAGTGATATTTGGGGGTTGAAAACTTTAGTATGTCTAGTTTCTAATTAATCCAGAATAATAAGATTTGCTCATGTGATTAAGAAGTTATGAATTATTTATTGACAGACACTTAGTGTGAAATCTTGAAACAGCACCTAGTTAAGCTTTGGGGAAATTGAAAAGTTTCAAGTATGGAAGAGCTAATGAATATGAATACCTAAAGCTAGAAATTGGTATTAGAGAGGATTACATGCATTTTAGGGTGCATAATCATTCATGCATCATGAGCATGCATTGCATATTACCTTATTAGTGATTGAAAAGTAAAAAGGCGTTATTGTTTGTAGGAAAACATCAAGTTGCAAGTGAAAGGGAGGAAATATAATAAACCTCCTTGAAGTGATAAAGTACAAGGTGAGTGGATAAATTTACAACATAGCAAAATATTATATGTTAATTCTTTTATTTATGATATTACTTCAAGCAAAGTTTATTATTGTTATTATTGAAACATATCTTGAGATATGAAAAGTATTTATGATATGTTTCAAGGATTTCATATGAGATGGAGTAACATCTTATACAAAATTGTTTTTAGGGAACAATGCTTGTGAAGTGAAAATAAGTTTTATTTGATAACGATATGAGATTATGACATGTGTATTTTGATATTGTTAAACTCCATGTGTTCATTAGCCATGCTGTTTGAAAAAGGTCTTTGGGACCACATTCGATATACATGAAGTCTTTGGGGCATATATCGGGTGTCTTTGCCCTTTGGGGGCTGCTCTGCGTGCACGTATTGATCTATGATCGCTCTGTGTATATGAGAATTATGATTGAGTGGCACACAATCATGATTGGGATACGTATTGACCAATGATTTGCTCTGCGTATCTGAGACTCTTGATTGTGAAGCTCTGCTTAACTGTATGACACACAATCATAGAGGAATACGTATTGACCCATGATTTGCTCTGCATATTCGTGACTCTTGATTATGAAGCTCTGTTTAACTGTATGACACATGATCATAGAGGGATACGTATTGACCCATGATGAGTATGTGCAATGACACATGTGTGGAGTTTAAATATGAAAATTGTGATATCTTGAGTTACTTTTATTTCTATGAAAGTTCATATGATTTGACAAGTTATGCTATATGTGATATGCTTTAAATGTTTCCTCATATGAAAGAAATGTGATTATTTAAATGATATACACACTCGTATTGTTCCCCTATGTTGTACTTTTATTCCACTCACTGAGCAAATGATTGTTGCTCATAATACCTATTTTAAATTTTTTAGATACTCGTAAGTTCTCGAGTTGAGTCGACTCGGAGCTTGTTTTTGCTGCATATAGAGAAGAGGTCGAGCCGCTGGAACACTTTAATCCCCCTTCACTTTTGTTTTTGGAATCATGCATGTGTAATAGATAGTCTTAGATATGTTGTAATTAAGTCTGTGAGGAACTTTTTGTAAGGTTGTATAAGATTTGATCTTGTTGGGTTATATGAGAGATGGTTTGTGAAAAAAAATATGATGACAATATGTGAATGTCATATCTTATAGTTCTTTTTAAACTTTGATGAATATATATCCATCTTTTGCATGTGGGCTAATAACACAAGAAAGTAAGGGAGGGAGGTTTTGCCGATTTTATTTTAGGAATGGCTAAACGTAATTGAGATTATGATAATTGAAATTAGAACTTAGTCACGGAGTTGGGTGTGACAATCAGGGAGTGAGTTATTGTTGTAACCATCCCATTCTTGTATAAATAGACCCTAAGGGTCCACCTTGTACATCACCGATCGGAGTAGCGATCGAGTCAATGAAGTCGAAAGCTTTCCCCCATATCTGAGTGTCTCTCCCTTCTATCTTTCTAGTGTTTCTTGTTGTGCTGGTGTAGGGACGTCCATCGTCCGAGAAGAGACTGCTTGATCCCTCGTGAAGGAAGGAGTCAAGGCCGCACACCTTGGTTTCTAGTCGCTGAAACTAAGGGCGTGACAAGTGGTATCAGAGCTCGGTTTCCAGCAACGATGTTGGGAGAAGAAGGACCCTCAGTGAGAGGTCGCACCGTGAGGTTGAGGCTGCCACAGGCAGTGGTGGTCACGGCCTGATCACGGGCGGTGGGGAGAAGCGTCGGGTGACTCGAGGCCGATCCAAGGACCCTGCAAGTCCCTTGGAGAAGCAAGTCGAGTCATTGGGGCTGAAGCTCCAGGAGACGGACGAGATGGTCCGAGATCTGGAGGCGGTGGCGGGACAGCATGGTCTGGCCTTGGAGGAAGGCACGACCATGCTGCAAGAGATGGAGGCGAGACTGTGGTCCATGGAAGAAGCCATGGAGACCAAAGTCAAGGCGATGGAGGCCGACCTCCTATTGCTCAAGCGTCACCTCGTCGATGCAGGAGGGCTGCAATCAAGGACGACGATCCCGAAGTTCACCGGTCCCGAACCGAAAAAGTTTGATGGCGTGCGAGAGGCAACGGCCATCGACGACTTCATCTGGTCCTTGGAGAAAGGCTTCAAGACCAGTAAGATCTTAGTCGAGAAGGACCAGATCAATATGGCAGTGCGCTATCTGGTGGATGGCGTTCTCCTATGGTGGCGGCGCATGGAGGAGGAGGTTGCCAAGGGAAGGGTCATCATCGACACTTGGGGCGACTTCAAGAAGGAGCTGAAGAAGAAGTTCTACCCCGGCAACGCCCAGGAGGTTGCCATGATGAAGTACCAGGAGCTGAAGAAGCAGTTCTACCCCGGCAACGCCCAAGAGTTCATCGAGCAATTCCAGTCGATTATGTTGGAAGTACCAGGAGCTATGGAGGAATCCACATGACTATTCTTCTTCCTGAGACGCCTCAAGTCTTGGGCGGCTCTAGAGGTGAAGAGGCAGAAGATCTCAATCATGAAAGAAGCTCTGGTTGCGGCGGAGGCTTTGCAGGAGTACTCGGCCAACAAAAGCCTTGGCGCGTAGGTCAAGGACAAGGGCGAGTCGATGGAGGATGAGCCTAGTTCTGGTGGCAAGGGAGGCGACCAGAAGGTGTTGAAGACCAAGAGGAACGCCAGAAGGAGGGCGAAGTGCTACGTCTGCAAAGGGTACGCACTACGTGAGGGAGTGCGACCAGAAGACGAGCCTGGCCACCATGGCGTCCACCTTGGAAGATGATGAAGGCATGGCCCACATGGGGTCGATCATGGCCTTGAGCACGGCGGCTGCGAGGTTCCCGAAGGGCATGAAGAGGGCCACGAAGGGCCTAGTGTTTGAAGAGGTCTTGGCGAATGGCCACGCCATGACCGCCTTGGTCGATACCGGGGCCACTCACAACTTCATGACAGGGCAGGAGGCGGCGCGTCTCGGCATCGGCTATGTCGAGGCACCGGGGCTGACGAAGGCGGTGAACACCACAACCCAGCCAATCCTTGGAGAGGCCAAGGACGTCCTAGTTCAAGTGGGAGGATGGGAGGGCGCGATCGACATCGTCATCATCACCATGGACGATCACAAGTTCGTCCTGGGCATGGAGTTTATGGACAGGTTCCAGGAGGTAAGGGTGACCCAGGAGGGATTGCATTTATTATCTCAGGAGGGAGCTAATCATGAAGTGCCCGCGAGAAGGGAGAGCATCCGACTCATAATGCTCTCGGCCATGGTTGCGGAGGTGGGTCCTGAGGAGGATCCAGTGCAAGACATGGTAGATAGAGATGACTTCTGGCGGTTCCAGAAGACTCTCGACGAACTGAAGGTTCGTATGCTAAGACAAGAAGGTCTTAGGGGCGAGGTGCTGTCTTTGAAGATGAAGTTCAAAGCTGCACTTGTGAAGGAGGTGGTGCAAGTAGAGAAGGGATTCTACGATAAGTTCGAGCTCCTGGAATCTGAGATGGCACTACTCCGCTCTTACATCGAGGAGTGCGTCTGGGCGCGGGAGGTGCACGGCGGTGAGGTTGATGAGGGAGAAAACCCACCAAGTTCTTTGGCTTCTCGGCATTCAGGGGCCAGGTCGCAGGATGGAAGAGCGAGGGAGCACAAACGCAGGGTACGCGAGTGCTTCGGATGTGGCGGGCCACATCGTCTGCGGGAATGTCCGCAGAACACATGTGGGTTGATCGAGTTGGAAAGATCATCTGAGGAGGCGTGCAGAAGAAGAAGATGTAGTCCAGATAATCAAAGCAGGTGGCTTTATGCTGGAGCTGCAGGATCTTTTCTGGGCGAAGAGACATGTAGGACAAGGAGCTGTCCTCAGTCTGACCCATCACCGGGTCATTCCTCATGAAGCCGCAGAATAGGGACGTGGCGGCCATGCCGGCCCCGACCGTCCCAAGGTCGTTGGCTCAGGATGGAGCCACCGACGAGAAGAGGACGTTGGATGTCAGCACGAGACATCCTGGTTGGTACGAGCAGACTACCAGTCCTGGACTTCAAGCGAGCAGGCAGGTGCGAGGAAGCATCGAGATCGAAGTCCGAGACATGACGTGCAGGTCATGTCCTGGGGCAGCAACAAGGAAGTTGCATCCCGACGTCTTCAGCGGAGTGAAGACGGTGCGCCTTCGGACAACAAGGTCACACGAGTAGGCGTGAGGTCCTACTTGGGGGTGTGGGATGCCGACCATATCCCGAGACAACAGCAAGGAAGCGATGTCTCGAAGATCTTCAACGGACCAAAGATCAATGCAGGGTGGCTCTTTCGGACAGCAAGGTGGCACTGAGGAGCAGCACACGGCCAATGACTCAAGTGGAGGAGCATGGCCAAGTTCGGAGGGCGCGAGGCATTCCGAACAGTTCAAGATGCGAGTTGAAGGCTTCTTGGACGAAGGAAGATGGCGGCGACAAGGCATTGCTGGGACGGCAATGGCTTGGGTGGGGGAGGATGTCACGCCACACTTCTGCCATGTGCCACGATGGGGCTGGGACGCAGTGGCATGCGAAGTTGGGACGCAGGTGGTGCCCAGTTTGGCAAAATGCCCACTTTGGCATTATGCCCGATTTGGCATAATGCAAAGGTTGGCATAATGCGCAGTTTGGCAGAACGCCCAGTTTGGCTGCGGTAGCAGTGCAGCGCGCACCCGGGCAGCAGAGGGGCGATTTCGTCCCAAGCCAAAATGGTAGGTCCCAAACTAACCATTATGTTGGCAGGTGTCGAGGAGGGCAGCTGGCCGTGAGTAATCAAAGGTGGTTACTCCCTGGAACAAGATGGCAGCCAGAAGGATATGATGAGGTGCATCATATCGGCCAAAGATCGTGGAGGATCTTTGAAGAATCTGGTCAGCCAACTAACTCGAGGAAATCAGGAAGGATCTCGAGAAGATCAGCTGGATCATGGAGATCATTCCAGGAGGATCTTGAGGAGAAGATCTTAACGCCAACAAGGGAATCGAGGAGGATCCCTTGATACCAGACAGGGTGATCGTGAGGATTATCCTTGGTGAAGATCTTGTTGAGGAGATCAAGGGATTTGGAGAATCATATCCCAGCACCTAAAGGGGGTTTTGCAATCATAGGAGATCGGGGAGGATCCCTATGATCTTGGCTAGCATCAGGGAGTGAGTTATTGTTGTAACAATCCCATTCTTGTATAAATAGACCCTAATGGTCCACTTTGTACATCACTGATCAGAGTAGCGATCGAGTCAATGAAGTCGAAAGCTTTCCCCATATCTGAGTGTCTCTCCCTTCTATCTTGCTAGTGTTTCTTGTTGTGCTGGTGCAGGGACGTCCATCATAACGTCCGAGAAGAGGCTGCTTGATCCCTCGTGAAGGAAGGAGTCAAGGTCGCACACCTTGGTTTCTAGTCGTTGAAACTAAGTGCGTGACAAGCGGGCCGATCCGGCTGCCCGCGGCCGATCCCAAAGCCAGCAGTCCAGGGGATGAGATCCGGCCGCTAGTGATCCTGCGGCCAGATCCCGCGGCCCGCGGCCGAATCCGGCTGGCCGCAGCGGGATCCGAACGCCAGGCGGTCCGAGCCGGAGAGAGAGAGAGAAGGGGAGAGGGATCGACGCCGGCGGGAGAGGGTCGCCGCTTGACGTCCGGTTGGGAGGCTCGCCGGTAGGGAGAGGGAGAGGGAGAGGGGAGAGAGAGAGAGAGAGGTGAAGGGAAAAGAAATAATGGGATTTGGTATATATATATATATATATATATATATATATATATATATATATATATAGATGGAAAGATGAGAAAGCGGGAAAATGGAAAAAAAAGCGGGATAATGAAATTTTAATTACCGATGGCTCCGACCGTCGAAAAAGCAAATAATATTTATTTTTAAAGTTACCGACGGTTGTGACCGTCAAAAATTATTTATTATAAAAATAAAATATTATATTTGGTTATATATAATATTTATTTTTTATTTTACCGACGGTTTGAACCGTCGCTAATTATAATATTAATAAAATGATCCTCATATTATATTATTATACATGTACCGACGTTACGGCCATCAAAAAATAAAATAATAATATAAAAAATTACATAATTTATTATTTTCATTTCCGACGATTGTTACCATTGGAAATTCCGTCGAAATTTGCGACGGACGTATGTCCGTCGAAAATATCGACGTTCCTAATCGTCGAAAAATAAAATAATAATATAATAAATTACATAATTTATTATTTTCATTTTCGACGGTTGTAACCAAAATTCCATCGGAATTTGCGATAATTATATATCCATCGAAAATATCGACATTCCTAATCGTCAAAAAATAAAATAATAATATAACAAATTATATAATTTATTATTTTCATTTTCGATGGTTGTAACCGTCGGAAATGCCGTCGAAAATTGAGACGGATGGATATCCATCGTATCGACATTCCTAATCGTCGAAAAATAAAATAATAATATAATAAATTACATGATTTATTATTTTTATTTCCAACGGTTGTAACCATCGGAAATTCCATCAAAAACGTTTCTGTCGCAAAATCTGTTGCAAATTGCGAAGGATTTCTATCCGTCGGAAATTGTCCGTCGAAAAATGGAAATTTTCTTGTAGTGTACGTGACCAGTGAACGGTGCTCGACTTCTTTTGCTTTGAATGACTCTTGTAAGTTGACATAGTGACATTACGAGACTCACAATTAGTGAAAGTTACATTACGAATTTGATTATGGGTCTGTTAACTTACATATGTCTCTCGAGCATGCAATGAAACCCATTCGGAGTTCTTTTTTTATGAGTTTTTAAGAAAATCTCGATCTTCAATGGCTGTTTTATCCATCTCCTTTTCCTACATTTGAAATCAAAGTTAGCACATGTTGTAGGATCCAAAGGGCACCAAGAGGAGGTGAATTGGTATTCAAACAAAAATATCGAATTCACAATAATCGTTGCGGAATCTTGAAATCAAATCTTAAAATATTTGAAATTAATGCAATTCAGGTCACATCAAAACCAATATGAGAGGGAGAGAGTGAAAGAACGCAATCACAAAGCACGCAGTGGTTGTTGACGAGGTTCGGCTACACCTTGACCGACGTTCCCACTCTGACTTTTTGATCTTGAGACTGTCGGATATTCCACTAGAATCTCTTCCTTTATTTTAAATGGGGCAAGGAAGAAGGCCTTTACATCACCGTCTTTTTTTTCGCTTCGAGAGGTAAAGCTCACTTCTCCTCTAATGAAGCTAATTTTTTCTCTTGCTCAAGAGGTAAGATTTTGAACCTTTTTTTACATAGGGGCTCTTTCAATATTTTTTTAAATAAAATGCTTCTCTCTTTTACAATTCTAAGCTCACAAGAGGAGAAGAGAGAAAGAAGATAAAATTAAAAATGAAAACTTCAAAGGGAATGTCTTCTTTTGAGAACTTAAAGTTTTTCTACAATGTTTAAATGGATACCTTTGCTTCTAGCTTTGTCACTCTTTTTATAGGCTTCAATGTGGAGAAAATTCGTTTAGAATTTATTCCACAAATATCTCCTTCAAATTTGGCCATTATTGTTCATTTGACTCAGAGGCCGATCGATCGCACATCTGGACCGGTCGACGAACTATGTGACCGTTGCGGGATTTCTTCAACTTTTGCGCTTGATCGGTTGACCGATTTGTCGATCGGTACATCGACTGGTATCATCCCGACATCAATCGGAGCAGACTCGGCATACATCGATCGACTGGCATATCCTATTCGGTCGACCGATATTGTCTCGATCGACCTTTTTTCCTTCGACCGGCAAGTTGATCGACCTATACTATTTTGAGCATAACTTTTTTTGCATAGTTATTCAAATTAGATGATCTTAGATTTTATGGATAAATAATAGAATTCTATACAACTTTTATGTTTATAATTAATCCAAAATCTAATAATATTATAGTCAATTATTTAATCAAAGTTTAGTGCATAAAGCTATTCTTTTTTTAAACTTTTTCAGCATTTTAACTTTAATCTTTCGATGTTTGTATTATCAAAATATAAGTTTATATATCTTTAAAACTTTTCTCCAACAATCTCCCCCTTTTTTTATGAAGGCAAAACGAGAAATATGAAAAATATATAAGCTGCGAAAAAGTTCTAAAATCTTATAAAATCAATTTTACTCTCCCTAACACTTAGCTTTACCTAACAATGGTACATATTCTCATAAGTATTAATTGTAAGGTACTATTCATGTAAAGTATATTCAGATCATATTTCTCCTACATTTCTCTCCCTTTTGTTTCATAAAAAAAATAGTTTGCACATAACGGGCAAAAAGATGTGTAATTCCCCCTTTAAAAAAAATTATTCTCCCTTTTTGTAAAGTATCATAAAAGGTCATGAAATATAAAAAAATAAGTCCCCCTAAATTTATGGCTAATTTAAAATGAAAATAAAATGATTTAGAGGTTATGAAATCCATAAGTCAAAAATTATATTAGGAATCAAAACATTATATCAAACTTTGATACAATAATGATATGTTAAAATAAGGTTGAAAACATGCTCCTATCATTATGACTAATTTTCTTTTTCTATTTGATGTGTTCCCTTTTTCATAAAAGTAATGATGATTTTGGGTTTTTGAGAAGAGTAAAAAAGTAGGTGATACTTTGACCATAATATTTGTTCCTTCACATTTTCGTTCGTCCTTTGCTTTATATGTGAGGCACACCTAAAAAACAATTAAATAACTTTTGGTACCCAAACTTATTTGGGTCATTTTCATTTAGACAATGTTCCTTTTAGAATACAAATCATGCCATGGTGTGAAGATTTTCTTACTTTGCATTGATAAGCATAATGGCCATAAAAACCGCATGCAAAACATCTAATATGTAATTTTCTATCATAGGAATGATTAGATTTCCAATAAGAGTTTTTATGTCCAAAATAATTTCTAAGATTACTTTTCGTTATTTGAGAAAAGTCTTATTTTGTGTATTTTTCAAAAATGTATTTTCATGCTTTACCTTTTTTAAAGAACATGCTAGTTTTATTATTTCACAAGCATGTGTTATTTCCAAAGTATCAATTCATTTTTCAAGTTTTCATTTTCCACAGAATTTGCATTCTTTTCTTCTTTTAAATTTTCAATCTTATGTATTAATTTTTCATTTTCCTCTTTAATTGAAAAAAATATATTTTTATAAGAGAGAAAAATTCTTTATTCACGTCTAAAGAAATATTTTCTTCGGAAAAGCTCGATAAGTCATCATTTGAGTTTGAGGGACTAGAACTTACCTCATCGTTGTGTGTCATTAGGCATAAATATGCTTCATCATTAGAAGAACTTGATGAGTTACTTGACTCTTCATATTTTTTTCATTTTCTTTTTCTGAGATGTCTCTTCTTTATGTTGTTTGTATGGTCTTCTTGTTGGCTTCTCATTCTTCTCTTTCTTCTTTACCAAGTTGATATACTTGTCTAATTTTCTTGTGTAGTGGATGAGTTTTTCGTCCACTTCCTCTTCACTTGAGTCTTCTTCTTTTGGATTTGTTTTCAGTGTCAATGTTTTTTCTTGTGGGTTATTTTCTTCTTGATCTTCTTGGATTGAGATCTCATATGTTAGAAGTCAACCGATTAGATCATCGAAATCCACTTTGTTCAAATCTTTTTCTTCAATCTCGATCCTCTTCGTATGCCATTTTGATGAAAGAGACCTGAGAATATTTTTCACTTTTTGGGGTTCGTTCTTGACTTGTCTAAGAAGACTAAGCCATTCAAAATATCATTAAACTGAGCAACCATATCATTTATGGATTCATTATCATACATCTTGAAAGAATTATATTGATGGTTTAAAATATGCGATCTAAATTCTTTAACTTTGTCGGTTTCTTCATAAGTAGTGATGAGTTTTTCCCAAATCTCGGTTGCAGTTTCATAACTTGAAATTCGATTAAACTCCGTTGAATCTAAAGCACAATAAAAAAATATTTTGACTTTCCAATCAAATTTTGAAAAAATCTTTTCTTTTTCATTAGAATCTATAGGTAACTTTTCATGAAGATAATAACCTCTTTCAACTATATCCCACATGTCGATATCAATAGAACAAATATATGCTTGAATTTTAAGTTTTCAATATGCAAAATTTGATGCATTTAAAAATGGAGGACGACTAATTAATTGTCCTTCAACAAAACTAATTCCACTTGATGCCATGATTCTTAAAGATTGTTAAATCTTAAAATAAGACGATCAAATCTTATAATGATTAGGTCTTAAAACAAGAGCAACCCGCTTTGACACAATTGTAAGATCCCAAAGGGCACCAAGAGGGGGGTGAATTGGTGTTCAAACAAAAATATCAAATTCACAATAATCGTTGCGGAAGCTTGAAATCGAATCATAAAATATTTTAAATCAATGCAATTTAGATCATATGAAAACCAATATGAGAGGAAGAAAGAAAGAAAGCAGTCACAAAGCACGCGGCGGTTGTTGACGAGGTTGGACCACACACCTACGTCCCCGTTCTGATTTTTCGACCTCAAGATCGTCGGAGATTTCACTAAAATTTCTTCATTTATTCCAAATGGGACAAGGAAAAAAGTCCTTTACACCACCATCTTACGATTTTGAACCTTTTTTACATAGGAGTTTCGTCAGTATTTTTCTAAATAAAATGATTCTCTCTTTTATAATGCAAAGCTCACAAGAGGAGAAGAGAGAAAGAAGATAAAACTAAAAATGAAAACTTTAAAGGGGAATGTCTTCTTTTGATAACTTGAAGTTTTTCTTCAAAGCTTGGATAGATGCATTTGCTTCTAACTTTGACACTCCTTTTATAGGCTTCAATATGGAGAAAATTCATCCAAAATTTATTCCACAAATTTCTCCTTCAAGACCGTTACTGTTCATTTGACTCGGAGGTCAGTCGATCGCACATCTAGACCGGTCGACCGTTACGCGATTTCTTCAACTTTTGCACTTGATCGATCGACCGGTCCGTCAACCGGTATCGTCCCGACGTCAATCGGAGCAGATTTAGCATGCATCTGTCGACCGGCATATCCTATTTGATCGACCGGTATTGTCTCGACCGGCCTTCTTTCCTTCGACCGGCAGGTTGACCGACCTGCACTATTTTGAGCATATCTTTTGCACAGTTATTTAAATTATATGATCTTGACTTCTATGTATAAATAATAGAATTCTCTACAACTTTTATGTTTATCATTCATCCAAAATCTAATCATACCATAGTCAATTATTTAATCAAAATTTAGTGCATAAAGCTATCCCTTTTTCTTTAAATTTTTTCAGTATTTTAACTTTAATTTTTCGAGGTTTATATCATCAAAATATAATTTTATATATCTTTAAAACTTTGCTCTAACACATGTCACATTTCAATTTCAACAAATTTTAAGAAAATGAAATAACATTCATCGGGCAATAGTCAACATCGAAACACAACCACCTACATACATTTCAATTTCAACAAATTATAATATTCTTGTTTGATAAATGATTTAAGCAAGAAGAGTTAGCATTTTGAATCACACTATTAAAAAACTACTTCTGGTAGTGTTTAACCACTAGATGTTAGAAGTTTATATTTTTTTTTCAGTCTTATCTCTATTCAAATTTATTATTTATTTCTCACCTTGTCAACATTATTTCTATTTTTCATTTTTTATCAACATTAAAATTTACTTCCTTTTTATATTCATGCGTAATTAATTATTAAATTATTTTTTTACTAATAATGGATAAAAAACTTAATATTTTCTCTATCATGCATGCACTATATAAAATTAATTACAAATATAAAAACTTACATATCTTAATAAAAAATATTAGTTGTGAAATTTTATTTTGTTTTAGTTGAGATATAAATTATTCACTTATTATAATAAAATTTGTAAAGTGTTTGAATCAATATTATAAAATCCAATCTAGCCATCAACCCGGATTGTCCAAGGGGTCAGGTCGGACCGGTTGGATATGGATAGACCAGATAATATAAATTAAGAGGAAAATAAATATGTTAAAGAGATTATTGTAGTATTATTAATATTTAATATCTTATTTAGCAAAAATATAAAATATAATATAATAACATAAAATAAAATAATTCAGATCAAATAATATAATAATAAATTAAATCATCAATAAAATATTTGCTAAATAAGAAAATCTTGTGAGGTAATTATAAATAAATAAAATGAAATATATATATGATCAAGGAATACACTGAAATATAAATTTCAAGTAAAGATATATATAAATAACATGTCTAAAAAGTTTTAATAATTTTTTTATGTCCATTTTTTTACATTTCACAACTTGGTCCGGTCGGGTTGACCAAATCCGCGAGTTGACCAATTGAACTCGGATTTTGATCAGGCAAAAGTGGGTCAATCCCATGGTCGGATTTTAAATGACCCACGTGTCATGCTCATAAGCTCCTTGACTCGAACTTCAACATGCGGATCGCTCGTCGATCAGCCCCGTTCGGACGCGCCCCGGACACACCCTAGATGCACAATGAAACACACACCCAGTTGGAGAGAAAAGAGGCTTCACAATATAGAGAAAAACTAGAGAATATACTGAGAAATCTCATATTGTTCAACATGGTCTTACAATCCTTGATTACATGTCCTTTTATAGGGCTAAGGAGAAACAACTCCTACTCTAACTATGGACCTAACCTTACTAGGCATGGAAGCCCCTTCTCTAGAAAAACCTCCTTGGACTAGGAGTAGAAATCCATCTCTTGGAAACCTTGAAGAATTCGGCCAGCATTGACTCCCTCCATCTCTTGCTTGGTGCCCGCCGTGCCCGGGCGTGCCCGCCAGGGGAAGTCTGAGTCTCACTCGGACTTGGACTATTCCTGGACAGCCCCACACATTCTTCAGTCCTCCTATGATTAGGACTTCAACTCCAAGTGCCCCTCGGTTCAAGAAGAAAGCTCGGCCCTCCAAGAATCCATCATGTCCTTATCGACATAAAAAATTGGCCGACTCATATTCCTACTAGGAGTAGGAACTCTTCTGACCCTGCACCTCTCGTCCAAAGACTTCACCTGCCACTCAATCTGCATGGCCGTCCAAGTCCTACTAGCACTAGGACTTGTCCAAGGCATGGCCGCCACCTTGCGTCCATCCTTCTAGCCTGCATGGTTCCTCCTCGGACTTGGAATCCTAGGCATCTATCCTTAGCCTTCCACACTCCGTTGCCCTAGTTCAACTCCTACTTGAACTAGGAGTCCTACTCCTAGTAGGAGTAGGAGTGCGTCGCGCCTCCACGCCCGTCGCACGCCCGCTATGTCCCAAGCATGCTCGGAGACTCCTCGTCAGTCTCCTATCATTCTTGGACATCGCCGCTCATCCTCCAAAGCCTCCTGCTTTGGCTCCATGCCCCAGATCGCCACATGCGTTCCGGTGCACCTTGCGTCGATCGCTGTCCCTGCGCGTCCAGCTTGCGATCGTTTCGTCTCGTCTCTGTCCTGGGATGTGGCAGAGGCGAGGAGTGACATCACGGGCCATTTTAATGTTCGGACACCAATCCAACCGGCCAGGTCGAGTCACGTTTGACAACACTCGTTTGAATTGAATAACTTATCATTTGTTCAATATTATTAAGTTTATAAAAAAATTATTAATATTATAAATTAATCTCTAATAGTTAATCATCATTTGTTTCATTATTCATTGATTAAATTTCTATATACTATCAAATTACAATTTGCTTATCAAATCGTTAGTAATGTCAAACAGGCACCAAGTCAAATTTGATAGAAGTTGAACTTAGTAAAGTGACACACATGTGTATTGCATATGTTCAAAGGGTATTGATTCTTTCACAAACAAAATTGTCTAAGCGAGAGTCATGATGCAACCTTTTAGTAAAAGAAAATGTGCAAGAATAAAAAGATGATTATCTTTGACTAAGGCCTAATGAAGGAATTGGTAATAATAAAATAGAAGTATTTCAAAATACCTCATAGTGAAAGAATGGATCATTGAAGACATTTTTACGTTATTTTGAACTCATCGTTGGGAACTCGATCAGTACGAAAAGAGAACGCTCATTCACAATCCAAGGTACCTAGACGTGCATGCATGGTCGGAATTGCGAGTGAGGTGGAAAATGGATGTCACTAATGCACTCACATACATCTAAATGAATACCTGAGCACCTCCTTTTATAGTGCATTGTGACCTACAATTAATTAGTTCATTTAACTGCATTTAGTGCAGTTAACGTCCAAAAGCCCATTAACGGGCGTAATTGTCCAACACTTAACATGGTCAATGGATCATCGATGATACATTGTGACGATCAAGAAGCTGTCAGTTTGATATACAATCGAGCAAGCAATTCCAAAATAAAAGTATGTTGACATCAAACAACAACATTATATTATCATATCATGGAAGAAAAAAATGTCACAATGATTTATTTGTCCATAAGAATTTAATCAAAATATTAATTAAACTTTAACTTATTGGGAGTCATATCAGAAGAAAGTTTGATGAATAGTTCATTGTATAGCTTATGTTAACATGTTAATTGTGACATCTGGTTAATGATATGTCAATATTACGAGTTTTAGATATTGTGACCATAATGGTCCAATTGAAGATGTCAATTGTGATTGTTATGAGAATTGACATTGGTGGAGACACCACGTTGGTGAATGAAATTTCATTTTCGATTGACACTACATGTGTAATGATCCAAAATTCACCCTAAGAGTTTTGATCCTTAGAGAAATTTCGTGTTGTTAGCACATTCGCAATACATTACTTAACAGCGAAAGACTTAACAATTTAGAGAAAGACATAATAAATAAAACTTTTTTCATAACCATATAACACCATTTCTTCTAACATCTCATGAGACACCAAATGCCTAAAGACTTCAGTATATAGTGAGCATCAATGTTCTATCACAACCATAAAACTTATTAAACTCTAAGCATGTGCAACACTTCGTCATGTGCTTGAGATGTCATCCTCACTTAATCTTGATTACTTGTACAGATCCAGAATGCATGATTTTCCAGTTAATGTAAATGTAATGCCCCGAGATTTTTTTTCTTTGCATATCAAGAAGGCTATCTCATCAACATTACTCAATTACAATACAATTAGAGGAAGACTAACTTTACAATAATATATATAAAGTCGAAAGCTTTCTTTACAATATTTGACAACCAGTGTGTTCGGGTCTATTTCTGTATAATAATAAATCCTATATCTATGAGAGGAGCCATCAACCGTCTCACCATCGCCATTATCATCACTTGTATGGATTCAAGTATAGAGATAAAGTTCAGTGAAATAAACTCAATACGTAGGATCACTCATAACTATACGAATAATATCAATAACAATAATCCTATGTATAATGATAAGCAATATCAATAATATCAATATGCATATCCATCAGTCATAAGATTAATTGGCTGGAATCAATCAATTCAATAAACTTTTAACATCAATCATATAGGTTGAAATCAATTGTCTTATTAATCAAACATTCTTTACTTTATTTCAGCCATAAAGGTTGTAATTTAATAATCTTTTATCATACTTCAACCACGAAGACTACAATACAGTTATTCTTTTCAATAAATTATCCATAATTCTTGAACCATAAAGACTTCAACTCAATATCTTATCAATCAATTATATTTCTTATACTTCAATTATAAATGATGCAATTATCTTTTATCTTTAACTTCAACCATAAAGACTATAGTTATCTTTTCACTTTTAACTTAAAAACCCATTTTCTATTTTAAGAATCCAGCTCGCATTAAGGGTAACTTGGGTCGTATTCTCTCGATTCAATTCCATCCAATTTCTATAGGAACCTAGTGTGGTCCAATTTTTCCCATTTATGTGTCATAACCCTAGCCAAATTCGGTGGAACTCGAGTTGGGTTCTATTTCAATTAAATATCCAAACCGCGACCAAGGTGAAATTCAGGCTAAGTCTAATGTGAAATCGGGCGGGGCTAGTCCGATTCAACTGTCTAGTCCTCGGTCACCAGAATTTGAGTCGAGCGAAAGGTGAATTCAAGCTGGGTTGGCACCATCCTATTCCTATTCGACCTAGGGTCACATAACTCGAGCCGTGTTATCTATAGCCCGAGCTAGGATAAACATAAATTCGACCCAGTCTTTACCAACTTGCATCGAGTTCTAATGAACTAGGGTTGGGAAGAGCAGAACCCGAATTGGGTTCCGCTGTCATCGGGAGGTCACGTTTCCGGAGTAACTTTCGGTCCGATTTTCTATATAATCTAATTATTCAATTGTATTGACAATCAATACATGTTATAACGATGAAAACTGTCGTTATAGGGATTCTCCTACATACCTTATGTTGGCTAGAACTTGGACATTGATCTCCTATATGAGGTATTCAAAATTGTGTATCGATCTTCTTTCACACTCAAGTGTCTCGATTTGTGAGAAAATGGAGAAGAATAGAGGACTTTCATACAAAAATTCTGTGAAGACTAATAATGATTTATAGTTCTTAACTAAGATTTTTTACTCCTATTGGGTCTTGACCATGTCATTTATCATTAATTACCCTCTCTTAAACATTCATATTTAATTAAATTTGAATTTAACTAATTATTTCATAACCATACTTATCAAATTTATCTCTACTCAAATTCTTTTTTAGATTAATGAGTATATGTAGAGCACCTCGCTCTACACCTTGATTATAATAATTAATTTAATAATTATAATTCATGATTAAATTAATCATATATTTTTTAGATAAAGAAATATATATTAAAATAATTTTATAATAAAAAGTATCATATAAGAGTAAATAAATTACAACCGATCATATTCGTTAAAATAGTCTGATCATGATAATCGTATAATCCGATGATTTTAATCTTAATTATATTTATTATTTAACACATACTTTAACTTAATATATACTTATCTTTTTTATTTCAATTCCTATTTAATTATATACATATCATATTATCTTTTTTACCTTTCTTATATTCCTTTCTCTTTTTTTTTCTTTTTTAACTTTCCTATTTTTATCATTTTTTTAGTTTTTTCAAAATTTTAATTGACGGTTGAATCGTTCGTCGGGTCGGGTTTTGATAATATTGCACCAATGATTTAATCCAAAAATAATTCTAATTTTATTTTTGGTCACTTTTTTTTTTTGTTCTCGTTTCCATTTTTAACTTGGGACTTGTTGAAGTATCTCAAGCCTAGTACATGACGAAGGCCATCTTATATAGGCCGACACAAGAAAGCGTGTAGAGGGCCCAACTGTGGCCCAATAAGAGGATATGGATTGGATTCACATAAAGCGAGAGGCGGAAATGCACATTACCCATTGGACATCTTCAGCTTATGTTTAACATGATCTCTTCTTTTTCTTTTTCTTTTTTAATATTGGTCAATTGAGAAGCACGTGTAAAAGATACAATATATATTTAAGGGAAAATGGGTATTGCACTTTCGGAATCACACGTATCACCATGTTTGTGTCATATAGTCTTGCACATTTTTTTTATTTTCAAATATTTTTTTGTTATAGTTTAGAGGGCCACTCTTAAAAAAATATTCAAATTGTCAATAATGATTATATTTTTAATCTTTCATTTTTTATTAACTTTAATAATAAATATAAAGATAAAATGAAGGTATTTCCTACTTCACCTTATTTTCTATTTTCTTCACTATCAAATCTTCATCTAATTATGATAAATTATTTGACATATTAAATCATGAATCGTTGATAGAGAAGAAAGTGAGGTAGAGAATATCTCACATTGTTCTCTATTTAGCATTAATGAAAAATATGTAAATAATATCTTTTTAGCATTAATGAAAAATATACACATACCGTTTGACACGTGCGTAACAAAATAATACACATGGTTTTAACTACTAATATCAATAGTCTAAATTCACTTTTTGAGATAAATTTTGTTTTTAAAAAAGATCCAGTCAATTTTAATTGTTGCAATATCATTATCCGTTATGACGTAACTTTCGCATAAATTAGCACATCACATCTCTTTTATTTTCTTCAAATGATTATTAGTTTAAACTACAAATTTATGCACACGCATCATTGTCTTCATTTTAATTTAATGCCTTCTTTGAAAGAATAAATCAATTAAATTTTATTTCACACGAAGGCTGACGCACCAACGTCCCGCAATGTCGGCCCTGCATGACTGGGCCCAAGCCGTTTGGGTTACACGCTTAGTGTGGGCCCATCTACAGCTCAATTTGACTATTATATTATTTGTTTTTAGTTTAATTCCAAAATAAAATGTTTTGGTCATATATATTAATTCCAAAACTCAAATTCGAAATAACAAATTTATCCGAAGTTTTTTTTATGAGATCAAACTTGTCGATCAACGACAAACAATTTGATCATGGAAGTGATCTCAAATTCTCTCAGGGGTCGTTTGACGATGGAAACTGGAGTTCCAAAGTTTTCGTGAATAGTTTGAGATGCCAAATTAGTTCGGTGTGTGTTTGGATGAAGTGAAATTTAATGAAAAAGAATAAGATAAGTGATGTGATGGAAAAAAGTAGAAGTGATAGGTTAATTTTTTGTGAGTTTTGAAATAAAAATTGATATTATAAATATAAAATAAAATAGTGTTAATAAATAAAATTTGTTAAAAATATATTATTTAAATATAAAAAATCAAGTTTTCAATAAATAATATGTAGTTGAATATTATTTTTTAATGAAATAACAAGTAAGAAATAATAATATATTAATATGTTATGATAAATAATTTATATTTAATAAATAAATTATTTATAAGATACATAAGTGTGAGAGAGAAAATAAAGAAAGAATAAAAAAATTAAAAAAATGTCAACAGGTCAAGTAAAAAAAAATGGCTGCTACAGTATTTGATTCAAGTTTCTAATTTCGTCAAATGTCACGTCGTTTAATAGAATCGATTGGAATGAACCGACTTGTCAAACAGCTCATGGGGATTAGTTAGTGCTGTAAGTAGTAGTTATAGTACAATCATGTGTGAATGTATGATCGATGGTGATTGCTGCCCGAACCGAACAGCACCATCATGATCTGTATTGCATGAGAAAAAGTGCAACGAAAAAAGAAAAAAAATCAACTTACGAAAATTGTGTTACATAATTGACCAAAGTTAGTAATCTAAATTAGTTGAATCTTAATAGAGATATAAATGATTATTGTTGACCCATCTCGCTGAACCGGCCACCAATTTGTGGGGTATGACTGTGTCTCCTCTGCCTTTTTTGTCCTTTTTTCTTTTATAAAATAAAGTAGGGAAAAGAAAAAAAAAGGTGTGCAACTACATCTTGATCATTTATCGATATTAATTGCCACGTGTCAAAACCTGCATCTGCATTAGTAGTCCAATTTTATAATTATCTGCCCCCACATTCCGTACCTTTCTTTTTCTTTTTAATTAGGAAGCAAATTTTGAAGCCTTTGAGAATTAAAAAAAAAAAGAGAGCATATTTTCTTCTTCGACGATGAAAAGATTTACAAGGTCACCATGATTGAATTTAATGGGACAGAAAAATATCGTTTTTGTATTATTCTAAGTTTATTGGTCTTATTGTTGAATCTTTTTAACAATACAGTTAAGAATATAAAATCAATGATATTATTCTTTATAACAGTTTAAATTTTTTAAAAAATAATTAGCATATCAAATTTAATATAGTCTCAAAGTCAGATTCAGGTTCGAATCTCGTTAAGATATTATTAAAAAATAATAATTTCCTCCCTTAATTGTCCATATGTTGAATTTGTATTAGATCAAAAAATTGTCAGAGGAAGTGTTAAGCATATAAAATCAATGTTATTTTTTCTAACGACTTAAACTTTTAAAAAATATGATTAGCATATCAAACTTAACAGATACATTTATGTGATTCGTTATACGCATTGCCTTAATTAATGTCATACTTATGTTATCCTTATTTTCTTTTTTTACTGTATTATTGTGTGACTTTCCTGAATTAAGTTTTGACCCGTAGTATTGTGTGACTTTACTCAATCTCACACGGAGGGAGGTAATATAACACGTGAATATCAATACTCTGACCATTAGACTTCAATTTTCCTTTTTTTAAAAGTTTTTTTATCCAATTTATGAGAGAGATGCGCCTTTTTTATATGCATTTTGAACGGATCTCAGTCAAATTGGGGTGGAGCAATGCTTAATCCAACATGCATGCTTTCTTTCGTTGAACGGTTAGCACTTTTGTGATTTGACTCATTCTAACATGACTGGTCGGCTTGATTGGTAAGGACAAGACATTACAGATTTCCAACAGGGATAAATTACCAGCGATGAATGCACCTATAATAATAATAATAATAATAATAATAATAATAATAATAATAATCTCAACTTAATTAAGTTTGGATAGCTGATGAAATTAAGATTCCAAATCCGCAAAGTAAGTAAGAGAATATGGATAGCTGCCTGGTAATGGATCAACTATATATATAACACAGAATTATAGACGTGCACGGAGCTCGCAACAAAAACCGTGTGCGAGTCGATGACACAACAAAGACCGATGCCCTTTGTCTTGCCTTTTACTTATTACGGCAAGCAATCAATCAATTCTGGCGGGCGGTGGCAGAGAGAAATTATTGATGGATGCTAAAAAGGAAGAGAAGAGAAGAAATATATATATATATATATATATATATATATATCACTCACTACGTTCTGATGCCGTGACCAGTTTGGACCTCAATGCCCAACAGCAGGTTCATCTTTCTCACTATTCTAATGCCACCGGGGGTCGACATCCTCGCACTGTGAAATTAGATGTGCCATGTGTGGATTCATTACTGATATATAATTTTAATATATGTATAGCCTAATTAATATATTCAGTGGACATAAAAGAATATATATATAATAATAATAATTCATTAAGAAGAGCAATATTTTTTTATTTGTAATCTTAAAACCCATTTCATATATGTCATATGACTATTGGCGAATGTAAAATTCACAAATACAAATAATTATCAATGCAAATCATGTTGAGAATATAAAATTATTGATATTCTTCTCCCTAACTACTTAAGTTATTAGTAAAATCGGTTAGTGTCAAGATTTTCAAGCTCCGATGAACTGTTGAAAGAAGAAAGGCGGGCTCGGGGAGAGAAGGAAGGAGGAGGAAAATAGAAATGATTTTTTATATGGAGAGTTAAGGTATATATTTACACTAGTATTTCATATGCATTTAGCACTCATAACATGACTATACCCTTGTCCAAATACATGCATAGCGCTAATTCAATATGTTTCAAACCTTTTTCACATCAAACTTACTTACGTATCATTCTTATTCATTTTTTGTTGTCGAGCAAGCTCATTAAGGTAAGTGTTCTTGTAGGAAGCCGACAAACTTCAGCAAATGGGGTAGAGCGGCCGGACACCACGTATCAATCTCAGCATTCAGGGGAGATGATTTGCTTCAAGGTTGCGATAAAGGCCATCGAACAACCAGCGGACACTGCCCTGCAATTGGGGATCAGCAAGCTCCCTCACACACCGAAGCAAAGGAAGCTTCCTAGCGGGGGACCATTACAACAAGAGGAGACAAAAACTGCGACGACAATAGGAGCTGCAAGAGTGGCAGAAGTGGAACAAGACAAAGAAGAGAGGAATATATAAGGAGTAGACTGGCCAGAGGAGAGGAGGAGGCGGATTCTAGAGAAACCACCACGAATAGAGGAGAGAATTGAAAGTTGAGAAGAAACAAAGAGAAACAATGTTTGGTCTTATTCGATGGAATATTTGTTTATCCCAAATGAATTGTAACTAATCGGCCTTGCTGAGGCCGGGAGGTGCCTTATGTTTTCAGACTAATGGTCTTTCGTTCGCATTTTTATTTTGATGCTTTCATTGTCTGAACTAAATGTCGAGTTTCACTTTCATCTAAATGATTTCTATTTTTATCTTGGCTTTACTGTTTATCTTTACCTTATGAATTTATGTATGGATTGAGACTTTTCGGGTCGTCCTCATCTTGCACCCCCGATCATAGGGATATGCGAGGCTCTGCACGATCATACGTAGAGAAATTAGAAATGATCCCCTACATGGTTTCTTCATCTTCCTTGCAATTGAAATTTTGGGGGAAGTTCTTGAATCACTATCGTTTTGCACCCCGTAGGGATATGTGAGGTTTTGCGCGATCATACGTAAAGAAAATCAAGCATCGGTAATAGTGATTCATAGCTCATTTTTGTGTCATGTTAGCAATGATTATTTTCTGTTATTTGATTTAGACGTCGAGTGTTTGATCGTATTGAACTGGGAACTTAGATCATCTTAGATGGGTTTGAAGTGCGCATGTGTGATCTTTTCCTTATCATTGCTATTTTTTATTCTTCCCTGATTCTGATAGTTTCTGTCCGAGAGGGAACATTTCCAATCCTCTTTTGTTGTCGGCGATCCGAGTAGGGCGGGTGACAAATGAGTTTTTATTCCAAGAACTCTCGGTAATCCTGAATTGTATTTTTGATTCGATCCTTCTCCCTCCTCCAAATCATCTAAATAGTCTCGGCATCATCTCAATTTTCGGCATTCTACCCGGGAGGGTTGTCCATATTCCGCTAAGGCAAGAACAAGCCGATCGTAGTTGTCTCGCCTTCAGTGTATTTTTCTTGAATACCTGGATGCTTAACAATCACGAGACCTTGGCTCATTTTAGGAAAGGAAAGCTCAAATTATAAACCGGAGCATCGTATGCGAGAGCGACGATTGCACCACCCTTATAAACTCCTTTACGTGTGCAACACAGACTTCTCGTGAGCACGAGAGTGTCGCAAATGAGTCAAGTGTCTTCCCCATCGGGTTAACCATACACACGTGTGAAGGGGCATCCAGTTGTTTTTACTCATATTATGTTGAACTAAAGAACATTAAGTCCTATAATAGAAGCACTTCCCGTAAGTACTCAGTACGTGTTTCTAATTGATTGTCTTTGCACTTTTCAGATCTAATCATCGCCTTAGTGTTACTCTTTTATCTCGAAAACAACAAAAATATTTAGTTTCCTTGATTTTGTCAGTGTTATTCTTTTTACTCCTATCTTCAGCATTTCTTCTCGTCACCAAGTTAGTTCCAAAAACCTTTTTGAAGATTTTGTAAAATATTAATTCCTGTTGATCAAACCTCAAGCACTACAATGATGCAGCGTACGCTTGTGGATCGTATTTCGATAGTGTAGAGAGATTATAAATTTTAAAATTTCATTCGACGTCTTTTTTATATTCAAGAGCAACTCACTAGAGTAAAGGAGCAGACATACATTTTGAGATCATTCACCTCTCATACGTGTCCCTGTTACTACTTAGCACGTCAGCTCCTTCTGTATAAGGCATTTCTCTGTATACACACTTTATGCGAGTCATTTTTCTATTTCAATTGGTAAGGTAACTAATGTCTATTTATAGTAAAATGGAAATGATACATAAAGTAGCTAAACTGATAAATCAATGTTACACTGACAATTGTTGCAAAGAAGAAAAAAAGACTTTGTAGCTCTACAACTTGACAACATATTCTTCAACAACACTTCAGCAGACAACGTGGATTCCACTACAAGAAATATGTCGATTAACAATACACGCAAGGCGTTACTATAGCGACACTAAATTGTGGCTAAAAATATTAGCTACCCTTTAGCATCTACATGGCGTCACGACGATGATATGCAGCTAGTTTCGATGACCATTAGCATCGCAATGGTGCCAAGAGATTGGACGACACTACTAGCGTCACATGTCGACACTACTGCAAATGATATGATGACGCAAAAAGTGTCATTGTGAAGCGGCTAATGTGTCGTTACTTCGGTGCTAAAGAGCGACGCCAAGTTGATGCTATACTGACGCTAATATGATGCTAAAATAATCCCCACCTTGCCATCGGCGATGGCACTACATTAATGCCAAGGCATCGCTAAATAGTGAGACGCCAATTTGTCACTACTATGATGCTAATATGGCAATGTGGCGCTAATGTGTGATGCTAATATGGCAATGTGGCGCTAATGTGATGCTAATATGGCGATGTCGATGTGGCGATAATGTGGTGCTATATACGATATATTCATCAAATGAACATATGTGTGCAGAGGATCATTTCACATATACAGATGTTCAAAAAATATATCAAATTTGTAATCATTCATTACATCAAATGATTCGTTACATCATATATAGAGGAGTCTCCATTAAATTACATCAAATGAATTTTCGGGACGGTGTCTAATGCGACGAGGACTCCAACATCGGCGGTTGCTCAACAGAGATCACAAGTGAAGCTTTGACGTCGATGGCCGGGCAGTCGTGGATAAACCTCAGAGGATGGGAGTGGGAGCGGTGGTTCAGCGCCTTGGGGAGGGCGGCGCAGGGGAGGTGGAGGTCGAACTCGCAAAGGGCGCAGTGGAAGCAGAAGGCCTGGCTGGTTGGCCGCACACATTGTAGTGGAACCCTCCAGAGCTCGGGTAGGGCGGCAAGGGGAGGAATATGAGGTGATGGGGCGGGTGAGCCGGGTGGCAGAAGGTCGGAGGCAATCAGGTGCACATCGGGTCGAGGGCGTCTTTGCATTAGGTAGGCATCGACGCACATATAGGCGCTGTCGGCGCAGGGCTGCCAGTAAGCACAGTAGGTGAGATGGCGTCGGTGCAGGCACAACAGCAACAAGCATAGGTCGGTCAGCTTGGGAGGGTGGAGGAGGAGGATCGAGGAGAGAGATGGATTAAAAGATATGGATTGAGTAGAGAGAAAGAGGGAAAGATACGGTGAACGCGTGCTATGAAGCGTGGGATTAAAAGAAAGGAGGGTTGAGCACATGGATCGTCACTTAGCGATGCAAACATTGTGCCGCTACTACATCGCTAATGTGACACCATGTTAATTCAATTCTGGTATATAATTAATTATAAAATATGTTGAATAGCGTCAATACATTCTTGGAGTCGATAATATGCTTTATCATTGCGCTAAGGTAGAACATAGCACCACATACTTTAGAGCTTTGTTACTCTATGACTCTAATCCATAAGTGCTTTATCATTGACTGCAACAGTCAAACTACAGTTTGGGATAGAGTTAAAGTTCATCTACACCTTCTTAGGATATCAAAAAGCTAAAATAAGTTTCTATAATTTAGAGCTTTGAACTTTACTCTAAGAGTCTTAAGTGAGAATTAAGTATCAACATGGAATTAAGTGATATATTTTTCTTATCAGTTTAAATTTTTGTACATATCTAGAATTAAGTGAGAATAATTAAAAAAATTATACATATGTAGGATTAAGTGAGAATAATTAAAAGAAGTTGACTAAATAAAATAGAGACTCGATATTGTGTTGCTATCTCATCGCTAATCACGGCTAAACAAATAGCGTCTCCTTAGTGTCGACATGGCGTCACAAGCTTGAGATGCCGATGTAGCATAAAGAATGCGTGATACTAAATCGACATTGTAGTGACTCTAACTTAGCGTCAACAATGGTTGTAGTGCTAAAGCGACGCTAATTTGCGACATGTTAGCGTCGGTTGTTGAATCGACGCTATTTTGGCGCCATGTCGACTCCATTGCGTCTCTACGATGACGCTAAATATCAATATTAATTTCAAATTTTGTAAGAAAATCATGTCACTTAATTCAACCCTCATAATTTCATGATTAAGAGTATAAAAATAATTTATCTATAATTAAGATATAATATATATTATATGTATAATATATTGTCATGTGTGAATACGCATGTAGTATATATAAATCAATGCATCTATAATTAATATATATATATATATATATTTGTCTCTATGTACATATATGTGTATTTGTATTTATATATATTTAGGAATACATATGTAGGTAACATATATATTTAGTTAGGAATATTTAATCTTTTTATTCATTAAACTATAGTATAGGTAACATATTTAGTTATACAAATTAACATTATCTACTTAAATACAATTCAATGTACCATTTGCGTGATCACATCGATGCCGCCTTAGCAACGCAATGAAATAGCGTCCCCTACACCTCACGATAGCATTGCAAGCTTCTAACGCCAATATCATCTCTTGAGTTAGCGTCGACTTAGCGTCGCAAGGGATGTGACACTAATTAGTGTGACATTCGTTCGATGCCAATACAACGCAAGTCTTCAACGCCACATCACCTCCTGAACTCGCGTCAATTTAGCATCGTATTTGCAGTGATGCTAACTTAGCATCGCAAGGTGTGACGCTAATATAACGCTATAATCTATCACACATTTTTTAATTTTGACGTGTGATAATAGAGACTAAGTAGCGCCGCAAGGGCACCAAATTTAGTGCTGACATAATGTAATTCTATTTAGATGCTAAATATACGCTACCGAGAGACACTTAGGGTCGCAATTTGTCGACCCGACATCACTATTTAGACACTATTGGTGTCAAATTAGCGTTGCAACATTTTGAGTTGCTAATGCATGTGATATTTGACAGATTTCATCTTGTCATGTTCCTTCAACTCAACATCACACTGACGACGTATGATCTCCAACAGTTAGCACATCAAATTTCAGCATGATAGCTAGAGGTCAAGAGTCAAATCTCGGAAATATTCAAATAAATTGCAATTCATATTATCTTAGATAAGTAATAATATCAATTTTCACCCAAAAATATTCATAAGACAAGTATTGACCAATTACATTTTATGAATATATTAACTTCAGCATACCATTGGAAGCTTTTATTAATCAATTTAATTTTATTATATATATAACAAAAAATATTTATAAGAAATAGATTCTCCCTAATACACAATCAGATCAATCAAAAGTAGGGGGTGTAAGAAAAACCTAATCGACCTCATAAACTTACCTTACCTAAAAAAATTGAACTTAAACAACAAAAAATTGGAGTTCAAATATGATTTACGATAATTTTTTAATACAACAACATCGACTCGTCAAACGAGTGTCCCACTTGTAAAAATTGTAAGGATCAATGAAGCACGTTTTTATTGATATAATTAATTCATAAGTCATCAAGTTTGATAATTTTATATTTATCCTATATCTAATTATAAAATAAAATATGTTTGTATTAATTTTAATTTATTCTATTCTCTTGAAAATATTATTATACTAAAATAGGATTTGAAAAAAAAGTCAATAAGCTAGAGGATACTTTTTCTTTTTCCTAAATAATTTTAGGATGATTTTTTAATTTGAAGAATTGATCTAAAATATAACCGGTGAGTTTTTTTTTAATTACTAGCCGGACACATTTTTACCCCCTTATAAAAAAAACCTCAACTATCCCGATTAAAAGAAAGCAATTAATTACATAAAACTTTACTTGTAAGTTGTAACTATATCTAGCTAGTAATATGTAGGCACCTTTTTTTTATTATTATTATTGTTATTGTTGGGTCCATCCCAATCCCATCACCACCCCACAAGAAACGGAGGGATGAATGAATTGAATTCAAGGAGAAGCCTTTTTCTCTTTTCGCTTGTTTCCTTTTTCTTTCTGTGGGAGCAAAATGCAAATGCAAATGCACAACAAAAACAACACCATCTTCTATCACAATCCACAATTCCATGAAAGCAACGGGGCCATGTCTTTTCCCATGGTATTTTTACGTTTCACTATTCATATATATATGGATGCATTTGGACCGGCGGGTTCACGTGACTTATACATACTTTTGTTAGCAAATGGCCAAGATTCTTGTTGTCAATACTTGTTGTTCTACTCCTCTCTTTTCTTCTTTATTGCCAACCCATATTTCAAGAGACTCCACATACACCCAAAGATGATAACCCTATTTGCACTCCACCGATTTCTAAGCTTATATATATATGTGTATATATATATATATATATATATATATATATATATATATATATATAATCCTTTGATCACAAACTCGAGTTTGAAATTAAATGTGGAATTAATTAATTTGTTTGATAATAATGATCAACTTTAATACTTTATCATCGGCGTTGTTCTCTTTTAGATATATAACTCGACAACACATCAACTCATGCAAGGTGTGTTATAAAAATTAAGTTATAACATTTTTTTACTTCATGGACGTGTATTAAATTAGTTTGGTAGTAAAAAAAGATATTACGCATGTACTACATCTTCGCCATATATATATGTACTATTTAAATATATAAATATATGAACACTTTTAATTATCATCCAATTAAGGGCAACTTTATAAGCGCTGTCACATAATGACATAAATGGGCGGATGCACAGACGGCTTTTTGCCCCCCACGGAATTCCTCAATTTGTGCTTCCATATTCGATCCATGCAAGCAACAAAGAAAGGCAGGTATATACCTTACGGTGTGTTCCTTGGAGTGAGCAATTTTCAGAAGTTTCCCATGAACGAATTTGATAAAGCAGAACTCGGCCAACATTGTGCTATACAGTTAGACAGGCAGGCTCATGTGCCGATCCATTCATAAGCCTTCATGTCGTCTACCCAGATATGAGAGAGAGAGAGAGAGAGAGAGAGAGAGAGAGAGAGAGAGAGAGAGAGAGAGAGAGAGAGAGAGAGAGAATGAGATTAAGATAGGCAAATGGAGGGAGGCCACCGATATATATCCCCATATGTTTAGAAGCTTAATAAATAAAAGGGGTCCGGGAGGGGGGTTGCCATCCATTCCATCCACACAATCTCTCCGGGCAAGCAATCCATTTTCCATTTCCATCATGGAACGCCCACCATGTTGGTTGAGCGGCTCTCCCGCATTAAAAATAAATAGGGCCAACATGCAGCAGCAACAACAACAACATGCTTAGATTCCTACCCTTCATTAATAACTTTGGAGACCTGCTCACAACCAATGCCAGCGGTGGACCAGCTTTAACTGGCCCCCTTCCCCTCCCTTTGCCTTTAATCCTTTGCTTTGCTTTGCTTTCCTTTCCTTTCGATTTTAACCCTCTGATATATAATTTACAAAGTGAAAACTTGAAGTTTTAAACATTATGATTTCGAAATTCTATCCATCTCATCTCGAGAACTCTCGTTCCGATTTCTGACATATATATATAAGTATTTATTTTCTTTATCTTTGTGCATGCAAGCATGTCATTAATTAATTACTAGCTAGAGAATTCCCAAATGCATACATACATATATATCACATATCAGCAATGCGTATGGATTGAATGGCATGCATGCACTAACTCTTGTTCTAAGGTTGCCTTCAGTTAGTTCACTTCATGTGCCCCACCCACCGCTCATGTACAGCTAATTGAGTTTATTTTTAGCCTCCTCCTCATCTCCTTCTCTAGCACGTGAAAGAACCAATGTAACAGCACTAGCTGTAGCTTCTTAATTAATTAGACCCAACCCTAACGTATTAATTAATCTATCAGCTACGTATATATATGTGTATTTATATAGATATTATATGTTCATTTACTTAATTACTACTATGTGTTAGCACAATTGTGATTCAGTTTCAGAGTTGGAGTATTAAAAATTTCTCATGGACTCCATGCATGCCTTATAATTATTATTCTTAGAAAGCCTACTATATATATGCAAACTGTAAACTGCATTAAAAAAAGTAACTTTTAGATGCAATTAATGAGATCTTAATGAACACTTTTGAGTTTTGACTTGAAGTATTGTTTGAGGTCAAGATGTGTGTTAATGCCGTTATATACATGGAATGTTATATGAACTCTATTTGACATTTTTTTTTTGCATGAAAGAAAAGCAGACACTTGTTATAAAGAAGAAAGACTCCAAAGATTTGCTATGAGAAGTAGTATATATGAAAATAATATAGTCCACGGCGATAAATATATCTTTCATGTTTCTATCTGAAATTTAAAATTACTTTATAAATTCTTTGATTAAAGATTGTTTGGTGAATTTGAGCGCAGTTAGTCAATTTCTCAAATCAAGTTCAATATAAATTGATTAATGCATATATATCCTTTGTAGAGTGGTCCATGAAAGGAGTGATGTATATAATGGTACTAATATTATATTGATATATATATATATATGCAATTATTGGCTGCTGTTTTATGTTCATTGCGTCAATGTAAAACAATCTGAGTATATATTTGGTACATGACGTGGGTTAAAATTTTCACCTTTTATTATTTTTTTGACAAATATTCATATACTTGGATACTGTCCCTTGTACAATTAATGTACACCAATTATTGATTTTCTTTTATGGTAAGTAAGGGTGGGTTCAATGAATTTATTGTTAAAAATGTATGATCTTGTATTCTTATACTAGCCATATGCATCCTCCATAACAATTACTTAAGAGTACCCCTCCATTGGATTAGGCAAGGCAATTACATGAAGGGAATAGGGAAAAGAAATTGTGGAAAAGAAAAGGTAACTTGACCATACGAAGCTTCCATTAAAGAAGGAGATTATTTGAACAAGCAAGGCTGACATCGCTTCTCAACATAGATATTCGGATGACTTCCTTTTTAACTGTTCAAAAAAAAAAACCAAAAAAAAATGGCAATTTCACATAAAATAAACCTCAAAACATATTTCATCCTAAAAGATGTATTTGACTATGCTTATTTTGCTAATTTGATTATTGTATGAAAAATCCTTCAGTAAAATATATTTCATTATATAAGAAAAAAAATATTTTGTTTCAAGTACATTTGAAGCCACTAGCTCCTTGATCCGATGTTTCAGGAGGAAAAACTAATCAAAAAATGGATAAATAGTCAAAATTGCATGCGAGATAATAAAGAGCTATGTTATAAATTGAAATTATTTCCTTAATTTCAATGGAAAATTTACTTCCCTAAACCCTAGATCTTGTTCTGTTATGGAAGCCGAGAGAATAGATTTATGCAAATCAAGTAGCCCTAAACATAAAGAAACTAAGTTTATTTATAGCTTTCCTATTTACAACACATTATTAGTTGTGATGACGGCCATTTGTCCAGTGTGCACCAACTAACCAGTTTTGGATATATGTGCTCCATGAGCATGCATAGTTTATATCCTATTTGCCATTCATAACATGTTAACTTTTTGTAACATGATTACACGCTTTTCTAAGTTTGTAATCATTCTCTTATATTGTTTCGTTTAACTCTCTCTCCCTCTCCCTCTCTCCTCAGTTTGCCCACTCAAATTATTACTTATTACTTGTCATTCACTTGTTATCTTTGAGAGAAAAATGAATATGCTACGTCACATAAATGGATCTTATTTTGAGTTGCATGCATGTGCTACCTAAGTAATTAATTAGCTCAGTCTCCTTAATTATACGCATTGGTGCAGATATTAATTTACACATCAACACTTGTAGTCGGTTTTGCTTTAGGAATTGTTTTAAATGTCAACGAGTTGGCAATAGGAGCGTTTCAAGTGCTTCTTCATATGTCATAACATGACACGGGACGGCATTAACGGTTTTAATTATATGTTTATTTATATAATCCCATTGACCGTACAACGACGTCCAAGTAAACGGAGGCCACTTATTTATTTGTTTGTCTGTTTAATTTTGTTTCCGGTTAAATGGAGACCGTTTATTTCTATTTATTTAACAGGAAATAACGGTCAAAACTTTTTAAAACGTGGCCATAGTGCCACAATTTTCTTTTTAAATTGCTTTTTTTTTTCAATGCCAAATTAATTGTCAACCTCTCATTAGTTAGTGGTTACTAGTTTATATAACACAACGGGAGTTGTAATACATTAAATAGGATTCAATTAATTTAGCTTAATTATTTTTCTTTTGTAGAATAAAAAGCGTACCACTTAATTAATTGTGTCCAGGTCGGAATTTTAAGTAAGGAGATCGTATTATAAGATTTGATCGAGGATTGCAAATCTTACACATATCTATCTATCTATCTATCTATATATATATTATCTGTGTGTACTAAATATATTACTATAAACATAGTATGAGAAAAATGTATGTTGTAAACCAAAAATTTTGCTCATGTAAATCCATACTGAATTAAAATTTGATGATGTATCATAATTTTAAAAAAAATAAAACAATTGTAAATGGCTCAAATAATTCAAATGAACGCATGGACTTCTTTAGGGATATTACACTTCCATTTATATATAATTTATTATTATCTCAATAGATCATAACTAGATTGATCCGTTTATAGTTAAAAACACAATTAGATAAATAGCTTACGTCATGAGAAAAAAATATGTTGAACGTCAACAAAATTAGTTTTTTTTATTCATAAAAATATCACCATTTATAAATAGCTTACATTTTTTTTATTCATAAAAATTAATATGTTCTACCCCTCTTCACGTTCCGCCATGTGGCCCGGAATCTTAGCCTCGATGCCAGCGTTGTCCACCACAAATATTACATCTTTTTTTCTCTCTCTGTTATTAAAATCCCCAAAAAATTGTTGTCCTCTTTTTTTTTATTTTACAATTATCCATTGATCCAAAAATTCTAACCCCCTCTCCCCCTTCTCGTTCCACGCAACATTCTCCCAGTACTCGTCCCCAAAGAAAAATAATTCCAAGCATTAATAAATTAATTAACAATAATAATAGTTCCACCCTTCATAGAGGAATAATTAGCACTGTTAATTTGACGTACTTAAAAAAAAGGAATAAATTGTCCGCACAAAAAAGGAAACGATAATAAATAAATAAAATTAAAAACAAGGGGGGGAGAGAGAAAGAGAGGATAAGTCACTCGAAAGACGGAAGTCGTGTGGAGGAGGCGACGAGGGCCGTCGGATGGAGACGGAGCGCCACGTGTTGCGCGCAGGAGGGCGCGGAGGAGATGAATGGATCACGCGGAGGTAGGAAATGGTCTGGTTGGTTAAAAGCGGGGGGGGGGGGGGGGGGGGGGGGGGAGGGAGGGACGGGCGGACGGGCGATGGGCGGTCGTGGCGACGGGGAGAGCCGGTGGGACGTGGGGGGTCAAAGGTATAAGAGGGTTGGCTTCGGGGTTTTAGAGGGGGCGAAGAGAGAGAGAGACCGGGGGTGGTGGTGGTTTTGAGGGGTTTTGCTAAATCTCAAAATTTAAAGAAAAGAAAAAAAATAGAGAGCCAATTGTGCGAAAGTTTCGACTATTTTGGGAATTGAATCGGGTGTGGGTGGAAGGAGGGAGGGATCGGAGGCAATCGGCTTGATCCGGAGGAGTCCGATTGGGATCTGGAGAGGTATTCTTCGATCTCTGCTTTCCGCTTCGAATTTTTTACCGGTTTTGGTTCAATTTTTTTCTTCCTCGGCGGTGAGCTCAGGGAATCCGTTCCATTTCCCGGCGTGTTTCATCTGCTGAGGGGTTTGCGTATGGGATCGAGGATTTGTGACGGGAAAAATGTTTTGCGTGCACATTTTGGTGTGCGTTGAGTTTTCGTCATCGATTTTTTTTCTTTTGGTGATTTTTTCTCTTGGCGATTCTTACTTACGAGGAAACGTTTGGAGAATTTGTGATCATCGCGTTTTATTGCTCTTTTTTTCTGTTTGTTCGTGTGGGTTCGGAGAATTCGAGAGTTTTCCTTGGATCGGGGGCGTGCTTTGATCTGTCTTCTTAATTTACCATGCGATCTTGCCTGCTGGCGATGTGATCCGATTCCCCACTGTGCAACTTTTATTATCTAAATTGGATTCAATTTGGATGGCATATTCAATTGAATTCGATCAGGATCGGATCTAAGTTTCGCGAAATTTATGTCAATTATGGAAGTTGGTTGCCATTTTCTTACGTTTCTTACAGTTTTGGATCTGAAGACCCCGCTTCCTTAGAGCTTACGGATCCCTATGCTTGTGGCGTTTGTCTCTATCCCTTTAGTAACATGATAGATTCCTTGGTTTTCTTTTTGGGTTACTCTTTCATTGAGATGGGAGAAAACGTTACATTTTCCTTCTACTGGTAGGAAATTTAACATGGATGTTTTGGATTCACAATTTCTCATGTGAATACTGCGGGAAACGATTTGTATGAAATTATCTGGAAGGTGAATAATTGCATGCAAAGAGAGTGATTTTTCATTTAAGCTATCGTTTGGATTTGATACTTGTGGGTTTGGAGGTTTTGGGTTTTGTGATATCTCATGGTTTATTGTGCAAATTAGAAGGTTTGCTAACTTGATTTAATGGATCGGATAGATGTCCCTTTTTATCCTGTTTAGGCAATTTTGTACAATCCCCTTCTGGTTTGATATGATTAAGCTTTGAATAAGTAGTATGGAGCTTTTTATTGAATATTGGACTCTTAATATTTTTATCCTTTGCTATTGAATGATAATTATGTTTTTTCCCTCTCTTTTTTGGTGATATATTTTTTATCCTTTAATTTTAGAAAATTGAGTTATCCCTTCAGATTTTACCATTTTCTATCAAATGCTTGTTTATGATGATCAAGCTGATATGTCTTGACGAAGATGTTTTTTTCTCTTCTGCGCACCTTATGTTTGGTCATCCAATAATTTGGTTTAAGTTCTTTTTGTGTATTCATGCATGTAATTTTCCAGAAAACCTTTTGAGATCTTTAGTTTCTCTTTGAATTTCCGCAGCAGATCATAAATGATGAATGGTGTACTCAATTAAGAGCTGTTGAGTTTCTTCTCTCTGCGAATCTTTGAGATATGGTGTTGCACAAGAGGTTGGACCATGGATCCAGTGGCTACCAGGTTCCTGTTGTGCCACATGTTCCAAAATCAGCTAGGGTAATCCATTATCTTGTTCTTTCCATGGTTTTCCTCTCTTTTTTCTTTGTCCAGTTGTAAATGTGCCACGAATCATCTTCAGGGGAAACGTTCTGTGCGAAAGAAGGTTGAGGAGAACAAGATGTGTGCATTTGATTTGCTTGCCACTGTTGCAGACCAACTGTTGATGGAGGGAAAAAGTTTTCTAGGTCCATGCAGTATTTCTGGAACACCCTGCCCTACTGCAGGAAATGACATTGTAAAAGAAGAGAAGTCAATGCCAGAAATTTCAATCAAGTCAGAAATTCTTGATCAACATAGTTGTAGTGGTGGTCTATTGGGATCTGAGATTGTTCTGAAAAAGGATGTTGATTATGATGTTAAAGATCAGTCGCATGCTTCAGAAATATTGGCTTCAGATCCTGCATCAACAAACTTTGAGATATCAAATAAGCACTCCATTGCAGAGGAGTCGATAGTTATTGGTCCTGGTGGCGAAGTTAGATTTGGTGCTATCCCGGAGAACTGTCACTCTGAGAGGCATCCTTCTAATTCTATGGATTCACATAAATCTAAAGGAGAAGAGGTGAAGACACCAACACGAGTAGAGAAAAGAATGTTAGGAACTGTGCTGGATGTGAATACTCTGGACCCATACAATTCAGAGGATCCTATGGATTTGGATACCAAGCCACCTGCTTTGGTCAGCTCTGACAGCAGTGCTGAAGTTCCAGACTATAGGAGTAAGCCACCTCAAAATAGCTCGTTTCCCAAGTCTGAACATGGCTTGGAACTTGCTATTGATAAAGATGATGACGAAAACTCTTCTGGATGCACTCATCCTAGCATCCTTGTTAATAAGCCATCTAGAGTTCAACGTATAGGTGATCGTAGGATAAGGAAGCTTTTAGCATCCAAGTATTGGAACTCAGCTCCAACAGTATCACATGAGGCTGAGCTCTCTAGTTATGGTATGCACTTATGTTGTTTAAGCTATTTTATTTGGTAACATGACATGCAAATTGTTCTCATCAAATGATCCTTTTTGTGATTTTTTAGCCGACCCCACCTAGTGGGATAAGGCTTTGTTGTTGTTGTTGTGCAATGTTATTATGGCATCCTGCTGTGTGGCTTGCTAATTTTGAATGATTTCAATTTTTCCTTGAACAGATGTTGAAACAAAGCCTCTTTTTCATGGCAAGAAAATGTGTTATATGCGCCAAAGGACACACAGGGGTCCATTCAAAAGAAAGAAAGTGTTGGAGCGCTGTCCTGTGCCTGATGTGGGAATTTATCATGGGAGCATGTCTAATTTATGTGAAAAACCTGGCATTAAGTCGGAACAAAGTGATCCAAGTGCAACTCTTCGTGGAGGTATGCTTTTTGTTCATCATTGTGATACTATTCCTCAGAGTTTCTTTCAGGTTGATATAAGCGAGAATATTATTCTTTGTTCACTGGACCAAAGTTATCCAGTCAACCACTAGAAGTTTTGGTATTTTATTTAGTGAAATTTGATATCATTACCTGTGCATCTTTGTTATCTATCTTGCTTAGCATCTAAAAGTCTTCATTTTTGTTTTCAGTGAAACTCAACATCAGTTCATTTAAGATTCCTGAAATCTTCATCGAGATGCCAGAAACTGCTACAGTTGGTTCCTTGAAGGTACTAACATGAAGCTTATATATGGTCTTTGTTCCACACTTGTACTATGGTCTTTGTTCTCTTACCAGAAACTTGAATCTCTCACACACACTCATGTTTTGAGAAAAGAAAAACTAGTTTCTTTGTAGCTTGTAATAAGCACGTGTTGTCATGATAAAAGATGGGAGGTTTTTTTTCTTTTTTCTCATTTTGATTTGATGTTCCCATTGTGATATAGTTCTAAGCAAGGACCATGAAGATTCAGTACTTTACCAATCACTGTATTGGTTGCATCACATATTTCTGACCTCTTAGAATCTTGTGGTTAAATGTGTTAAGCAGAGGACAATTATGGAGGCTGTGACTGCCATTCTTGGAGGTGGGTTGAGAGTTGGTGTTCTTCTCCAAGGCAAAAAGGTTCGAGATGACAACAAGACTCTACGCCAGGCTGGAATCTTGCAGAGTGATAAGCTAGATAACCTAGGCTTCATGCTGGAACCTAACCGTACACAGGTCTCACCACCATTGGCAACATTTGAGGATCCTCATCTCCCTAGCTTTGCAGCTTCTGCTGAACTATCAGCTAGGTAACCTTCTTTTAGCAAATGAGTTAAAATTTGAAAATGATTTATTTTGTAGTCATTCTCTTCCTTCTTCTGTTGGTTTTTAAATGTTTACATGAAGTATAGTTTGTAATCATATCCATTATTTGCTTCAATTCTCTGTAGGATTGAGCCCATCAGCACTGCCCCTTTAGGTGAATTGAGCTCTGATGTTGCTCTTGCTCCACCACCTCTGATGATGATCAACCCTGAGAGTGATCACGATTCAGTTTATTCTCCAGTTGATGCATCATCCCTTGACAAGATAACAACAAAATCTCAAGCTCTACTTATTGTTCCACCCGTCAATGCTGATTCAATGGCTGTTGTTCCGGTACGCAAGCCAAGGCGATCTGAAGTTGTTCAGCGTCGCATACGAAGACCTTTCAGTGTTGCTGAAGTGGAAGCCCTTGTCCAGGCTGTCGAAAAGCTTGGAACGGGAAGGTGTGTTTGCTGGTCATGGCCTTATAAATAGATCACTGCCGAGTGAACTTTATCTTACGGCTACTTGAATATGTTTGTTCAGGTGGAGAGATGTCAAACTTCGTGCTTTTGACAATGCAAAGCACCGGACCTATGTGGACCTTAAGGTATCTAAACTTCCTTTCTTTTTCTATCCTATGCATTTATAGTATGCACAAGTTGGATCTAGAATTATTTCTTACTGTTTTGGTTAATGCTTGAAATATCGTGTAGGGGGAGATGCATCTTTTTGGTGGTATGGTTAGTTGTCTTATTGTGGTATTGTGAATGCACAACTTTGACTGCTACGTTTGGTAAACTTTGGCACGTTTCAGATACGTGCCTTTTTCAACAATTGTTAGTCATAACTCAGGCAATTGTTAAATAACATTTTTGCGTGCTCAAATGGGTCTCAGTTTTACTACATAATTAGAACTTCCTTGACGCAACAGAGGGGGATCAATCCTAGAGTTGAACTTGGCACATTTAATCTATGCACGTTAGGTAACCTTGGATTATTTCTCCGGTTTGGATTAGAATTCCATCAACATTTCTAGTCGGCAAGAAGTTTCCTGGTTCATGCGCGTTATATTTATTTGTGTGGTGGCTTGATCAAAGAAGCTACGCTAATTCTGTCATATGCTTGTCGTGATATGACTCATCTGTTATGTTTTATTGCAGGATAAGTGGAAAACTTTGGTCCACACGGCCAGGATCTCTCCTCAGCAGAGGAGGGGCGAACCGGTCCCCCAGGAGCTGCTTGACCGTGTGCTGGCGGCCCACGCCTACTGGTCACAACAGCAGGCCAAGCTCCATGTCAAGCCTCCGTCGGCGGAGACTTGCCTTCTCATCCAATCTCACAACTAATCTTCTTCTCTTCTTTCTCTTCCTCTCCCTGAAGGGAGCTAGAAGAGCAGCAGAAGATTGATCCATGTAAAGAAAAAAGAAACCTAGATCTGTGTAATATTTTATTTACTCACACACAATTCTTTTATAGCCAGGGTTCTCTCTCCTCTGTGAATTCGGAAAAAAGAGCAGAAGAAAGGAAAAAAAAAAAGAAAAAGGGAAAGGGCTGGTTTTGGCGCCTGTACATGTTCGACCGTTGATATATGGGATGAAGACGGTGACGCCGGAGGAACATGGAGGAAAATAACAGGTGTCACTAACTGCATTCATTTTGTAACCAGATGCTCACAATTATTATTATTATTAATAATTAATAGAAAAGAGTCCTTTGCGGATCCCTTCGACTCAAAATTCTTTCGGTGGAATATTTTTATTGTGGGGAAGAATAGATTAGGAAGAACGCAAGCCAAAGTTCTTTGCCTTCACATTGGGGTTTCCGTGGTGGTTGGGTTGTCATTGTTTTACTGACAAGTTGTACTTTTGTTATATTTTAGTACCTTGTAAACATTTGTTTCTTTTTATACAATTTGAAATAGGAATATGATTATTCATGTGAAGGGTGCGTGCCACCTTCGTCGGTACTATTATTTTACGAGGCTAATCATTGGGGGGGACTGCCTGTAAAAGAATCTTCTCGCCATTGTTTTCAGCAAATAAATGTATTTGATTCATTTCTCGCACTTCTTTACAAAAGGATGGACTCAAGATTTCCTTCGGATCAGATGGCATCCCATTGAGTCATTGACGTTGTCGGCAGTATGTCCGGTCTAACGAGACTTTTTTTTTTTGGGAAAAACCGGGAAGGGCGGACGGATTAATAAAATGGACTTTATTTTCTTTTCTTAGATAAATTAGTTTTAGTTAAAAGAAAACTGGAGATGTAAAAAATACTCCGAATTATCTTGTCATGAACATATTTTGTTGCAGTAGAGGTCCGACATTTTCTATTAATTATTATTATACATATAATTGTGAGAGATGACCCTACAATAATATTTTTTTATATTATTACAAAATAATCCCAATCAGTGCCTAATACACTTTCATGGATTGAGCGGCATAGAACGTTAAGAAATAAAAATTAATCGGATTTAATGTTGTGGGTAGCAGGATGCTCCCCACATTGGGAGCCGTCCGACATAAAATCTACGGCAGATCAGTTTAGGCGCAGTTTACTGTAGCAAACCGATAGTACAATATTCGGTTCAAAAAATTTATCCGATTCACATGCACAAATATTGCCTCTCTTTGCCTCCGCCCCAATCCTCTTCTTCTTTGCTTCCCGATCCTATGCCTCCGTAGATCACACACCACCGAGGGCTGATCTCGTGCCACCGACGACCGATCTTGCCTCCGCGGCCCACGCTCGCCTTGCCACCCTCGAGGTGAAGCTAGGCGTTAGGAAAGATGGTTCAATCGCAGGGCGCCGTGAGTCAATCACGAGCCTTTCTTCCAGGCGACGATCTCCGTCCAAGCTAGCATTGCACGAGATGATTTGATCCTCCGCCACCGGCAAGTCACTCAGTCATCCATCCATGAGGAGTGGAATAAAAAATTTTCACAAGTGTGTAGAAATGCATTGAATCGAAGAAATTCCCTGAACCAAATATTGAACCATCAATTTGCTATAATAAATCGCGCCTAAACTAATCTACCGTAGATTTTACATCGAACGGAACGGCTCTCAATGTGAGGAGCATCTTACTATCCACTTAAGTGAATAACAGGAACATTAAATCCAAATTAATCTGTCAACAATCTTATTAAAATTTAAATTCAAGACTAACCGTTCTAATTCTTATTGGCGTCGATTGCTTTTGACGTTATAACAAAAAGCAAAGGGAAAAGACTTCATTTCTCATACGAAAAAATAAAAATAACTTCGAAAGCACCACCCATTATCGCGGTCAGTGATGCTGGATGCAGAGACGTAGATTGGCACTTCCGAAGTTCGACCAATCAGTTTGACAATAATGTTCAACTTCCTGGATTACCAGTCGGATTAATGCTCAGAAGCTTATATCTTTATTCTACCACTCATAAAAAAAAGGATAAACAAAATTAATGCTTAAAAAGTTTCCTTTCATGTGAATAGTTGATTATTTAGAAACATTACTTCTATCAAATAGATTAAATTATTTATTTGTTCCCTAACGTGTCGGTTAATTAATGCTGTTTTACCTTGTTCATTTAACCAACCAAATACCGCCCAAGAGATTTCCGATATGGACTATAAAGATGAAGATGTAAGAAAGTTATGTACACTGTACAAACAAATTGTAAGTCTCCACAGATCCAACAGGCGGCAACCCATGCTCCAAGTGCTGTTTGTACAAAAGCATTCACGATCCCAATAAAACTAAAAAAAAGAAAAAAAAAAAGAAAGGCTAATAATGCCAGGATAGAACAAAATTCGTTTTACCTTCCACATAAATATAAACAGAACATCTGGCATGATAATGTTATCTTCCACATAACAGCAGGTGATGGGCATTCTGGAGTCAAGGGGCAACTGAATTGCACCTCTTAAATGCAAAAAGACTATTTCTTTCCTGCACAAAAGCACTATTTGTATAATATTCAGGGAAAGAAAGACAACAAAAAAGTTTATCTGTTATGGCCCAGCTATGTTACTATATAATCACAAAAGAGCCATCAGCAAACTAATCCAAATTTTTTTGACATGTAAAGCCACTAGCGGCAGCAGCAACAACAAAAATTCTAAATTTCATTAGATCACAGAAACATGTGCCAGATGGGTTGCTTATTATCTAACAGCTTGCTACCATTTTCTACTATACCGACACTCTTGCAATATATTCATAAGGATTCTTCTTTCACCATTGTAGTTAATATATGTACAATATAAAAACTCACAATTTTTTTTATTGTTAAATATGAAGAAATATGATACTAATGAAGTTACCTTTAAGACGAGGTGAGCGTCGCAAGAAGGAGATGGATTGTGGAGACGGAGTGGAAACTTTGCCTAACTTCTCCTTGGAGAATTCAAACTGATGCTTGCTGGACTGAAGGGGACCACGTTTCTTAGATGAACTTTGACTTCTACTGTCTATAGAAACTGGAGGTGGAGATGACATAGTGGTCACCGTCAAGTCTGGATGCACAGATACAGTTGCAGGTGAAACTCCTGCGGGGAAAGTAAGTTGACATCAGTAAATACAATATCCATTGGGCTCCTGCAATTTTCTGTTTTTAATCATGCAAGGAATGAACCATGGCTGATCATCTTTCTTCTCCTGGATGACAATGGTGTGAATACAACTATTTTCTAAGAGTTCCAATATGACCTTAGTAAAAAAAAAATCAACTCAAACTTACTTAAAAACACATGAATAAGTAATAAAATGTGCTCAAAGTTGAAGCAATAGGTCTGATATTAATATGGGATCAAAGTGCATGTAGCATGAGCAAACAAGGGATCTCGTACACTACAGCTTAAGCCATCACATGATGTGTTTTTTACACAATGTAAGTGGGTACATCAAGCATACTACACACTTGTTACATGCTTCCACTCTACACATTCCTTTTAGCCAATATTTCATTTATTACAAAAGGAGACCATCAACCTAAGACAAAAAACATTGAAAAACTACATTCCCCTCAAGAATCAAAACTTTGAGGTCTACAAGAGGAATAAAGGCCCAGGCCAATCCACACAAGAGTGGGTTTGTTCTTTCTAACCAATAAGATGTAAAGTATAAAAGTTTCTGGAAACATGGGTTTGGCCACAATTGAAAAACATGGCAGCATCTCATGACTTGACAAAGCATAATTAAGTCAGAATATTATGTTTAGCTAAAAGCTTCAGTCAACTAAATGATATTGCAGTTACATAATAAATATCATCTTACCATGCGATGCAGCAGCTTGAAACTTTTCCCTCATTATCCGCACAAACCTGAACAAGTCATTTGTTTTATTCAACTCCTGGATCATTTCTGTAGTGCCTTCAATCAACGGATCAGAGTGTAGCACTGAAAATCAGAAATAAACTAAAACTCTATCAGTAAGTTAAAAAAAAAATCAAAATTTTGAAAGCAGGAATGTCAAGCTGCAAAGTTAAACTTACGTTTGTATACATCATTATCAAGCTTCACAGTAAATGAGTACTCCACATCTGAAGATCTCAAATCAACTTTACTGAAGATAAATTTAACTCCTCCTATGAAGAGAACCAAAATTAAAGGATAAGAAATTCTTCATAATTAGGTTTGCAACAGATGCATATAGTAAACTCCAGATAGAACATCAATATTTTACCTTCGCCACCTTGGGCTCGGAAACCAAGTACTTGGTTATACCAAACTATAACCTCATCTATGTTTTTCCTTTCCAACAGATCTTGAATACTCTTTTCTTCTAGATCTTTCAGATCTGCGAAAAATACTGTTTATGATAAAGGTGCAATAAAGACTATCTAACCAGCACCACAGCCAATCATCTAAAAAAAATGTCCTAGTTTTGAATTTCTAGTTGTTCTTGGTTGGCTATGCCACAACAAAAGTCCAACCAATCAGATTATTACATTTCTTGCAGCATAAGCAAGGCCTTATATTGCTTTTGAACCAATCGTGAAACAAATAGTATCTCAGTGTGTTACATAAAATAGAAGATGGTTCAGATACGAGTGGGTTGGATTAAGGAAGGTTATTTACCAACTAGTTGCTCCGATATAACTGCAGCACACTGGTCCCTCTTTCTTCTTTGATCAACAAGCATCTTCTTAAGTTGCTCAGTTCTGGATGTAGCCATTGAAAGGGTTTCAGACAGAGCAGTGGACTTTGACTCTTTACCAGTCTTAGCTACAAACAGCAACAAAATAATCAAGACTACACATAACATGTGATTAGAAAAAAGATCATGATATACTTATTTCATTGGCATGAGAAATCATAAGTATTGTAATACCATCCTAGTGATACTATTACAACAACAACAAAGCCTTATCCCACTACACATTCATTAAAATGAAAACTAAATAAAGCTCCTGCATATATTCTCTGCTCGTAGATCTGATGTAAGTTCCAAAATGCATCATTGGGACACATTATTGGGAGCAAACAATTTGGAATCATCGCCATAATGTCAAAGTCTGAGAATAAAACATTAACCAGAATCATAAATTTTCTGATATGACATCTTTTGCTTATTCAAGGTGGGACTTACCCTGAAGCAAATTTGGGATATAACTGGACAGGACACTTCAACTTTTGTAGTTTTGATAGTTTAGGTTAAGAATCAAAATCAGTCATGTCCAAACATAAAATAAGGTTCAATAAAGCACTGCCTAAAATAGTGGCATACTTATAGTCAATTTCACTGCTCATTTTAAGGTAATGGCTTATCTAAAGTACTTTCTCGAGACAATTGAGTTTAGGCTTTTCTTCAATCATTTTCATAACAATGTTCAGTTTTCACACTGTTTGTACTTTAGGTTATCATGTTCCTGTCCGCTCAAAAGGGTTGCCGAACTGCCACACCCATCACAAATGCAACTGTAGAAAGTGGTCAAGTGAATCAACATATTTGGACATGTTGCGTGAGTAGTAATGAATACTTGCAATTAAGACAACATGCAAACAGAACTATACTGGCCTTAAAAATAGAAATAATATGCAGTAAAACAAGATGACATAGATCCTTTACATATAATGCAATAGCTAGGAAAATTAAGAACAATGTACGCGCGGCAAAATCACCTGCTAAGGTTTCGCCAAGATCAGCCTCCAACTCCCTCAGGCAATCTTTAAGTTTACCAAGTTTATCTAAAGGCCAAGAGGAAGAAAATTAGAAAATAACCGAGAAAAAAAGGTAAATTTGAAAAGAACCAGATATTATACCCTACAAACATTTGACGAATGCAAGAAAGCTCTACAATAACAAGTCTGGAACTCTATTGAAACGAAACGAATAGGAGGGGACGAAGAAGAGGAAACACCTCGGCTTTCTAGGGTTTGCTGGGCGGAGGAGCGGAGGGAATGGAGAGATTGGCGGAAGGAGGCGGCGGCAAAGCCCGCCCGCTCCCTATGCGCTTTGATCTCCCGATCGCACGCCGCTCTCAGCTCCTCCATTCTCGCATGGATCTGGTGCCGGCGGATCGCCGGCGCCGCGTCCTTCTCGGATCTCCCCTGCTGCTGTTGTTGCATCGCTGCGTTCAAGTTGGTGGAGAGGACCGGCAAAAAGTTGGCTCGAATTTTCCATTTGTTTCAAAAATTCACAGGCGCCGCTTCACCTTTAATGGGCCGGGCCACGAGAGATTTTAGCGGTGTTATTTAACCAAATAAAGTTGGCATCATATATCATAAAAAAGCACCCGCTTTTGAATTTAGCGTGCAACTATTTAAATTTTACAAAGAGTTATATTCGCCATCGCTAAATTATCATAATTTTTCACATCTAACATCAAACTATATGAACTTATTTTTTTAGTCCCTAAATTCTCATGATATTTTTAATTTGATCCTTCTGTTCACTTCTATCAACTTTTGCGTTAAAATCAATTTTTCTATTCATGAAATGTCGAAAATACTCCTTCTCTCATCTCTTCTAATATTCAAAAGAAAAAAATCAAAAAAAGAAAAATATGGGGTTCTCGGCGCCAACTCGAGGACGTTGCCGCCATCACCCAAGTTGCGCCAATCATGAGGAGCCTCCGGCGGAGGCGTGGATGACGCGCTTGTCGCTGGGGGCAAAGCAAGGGAGGTCATTACCTTATATGAATTAGGAAATGCTTATAATTACACTCGATGATAGAAGAATCTTTTAACAAAATTGGATGATCAAGATAATGTTGTGGATCTCAGACATAAGATAATTGAAGATAATTAAGAATATCTGCGATTTACAATTGGTCAAATTATAAGATCAAGTTGCATCAAATCTAAATTCTCAACGAGTTACAAATTGGAGCTACATGAATATTCAACAAAATTTGGATCAAATAAATAATAGTTTAACCTTATTTATTTGAAATTTTTGAAATTAATTATACATGAAAATTCTGTTGACATTTATAAGAGGAAATTAATTTGCTTATTTTAAGAAACTAATTAGTTTACTTGTAGGTTAAGTAAGGGCATTTTCTTCCACAAAATTCAGGCTTCTAGAGCCTATAAGTACTGATATATGTAATTATTTTGGATATCTTTGAATCTATTAAAATTTGACTTCATTGCTTTTGCTTTGAGAGAACTCATGTAACTTGTTCTTCGAAAACTTCCGCTAACTAATTACAAGGTTTGTAATCTTGTAATTAAATTCATCTATTTATAATATCGATTGCTTAATTCATTATAATTTTAAGGTTGATATTCCGCTTCCTCAAATTCGTTTGATCACATTTCTTTGATTATCATATATTATTCTGGTCACTCAAGATATTGTTCTTGAGCATCGTATCAGTTGGTATCAGAGCCGCATTTTTTATTCAATTTTCTAGTTATCTTCTATTATTCTAATTCTCCCCTATTTCAGTTTTTGAAAGAAGAACAATACAAAAAATTTGGTTTGTCTATTCTTCAAATCCTAGCCGTCTTCCTTATTTGCTTTCATTTGTTCATGCCCTAGTCGTCATCCTTGTGTTCTTCAAATTCTGTTATAGTTGAGAAAAAAAATTACAAAAATAAAATCTGCTCATTTGTTCTTGAAACCCTAGCCGTCATTTCTCTCTATTCTTCAAAGTCTGTTGCAGTAAAAAAATTGAGAAAAAAAATCCAAAAATAGAAAAAAAAAGGAAAGTTTTAAAAAGAAAAAGGGAAGAACATGAAAGAAAATATCTAGAAAAAATTTGAAAAAAAATTGAAAAGACATATTCAAAAGGAAGAGAAAGGAAAGGAAACCTTATTTCTGGAGAAAAAAGGTGAACAAGAAATTTTTGGAATTTTGGATGATTTAACCTAATAAATCAGTGCTATTTGATTTCATTATATATCTATCCTTATTTGGCAACCTTTTTTTCTGATCTATATTCTAATTTGAGCTTCAAAATTTCCTTTTGCCCTTGCAATCATATTGATAAATTAAATTGATTTGATTACTCATTGTCTTGTGCTGATTTGTATTAGTTCTCTTAAAACTTGTTGGAGGGTTCAAGAGAAGAAAAACAAAAGGCTGAGTGATGAGTACAATTGAGAAAAAAAGTCAAATAGAGTTGAGGTAAAATACGAGTGTCACCACGTGAGCTAGTGAGGTTGCTTTTACCATTAACTTTTGATGTAGAAATTTCTTACAATTACAATAGGAAAAGACAACATAATCCTAGAAAATAAGCAATTAATCAAAGAAAACTGATGGAGGTAGATGTGCAGAACGATCAACATTTTCAATGTGTTGACAATATGATTATTGAACTTCATGATGAGGTAAATGTGTAGAATGATCAAATTGTACAACTACAAAAAGTTATACAACCAAACCAAAGAAGAGATTTCCAAAGACGTTGTGTTCTCGATGATGATGGACATGATGAAGAGATGAAAGAGAAAAATGATGAAGCATCTATTATAAATTGGAGGAGACGTAGACGTGTTCAGATTGGAGGAAAAGAAATAAAGGAGAAAGGGATAGGATGCTACTGATCCAAACACAGGTTCAATTAAAAATATCTCTCCCTATATTTTTAGGTAAAAGTTATCTTGATGCCTATATTGAATGGGAACAAAGAATAGAAAGTATATTTCATCATCGTAATTGCTCTGCTGAGAAAAAGGTTAAACTCGATGTTATGTCTTTTGCTAATTATGCTATTATTTGGTGAAATCAATTAACCATTAATAGGCGCAAAAATCGAAAACCTTCAATTGAAAATTGGGATGAGATGAAAATTATATCGAGGAGAAGATTTGTTCCTCCATCGTAATATCGTGATTTACGTATGAAATTGCTGATTATGAGACAGGGATCAAAACTGATGAGGAGTACTATAAAGAGATGAAAATGACACTCATCCGTGCCAACATAAATGAGGATTCTGAAGACACAATTGCAAAATTCATATGTGGGCTTAATTGAGATATTTTCAAAGTTATAGAATTGCAAGAGTATTTAGAGTTGGATGAAGTTATACATAAGACTATAAATGTTGGAAAGTAATTAAAGAAAGATATTCGGCTACATAACATATCTGAAAGTTCAACTTCTGTTTGAAAACAAAAATGGAGTGCAAATTACAAATCAATTGTTAAGCCAACTCAAAAATTGGAGGAGGAAAACAAAGCTGAAAATTTCAACTCAATGGATAAAGGTATTGCCTCTAACCGCTCACAAAGAACTCAAGATATTAAATATTTTTATTGTCTTGGTTCAGGTCATATTTCTTCACAGTGTCCAAATAAATGTGCTATGGACAATGGTGATATTGCATTTGAAGAAGAGTTGTCACAAGAGAGTGCAGCTTCCTCTGGAGAAGAAAGTGGGAAAGAAATTGAAGAAGTTGGGAAAATTTTGGTTGCACAACATCATTTGAAGGAAGATGAAGCTAATTGTACAACAATTCAAAATAATTCTGAGAGTTGTGAAAAAAATAAAGATGAAAAATATGAGTGTCACAACTTGGATGATGAAAATGATAGTCACATAACTTTTGAGTGCTTAGAAATGCCACCTTCTGAAAGCATTGAGATACAATATTTAGATGTTGAGTGTTACAAGAGTTGTGAGAATGAGAGAAGATTAAATCTTGAGTGTTTAGAAAAGTCACTTCCAGAGAGATATGAGCAAAAAGACTTTAAGTGTTAAGGCAAAAGAAAGAGAATTCAGTAATTTTTCTCCTAACACTGATCATCTTTTATCTTTTGATTCTGATTTGTCCATGCAGATATGTAGGAGTGGAGTATATGAAGATACACATTCTATCATGTAAGGATTTGAAAGAGGTTGTAGTGAGTGTATGACAGGATGTTTGAAAGGTCCATCTCCTTGCTTTGAAATTTTATATTTGTTTGATGTGACTACTTTGCGGGGTTTAGTTGAGAGAGATGTCCAATGTCATTCGTCTCGTGATTATTTTCATAGGAGATATTTTGATTTATAGTGACACTTTGCATGATCATTTGAATTATATCATGCGTAGTAGTAGGGAATTGCATGCTTCTTTCCATGATCCAATTTGTTTGCGAGATTACGAATCCTAAGATATTTCACTTTCATATTTTAAAGATTCATTTTATTTTGTGAAAATTGATCTTCCTACATTGGAACCACTTGACGATATTCATATTGAATTCCTACTTCTTCGGAATATATTGCACATCTTATTTCACAGGATCCTTATGCGCAAAGGAAGATCCCCCAAGTTTCATAATTTCTTTCATAAATAACATTGTCTCATGGGCATAAGATATTTCATCCTGATGAGTATGAGAGTTACATTACTTTTCATATTACTTATCTTGTTCTTCCTTTACACTTGCAAAATTTTAACATGATGATATAATTGAGGAATCATAATTGTAATTCTGATTGAGATACATCGTGCAGACCATCTGTCACGTTAAAGGGAAGTATAAATATCTTCATTATGCGTGTCCTAAATTATTTAATAAATTTATATATGTGTTAGGATATATTCTCCTTATTGTAAATGTAGATTCGAGGATGAATCCTTTGGAAGATGAGGGAAATGATATGAATATAAATATACTCTCCTTATTGTGAATGCAGATTCGAGGACGATCCTTTTGAAAAGGAGGGGAATGATATGAATAAAATATTTACAATTGCAGTCGGCGATAGAAGAATCTTCTAGCAAAATTGGATGATCAAGATAATGTTGTGGATCAAGATAATCTCAGACATAAGGCAATTGAAGATAATTAAGAAAATCTGTGATTTACAATTGATTAAATTACAAGATCAAGTTGCATCAAATCTAAATTCTCAACGAGTTACAAATTGGAGCTGCATGAAGATTCAATAATGGTTTAACCTTATTTATTTGGAATTTTCGAAATTAATTATACATGAAAATTCTGCTGAGATTTGCAAGAAGAAATTAATTTGCTTATTTAAAGAAACTAATTACCTTACTTGTAGGCTAAGAGAGGGCATTTTCTTCCACTCAAAATTTAGGCTTCTAGAGCCTATAAATATTGGTATATGTAATTATTTTAGACATCTTTTAATCTATTAAAATTTGGCTTAATTGCTTTTGCTGTGAGAGAACTCTTGCAACCGTTGTTAATTATAAGATTTTGTAATCTTGTGATTAAATCTATCTATTTATAATATCGATTGCTTGATTTATTATAATTTTGAGGTTGATATTTCGTTGCTTGAAAACTCGTTTGATCTTATTTCTTTAATTATCATATATTATTCCGATCACTCAAGACATTGCTCTTGAGCATCATATCACTACCTCTCCAATCTTTCCTTGCGCACGCCGACTGGACTATCACTGATCACGAGGGGTGGCGACCCTCCCCCCTATGCGTTGCGACTAGAAAAGGTTGTTGGTCGCGTCACAATAGTGGAGGGCGACCCTCCTGCACGCTGCGACCGACGAAGGTCACCAGTCGCGTGTGAGAGCCCCCCCTGCGCACGACGGCAGCAATGGGCGACCATCGCCGGTCGCATCGCAACAAGGGGGCGACCCCCCTTGCGCGCGCCGGCTATGACCATGGTCGCATCGCAAGGGGGTGTCGCCGCCGCTGCGGCTGCCGATCTACGCTTCGTCGGTCGCAGCAGACCCACCCCCTCTCTTGTGTGTGTGAAATCTATTTTTTTTATCGATGGAGGGTAATTTCGACTTTTCATAACAAAGTTAACAAAAATTTTAACCGAAGTCGGCGGAAGGTTGAAAAAATCGTGATAGTTTAGGTGTGATTTATGAAAATAAATTAAATTTTAAATCACTCAAGCTCAATTTTTTATAGTTTTGCATTGCATCATCCTATTTTCATTCTTTCACGATTTAGGTCACATATTTTAAATTATTTTAATTTAATGCACCCTACAACATCTACTTGAGAGAATCTCATATCATACTTCTTATGAGAAGAATTATATCTTATTTATTTTAATGGTGTTCACCGGGTCGGGTCGACCCATGGACCCGATGACCCGTCCCGATCTGATCAATCCGAATTTTTTAATTTTTTCTTTTTTATTCAACTTAAGCTTAAATTTGATTTAATTTTTAAAAAAATTGAAATAAATATTTTAAGTGCAAAAAATTAAATAGTTAAGAAACTTATTTTATGCTTTAAAATAATATTTTTATAGTAAATAAAATATAAAAATAGTAAGAAAAATTAAAATAAGAAAATTGGGTGGTCGAGTAATCCGACCACTTGACTCGAGATGACGCAAACCGGACCGAGTCGGGTTGAGTCGGATTCGACCCCTAGCCCCCTTGACCTGATCCGGCGGATCGGGTCGAGTCCAACTCGATTTGTGAACACCCCTAGTAAGACACCTTAACCTAAATTTATGAGATATTTTTTAGATAAATTGTTTTGAGATATAATTTATTAACTAAATGATAAATATTATTTGTTAAAAAATTAAATAGAATTATGCTGGCAAATGTACATGTGCCACCTTTGACATAGCAAAAACTGACTAACTTGTACGTTATAATTTAAGGCCGGATTGTTTAAATTATGATTTTATAAAAGTTATGTAGTCTTAAATATAGAAATCGAATGTATGTTGAAAATTAAAATCGAGTATGGCGATGGCTCTTTAAATCAGGTACATGTAGGAAATAAGACACTTAAATTCTATTTTTTTAACATTATTAGTACTCGCCTCTTCAAAGTATAAACTATTTTCAAATGTGAGTATTAAAGTTTAAAAGTTTTCTAAAAAATGTGTATTGCACTTCTTAAAAGAGTATGGAAATTGAACAGCCCAAAATCCATATTCTGAAATGAAATCATGCTATGAGAAGTGAATGCTATTATATTGGAATAAACTCTAAACCATCCTAATCAAGGATAACGAGATACACCCCCGGAGAAAAAGAAGAAGATCCAGAAAGAAAAGAAAAGCTATACAGTACCAGGTGATCATAAAGATCACCATGGAGCTCATTCCATCTTCTCATGACTTTTTTCTGATACCCTACCAAAGGTACTAAGTCACATGCAAATATGAGCTGAGTGCATTTTGCTAAAAACGCTGAGGGGCGCCCGAGGGCCTTGAGTGAGAAGCATTTCCATTCACATCTCCTGCCAAACTTCTCGGCCCTGACCTCTTTGAATTCTTTGAATAGCTACCGATCATCCGGTCACTTGTCGGCCGAGCCTGAGTGTTTCTCATGATATCTTTAGCATCCTGAAGTTGTTCTAGTACAGAAACAACTTGTTCCATCGTCGGTCGGTACCTCGCATGCACGGATAGGCAATGATGCGCCAGCATTGCAGCTTTATGTGCTCCTGCTGCAGAGTACTTCCCTTCTAATCTGGGATCCAATATGCGGAATATCTTTCGTCTACTTGTAAGGAAGGGCCTTGCCCATTCAACAAGATTCTGCTCTACAGTTGGTTGGTTCTTGTCGAGAGCACGCCGACCGGACAACATTTCTAGAAGCACGACACCAAAGCTATACACGTCGCTCTTGGAAGTCAAGTGACCTTCAAAACAATTGATGTGAAACTTCAAGTCAGTGTTTGTTCCTACTCTCGGTTAGTAAAGAATATATGCACTCATGCGTTTTTCAATGTATTTGCCATGCATTATAACCTTTGGAACTAAATTTTAATGCCGCAAAACAAGTTATTGCAAAGAAATCAGCACAAAATGATTAATATGTCCAACCTATGGATATGATATAAGTTTTATGCTAGACAATAAGGACAAATCCCCATCATGCGTTTTGTTCCATAAACACTAATACAAAATGCGAGCCATCTTTCTTGTAAAAAATACTCCATCAAACAACACAGTATGGTAACAGTGTATTGGTACAGGAATGAAAATGTATGGTATAATTCTGGATCAGAGTGGCAGTAGCAACCAATGGATTGTTTGCATGTTAATACTGGATCAACAGAAGGAAAAAAAAAATCAACCTTAAGAAATATTCTAGTGAAATACAGCTTTCCTATCTTTTTTTCTTTTTGTAAAAACATTGACCAAAATGTGCAGAATCATTGGAATGTTCGACATGCAACCAGGCAAAATTGACGGAATATAATCTCCCAAAAGCATAGAAGGCATGCAGCTTTATGAAGCTAGAAATACAAACATATAAGATCCTGACCTGTTGCAAGATATTCAGGCGCTGCATAGCCATAAGTTCCCATGACTCTTGTAGTTACATGGCTTTTGTCATCAGTGGGACCATCTTTTGCCAATCCAAAATCAGAAAGCTTGGCATTATAGTTCTGCTCAAAAGAGTTAAATAAGTAAATTGAAGGTAATTTCTTTTTGAATGGTAAAAGATAAAAAGTAATTATCAGGAGAGCTTCTAAAACTTGTAGCAAAATACATACTGAATCAAGAAGCACATTAGAGGTCTTCAAATCACGATAGATGACTTTTGCCTCGTTACTATGCAAAAATGCCAGCCCTTTAGCAGCTCCTAGGGCGATCTTCATACGGAGGTTCCAAGATAGTGGTTCAATGCGTGAACCCCCTGCATGATCAACAATAGTATGAGCATACAGATGACAATTCTTAAAGCTTTTAAGTTTAGTCGAGTGGCAGAGAAGCATGTGGTTATCATGGTAAGAGACTTACTACGGAAGAGGTGGTTCTCTAAGCTCCCTCGAGTCAGAAATTCATAGACGAGAAGTCGTTGTTCATCTTCCAAGCAGTATCCAATGAGTTTTACAACATTAGGATGAGACAATTGACCCAGGTAATTAACCTCTGCCTGCAGAGATGTACAGCAGTTTGACACATCAGAACCATACATGTAGTCCGGCAAAACAACTACATACATACATATATATATTTGCATACAAAATGAAACATAACTCTAAAATGTAAATGAAACAATGAAATAATAATCACCAGCCATTCTCTGTGGCCCTGAAAGCCGTCCTGATTAAGCTTCTTCACGGCAATAACAATTCCAGTCCCAGGTTTAGCTGCAGCAAATGTATGCTCATCAATCCACCCCTTGAATACTGAACCAAATCCTCCCTCACCCAACACACTGTCTGGCCGGAAGTTCCTGGTTGCTGCTCGCAGTTCACCAAAGGTAAAGTTCCTCACATTTGTGGACTTCAAGATCTCACCCTCAGTCCTAGGAGTCTGAGGCCCTGAAGTTGCAGACACTCTACTACTAGAACTGTTTAACGTGTTCCCCTCCCTACTGCAGAATTTAGAGATCAACCCTGTGCATCCAAACAATAAATCAGACTTCAATACTTGACGAGTAACACTTCTTTTAACAAACATCGGTATGCCTCTAATCAAGTTCAAGAGCAACATCCGCAATAATATCCACTCTTTTCTCTACTGTGAATTTGACATTGGGTAACAAAGTTGTGCAGCATCTTTTTTGCATGATCCACTAGCAGCTAAAAAGGAAATGTCTCAAGTAGAAGCATGGAATCCAAGAGAATCAAGGTTTACAGAAACCAGAAAGGTGCAGCTAGTTTATTTCGTTTGTAATAACTCTATGACTTGAAGACATTAAATACACGGTGAATTCTCAATCTGGATGGATAAAGAACGGTATTACGGAACTCCCGAATCAAGAAGGCAAAATAAGAAAAATTGTAGCTGGCAAAACATTCTGAAATTTAGTCCAAAAAAACGCCTATCGCTTTGTATCAAGGTGGAAGGAAGTAAACAAATTCATGTCAGGGATGCCGAGGTACTTAGTTTCCCCAGTGAAACATCTCAAAGTTGGGAACCTTATCATTCGAACACCTACGTCCGCGCTGATTGCTGACTAGAGAAAGGCCAAGAAGATGAACTTTACACACGCACCTGAGGCGAAGAAGCTGCCGGAGGGACTCTCCGCCTTCACTTGAGCGCCCCAGCAATTCCCCATCAGCACTGGCGCGCTCGCCTCCTCGTCCTACAGGCTGTTCACCGCCACCAATATGGTTGCGGCAAAACTACTAGTAATCACCGAGATTAACTCAAGAATACGCCGTCAGAGCCGCAGGTGAGAACGCTGATCGGATCTGCGCCCCCCACTAAAGGCGCCTCTTTTCCCTTCAAAAAGCGATTCAAAAGAAGACTTCAAAAGGCGAACTTTTAGCTGCCGAACTACTAGTCTACTACTGCGCCGGGCGAAACAAAGGCAGCGAAATATTTTTGTCAGCAGGAAAATGATGAGAACAAGGGGGGAAAGGGGAACGCCGAACGCAAGATGAGGGAAAAGGTGGCTCCTTTTTCGCTCGTTTCGTTTGGGTTTTGGGTGGTGTGTCGTGTCCCCCATGGGAGTCGTCCTTGGACCTTCGCCAAAGTTGACCTCCGCGGAGAAGAGGACTGGCGGGCGAGGTTGGTAACTGGAAGCAGGATTACTCTACAAGGATCAAGATAATAATTATCTATAATAATAATAATAATAATAATAATAATAAATGAAAGAGTGCAGCTCACTAATCCACCTTACCACTAGTAGATTAAATTTTTTTTGAGATGTGTCATTTTATTTATTTTATATTATTTATCTTTTCTTCCTAGGCTGACAGAGGCCTTAAACCCTCTTTTGTAATCGAAAAGAAGAAAAAAGAGGTAAGTTTTATATTTATGTTTCAGCTCTAGTTATTCAATTTTTTTATTAATTAATAATATTGGTTCAATATTGAACATTATAATGTAATTAGGATATATTAAGAAGAATTGTTTGTACGAGGGAGCTAAAATTGGGGGAAAATTTTATTATTTTTATCAAGATCCAATTTCAAAAGGGAAAAGGGTTAAGAAAAAGGTCAATACTCTCAGCTCGACATATCAACTCTCTCATTTCATTCCCTATTCAAAGGATAATATACTGCCAACATGTTGATACTGCCAACATGTTGATATAATATAATATAATATAATATAAGCCAAAATATTATTAATCTCAGACGTATTTTTGGGCACGTCGGAAGTGTGAACAATGAACTCGGCAATTTTTACGGGCCTCCAGCACGTGATGACGGTCAGTGTATTTCCCAAGGCAAATGTTAAATATTGAACAAATAAAGATATAATTATGCAATGGGAATAAAGATATAACACTTAGGCAATTTCTCTGCTTATTTCTGATAATATAATTAGTTAATTGATGTTTTTTAGGGAAAACAAATTAGCATGCGGTCATGTTTTTTTCTTTTCTTCCAATAAGAAATAGTATTCAGAATTATTGGCTTTGTGTATTTTATAGAAACTTTCAGTATAGGGTAAATAATATCAAATATATTAATTTAGCATGAGAACGTATGGATTTCATTTCATTTAAGTGTTATTTTATTACATCCCAAAATGCAAAGAAATCTCTCATTTTCAGGGGTGAAAGTAGTTCGAGTAGAGTGGAGTTTTTGGTTAAAAAAATTAATTATTATTATTTGGATTGATTTTTAAAATTAAAAAATCACCTTAAAATCATTAAAAAAAATAAAAATCACCTTCCAGAGGGTCAAATTTTTCAAGATCCTACTTTTATATAATTATATTTCTAAAAATATATAATAAATTAAAATTAATATAAAAATAATTAATTTTGTATTAAATATAAAATATACTACTAAAAATATAAAATTACTGAATTAGAGTTTGATAATGTGATAGAAAAGTATGAATTTTTATAAAAAAAATATTATATATAATAATAAAAAATTAATAGCATATGAATTAATTATATAAATAAAAAATGAGCTACATGGGCTTTATAATTTTATCCGGATAGAGTCTTAATTTATTAAAAATCTTCCTAAATTATATTAGGACTTTTAATTTGTAATTTTTTTATTTAATTTTTACAGGTCGAATAAATTTTTCGATCTAGTTTTTCCTACGCCCCTGCTCATTTTCAGAATTAGAATTCCGAAATTCAGTCTACCTGAACGAACCGACTATAAATGAAAATATAGAATTGATCGATAGGTGCACTTTGCTCAACGTCGATCACAGGATTATATATATACATATATATATATATATATTTGTCGGAATAACTGATGAATTTAAGTTATATATATATATATATATGTACACAAGAGAAAAGTAAGTGGATATTTGCAAAGGTGACTGTGGTGCGATTGGATACGTATCTCCAACGAGGGCGTATCCTTTCCCAATTTTATTTTATTTTTATAGTCGCAAATTCATAATTTCATTTGACTGATCTGAATCCATGCATTTATTAGTTACGTGCTTTACAGATATGACCTCGTTTAAATATTTGATTATTCCAAGGCAATATTATGTATAAATTATGTACGAATTTATGACAACGAATCACGCGAAACAATTCTGAAAAATAAAATAGTTCATATATTTGTAATTTTAATTATTTTGATATCATAAATAGATAGATAGATATTACAACAGTGTGTTCAAGTGTAGTTAAACTATAACACATGCCTACTTTATGGATAATTGTTATAGTTGGGAAGTAGAATATACAAATATAGTAGAGATGTGTTACTATTTTGCTTCTTGAAATCTGATCAAATTAATGATTTGGCATGCTGGACGTTAATTAACTGCGCAATTAATTTGCCAAATTGATGACCTTGAGACATCAATTTCAGATATGAACGTAGCCGAGTCAAGGCGACTCGCAGAGCACGAGGACGTTGATAAGATCACACCGAACGTTCTTATAAGTCCAGAAGATTAGAACAAGTGAAAGATCCGGGAACCACCAATTAATGGTTTGTCAAAGCTCAATTGTACATGTTTGTGAATCCACTGTCATCAAACTTGTAATCACTCACAGTTTCAAAAAAAAAAATTTCTAAATTCGGATAAAAATTCGTCTTGTGTTGCTGAGACAAATCGAGTATAGTACAACATTCTTTTTTTTTTTAAATTATAAATGGAGTTTTTTTTTTCTCTCTCCCTCTATTATTAGTTTGACATATGCAACGAGCAATTGAGTATAACATATATAGATGTTGAGCAATACGTGCGTTTCATATACTAATTACTCAAATATGTATTTTACATGATGGTTAGTTTCCTTTGCCTCCTCCAAAATATTATCATGTACTATCAACAGATGTTTTATAGTATAATAACATATATATATATATATATATATATATATATATATATATATATATATTTGCCGTCTCAATTTTTCAAGACTTGTTAATTTGTCCTCGATCCCTGCGAGAAGCAAATTGGAGACGCTAAATTTGTCTTTATATTTATGTTCTTTAACATTTTATTCACGTGTGTACAATTAACAACTCAAATCATCACACGGATTATTAAAACGATCAAGAATTATCTTTTTTTTTTCTAAATACAGATTTTTGCTAACCTCTGAATATTTCGAACTTTAACACCATATCGTATTAAATTTTAAATATAGTTATCCTTACAAAAAAAAAAAAAAAACCATTTAGTTCATGTAGGGGACACGTAACACGAGAGCAGAGATGTGACATATAACACTATGTGATAAGATCAATGATGTTATTAATTATGTGATACTTTGACTAAAATGTTGATTATTTAATTATAATATTAAATAAATAGAGGATTTAAAATAATATTAAAAGAAATATTCTTAAAATAGATAATCTAATATAATCTTTGAATGAAATTATAATGTCAATAATAAGGCAAACGTCCAATAAAGTAGAGTCACATTTATGAAAGAAATAGCTAACGTGCAATGAGGACAATATTCTTATGATCACTCCTTGAAGGCATAATCATCACAAATATCATGCTTGCAGTTATTTTTTATTATTCTAATAATCTATAGTGTCAATACGGTAGAATGAGCTTCGCAACTCAACATATAAATAATAAATCAATAAATAAATAGTAAAAATAAAAAGAATAGGTCAATGTAATCAAGATAATAATCTTGAATGGAATAAACAATGGAGAGAAAATTAATGTCATGATTTTATAAGGATATCACTACAACATAATATAAAGATAAATGAAAAGGTTAATTCCTCAAATCTTCTCTGAACTTACAGTAGCACTCCGTTAAATTATGTCATAATTTTCACTTTAGTCCATCTGTCATATTTTGTTAGCTTTCCTATTATTTTTTTTATTTTTTTGATTGATTAAATAACTAAGTTGCCCTCAACGAAGGAAAAAAATTGACATTTATTTCAAGTCACAGAAGGGTAGTTTATTTATTTAATAAATTGGAAAAAAATATAAAAATAGCAAAAAAATTAATAGAATATGATAGATGGACTAAAGTGAAAATTGTAGCATAGTTTAGGGGTGCTACAGTAAGTTCATATATTATAGGTAGATGCAAAAAATCATTATAATTCAGGGGAGCTTTAAGGAATTAATCCTAAATAAAAAATATCATGCTACGCTCTGGATAGAAGCAATAGAATATATCAATGCTAATGTAACATATCGTATAATTCAATCATTTGTATGGTATCATTTATATGCAATGTCATAATGAACGTTTTGATTACAATGATGTGTCAAAGACTAATGATTGTGTACATCATGACAATCATCATAACTAAAGAATGGGGGAGAAATCGTATAATGAGGACACGTATGAACCCATGCCTCAACAATTTGATGCTATTCAATGATCTCCCGTCAATCTGTAACATGTGCATCCAAAGTTTTATCTTTATTAATTAATTATGTTATTGTCTTTGTCCAAATTGGGACTTCTAATAAAACTATGAACTAACAATACTCTCGATCATAATATTAGTAGAATCATATGAATGGTAGATCGTGGACCATCAATAAAATAATAATCATAAAAAAGTATAACAATATATAAATATTTCGATGGAACCCATGTCAGATTGGGTTTCGTCGGGGCCACGTTCCATGGACTTTGATGTCTCGGGCCCAGCTCAGGCCGAGTGGAAACAAAGGTCAACACGGATTGCCTCTGGATGTGATGGTGTCAGAACTTGGGCCAAGTTTGTGGGAACTCATACTAGGTTCTGATTGGTTAGTTTGGTTGAGAATGAACTCACCCCGGATTGATGGGTGCCCGAGCCGATTCCATCAAGGCTTGGAAGTTGACGGACAGGACGCAAGGCATGAAACATTGAACTCGAATCAGATTATGCGATTTTTCTCCGGATAATGATACACCCGGCCTGCATTGTTTGAAACCCAATCCGAGTTCTTCAATTCTGATGGAACTATGACACTGATTGCTTATTTTACGAGATGGTTTCATCAGAATAAACTTTTTAAGTGCAAAGCAATTACGTGAAAACAAATTATTTGTAATATGAGACGGTTCTATGACTCTAATGAGATCCTGAAATCATAAAAAATCCATTATTCATATTGATACAAGATTGATCAAATGATCCACCTAAGTTTGTTTGAGTTATATTATTGCCTGATTCTCTTCTTCTCGTTTATTTTTCGCGTCGGCAGTCCTTGAAGGTTCCTCGACTTGAATCACCACTTAGGTCTTGGTCTGTTGCTCTTGGTGGCTGATAATTGTGTAATTATTTAATTATTTGAAGTGTTTTATATCATTTCATCTTTAGTCATAAAAAAATTTATGTTACAAGAAATGTGAAAATCTACCAACAGTTTCACAAAAACATATCCATAAAGACTCAATACGAGCAATCATTATTAAAGCCTTTCAACCAGTATTGAGACTCCCTAAATCATATTCGCTCGCATCATCTAATATGGGCAAACCGTATTTAAGCCTCCTAGGCCGCATTATGGGCAGGCCATATTTAAATCCTTTAGGTCGTTTTAAGGGGAGATAGGTCGTATTGAGCTCGCATCAATTAATGCAGACATATTTTTGTCCGTATTGAAGCCCTTCAGATCATATCGCATCCCGAACTGAATACGGCTTAATCCAACTGAGTGTAATGCCTCATTCTATGTCATATTTGATCTATTTCGATCGTATTGGGTTAATATCGAGTTTATTTTTAGAATATTATTATAACCCTAATGATGGAGGATATAAAAGGGATTTTAGGGGCCGAAAAAGGGTGGTTGTAGACATTATTTTGGAGGAGGATAATGGCTGGGACAAATTTTCTCTCTTTTATGCACTTGTGTACTACTAAAGTAATTTTTTTTTGTTTTGATGATGATCTCCGTCGTTATGCATGGCTAAACCCTTTGTTTTAGGTTTAATGAAATCTAAATTTGATTATGGAAATAATTTTTATATAATTTGAAATGTTTTTTCGTCGTTCATGTGTTCATGATATGTTTTTATTAGTGGTCATCTAATTAAATAATTTAAGATATTTTTTATTACGAAAGTATTTTATTAAGATTAGTTGAAATGAATGACATAAAATACATTGTTTCTTAGAAATAGGGATAATCATTTTTACTCATGAATCTTAGAACAACTTGCAATTAAAATAATTTAAATGACCATGAAGGCAGCCATTTGTTAGTTTAGTTATATTTTCTAAAAAGGAGACACATGAATTAAAAATAGAGTAATGCATCTATGAATTGATCATCTTTCAAAATTCGATCAATACCTTAGGTGTATTCAAAATCTTAGAACTCCTATTATAATTTTTATCCATAAATAATTCTATTTCTTTCTCTCATTGTTTTTAAATTTGACGCACTCATTTTGTCCTTTCATTCTTATTTAATTTTAATTATTGTTTACCTCTTTTCTAACCGTTTAGATAACATTTGGAATCATGCGCTTTTAATACTTGAACTCTTTATATTATTTATACTATAATATTTTTTTACTCTGTATATTTGCAGGAGATTTGTTAGTGGCCACACAGGATGGAGAAAACCTAAAGGGAAGGTCAGGAAAAGAGCCCTGAAGCCAACATAAAAAGTCTACGGCTACACCCACCTAGGTTGATTTGTTGTTACGTCATCTCCGGCTAGCAATGTTCTCGGACTACAAGTGGTTTTGTTTGAGGAAAAAAAATATATAAGTAGGAGTCAAAAGATTAAGTTGGTTGCAACTTCTTCCATATGGACTCTTCTTCTAATTTAATTCCCAACAAAAATCTAATTTATCTTTTGATTATATATTTTTTCGGTTCCAAGTGTTACATGACATTCTTTTTTATCTAAGAATGCTTGGGAGAACTAATTAACAATACTACGTCCAAATGTCATAGACCTTCTCTTCAAATATTATCTTTTATAATCATGTTTTTAATTAGCATATCAAATTAATTTAGATGCTTGCTTATATAGTCAAGTTTGTATATAATAATTAGCATTTAGTTCAAACTATAATGTTTAATGAAAATTGAAAACATCTAATTATAATTTGTATACATGGATAAATTTTTTTTTATCTCATATGACTCCTGTTATGTTTCAAAATATAGGTAGAACTTAATGTTTTTTTGTTAGAAGGGATATAAGGAGTTTAATTTTAAAATTTTTATGTTTAAACATTATTAAACTCTAAAAAATTAGGATATTGTCAAATAGGCATGTATTGATGAAGATATAAATAATTTTTTTAGTATCATTCAGTTTATCATAATACAAATTTTAGGTCAAAATGGCTATATGGATTACTCACTGATAATTAAATAATACTATTTATATATCACAATCCTTAGAAAGTGTTGAAATAGAGTTTAGTATGAACTTTTATAAAGTTATATCATACTTATTAATATAGAGTGTTATATGTTAGATAGTGTGTCGAAAAGACAATACATGAATAGTACATTTATGTCTTTTGATTACACTTTAATGAATATGTTTATATCTGTTATGTGTATAAACAAGTGGCATCAAAATAAGGAGAATATATTATGTTTTAGAATCTTTAAATAAAATTAAGTGATTATAATAATTATGACTAAAGTTTTGTTATCGAGTTGGGTGTGACAATTGTATTAGATTATATTACTATATTTTATAATGTTAAGGAGACCGATGTTACTAGCTCTAAAATCGATTTTTGAAGTCGCCAACTTATCTAGAACTTACTTTGTCATTATACCTTTGAAGATTGGATTAGCCAAATGTTAGAGTTTTGAATAGGGAGCCTTTAATGCCACTCGTTTACATTTTTCATGGTCCATTTTATCCTTTCCACCTTTCTACCTTAGACTACTCTAAGAAAACCACATTTATTGCACCATTAACAATATTGATATTTATTATATATGCACTTCTATTCATAACAATATCAGTACCACACAAGAAAAAATATTTTTTATATGAATATAATATATACAATTAAACATAATAAATATTTTCTACCTTCAAAACTCATGTTTTATTTTCGAAATAAAAATATAATGTTCCAACTATAATAGTAAATATATTGTGGCCCATGTACGGCTATTATAGTACCTATATCTTTGGAAATATTAAGTCCTAAAAGTTAGAAACTAAATCCAAAGTCAAAATAAAATATTTATCAATGATAATATTTTTTACAATTTATACCATCGACATGTTCACATTTTAAATATTATTGTATAAATATATACAGTTTTGGCACATTGTTTAGAACGATAATAATAATCATGTTCTACACCAAATTTATTTATCATAAATTTTTTATTCTGCTCAGTTTTTTAATAAAATAAAAATTATAAGCCTAGAACAGCTGTGGGACATATCTGGTAAGAAAAAAATAGATTAAAGTTAAAAAGAAAGTCCATTACATTGAAATTATGATCGTTCATAAATTAGTAAAATTTATCTGCTCATTCTTAGAATAGATAATGTCAACATAATAAATAAGGGAGAAAGAGAAAAAAAAAAGTTACCTATCAATTTATCATAACTTTAATACATTAGCTGAAGAAAATCAAAAGTAGAAAAATAACATTATAATTTATATAAAGGGAATATGTATTTAGTTTGATTATTATCCAAACTTTGTAATCATTTATTCTAATAAAATTTAACGAAAAATATTAGATCATTAATTATTTTAATTTGACCTTAAAATATAATTAAATATTTTTAACAGAGTAGTAAATGCTGTCACGTGGTGAGTGATGTGACTAAACATCACGTCTTCCAGTCCAATACTTGTGATAAAAGGATAATTTGGTCTTGCAGAAGTGGCAATAAGGCTGCGAGGAGTGGCAATAAGGACTTTCTTTTGAATATCAATAAAGAGAGAAAAAAGAGATGTGACATCTTTGTACAATGGTACATTTATATCCCAAAGAAAATAAGTCGAATTGAATTAAATAAAACTTGAACCATTGACAGAAACATGATCAATACCCAAACAATCAAACTTTTGGAAAAAAAAAGACACAATATATAAAATCGCTCAGTTATTAATAAATTGATCCCTCATACTGCCTTGAGAATCGCTATGATGTATGCAAATATTCAATATAATTGAAGAATCTAAATATCAACTGTTTATTGTTCTTCTTTATTTCCATTTAATTGCATCTTTTTGTTGTTACTCAACCTCATCGATAAGAGATTGAAATTTGGGTCAATCATCAAGTTCGATAAATTTGATGTTCACTTCGGGTCGCATATTTAGTTATAATAAGTGAAATTTTCAACCAATTTTTTTCGTATCTAGAGGAGTTATTTCATCCCAAACTTTGTTGATAATTGATTTTTCTTCGCACGTTGCTTTCATGTTTTTAATTGTATCCGAAATATGCATTGCAACATCCTTAAGAAAATGACATCATGGTAGCTGCAACTAGCACCTAGCCAATTTTGTAAGTGATCTACTAATATTAGTTCCAGATAACATCAATGTGTGTCACCTACTTGAGGACTGCAAAAATTTTCTAATCTTAGGAGTTAGGACAAACCAATTAATGAGAGAGCTTCATGTCTCGTGTGATTTTCAAACCATATAATAGTTATAGAAATTACTAGTCATTATAGTAAAAAAAAAGCTGATTATATATATGCAGAAATAAAGTATAGTTATTTGTTCACTAGTAATTTTGATGTGCTATCAAACCAATTAAACATGTACGCCGGAGTAGCAGGTGATTAAATTTTAAATTTTTATCTTGTTTACTTTTCTTCTCTTTTTCTTGGGAGGATCATAAATTTAAAAATAATGATTAAAATACGGCTAAAAGTTTGACAAGGCACAACTATAAATAGAACTTAAAAATATATGAAGTGGCGAATGACCTTGTAGTCTGCAACTGTATCATAATCCACATCTCGGGTTTTGACACAATCTTGTTAGGATCGCATCGGACGACGATCCGGATAAATGTTCGTTTCAGGTTAAATTGATCGGATCGATTGGATTAGTCGGTCGGATCGAATAATAATAAAATATTATATTTAATATGATATAGTAAATTAAACTATGATATTTCGATTATATAAGTATATATATGATATCAAAATGTATTATACAAGACAAAAAATAACAATCATAAATAATAAATAATAAGTTTATAATTAATTTTAAGATTTGATTTTAAAATTATTATACACTTAATAAATTTAAATGTTATGAATTTGATATTATATACAAATTTTTCATTGATTATTTTTTTATGTGTTGCATATCTTTATTTTTTATGTTAGAAGCAAAAATTACAATTTTTTTCAAAATATTATGACGAGATTGTATATTCTATAAATAAATATATGGTATAATGAGTAGTTAATTATTTAATTTGACTTATTATATACTAAATTAAAGAAATTTAAAATTATGTATATATAATATATTATACTAAGTATATTATACATATAACAAAGAAGTGTGCACTATTCATTCATAATTAATTTATGTAATATGATAAATATTATATTAATATAATAAATATATAATTAATTTATATTATAATATACATTTATGATATTAAAAAATGATATAATATCATGAGTTAAAGCTCAAAGTTTAATAAAGTCAAGACCAAATGAAGAGAGAAAGAATAAATGAGCGTATATAGATAAGTGAGTGTACATGGACAATTATAAATGAAGGAGAGGACTAATGGGTTAATATAAATATTTACGGAGAAAGTTTATTTTTGAATATTTTTTAAATTTATAATAATAAATTTTATTAAATCATCTCATAACAAAAAAAATAATAATAAAAAGGTCTTTGATTATTGGCCGTTGAAGGATATGATAGACGAATAGAACAAAACAACATCATATCAAATCTTGTCCTTTGCAAGAATAATTCTTACGGTGAGGTAAAAAGTAATGGTTTCATATCTTTCTTTTTTTTAAAAAGAAAGATTTGGCCAATGTAATTTGACTATTATTTTGGAATATTGAGATGTATAATGATCAACAAAGCGCCCCTACATATTACCTCATGTCTCCACAAATTGAAAAAAAAAAACCCATGTCTCGAGGCAAACAAGTTGCATCCGCCAAAAGTCCACGCAGCAGTGTGTACAAGATCTATTAGACGTAGGTAGTCACAGCTTGCGATTAATCAATGATCCGCAAGATTATTAGTTTTTTAAAGATGAAACTTATCCAACTCGTTCGAAAAATAAAAGTATTAGGACTTAATGAACGTCCCTAGTCAGGGGCGGACCCACGTAAAACTTGAGGGTCCTAACTCTCCTAATTTTTGAAGTCCCCCCCAAATCCATTTACTACGCTATTTTTGTACAGTGGTTGTGTCTTTATGCTTGGTTGAGAGGTGTTGGGATCAAAACTTGCTTCTGCGTCTGCCCCTATCCATAGTGAAATGTGGGGACAATTTTCCTTAGATTAACGTCCATCCGATGAAATTTATCCATGGGATGTTGGATCAACGACTGCGGCTCACCCCATCAATAGACACCATTCAACGAGCGCTTCAACGATACAAAAAGAAAATAAAAAAATCAAATCCACCTCACCTCCATTCGACAGCGGCAAACGTTGCGGGGGAACCCATCCCCGAGGATGTCTATGAGCTCACCGTCTACCTCATCGCTCTCTTCATGATCGTCGTCGTGACCTCCAACGTCGAGGAGAGCTCTCGTGGGCTACCAGTTGCTTCGCTTGTGGTGGAGTTGAACCTCTCCTCTAGATTTCTTGCGGCCTAGGTTTGCTGTGGCGCCTCCGGTTGGTCAAGAGGCCAACTTCTTGCCTTGCCACCGGCTAGGTCACCGCAGTAGGCCACTGGGCCTAGGCCGACGATCGGCGCATCGCATGCTCGCTTGTTGCAAGTCTACCACTTGCCTCAAGTGCCAAAGAGACGATGCCCTCGACCTCCTCCCACTCATCGTTGACTGTCCACTATCACTCGTGTCGAGTGCGAGGACGATAATGCCCTCGTCTTTGTCGATGTTGGGGCATCATCGGCATCATAGATTGAGACGACGATCGATCTTGACCATAGGTGCGGCATACCAAATGATCTGGATCGTCAGAACACGAGCTCGCTCTCAATGAGCCGCGGCACCTAGCCTACCGCCCCAATCCCTCGCCTGACTCCATCGCTTTTGCATCCGGAGGATCTCGCTAGGTCTAGGGAGGAGAAGGACTAAGCCGAGGACAAGGTAGTGACATGGGCGGAGGTGGACACATTTAGGGCACAAGCGAAGGAATTGCTCCTTGAGGCTGTTGGGGTACACGCTGTATTGAGGCTACAACGGGTGCCTCTGGCATCTGCACCATCGATCACCGCTCCGTTGGCTAGTCACTCACCCATTGCTTTGTACCAATGAAAATGTCGAACCACGCCTAAAAGAAACTTGTGCGTGGGTCGTCCATCCATCATCCGGAGGAGTTTACTTTATTTAACTCTTTTACATTCTTCTCTTTAAATTAACGAACATATATTAAATTTTTTTTGAAAACAAAAATAAAAATAATATTAATAGTAATTTGACTAACAGTGTCCATGATTTTACATTTTTATTTTTTTGTGAAGAGATCCTTTCTTTTTCTGTCCCTTTTAAAATAAATCAGTAATAGAGCTAGCATGAAAAGTTAGGAGGGACCAATATACATATATATATTGGCTCTGTCCTTGAAATAAAGTTATAAGAGTAAAATATTGGTGGGTAAACTAAAATTTCCATGCAAAAGTCTAGTTTTTATTTGCATGACCCTCGGCCTCGATGGCGATCACGGGTGTCCTACTCCTATTGTCACCCCTCGCCCTAGGTGAGTTCCCAGGGCACATGGCAGCATGGGCACTCCATGACCGTGCCGGCCATGGTGCATCCCGGGCATGCACCGAGAGCGCAGGAGGCTCTCGTGACGTTGACGAAGACTTTTGGGACGAGCTTCATTACGAGGTGAGGCAAGCATCGCGGGGGCGAGAGTCCCTGCCAAAGTGCGCATAATGCGACATGACATGGTGGGCGCGACATGGTAGCATGGCGAAGGAGGTCCAATCAAATTCGGCCCATCCAAGAAGATCAACAAAAGTGGCAAGCTTTTAAAAGGAAGGATAGCCTCCATAACAACCATATGGTTATCCATAATAGGAAAGGTGGCAGTTGGAAAGAAATAAGTTGGAAATGTATCTCTATAGCCGACCATTAAGGGAATCAAGGAATTAAATCTTGAACCTAAAGGGGGTTTTACAGATTAGGAGATCGATGAAGATCCCTTAATTGCTGGAAAGATAAATACGAGCAGTTATAGAGGAGCCGGCCCTAAGCTTGTATAAATAGCCATGTGGTGGAGACTTGCATACACATCTTCGAATCAATAATATTTCTAAGCTTTCCCCATATCCGAGTGATTCTCTAGAGGCATTGCTGCGTGTGTTTTCGTTGTGCGTGCGGGATGGACGATCGTGAGGCTGCTTGATGCTCGTGAAGGGCACTATCAAGGCTGGTACCCCTAGGCGTTCTGGGCATGGACGTTTAGGGGTGGTATCAGAGCTTGGTTGCTGCAACAATATTTGGAGAAGGAGAGGAACCTTCGACAAGAAGCCGCACCACTGAAGTAGAGGCGGCGGCCATGGCGCGCGAGAGACGGCCACAGGCAGTGCCACTCCAGGTGTTGGCGGCGCCGATGGTGGCGAAAGAAGGAGGATGACTCACGGGAAGTCCAAAGAGCCGGTGGGTACCTTAAAGAGGCAAGTCAACTAATTAGGGCAAAGGATCCAAGACACGGACGCGATGGTCCTTGGCTTGGAAGCCATGGCGGGGCAGCAAAGTCAAGCTCTTGAGGAGGGCGCGGCCACACTACAGGACATGGAGGCACGTCTTCGAGCCATGGAGGCACATCTTCGAGCCATGGAGGAGTGACACTTGCTGATCACTATATGTTTCTAACTCATTTTAGATGCAATTCATACATATCGAGTCTCATTTTTGCCTATTTTTGGGCCAATTATACTTGGAATGCATACATTGTGATAACTAGTTGATATTCTTCATTTCATACTTAATTTCATGTGCATAAAGGTTCTGAAATGTCAAAATCCATTAATATTTAAATTCTATGCCAAATTATCATTTTGAGGACAAGTTATCATTCCTAAGTGTCAAGTTATCATTATTCTGAGTGAATTGATTTTCAATGGTTTTCTTTCCCTAAATCCATCATTATCATATATAAATCATATTTGGATAGTCACATCTCAACTTGTGCAAAGTTTTAAGCCCATTTGAACAAGTTATCATTTTTCTTTTGCCAAGTTATCATTAAAGGGCAATTCTGTCATTTCGACATGCAAAACCATTAATTCTGCACAGGGACCTTAAGCAATCATCTTGTTATTGTTCTAACTCATTGCTGGTCAAATTTCGTCACATTTAGATAACCACAACTCAAGTTATCACAAGTTATCGTTTTTAAGTCATATAAGTTATCATTTTTGGGCACCCAAGTTATCACTTCTTAGAAATCTCATTCATATTTGATTTATGAATGCACTCACTTGTTACTCTAGTCCATTTGATGCTTCTAATACTTTGAATCACTTGCATTTGGATAATTTCCATTATTTATGATAAGTTATCATTCCAGGCCTCTTAATTCATTAATTTTGATACAAGTTTTCATTCCTGCACAACACCTAATACCATTTGATATATGAGCTATCAACTATCATCATCTTAATCTTTATTTGTCAAAACACCATTCAAGGACTTTGATGCTTGTTATTTGGGAATTTGTAGCAGGGAGAAAGGTGGCCAAAAAGTGAAAAAAGTAGGGGGAACCATCTACTTTTTCATGCACAAAAAAGAATCTGCAGCTGGAATTTCAGAGGGGTGGATAGATGGCTGCAATCAAATGATAAAGAACATTCTGATGCTGATCCAAGGGTGGATAAGAGTCAAATAAAAGGGAAATTTCTGGAGGAGAGAAAGGGGCTTGGTCATTCAGGGTTTGGAAAGGGGTTTCTGCACAAGGCTGGAGCTGCTGCTGCTACTGCCGAGACACTTCAATCAATGATTTGTATCTGTTTCTCAATCCATTTGATGTCAAACTTTGTAATTATGAGGAGCTAAACTCCATTTCTTCTAGGATATGATAGTAGTTTAGATTAGTTATGGATGGAAATGGATTGAATTGATTCCTGCACTGAACCATTGCTTATTTTCATATTTCAGAATTATTCTGCATTGATTCATGTTAACATTAGATCCATTTGTAAACTATAAATGAGATGTATTATTTGATCTAATCATCCTTCAGAAATGCATTAAGAGATAAAGTCAGATTTCTAGATTCCATTTAGTTGCAAATCTGATTTCTGATTTTGGTTTTCTGAAAATCTGATTTCCTGATTTTTTTTAATCTGATTTCCTGAACAATTTGAATTTGTTTGTCGTTGTGGACATGATTAATTGAGTAACTGAAATGTTGTCATTGCTCATATCTTGTTCAGGAATGAATCAAGATGTTGGCATATTATCTTTGACTCAAAACAGATTGCAAATATGATTTCTGAACTTTAATGAAATCTGTTTTCTGATTTCCTGCTGGAAACTGTTTTATCAATTGAACCCCCTGATTTTATTCAATCATTGAGAGGTGAACCTTAGGGATCTCTTGCAATCCAGAGATGGATCAAGAAGCAATTGATAAACTTCCATTGATATATGACTCTGATTTCCTGAATTGCAGAATTCTATTTGCTGATTTCTAGTTTCTGATTTTCAATTGAATTCTGATTTCCATTGTTAAGCCTCATTTTAATCCACTACTGAGAGGTAGTCTTAAGGCCATTCTTGAGAGTTACAGATGACCCAAGGAGCATTGGACAATCACTGAATTCTCCCCTTTTGATAGGATGTTTCTTAACCCCTTTAATTGGAGTTTTGTGTGGATTTCTTTCTATTTTGCAATCGAGAGGTTGAACTAAAATTCCCCTGGAATTCAGAGATGAATCAAGGAGCACAAGCACCATAATTGGGCAAATTTCATCCTGGATTGATTGATTAGAATGATTCCATCTTTTTATGATTGTAATTACAAGTTATCATTCCAAAGTTTCTTTGAATTGTAAAAATCAGCATTGAACCTTCAATTGCATTCAATGATAACTTGATTTTCAGTGAGGATCCTCTTTTGATTCAACCTAACTAACAACTATATGATCATATATTGCTTAGTTAAAGGCTAATTGAGCTGTGAGAGCAGCCACATTTCAAGTTGAATCTAAATTGGATATTTAATGATAACTTGATCCTATCCATCCTTAATTAATTTAGATGAACCCCAATTCCTTAGAAGAACGTTCCTCATTGATAGTTAAACATTTCTAAACTTTAATCTAGCATTTATATCTCAGTTTTGATAAGTTTCCAAAACCCAAAATTCAGTTATCATTTCACTTTCCATCAAAGATCTATTTTCACTTCCCTTTGAAAATATATTTTTAGCCATTAAAATAGAACTAATTTAGATTATTTTAGTGTGCCTTAGACTTCAAATTCTTGTGGATACGATAACCTGAGTCTGCTACAACTTACCTGTGCACTTGCAGCTAGTGAGTTGGGAGACCAAAAAAATGAAAAATTGACCCTTTTATTTAATTTCAACAAGTTATCACTACTCAATCCCAAATATCACTATCAAGTTTTTGGCGATGTTGTCGGGGATTTGAGGTCAATTAGGCTAACTTAGATAGTTTAGATTAGTTTTAAATTAGTTTTTAGTCCATTTGTTAGGCTAATTTTCAGTTTTTGCAAGTTATCATTTTTAACTTTTTCACTTTTGTCTAGTTTTCATTTCTTTCTTGAATTTGATACTTCTGAATCTCTTTATGCAGGACTTGGACCATCAAGAAGAACATTACCAATTAGATCCTGAACTTGAAAGAAGATTTCTAAGAAGAAGGAGATTGCAAAGGCTTGAGGCAATGAGAAGGATATTTGAAGAAGAAGAGGAAGAGGCATACAACCTTGAATTTGAAGAAGTTGTGAATCAAAATATGACAGCTCCTAGAACTCTTAGGGACTGTTATTCACCAAACAATGCAAGGAATCAACCAGGGGAGGAGCCTTAGCACCTGTGACAAACTTTGAAATTAATCCAGCCTTAATTTCAATGATTAGGCAAAGTAAATTTTCTGGACTTGGGATTGAAGATCCAGCTTGTCATTTGGACAATTTCAAGGAGATATGCAGCACTGTGAACTTCAATAATATCCCCATGAATGCAGTATATATGAGATTGTTTCCCTTCTCACTCAAGGACAAGGCCAAGACATGGTATAAAGGATTGAATCCTAAAGAGGTGGCCACTTGGGAATCAATTGTTCAATTGTTTCTTTCAGAATTCTTTCCTCCTTCAAAAGCTGATAACTTTAGGGATCAAATAGTGATGTTCTATCAGTTGGATCAAGAAAACATTTGTGAGGCGTGACAAAGGCTTCAAGGGTTGTTAAGGGCATGTCCCCACCATGGATTTGAAAAGTGGCAATTAGTCAACTATTTTCATAAGGGATTGAACTATTCTAGCAAGGTGGCATTGGACACTGCAGCAGAAGGCATCTTTGCATCCAAGAATATAGATGAGGCCTACCAATTGATAGAGAACATTGCAAAGAACCATCACTTCCTCACACATGATAGGACCAGGAGGCCATCTATGGATAATTCAGTGAACCAATTGTCATCCCAATTTGAAGAGGTGTTGTACAAGACTTTGGAGAGGTTGAACTTGACTTCCAATGGCAATAGGGCTTCCAATTCTGAAACCAGGTGCTGTGTACGTGGGAATTAAGGCCATGTGTCAGAAAATTGCAATTTGATTATGCAACAAGTGGAGCAAACAGTGGATCAAATCAATGCTGTGGGCAATTATGGAATTAAACCTCCTACTAAATTCTATACTCCAGAAAATAAGAATCATCCATACTTTTCTTACAAGGGCAATAATTATTAAGGGGCTCCTATGCAGAATTCAAATTGGCAGCCCAAAATCCTGCCAAGGAATCAGCCACCACCTTATGGAAATCAAGGCCAAAATGCACCAATTCAAAGAAATCTGTATGAGCCACCACCTCAAGTCCAAGCACCACAATTCCAAAATGAAATGAAGGAGATGCTTCAACAGATTCGGAAGAAGCAGGACAGGCAAGGAGAGAAGATATTGAAGATCAATTATAGATTGGATGCCATGAATGCAAATCAGAAATTGTTGGAAAGCCAATTTGCTCAACAGGCTAGTACATCCACTAGACCTCCCTTATTCTTTCTTGGGCAGCCAGAAGTAAATCCAAAGGAGCAAGCAAAGGCCATCCAGCTCAAGAGTGAAAAGATGATGGAGGAACCAATGCATAAAGTTGATGAAAATCAAGTCAATTCAGACTCAAGAATTGCTGAAAAGTCAAGTGAACAGCCAAGTGAGGAATTCAAGAATTCAGGCCCTCAAATTGAAGCAAATACAAGGGTTTTTGACAAAGTACCCTTCCCTCAAAGACTAATCAAGGCAAGACAAGACCAGCAATATGAAAAGTTCTTGAAAATTCTGAAGAAGCTATACATAAATGTGCCTTTTGTTGAAGCCATTCAGGAGATGCCTTCCTATGACAAGTTCCTAAAAGAAATTTTAACCAAGAAGAGAAGAGTATTGGAGCATGAGACAATTGCATTGACTGAAGAGGCTTCTGCAATTATCCAAAACAAGTTGCCTCCTAAGCTCAAGGATCCAGGGAGCTTTTCAATTCCATGTGAGATAGGAAATAGGAAAATCCAAAGAACCATGTGTGACTTAGGAGCTTATGTGAGTGTCATACCATTATCATTGTGCAGGAAACTTGAAGTTGAAGATTTGAAGCCAACAAATATGTCCCTTTAGTTGGCAGACAGATCCATCAAATATCCACATGAGATTATTGAGGACATACCCCTCAAAGTTGGTAAATTCTATATTCCAGTTGATTTTGTTGTATTGGATATGGATGAAGATGTGAATACCCCCATTCTCCTTGGGAGGCCATTTTTAGCCACTGCAGGGGCTGTAATTAATGTTAAGGAAGGGAGATTGACCTTCCAAATTGGAGATGAGAAGATTGAATTCAATTTGGCACAAGTTATCAGTAGGCCAAGTTTTCTAGAAAATGACTTTGAAGATGGGCAGCTAGACCAAGTGGTGGAGCAAGTTTCAGCTATAATTCCTATTAAAGATCCATTGCAAAGGTGTCTAATATTTGACCATTTGAAAGAATTGGAAGATCCAGAGGCTATGGCATATAAATCAGTGTTGAACTCTTCAATATCAGTGAAAAATGCAAGAATTCAAGGGGAGTTACAATAAGTTATCACTGCTGAAGTCCAAGACAAATCAGCTCAAGTCGATTCCAATTTGGAACTCAAACCTCTTCCTAGCAACTTGAAGTATGAATTCTTGGGAGAGTATTCAACTTTTCCTGTTATCATTAATGCTAATTTGTCCCAGGATCAGGTTGAAGAGCTGCTGAAAAGGTTGAAACTGTATAAGGAAGTGATAGGCTACTCAATTGAAGACATCAAGAGTATTAATCCATCCATTTGCATGCATAGGATCCCTATGGAGGACAGCTACAAGTCCTCCATTGAATGTCAAAGGAGACTCAACCCAACCATGAAAGAAGTGGTAAAGAAAGAAGTATTGAAGTTGCTGAATGCAGAAATCATATACTCCATTTCAGATAGTGAATGGGTCAGTCCAGTGCAGGTGGTGCCAAAGAAGGGAGGAATCACAGTGGTGAAGTCAGATTCATATGAGTTGATATCTACAAGAACCATTACAGGTTGGAGGATGTGCATTGACTTCAGAAAGTTAAATAAGGCCATAAGAAAGGACCATTTCCCATTGCCATTCATTGATAAGATGTTGGAGAGGTTGGCTAGGCATTCCCATTTCTGTTATCTTGATGGGTACTCAGGTTTCTTGCAAATTCCAATTCACCCTCAAGATCAACACAAGACTACATTTACTTGTCCATATGGGACATTTGCTTATAGGAGAATGCCCTTTGGCTTATGCAATGCACCTGCCACCTTCCAAAGGTGTATGATGTCTATCTTTTCAGACTTTATTGAAGAAATTATGGAGGTCTTCATGGATGACTTTTCAGTATATGGAGACTCATTTGATGCTTGTTTGGAAAATTTGACCAAGGTGCTACAAAGATGTAGGGAATCCAACTTGATCATCAATTGGGAGAAGTACCATTTTATGGTCCAAGAAGGGGTTGTCTTAGGACATGTGGTCTCAAGCAAAGGCATTGAAGTGGACAAGGCAAAAATTGAGGTGATTGAGAAGCTACCACCACCCACAAGTGTCAAGGCAGTTAGGAGTTTTTTTGGGCATGCATGCTTCTACAGGAGGTTTATTAAAGATTTTTTCATGATAACTAGGCCTCTCACCAAGTTGTTGGCCAATGATGTTTAGTTTCATTTTGATGAAGAGTGTATGAAGGCATTCAAGAAGTTGAAGGAAGCCCTCACCTCAGCCCCTATAGTGCAGCCATCTGATTGGACCATTCCTTTTGAAATTATGTGTGATGCTTCAGACCAGGTTGTAGGGGCAGTCTTGGGACAAACTAAGGAGAAAAGACACTGTGTCATATGCTATGCAAGCAAGACTCTAGATGAAGCCCAAATCAATTATGCAACTACTGAGAAAGAACTTCTTGCTGTGGTGTATGCATTTGACAAATTCAGGCCCTACTTGGTGGGATCCAAAGTCATTGTATTCACAGACCACCAAGCTGTGAGGCACTTAATCAATAAAAAGGAATCCAAGCCAAGGCTCATCAGGTGGATCTTATTACTTCAAGAATTTAATGTTAAAATCAGGGACAAAAGGGGTAGTGAAAATCTAGTTATTGACCACCTATCAAGAATGGAAGGAGTACAAGAATCATCTACACTTCCTATCAATGATGCATTTTCTGATGATAGTTTGATGGCTGTGGCAATTAATCAAGTTTCCTGGTATGCTGACTTTGTCAATTACCTTGCATGTGGAATTATCCCTACTGACTACACATATCAACAAAGAAAGAAATTCTTTCATGACTTGAAAGATTACTATTGGGATGATCCACTTCTATTCAGAAAATCCCCTGATGACATATATAGGAGATGTGTACCCAATCTGAATTTCAGGATATCTTGGAGGCATGCCACTCATCCCCTTATGGAGGCCATGGAGAAACACACAAGACTACTGCCAAAGTCCTCCAATCTGGCTTCTATTGGCCAAGTTTGTTCAAGGATGCACACATATTTGTGAAGGGCTGTGATCAATGCCAAAGAGCTGGCTCCATCTCAAGAAGGAATGAAATGCCACAACAAGGAATTCTAGAAGTGGAAATATTTGATGTTTGGGGCATTGATTACATGGGCCCATTTCCTAGTTCATGTGGTTACAAGTTTATTCTTTTAGCTGTGGACTATATGTCCAAATGGATTGAGGCAATTCCCACCATTGCAGCTAATTTCAGGGCAGTGATCAGATTGTTCAAAGAAGTTATCTTTCCAAGGTTTGGAATCCCAAGAGTGGTCATAAGTGATGGAGGTAGCCACTTTATTGAAAAATGTTTTGAGAATCTCCTAATTAAGTATGGAATGAGGCATAAAGTTTTCACTGTCTATCACCCTCAAACTAATTTCCAGACAGAAGTATCAAATAGGGAGGTAAAGGCTATATTGGAGAAAATAATTTCATTGACAAGAAAAGATTGGAGTTTTAAGTTGAATGAAGCTCTTTGGGCATATAGGACAGCATACAAGACTCCTATAGGTACTTCTCCCTACAAGCTTATTTATGGAAAAACATGCCATTTGTCAATTGAGTTGAAACATAAGGCCTATTGGGCAGTCAAGGCACTCAATTATGATATGCATGCATGTGGGCAAAAGTGGCTCTTGCAAATTGATGAACTTGATGAAATTAGGCTAAATGCCTATCATAATTCTGAATTTTACAAGGAAAGGACCAAGAAATGGCATGACAGCAGAATTCTGAAGAAGGAATTCAAGGTTGGAGACTTGATATTATTGTTTAATTCAAGGTTGAAACTATTTCCTGGAAAGTTGAAATCCAGGTGGAGTGGACCCTTCAAAGTCCACAAAGTTTATCCTTATGGTGCTGTGGACCTTCTGAATGATAAGAATGATGTATTCAAGGTTAATGGACAGAGGTTGAAGCCCTATAGTCCCACAGCCCAAGAATCAGCTAAGAAGGTGCTGAATTTGCAAGAATTGTCAAGTTTGCCTAGCTGAATTCAAGTGGAAAGATGTCTAGCCAAAGACATTAAAGAAAGGCACTTTTTGGGAGGTAACCCAAGGCATTTTACACTTAACTTTTCTGTTTTGCAGGAATAAAGAAGAGAGGAATCAGATTCATCCATAATTCCAAAATTTAGGGAGTACCCTTACCCCTATTTCTGATTTTTACACTGAAAACTTAATGATAACTGATATTATCTTTTTCATTATGCTTCATTGATCATATCATCATCTGAATTTACACCCATATCAATTATCCAAATCTGCTATAGCCCAATTTCAGTGAATTTTAGAAATTTCCAATGCATTGCTGAATTCTGCACTAAAAAATCTGATTAGTTGAAAATATGCCATACCAATTGATATCCTTTGTTTCTCTGCAGGATCAGTTGCAACTAATGAAGATTAGACCACCCAAAGTTTCTGGATGAAGTGCCAAGAGAATTCAAATGCCCAATTTAATGCATTTCAATCCCACACACCCCTCTCCCTTGCCTTTTATTTTCAACACTAGGGACAGTGTTGAGAATAAGCTTGGGGGAGGAAACCTGGTGCTTTTCTAACTTTTAAACCATGTTTTTAATTGATTTTAATGTTCATATATTAGTTATCACCAGGTTATCGGTAGATTTTGCAAGTTATCATTGGTTTTCACAAGTTATCACTAATTATCACTCGGTTATCAATTTTTGGACCCAACTCAATTCTGAATTCATTTTAACTCTGAAATGGGTAGAATACTTCATTTTGACAGTGGATGCACTCCAATACCAAGTGGCCAACTTGGCCATTAGCCTTCTTGCTTTAATTGACATTATGAATTCATATGCATTTGAATGAAATTTTTAGCTAAATTTTTTTCCTTTTTGTGGGTCACACTAGCTGATACTTATGGATTGAATTAGTAATATCAGATGTCTAGAAGGGAGTCAAAGCTCTTGTTGCCATGCTAAATAGGAAAACTTAACTTTTTGGATAAAGGGATCTAAACTATACTTGAGTTTGAACTATTGCTCACTTCATGAACATGATAGAAAAATGAGAAAAAGTAAAAGTAAAAAGTTGCACGCATGCATAGAAAAAAGGAAGAGAACAAAACTTTCAAAGGAATCTCTCTTCAATGCAAAAAGAAAAAAATTAGGAGAGCAAAATTTCCAAAGGAATTTCTCTTAAAAAAAGCATGAATAAAAATCAGGTGCTAAACCTATTTATATGCATTTCATGAATAAAAGTCAGGTGTTAAACCTGTTTAATCAATTGAAAATCTGTTCATGAAGAGATTTGTAGTTCAACCCCTTCTAAAGTTGACAATTCCTATAATTCAAACATGTTATTGCTAGTACTTCTTCCATGGCTTAAATTTGCTTTAGCCTATTTGATTCCCTAGCTAGAAATTGAGTTTTTGAAAAGAATGAAGTGTTGGCAAAGTGGGAAACTCATTGGATTCAATTCAGCTATCTTCAATGGTGCATTCCGGGTGTGCACCGAGAGCGCAGGAGGCTCTCGTGACGTTGACGAAGACTTTTGGGACGAGCTTCATTACGAGGTGAGGCAGGCATCGCGGGGGCTAGAGTCCCTGCCAAAGTGCGCATAATGCAACATGACATGGTGGGCGCGACATGGTAGCATGGCGAAGGAGGTCCAATCAAATTCGGCCCATCCTAGAAGATCAACAAAAGTGGCAAGCTTTTAGAAGGAAGGATAGCCTCCATAACAACCATACGGTTATCCATAATAGGAAAGGTGGCAGTTGGAAAGAAATAAGTTGGAAATGTATCTCTATAGCCGACCATTAAGGGAATCAAGGAATTAAATCTTGAACCTAAAGGGGGTTTTACAGATTAGGAGATCGATGAAGATCCCTTAATTGCTGGAAAGATAAATACGAGCAGTTATAGAGGAGCCGGCCCTAAGCTTGTATAAATAGCCATGTGGTGGAGACTTGCATACACATCTTCAAATCAATAATATTTCTAAGCTTTCCCCATATCCGAGTGATTCTCTAGAGGCATTGCTGCGTGTGTTTTCGTTGTGCATGCGGGATGGACGATCGTGAGGCTGCTTGATGCTCGTGAAGGACACTATCAAGGCTGGTACCCCTAGGCGTTCTGGGCATGGACGTTTAGGGGTGGTATCAGAGCTTGGTTGCTGCAACAATATTTGGAGAAGGAGAGGAACCTTCGACAAGAAGCCGCACCACTGAAGTAGAGGCGGCGGCCATGGCGCGCGAGAGACGGCCACAGGCAGTGCCACTCCAGGTGTTGGCGGCGCCGATGGTGGCGAAAGAAGGAGGATGACTCACGGGAAGTCCAAAGAGCCGGTGGGTACCTTAAAGAGGCAAGTCGACTAATTAGGGCAAAGGATCCAAGACACGGACGCGATGGTCCTTGGCTTGGAAGCCATGGCGGGGCAGCAAAGTCAAGCTCTTGAGGAGGGCGCGGCCACACTACAGGACATGGAGGCACGTCTTCGAGCCATGGAGGCACATCTTCGAGCCATGGAGGAGTGACACTTGCTGATCACTATATGTTTCTAACCCATTTTAGACGCAATTCATACATATCGAGACCCATTTTTGCCTATTTTTGGGCCAATTATACTTGGAATGCATACACTGTGATAACTAGTTGATATTCTTCATTTCATACTTAATTCCATGTGCATAGAAGTTCTGAAATGTCAAAATCCATTAATATTTAAATTCGATGCCAAATTATCATTTTAAGGACAAGTTATCATTCATAAGTGTCAAGTTATCATTATTCTGAGTGAACTGATTTTCAATGGTTTTCTTTCCCTAAATCCATCATTATCATATATAAATCATATTTGGATAGTCACATCTCAACTTGTGCAAAGTTTTAAGCCCATTTGAACAAGTTATCATTTTTCCTTTGCCAAGTTATCATTAAAGGGCAATTCTGTCATTTCGACATGCAAAATCATTAATTCTGCACAGGGACCTTAAGCAATCATCTTGTTATTGTTCTAACTCATTGCTGGTCAAATTTCGTCACATTTGGATAATCACAACTCAAGTTATCACAAGTTATCGTTTTTAAGTCATATAAGTTATCATTTTTTGGCACCCAAGTTATCACTTTTTAGAAATATCATTCATATTTGATTTTTGAATGCACTCACTTGTTACTCTAGTCCATTTGATGCTTCTAATACTTTGAATCACTTGCATTTGGATAATTTCCATTATTTATGATAAGTTATCATTCCGGGCCCCTTAATTCATTAATTTTGATACAAGTTTTCATTCCTGCACAACACCTAATACCATTTGATATTTGAGCTATCAATTATCATCATCTTAATCTTTATTTGTCAAAACACCATTCAAGGGCTTTGATGCTTGCTGTTTGGAAATTTGTAGCAGGGAGAAAGGTGCCCAAAAAGTGGAAAAAGTAGGGGGGACCATCTACTTTTTCATGCACAAAAAGGAATCTGCAGCTGGAATTTCAGAGGGGTGGACAGGTGGCTGCAATCAAAGGATAAGGAACATTCTGATGCTGATCCAAGGGTGGATAGGAGTCATATAAAAGGGAAATTTTTGGAGGAGAGAAAGAGGTCTGGTCATTCAGGGTTTGGAAAGGGGTTTCTGCACAAGGCTGGAGCTGCTGCTGTTGCTACTGCCGAGACACTTCAATCAATGATTTGTATCTGTTTCTTAATCCATTTGATGTCAAACTTTGTAATTATGAGGAGCTAAACTCCATTTCTTCTAGGATATGGTAGTAGTTTAGATTAGTTATGGATGGAAATGGATTGAATTGATTCCTGCACTGAACCATTGCTGATTTTCAGATTTCAGAATTATTCTGCATTGATTCATGTTAACATTAGATACATTTGTAAACTATAACTGAGATGTATTATTTGATCTAATCATCCTTCAGAAATGCATTAAGAGATAAAGTCAGATTTTTAGATTACATTTAGTTGCAAATCTGATTTCTGATTTTGGTTTCCTGAAAATCTGATTTCCTAATTTTTTTAATCTGATTTCCTGAACAATTTGAATCTATTTGTCATTGTGGACCTGATTAATTGAGTAACTGAAATGCTATCATTGCTCATATCTTGTTCAGGAATGAATCAAGATGTTGGCATATTATCTTTGACTCAAAACAGATTGCAAATATGATTTCTGAACTTTAATGAAATCTATTTTCTGATTTCCTGCTGGAAACTGTTTTATCAATTGAACCCCCTGATTTTATTCAATCATTGAGAGGTGAACCTTAGGGATCTCTTGCAGTCCAGAGATGGATCAAGAAGTAATTGATAAACTTCCATTGATATATGACTCTGATTTCCTGAATTGCAGAATTCTATTTGCTGATTTCTAGTTTCTGATTTCCAATTGAATTCTGATTTCCATTGTTAAGCCTCATTTTAATCCACTACTGAGAGGTAGTCTTAAGGTCATTCTTGAGAGTTACAGATGACCCAAGGAGCATTGGACAATCACTGAATTCTCCCCTTTTTGATAGGATGTTTCTTAACCCCTTTAATTGGAGTTTTGTGTGGATTTCTTTCTATTTTGCAACCGAGAGGTTGAACTAAAATCCCCCTGGAATTCAGAGATGAATCAAGGAGCACAAGCACCATAATTGGACAGATTTCATCCTGGGTTGATTGATTGGAATGATTCCATCTTTTTATGATTGCAATTACAAGTTATCATTCCAAAGTTTCTTTGAATTGTAAAAATCAGCATTGAACCTTCAATTGCATTCAATAATAACTTGATTTTCAGTGAGGATCCTCTTTTGATTCAACCTAACTAACAACTATATGATCAAATATTTCTTAGTTAAATGCTAATTGAGCTGTGAGAGCAGCCACATTTCAAGTTGAATCTAAATTGGATATTTAATGATAACTTGATCCTATCCATCCTTAATTAATTTAGATGAACCCCAATTCTTAGAAGAACATTCCTCATTGATAGTTAAACCTTTCTAGACTTTAATCTAGCATTTATATCTCAGTTTTGATAAGTTTCCAAAACCCAAAATTCAGTTATCATTTCACTTTCCATCAAAAATCTGTTTTCACTTCCTTTTGAAAATCTGTTTTTAGCCATTAAAGTAGAACTAATTTAGATTATTTTAGTGTGCCTTAGACTTCAAATTCTTGTGGATACGACAACCTGAGTCTACTACAACTTACCTGTGCACTTGCAGCTAGTGACTTGGGAGACCAAAAAATGAAAAATTGACCCTTTTATTTAATTTCAGCAAGTTATCACTACTCAATCCCAAATATCACTATCAAGGAGGCAATGGACATGAAGGTCATGGCGATGGAGGCCGACATCCTTCTAATAAAGCGACAACTCTTGGTCGCAGGAGGGCTACCGGTGCGCGCGTTCGCCTCGAAGTTCACGGGCCCTGAACCAAAGAAGTACGATGGCGTCCGAGAGGCAACGACCATCGATGACTTCCTCTGGTGCTTGGAGAAGAGCTTCAAGACCAGCAAGATCGTGGTGGAGAAGGACCAGATCGACATGGTTGTACGGTACCCAGTGGATGATGGACTTCTATGGTGGAGGCGCATGGAGGAGGAGATCGCAAACGCCACGGTCGTCATCGACACGTGTGGCGACTTTAAGAAGGAACTGAAGAAGCAGTTCTACCCGACAACGCCCAGGAGGTTGCCATGAACAAGTTGATGATGTTGCGGCAGACGGGCTCGTTGAAGGATTATAGAGAGCACTTCCAACCGATCATGTTAGAGATGCCAGACATGATGGAAGGGTCGATGTGGCTCTTCTTCTTCTCGCGAGGGTTGAAGCCCTAGGCAATGCAAGAGATTAGGCGGCAAAAGGTGACGACCATGAAGAAAGCTCTGATCGTGACCGAAGTTCTGTTAGAGTTCACTGCCAACTGTGACCTTGACACGCATGCCAAGGAGAAGGGCAAGGCGGATGAGAAGGAATGTTCTATCGCGAGAAAGGTAACAAGAAAAAGGGAGAGAAGAAGGTGGCGAACGCGTCCAAGGCCGACGACAGGAAGAATATCTGGTGCTACATCTGCAGAGGGCCATACTATGCTCGTGAGTGTGACAAGAAGATGGGCGTGACGACCATGGCCGCGACCTCGGATGAAGAATAAAGGGCCCATCATGGCCTTGGCGGCCACAACAGCGATGATCTCCACCATAGAAGTGAAGAGGGCCACAAAGGTTCGCAAAAGTCGTTGTGAATGGCCACACCACGTCCACCATGGTTGACACAGGGGCGATGCATAACTTCCTCGCGGTGCAGGAGGCGACGCACCTTGGCGTCCTGTACACCAAGGAGTCTGGACTCATGAAGTCGATGAATGTAGTGTCCCAACCCATCCTTGGAGTGGCCAAGGACGTTCCTGTGCACGTGGGAACCTGGGAGGGCACCTCAACATGATGGTCATCGAGATGGATGACCATCGCTTCGTCCTAGGCTTGGATTTGATTGACAACTTCGAGGAGGTAACACTAACACAATGTGGTGTTCAGTTGTTATTTCAAGAGGAGAAGCATGAGGTGCCCATGATCAAGTCCCGAATGCTCTCGGCCATGCAACTAGAGAAGGGCGTGCGCTGGGACGAGGTCACATACTTGACAGCCCTCAAGTTGAATGAGGTCGGCCAAGGGGTCCAAGGCGCCCCAAAGGAGATTAGGGCACTCTTGGAGCAATTCAAAGATGTGATGCCTTCAGAATTGCCGAGCAAGCTTCCGCCCTGATGCGAGGTGGACCACACCATCGAGTTGGCGTTGGGTACCAAGCCGCCAACCATGGGGTCGTATCGCATGACTCCCCTAGAGTTAGAGGAATTTCGAAAACTGTTGGGAGAACTTCTGAAGGCAGGGTTCATATGCCCTTCGAAGGCACATTAAGGAGCCCCGATCCTCTTCCAAAAGAAGCAGGATAGCTCGCTCCGCATATGCATCGACTATCAGACATTGAACAAGACTATGGTGCGCAACAAGTACCTGATACCGTTGATCGGGAACCTCTTCGACAGGCTTGGGAAGACGAGATGATTTTCCAAGCTCGATCTCAGGTCAGGCTACTGGCAAATGTGGATCACGGAGGGGGATGAGGCGAAGATGACGCGTGTGACGTGCTATGGATCCGACGAGTTCCTGGTCATGCCCTTCGGTCTCACCAATGCACCAGTATTAATGCTACTACGAACCAATGAACTCTTCGTCAAGTTGGAGAAGTGTTCCTTTGCACAGCCGGAGATCATGTTCCTGGGGCACCACATCAAGGGAGGACAAATTCGCATGGACGAGATGAAGGTCTAGGCGATCCTCGAGTGGGAACCACCGACTTCCTCAGCCTAGCCAACTACTACCGTTGATTAGTGGAGGGGTAGTCTAAGCGAGCCGCACCCCCCTTGACTGACATGCTAAAGAAGGATGTGAAGTGGAAGTGGACGGAGGAACGCCAATAGGCGTTCAACGATCTAAAAGGATCCAAAGCGTGCAAGCCATGTGTCATGGACTAAAGTTTCACTATGAAACCTTAGCGCGACCGACTTTGAAAACCTCTCTGTATGAGGATCCAAGCAGCCTGACCGGGCGTCCTCACGATGATCGCACTAGCACTCAACGGAAGAGAAAATAAGATGAGACAAAGCACAAGGGAAAATAACACTCGAGGATGTGGGGGAAGCGGATCTATTCAACTCCAATAACAAAGCCGACAACTCTCGACTAGATGCTGATGGCTGAGTGAATTTGATGAGTACAAAGGTCAACCCTTTGGGTTTATTTATACTAGTATGGGAGAGCAACAACATTAACTCCCCCTTGATATGACCGAGATTCTAGGAACCCTCTCAATCTCCTTGTTGATATCTTGAGATCTTCCTCCTTGATTCTCTCAGCTAACATCTTGGGATCTTCTCTCGACTCTCTAGTTGATCTCGTCGAGATATCCTCCTCGATTCCCTCGATCCGCAAAACCCCCTGGTTGGCGTAGGATCTTATCTTCAAGATCCCTCTGATCTCCTCACCAGAAGCCGCCTAGAATGATCCTCGTAATCATCCCGATATCCTTCAGTTATCCTTCTTGATATCTGCAGGAACTCCTTGATATGCTCACCAGGTTGTTGGGTGGACTAATCCTTCAAGATCTTCAACTAGAAAGATCCTCCTGATCCTCTTGATTTGTTGGGATAAGGTGGTTGGTCGGATCCTGCACGATCTTGGCGGATATGGTGCGCCTCACCATATCTCTCGGTTGCTAACTTTCCCTGCGAGTAATCAACGCTGATGACTCACGGCCAGCTGTCCTGCTTGACATTTGTCGACCTTCGGGACACTTTGGGACAAGCCGTTTTGGCTTGGGACGATATCACCCCTCGCTTCCAAATTGAGCGTTCTGCCAAACTGGGCGCTCTGCCAAAGTGCGCATTCTGCCAAAGTGGGCGTCTCTTGCATCCCAACTTTGCCTGCGGCACCGTCCCACGCTCGTCCTGGGACGTGGCTGAAGAATGGGACGTGGCTGAAGAATGGGGCGTGTCATCCCCTTCGTGTCTCTCTTACCGTCGTTCTTTTTTCTGACAAAGCGTCCCTTCTCGTCCGCCTTCTTCATGGTCTTGGCTGTCGCGCCAGGATACGGTTGACCAAGAACTCTGCCAAGGCCTCAGCCGCGACTAGAGCCTCCTTCATGGTCGCTACTTTTTGCCTCTTCACCTCTTGAGCCGCACAAGGCTTGAGGCCTCTTAGGAAAAAGTAGTGCCAGGTGACTCCTCCATAGATCCAGACATTTCCAGCATGATCGGTTGGAAGCGCTCGATGTACTCCTTCGTCGAGCCGGTTTGACGTAGGCGTCGATAGCTTCGTCATGGCAACCTCCTGGGCGTTGCCGGGGTAGAACTGCTTCTTCAGTTCCCAGGTGAAGTCCTTCCACGTGTCGATGATGACCGTGCCCTTCGCGATCTCACCCTCCATGCACCTCCACCAGAGAAGCGCGCCGTCCTCCAGGTACCGGACAATCATATGGATCTGGTCCCTCTCGGCCAAGATCTTACTGGTCTTAAAGTCTATCTCCAAGCACCAGATAAAGTCGTCGATGGCGGTCGCCTCACGGACACCCATCATATTTATGGGGTTCGGGACCTGTAAATTTGGGGATCGACGCGCGCACCGACATTCCTCCTACATCGAGGAATTGCCGCTTCATCAAGAGAAGGTCGGCCTCTAACGTCTTGATCTTCGTCTCCATGGCTCGAAGTTGTGCCTCCATTCCTTGAAGCGCTATTGCGCCCTCTTCAGCGCAAGGCCATGTTGGCCCACCGCAGCTTCCAGGCCGAGGACCGCCGCATTCATGTCCTGGAACCGTTGCCCCAACTCCTCGACTTGCCTCTCCATGGAGTCCGCTAGCTCCTTGGACCTCCCGCGAGTCGAGCGCCTTCCCGACACAGCTTGGCCGCCACCTCGCGTGGTTGCCACGCCCCCGCCGCCGCCGCCGCCTTGAACATGGCCGCCACCTCTTGTGGCCGCCGTGCTCTTGCTTGGACCACCCTCTCCGGCGGCCTCTGCAGTGCGGATTCGGGTATTGGGTCCTCCGTCTTCTCCGGACATTGTCTCGTACATGACTTCCATATCACGATCTGAGTGTCGAGGAAGTGCATCTGGTTCTCACGTATCAGAGGTCGGGAATGTCAGGTTGATCCTGATACTACAATATCAAAGGCCGTGCAAGATCAACTTGCTCTGATACCACTTGTCACGGATTAAAGTTCCACTATGAAACCTTGGCGCGACCGACCTTGAAAACCTCTCTGCATGAAGATCCAAGTAGCCTGACCGGGCGTCCTCATGACGACCACACTAGCACGCATCGGAAGAGAAAATAAGATGAGACAAAGCACAAGGGAAAAGAACACACGACCACACTTAAGGTTTTTAAGGCCGGTCGCGCTAAGGTTTCATAGTTGAACTTTAGTCCATGACACATGTCTACGACTACCTGATTTTGATCTATCGTTCGAAGTCCACACCGATGCAGGAGGGCCGCCTCGTGGCCTTTGACAACCAGAAGCTCAACGAGGCCGAGCAACGCTACATCGTGCACGAGAAAGAAATGACAGTCTTGGTGCACTGCCTACGCACCTAGCATTATCTTCTCGGGAGCAGGTTCATAGTACTCACTGACAATATGGCTTCCGCATACTTTTAGGAGTAGTAGAAGCTCAGTTCCAAGCAAGCAAGGTGGACTTCCTTGCGGAGTTCGACTACAAGGCGGGGCGGCACCAATGTGGTGGCCGATGCCCTGAGTCATCGACCGCAACCGGGGACTATCTCGACAATCAAGATGACTTCCAAGAGCAAATTCACGAGAGACTGAGGTATGACTCTAGAGTAGCAGAGTTGATGCGACTTGCCGAGGAGGGTAAGTCCAGGAGTTTTTGGAAGGAGGAAGGCTTCTTGTTCACAATGGGACGTCAACTTTATGTCCCACGATGGGAGGATCTTCGGTGGGCGATCGCGAAGGACTTCCATGACTCGAAGTGGGCTAGCCATCCCAGCGTAGCCCGAACATTGACATTGGTGGAGGACTCCTTCTAATGGCCCCAGTTGATGGAGGACGTGGAGGCCTACGTGCGGACGTACCTCACATGCCAATGGAACAAGTTCGAGCAACGAAAGCCGTCAGGGCTGTTGGAGCCCCTACCCGTCCCAAACCGTCTATGGCAAGTGCTGATCATGGACTTCATCTCGACATTGTCCAAGTCAAGTGGAGCAGGATCGATCATGGTGGTGGTCGACAAATTCTCGAAGTACCACACATTCATTCCAGTGCCCAAGCATTGCTCAACGGAGGAAGTCGTCCGACTGTTCGTGAGGAACGTCGTTAAGCTGTGGGGCATCCCAAAGGTCATTGTCAGTGATCGCGACCCTCGATTTATGAATAATTTCTAGAGGGAGCTCTTTGAGCTCCTGGGGACCGAGCTGCACTTCTCCACCACATTCCACTCGCAAACGGATGGCCAAATGGAGCGGGCCAACCACTTGTTCGAGATATATCTTCGACACTTCGTGGCGGCCAATAAGGAGGATTGATCCAAGTTGTTGGATATGGCTTCGTTCTCCTACAACAAGTAGAAAAGTGAGGCCATGAAGCAGAGTGCCTTCAAAATCATCACAGAGCGCCAGCCCATCACCCCGGCCGCACTCACGGCCAGGTACGCTGGGAGGTGCCCAGCCATGTACCAGGTCTCCCGAGAATGGCATGACCAAGTGGAGAAGTTCAAGGCGCTGCAAGAAATGAAGAAGTTGGTAGACGAGCGGCGAAGGCACTTAGAGTTTCAAATAGGGGACAAGGTCCTTGTAAAGCTATAGACGTGACAGTTCAAAGCTCTCAAGCACCTGCACCAAGGGCTGATGAAGAGGTACGAAGGTCCCTTCACCATCACTAAGAGGGTAGGCAAGATGGCTTACCGAGTAGAGCTTCCCCCGAGACTACGACAACTTCATCCAATTTTTCACGTGAGTATGCTTAAGAGGTACTACGAAAGCGCGGAGGAGCCTTTAGGTGTAGGAAGGGACTAGGTGGATGAGTTTGGCTAGACGACGGCTACACAAGAAGACTCGACGTTGCCGAGGGCGGCGACACCTTCGGTGAAGGAGGATTGTCACCCCTCGCCCTAGGCGAGTTCCAGGGGCACATGGCGACACAGGCACTCCATGATCGTGCCTGGCCATGGTGCATCCCGGGCGTGCCCCCAGAGCACAGGAGGTTCTTGGGACATTAATGAAGACTTGGGACGAACTTCATTGCGAGGCGAGTAGACATCACGAGACAAGAGTCCCTATCCAAAATGTCATAATGCCAGATTTGATATAATGCCCGGTTTGACATTATGCGCACTTTGACACGGCGCGATGTGACATGACGGGTGCGACACGATGGAGCAAGGGGCAACGGCATGGCGGAGAAGGTCCAATCCAATTTGGCCCATCCCAGAAGATCAACAAAAGTGACAAGCTTCGAGAAGGAAGGCTAGCCTTCCTAACAACCATCCAGTTATCCATAATAGGAATGGTGGCGGTTGGAAGGTTGACGGTTGGAAAGAGATAAGTTGAAAACTTATCTCTATAGCTGACCATTAGGGAATCAAGAAGGATTGTCCTTGGTTTAACTCTTGCTGAGAACATAATGCTTAAAGAGGATTTTGCAAATTAGGAGATTGAATAGGATCCCTTAATTGTTGAAAAGATAAATACGGGCGATTATAGAGAAGTCGACCCACCTAAGCTTGTATAAATAGCCACGTGGTGGCGACTTGTATACACATTTTCGAATCAATAATATTTTCAAACTTTCTAGGGGTATTGCTGCCTATGTTTTCATTGTGCATGCAGGACGAACGACCGACAAACTATTTAACGCTCGTGAAGGAGACGATCAAGGTCCGTACCCTTAGTAGACGTGACCACCCAAAAAATAAGGTAGACCCTACTGGGTTTTTTGTATCCCAAAATCATCCTTTTTTCTATTTTTTCCAAAATAAAAAATCTTCCTAAGATCATTCTGGAAGAAAATCACTCTCTAACAACAAAAGTCACTCTCAAGATCAATTTTTTCGATTGGTTATTTCAAATCCTATTTTAATATGATATTTTTAAAATATAATAAATTAAAACTAATATAAACATATTTAATTTTATAATTACTAAAACTAAAACTATCAAATTAAAATTCCATAATATGATAGTAAACGTATTAAATTAATACAAAAATTATTATTATACTAATAATAAAAAATGACGAGCTTATAAATTAATTATATAAATAAAAACGACCTCCATCTCCTCTAAGATTTTTTCCCAATGAGGCCCTAATTCCCCTACGCCTGACAAAGATTTACACAACTAAGTTTTGGAAATTTTGCGTGCGCAAGATGCAACGGTCTTTGGATCTTATTAATGTCGATCCTTTCAGTTCCAGTCGTCAGAGGCAACTACAGGAACGCGAAAGCTTGAACAGGACCTTATGCAGCTACTGAACCGAAGTCTAAAAACCATGTCGTCCTGCATGGATCCAAAAAGTAAACACTGTCTAGGCCGACTTTACTGTTGCAGACTTGATGATATCAACAAACTCCGCCTGAAACAAATAGTATGCCAGTGGTTAAATAAACATACTCAGCAGCACAACTTATTACCAAATTATGGCACAACCAGTTGGGATGCAAAAATAATAAATAATAAATTTGACTGCTGATCGCATAAGTTTTTCTAACTACAAAATCAATTATTAACAGAATCCGCTCAAGAGAGAACGATAGGGCAAAGAAAATACCAAGCGCCAAATACTGAATCATCCTACATAACATGGAACGGAACGGGTTCCAACTAAATCACTGGTTACTGCTAGCTTTAACCAAACTAAATCGACTAAGGTGCACAAATGAAAATCTTCCAGTTAGGTAATATTGCACAACAAAAGTTAATTTACTTTTAGTTGAAGGTTTTAAATGAAAAATCTTCCAGTTAGGTTATGTATCAATATGCATCTACACCACTAGATTTGTTTTAGACGCAAGTAATCCGTTAAATTGATAGCTCAAAAGTGCGAAACATATAGACAACACAAATTTGTCATGAATATGCATTTCGTCCATTCTAATTTTCTTGTAGTAGGAAAATGACTTCCGAAAGAAGCAAACCTTCAAAGAAGCACCACCAACAAGGAATCCATCAACATCAGGTTGGCTAGCGAGTTCCTTACAATTAGCACCATTGACAGACCCTGCGCCATTTTTGGGAATCAGACCATCAGCATATTATCACCAAGAAATTCTTGTCATAAAAATGCAATAAAGGTCAATGAATAAACTAAAAGGAACTATGGAACCATTTCGTGAACTGGAATGCTCGTATACCTCCATAAATTATCCTAGTTGATTTTGCAACTTCATCACTCACATTTGTCTGCAGCCACTTTCTCAGAGCAGAGTGGACCTAAGAATTAAAATGAATTTTTTTAAGCATATGGCCGCCTTTTATCATAGCAATAAGAAAGTTTCACTTGACATCAAATGCTTTTGAAATATATAATTTTATCTATATAGCACAGCGCATATGGTTGTCATACTCATCATAAACTGCCTTTGATAAGAGGAATCTTAGATATCATATACAAAGCAGTTACTTCCATTAAATATTCAATTAGATATTTCTACAAAAGCATCCATTTCGTGAAAAAAAATGCATAGTGTCTTCTTGGGATCTATCCATGAAAAATGACATAACAATTGCACACATACATCTTGAGCTTGAACTGGTGTTGCCACTTTGCCAGTCCCACTTGCCCAAACAGGCTCATAAGCCACTACTACATTTGTCCAATCCTTCACTCTATCTGCAGAGAGATTTACAAGTACACAGGAAGCAATAAACATTCAATGACTAATTAAGTGTACTCTCATACAATGCACACCATTTATAAGTCAGAAATACAAAAAAAAAATCAGCTATTTTAATGCTAATATATTCCAGTAAATCTTTTTAGGAACCTTTAATCTTCCAACATGGGACCTTATTCATTTACACAGTAGCATGGCATTAATAACTTCTCCCCCTAAAAAAAAGGACCTCTTCTATGATTATTTTTGTTGTCCAAATTTGATTTATTTCATCCCAGAGACCAAGGACATAAAAAACAAGCACAATGTAGCTTATGCATCTTCCTTATTTCTAAGTTAAATAATTATACTTTTGGAACCAAGCTCCTACCATACAATGCTTGAGCGACCTCATCATTCTCACAAAATGATGTGCAGTATGTGAAACGAACAATGTAAAGTAATCCAGATAATCATATCAACAATTTCAATGGCTTTCTTAATAGTGCACAGATGTTTGCCAATTAATCTGAAGACCAAGATATCACAACACTAACTTCACCTAATACAATGACCCCTACTTTTTCCAGCATGCTAAAGTGACTAAAACAAAATGGTGAACGTAGGAAAAAAGTGAAGTTTCACGAGGACAAGATTCTTACCTGCAATTGCTTTTGTTTGTGCTGCTACAACATCCATAGTTGATCCAGACTCCCGCTGCTCAAGAGTCTCACCAACACAAGCAATCACCTTGAGACCTTGAGAAAGTGCATATGCAACTTTATCGCCAACAAACTATGAACAAAGGACCACAGTACACTGAGTATGAAAATATTGATCTGTCAGAAGATAAAAAACAGATTTTACAATAGCATTTTCTCCCTATATTTTTGGAGAGAAGAAGACAGAATAAAGACCTAAAAATCTTCGTCATGCAACTCATGCCAATTTATGCCATTTTATTCTAAGAGGTCACTAAGTATAGACATATCAGGTCAGAGGCTTCAAAATGACATGTTCATGATTGTTATAAATTATTGCAATTTTTTTTAGGCACGTGTGTACCCCACTAATGCAAATCATTCATATCCTAGATTTCCAAGGATTATCAAATGGCATATATGAAGACAGTCTTCAGACTGATACTTTAATGGTGATATAACAAACTCTTGTCAGTCAGTTGAACAGGCAGATATACTAAGAACACAAATGATTCATGCCCCCTATACATCACAAGAAAAACAAAATACTGGAATGTTTCTTGCAAAGTGCACTTATGCCACTGCTAACTATTCCCACCATGACTACACAAGAAGCCACACCAAAATGCAGCTGATGCATTATGTAAGGGTAAATTAGAAAAATCAGAAACTTTGCATCACTTTTATTTTATATCTTTAATGCAATAAATAGCAAAAAAATTTATATAAATCTTATTAATTAACTGTATCGAACCTCTTAGATGATATACTATTGCTAGGATGATCATTATACGATGACATGGGTCCCCTATTTCCTACCATTTTCTTTCTGGTCTTCATTTTTTGAGGATTTTCCTCCTACAAGTTTTCATTAGCACTCACACTGGCACGCACGGATGGCAATATTTTCCACTTTTGAGGTAAGAATGTGCGTGGTAGGATGATTCTTAGAAGGATGACTAATTTTCCTTATTTTCATTCTCAAAGCACGGAAAATAGTCACTCAGCTATATCAATGACTCTATAAAAGAACAAAGTGGTAATCTGGTGTAGGTTGCGCATAGATATTATAACTTGTAAAAGTCGATTGATTTTTTTTGTTACTCTTGTACGACTAGATCCCGCCAGCTAATAGTTTAAAACAGATATTTTATTCAAAGTTCCTGAATGTTCCACGTAGCTTACTTCATTTGACTCTCCCAACAAATGTAACGCCCCCAAAATTCGGCTCTAATTTTTAAATTTTGTCGAACCTCGGACGACGCTACTTCGATCTTGACATGACCTAATTTCATAAAACATTACAGCGAAAAACGTAATAACAATAATAATTAAGTCCAATAACATAAAACACAGCGAAAGACTTCATAAGTGAATAAAATAAACCCAAGATACATAACTAGCCCATGGACCACATAGGCTCTAACATCAAGACCCAACGTAGGGTTCGTAATACATGGAGTCCAAATAAAAGTAAAAGACTCAAATGCACATAACCATACATACTTAACTCTTATAAGAGTCCGTCATCATAACATAAAAGACTAAGTGATAACTTAGGCCTTAGCCCGACCAACCCATGTGCAACGTCTACGTCATGAGGCTCTCGCCGCCGAACCTAAGCCTCGTTCATACCTGCACGGATCCATGGGGTGCAGGAGATTTCTCCCGTTAGAGTATGTTGAGGCCCATGCATGCTATGATCCTATGACATAATCTCTACATGTCATGCATATGCATGTCATCATTATGGAACATAAATCATATGCATGTTATGAGCTACTTATGCATCCTACATGGCATATGAACATATCATCATGGCAAAATAAGATAAACATATAACATCATTATCATTAGGTCAAAGCATATCATAACTTATCATTATGCTAAGACATATCATCATTCATCTTGTTTTACTTTAACATCTTCTTTCATAACATCTTATGACATGAGGACATACATTAGCATCCGATTGGAGCTTGCATCAACATCTTTAACTTTATGTCCCAAGTCATCTTTGGAAAGTACGTACGTATTTGTAAGACTTTACTTTCCACTTTACTTCATCTTTTCATCTTCTATCTTGATTAAGATAGTTTCATTATCTTGGTGATTGGGAAGATCATGTTGATTCGCGGGAACTTGGCTAGCTAGGCCGGGATGATTGCCCCACTTTTGGAAGGATTCTTCCCTAGGAATACGACACATCAGCTAGCATGTGAAGACTTTATTCCCCTCCACGATTACAATAAGATACCTTCATGCCAATCCATCTTTTACTTTCATTCATCATCACATACAATCATTCATCACATATTGCATGTTTTAACCCTATTTAAGGTCATACATACTTCAAATCATACTATGTGTGGATATTCAATTATAACCAATCATCTGTCCAAAACGGACGATCATTTCTTTAACGGTCGACCTCTGGACTACATATCGGGCGACCGATCGGATTAACGGTCGACCGAAACAAGGGTTTCGATTTGACCGCTAATCACAGAATGTAACACTCTTTTAAATCGGACTACCGCTGGATTATCAGTCAACCGATACATGACTTTCGGACGTCCGAAGTGAACTTCGGATCGTCCGCTAATCACAGAATGTTTCGACTCTATATATTGGACGACCGTTGGGATATCAGTCGACCGGTATATGCTTTTCGGACGACCGAATCAAGGTGTTCGGACGTCCGCTAATCACAGAATGTGTCTGTCCTTCCAAAACGGTCGACCGATAAGGGAATCGGTCGTCCATTTTGAGACGGCAGCTACACGATTTTTACATGATTTCTTTCCAAATCTTACATACATTGACATGGTCACTACATATTAACTTCCAAACATCATAATAGACATCTCATGACATTCTTAATATACTAAACATGAAACATATGAGATTTTCACATGGAGACATTTGGCATGCTAAGCAAGTTCATAAATGTACATGAGCTTTCAAGATTTCATAATAATACTTCATAACAACAATAAGCTTTCTAATGCTAAGCATGATGAACAATAGAGCATAAGTCTTAATGGAACATAAGGCACATTAACATTCTAATCATGGATAGCAATAGAATAGTAATCTAAAGAAACATGAAGCAAGAAATGCACATTTCCTAAATCTTCTTCTAAGAACAAAGGATTTGTTCTTTAATCCCTAATCCACACACACAAATATCATTAGGGGGAAGATTAGGGTTTAGGATCCCCTCAAACATACCTTAATGGTAAGTCCTAATTCCTAGCTTCTTTCTCACTTTTCTCTCCTCCTTTCTCTAGCTCCAATAGCTCCTTCTCCCTTCTTGGAACTGCTGTCCACAAGTTCAAATGGGGCTAGATAAGAGAGAGTATAAGAGAGCATGAGGGTTACTGCAGCAATGGAGAGAGAAAAAATCACTTACTGTAGCTACTTCTGCAGCTACAGTAATCGGATTACTGTAGCAATGGTGCTTGAAGAGGTGCTGGCCGAACGGAGGTTTGGAGGGAGAGAGATGAAGTGGTTTACTGTAGCATAGCGGGGTGGCTTTGGGGGAAATCGGCTGGTAGGTGGGGAAACACCTTTTAGGACATTATTTTATTGCTTTAGGTAGATGGGCTTTGGGCTTCCTACGGCTGGGCTTGGGCCTCGTGCGGCCGAACCTTTTTCCTTTTTTATTTTTTGATTTCAACTTAGAATGTTACAACAAAGCCCTTCGCTCAGAGTGTCCTAGAATAACCCAGGGAACGCCAAGATTTGTAAGCATCTCCGCACTGCATTAAGAGAGTACAATCCTCCCCAATAAATTTACTCATAACGAAAAAAAATGATACAGCACACATTATCCAACAGAAGAGGACATCAGACAAAACTGAAGAAATTGAGGCAAGCAACGCGACAGCTCTTGGACAATATACCAACAAAAAGCAAAGAAATGCTGTAACTCGTACCTAACCTCGCCGGTGAAAGCACCACCTTTCTTCACCCAGCAGTTCTGCGCAGCGACATGGAAGTCAGGGCGCAATGAGATCTTCACAACAGGAAGGAAAACAAACGGTGACCACCACCTCTGTATTGCCAAAAAACATACTACAGTTATCAACATACTTTCAGTCAGATCATAGAACAAATACCTCGAGTACAACATCAAAGACATCAAAATAACAACCGAAGGGATACAACTCCGAACGTCCATACCGAGAACGTCGGACGACGGGACTTGGCCGGCGTTGAGGGGGTCAACAATCTTCTTAACCTCCTCGCTGGTTCCATTCTGCAAGTCAAGTCAAGATCAATGATCGGATGCTACGGAAACATACACAATGTCACGCATCCATCGATCAATCCAAGAACGAAAATTTCTATCGAACAGGTCCTTCAATCGAAATCGATTTAATATGAAAAGGAAACAAAAAAGAAAATTAAATTTACGCATTTCCAATTTCCTCTGACGAAGAACTTTCTCCCCATCCCTGCAACGACGACGACGAAGATATTTCTTCCCTTGTTCAGTTGTTTGGTTCAGGTCGCGATGGAGCTGATAACGCGACCGGAGAGAGCACATTTTTAAAGTGACGAGAGGATCGTCAATGACCAATACACCCACAAGGCATAAAGAAGCCATCGGGCATCCGGTAAAATCATGTTGATGGGTGGATAGGTAATTACGTCGAGTCTCTCATCTGACGTCTGCGCCGTAACAGGAGACAGGCCCATGCAGCGCGCAGGTTGACGCAATGTGGCATGTTACGAACCTACAAGTGGTTGAACCTTCGGCCCTCTCGGTACTCTTCTGCCGCTTCTTTGTACCAATTCGTACTCTTATATCTTCTTCTTAATAATAAATAATAATGCCACTAATGGCTGCGTTTCCCAAATTAACCAAGTTAGAATCGTACCTTCCGCCTGATCCGTTAAACGCGGCCGCAGAACTAAAATTTTCTTAAGGAAACCAAAAATTGAAATCAGTTCCTCCGATTTCGTTGATGAAATTCTTTTTTATTGATGCGACATTTATGTTTTCCTTTTCTTTTGTCTCACACCTTATTCTTATAAAATAATTTATCTAATTAAATATTAAATATGTATAATAAAATATTAATAAAATATTATTTATTATTTTATTAAAATTGTTAATATTTCATTAAATATAATTATTTTAAAATTTATTTAATATTTAAATAATAATTTTGAACATTTTTTATAATTTTTTTATTTATACTTTGAATTTAATGTATATCCTCCGTTATCGATGATGCACGCGGTTCACTAAGGTACGTGGTTTGACAGTTCAAGGTCTCTTCACTGTGCCCAGCTTCCTCTACCCCCACTATGCATAGCGTCCTCCCGCTGCCACCGCGCCATGATCTCGCGTCGGGAAGGGTGAGGCCTCTTCGCGTCGATCCTACCGTCACCGCGATCCCACATCAGGAGGGGCGCCAGAGGCGCCACGATCCCAACGACCATTTGCATCGGAGCGGAGGTCGAGAAAGGGAGCTCAGGGCGGTGGGGCACTCCGAAGCCCAACGATGAGGTCGTAGTAGAAGAAGGGGTGAGGAGAAATCGATCGGGTTGTTTGGCGACGCCATATGCATTCACCAATTTCTATCATCGATCGCTTGATTCCCTCGTAGTGTCGCCTCCACCACCCTTTGCGTGCTCATCCCTCGCTCCCTCCTTCCCCTCCGACCGTCAGAACGTTTGTTCCATCCTCTACGACTTTCACGTGGCCATCGATGAGCGCAACCTATCCATGGACTTCAGGATCCTCATGGAGCTCAAGGGGATCTGTGTCCTAGTTCATTTCACACTCAAGGTTGCTGTCGTCGCACAATCTTTGTCGCTGCCATGAGATTGTCGTCGCCGCAGCACAAAGAGACGCAAGGTCGTGATGAAACGGTCCGCCGGATCGATTGACACACTATCACAATCGTCGTCTCCCCCCCCCCCTCCCCCCCCCTCCTCAATTCGACCTTTTCACCATTGAACTACGTGCTTGAACCATGCATTGCTTCATATTGAACTGCACGCATCATCCACGATTGTCAGATGCTGATCCGATAGCCTCGGATGGGGGAGAACCAGGGGGGAGGATGTACATTAAACCCTCATACTTTTATTTTTATTATTTAACAAAATTATACTTCATATATGTAATAATTATTTTTAATTCAAAATATGTATAAAAAATTAATTCATCACATCTACTTCTTTCTATCACATCAACTCCCTAACTCTTCAACATTACGTTCCACTCCATCCAAACACACTTTGAACAAATCTATCGATTCAACTATTCACCGAGAACTTAAAAAGAACTACGACTCCATTTTCAAACGTAGCATATAAGAATCCCCTGGATTAAATACTTTTATTCCTAAATTAAGAAAAAAATGGATAAAATATTTTATTACTCTTCATTCATCAGTGTTGGGGACCACCACGTTCCATATTCAACATCTCCTAACGCCAATGAGTCATTGTCTAAAGTAAGCAATACCACCGATAGTATATTGTAGAGTAGTGAGTTTATTTTCTTCTTTGTAATAGTTAGTGTATCATTTGTAGCAACATTATATTTCATAATATCAATTAACTCGATTTAATTAGTTGATGTATCAATCTCTTAGCAGTATAAGTAGGTGTTCGATAATTGTAATTGAGTTCAATTATTTGTAATACAATTTTCTTTTAATATAATTACCATTTTATTCCCTTTGTGCTTTCACTCTCTGCTTCGCTTCCTTCATTTCTTCCGATGCACACCACCAGTAAGCAAGTAAGTCAGCGATTGAGCTCAGATTTTAACATGGTATCATAGCCTCGACTTTATCAACCCTCTTGAGCTCAACGTTCGCTAGTTGCCATCGTCGAAAGCTCTTCGCTGATCTTCAGCGTGAAGCTCGTCGACAAGTGACTCGTCGACTTCGTAAGTCATGGTGACATCTGTATCTCGTTGACGAACTAGTGAAAGAAGATGGATCTCACCTCTGCTCTCCTACATGTTTCATCTTGGTCATCCGTGACATGGTTGGTACTTCTCCTCAAAACTTGGTAACTTCAAATTCATTAACAACTACTTATGAATCATTTTTTCAACTAGCCTATGTATGAGGTATCCAACATTCGATGAAGCAAGAAATTATAGATTCTATCAAATAAATTCCTTCGTGTAAATTGCTTTGAATGGGCAAATAAATCATTTGTCCTTGGGGATCCGACATTAATCCTCACGTACCTAATAATTGATGTAGAACTTTATTCAATTTTGATTATATTATGGTATTTATTTGACTATATATTAGATTTTACTTTCTTTTTTGTTATGCTCTTCGCCCATTTTTTAATCCCCAAGGATGAAACTAAAAACACATTCACTCTAGAATTGGGATACTATCTTAATTGTGTCTCACTCCTTTGTTTGATAAATAGTCCATTCATATACAATATTGAATATGTAGCGGGTACATTTTAGTGGTAAAAGTGTGATTCGTTCTATTAAGAACAAGTTTCTTTCTAGATCATCTCATCACTCTCGATTGTCGAGCATTCCTCTTCTTTGATTGTTTCTTTTTCGATCAATGATTGCAACTTTTCTATGTTTCTTCCTTCGTCGATCGAATCATTCATCATTTTTCAAATGGTGGCGATTATATTGCCTCCAACTCCACGAGTTCTTCAAATAGCCATTTTTTGTCTTCGACTTATCATTGGTTTTGGAGTTCATCTCCTTTGTTTGCCGATCGAGTTGTCCCTCATCAGTATCTTTCACACCGATGTTCGCTAGTCATTTTGGAGCTTTGTCTCTGCTTTGTCGGCATCGTTATCTGCATTTGAATACTCAATTTTCGTCGATGTTCTTGAAGTCAGAAGGTTTCCGAGTGGCGCCACTGTTGTCTCCCTCTTCTGCGGCTATGTCCAATTGTGTCGTGAGTCGATTGGAGCGTGTTTCTTCTTCACAACAGAAATTGCCATTATTGGAGCTTATTCTGGCTCCACTCAACACCCATGACGTGCGTGCACATGAGATCCTTTTGCTTTGCTATCAGGTCAAGATCGCCACCTTTCCTTCTTTGTTGGTCCGTTGTTGAGATCATCCTTGTCTTGTTAATTGTCAATCTCTGATTGTTCTTCCCTCTATTTTTCCATCTCAAATCAAGTCATCTATGATTCGTTATTGCCATTTTTTCTTGTAATTCTTTGTTATCATTGTTCTTCTTCTACGTTTAAATCTTAAAGAGTTGTGATCGGAGCTATTGTTCGTTCTTAGTTTGGTTGCTCTGTTCCAATGTTTGTCATCTTCTGTAATGCCCTGAGACCCATGTGACTTTCATGTGCTCAGAGTCATCTCAGAGACACTACACAATTCTATATAAAATAATTTTATAAAAAATAAATTCTATAAAATGCGAAAATGATAATATGAACATTTAAAAATTCATAATGTCAAAGGAGCTGGAACGTTCATAACTCCACAATACTAAAAGTGCGGAAAAGTAGTAATTAATATATGAATCTAGTAGAACACAATTTTACATCATGTACAACATCTATGTCACTGAGCTTGATCATATGCATCACTATATCCTCTATCATCATCTTACCTGTATGAATCCATATGCACAAAAAATTCCATGAGTATAAACATACTCAATATATAGAGTCTAACCATAACAATGATCAATAATCAATAGTGCTCAATAAATCAATAGCAATAAGATACAATATGCAATAAAGCATTGGATGGGACAATAGGCTACGGACTCAGTAATTAATATATCAATATAGCTATAAATCAATGAAGATGATCACGAAAGATGTCAAAAGACCAATGAATATCAATCAACAATAATCAATTATGACTGATCACTATGACACTATCCAATTTAACGATTTCAATTCAATATAAATATTAACGGTCATCGGCCAATAATAATTTTCATTCTATTCAATGGGCGGAGGCAATGCTAGTCAATGCCAAAATTCGAATGACCATGATTCAATTCAATTTTCATTCTATTCTATTATATTATATTCAATCTTTTGAGTTATCCCATATAATAAGGAGTGCTTAGTCAATTAGGATAAATATTTTTCATGTGGGCCAATAGGGATCAAGTCACAGCAAGTCGCCCTCTAATAATAGCGCTAAATAATAATTCGTGATCGTCGGGGACCATGGCCATCAGAGGACAATCATAGTTTCCCTAAAGAATGACGTATCAAATCTTGAGGTACACTATCTGCCCCATACAATACGATAATAATATGGCACAGGATGACGCAGGGGCTTAGAGACAATCGAAGAATATGGAGACCCAACAGTTTTCATCTTTTATCTTATTTATCCTAAAGACCTATCTTTAACAATTCAATTTAGGTTAAACAATAACCCAATCGGAGAAAACTACTGGATTAATACTTTGATGAGTCACATAATCAGATCGAACAATAATATCAATAATTTCAAAATCAGATCTAAAGAGTATGATGAGGTCAGATCTACTAATAATATGATCATTAATGACACATTCAATTATCCATAGTAAAATATCCAAAAATAAGTTTTCTGTCCCAGAACCCGACCCGCATTGGGTAGAACACAGGCCACGATCGGAACAATAAAAACCCTTCGACAAGATCAAAACCCAATCCAAGTAGGGTGTGAACCCGAACCGAGTTGGTCGGTTCACGATCGTGACAATCCCTCGATCAAACACGGACCGTGTTTGGAAAACATGAGGGTGTCATCGAAAATCCTGGCCCGCGCGATCACTGACTTGGTCTGCGTCCGATTTCAATTCAATATGTGTCAATGCCATCTGGGTTCAATAGAACCTGGACCATGTTTATTAGAACTCGGACCGTGTCAGCCTCAACCCGGGCTGCATCCGGGTCGGGTTTCGTCGCCAATGGAAAACCATGTCCTAACACGATTTTTCGGCCACTATAATTATATCATACGATGTTTAAATGATGCACAATCTATATAAATGAAATCTCGATATAAAGAAGATGAGTTTAGGGTTCCATGTCGCGGAAAATCGACGACATAGGGATTCCTCATACATACCTAAAGTTGGCTGAAAAATCATCTGTAATCCTTTTGCTGAAAAATTGCACAAACATCGAACTTTGGTCGGTGATTACTCTCTGCCCACGTCCCGAAACTTGCGGCCACACTTAAAAGATCTTTTACTATAAGTCGGCTTCGAAATCAATCATCGCGTGCTCTCTGAAATGCCTCGATTTGTGCTAAAACGGAGGTCAAAGTGTGGCTAAAGAGGGTTTTCAGCCATTCCTTTAATGTCTATTTATAGAGGTACTAACTTCTATTGGACCTTAGACTCTTTTATAATCAATCTTGACAATTCATCACTAATTAATAATCTTATAATTTTTCATATTTAATTAAATCATGTAGCATCTCTATCACTGAGCCTGATCACCTGCATCACCATCCTCTATCATCATCTCACCTACATGAATCTATATGCAGAGAAAAATCCATGAGTATAAAAATAATCAGTACGTATGTTTTAATCATAACAATAATCAATAATCAACTGTACTCAATAAATCAATAACAGCAAAATACAATAAGCAATAAAACATTAGATGAAACAATAGGATAGGAACCCAATAGTATCAATCTAGCTATAAATCAATGAAGAGGATCAGGAAAGAGGTTAAAAGACCAATTAACATTAATTAACAATTAACAATAATCAATTATGCATGATCACTATGACACTATTCAATTTAACAATTTTAATTCAATATCAATATTAATGGTCATCGACCAATAATAATTTCCATTTGATTCAATGAGCGGAGGCAATGCTGGTCAACGACAATACCGAATGACCATGATTTAATTCAATTTCCATTCTATTCGATCCGATTCAATTTAATCTTTGGAGTTATTAATATAATAAGGAGCTTTTAGTCAATTAGAGAAAACTCCATGTCTCTTTCATGTAGGCTAGTGGGGGATTAAGCCACGGTAAGCCGCCCTCCAATAATAATGCTAAACAATATATTCATGATGGTCGGGGACTATGGCCATCACAAGACAATCATAGCTTTCTTAAATGATGATGTCTGAAACCTCTAGATACAATATCTGTCATATACAATAAGATAATAATATGAGAACATGGAGACCCATCAGCTTTCATATTTTATCTTGTTTACCCTAAAGACCTACCTTTAACAATTCAATTTAGGTTAAATAAGAACCCAATTAGGGAAAAACTATTGAATCAATACTTTGATGAGTCACATGATCAAATGGAACAATAATATCTATAATCTCAAAATCAGATCTAAAGAGTATGATGAGGTAAGATATGCTAATAATATGATCATTAATGGTTATGAACAATTAACCATAATATACATTCAATTATCCATAGTAAAAGATTCAAAAATAAGTTTTCTGACCCAAAACCTAGACCGCGTTGGGTAGAACCCGGGTCATGTTCGGAAAATGAAGGGCAAAGTGGGGCTCGTGGTGCAGAACTTTTGTTTGGCTAAAGAGGGTTTCCAGCCATTGCTTTAATGCTTATTTATCAAGGTAGTCTAAGATTCTAACTTCTATTGGGCCTTAGACTCTTTTAGAATCAATCCTAAACATCCATCACTAATTAATCTTCTCATAATTTTTTAGATTGAATTAAATCCGAATTTACTTAATAATCCCCTAATTATTTCCATAACAATTTCACCTCTTTTCAAATTCCATCTTATCCTTTCCAACTTCTCTTCTAGTTTCCATCAATTCCAGAATTAAATAATTCTAGAAAATTAAATATTGATTTTCCATATCTAATTAATGAATAAAATATTTATTTATTTATTTAACAAAAATCGAGGTCGTTACATCATTACTTGGATCTATCCTTATTTGTTTTTTTTTTCTTTTGCTCGCTGATTTCTTTCAGTCTATTTTCTTGTTCCCCTTGCTTCTTTCTCTTCATCTACTTCATTTTCTTGGTTCGCTCTTCTTTTCCTTTGGTACTTGCTTGTCTTATGGATCAGTTCTTTACATCACCAACAGTTCATCACTTTGAACTCTTCAAGTTGTTCTGACATTTTTCGGCTACCAACTTAAGGGAGCGTTGGTGTTTGTCTCTGGCAATGGATCGTGTTTCTCTTCCAGCATGATTGGCAGTTGTGCTTGCTCATCGTTGATGCAGCCGCATTCGTTGATCGATGTCATTCGACAAGGGGGCGACTCCGACATCTTTGACTTATCCGGAAGGGCTCGTTTTGCAGCTACCGCGTGGGGGCAATGTTGGCAACATCTCAGCGTTGAACTAGAAGCTTTCATCATCCAACTCCACAAGTTGTCGAATTTTATAATTGGTTGTTGTGATCTTTTCTCATCGGTGGTCCTTAGTCTTCCACAGAGAATCGGGTCATTTCTCAGCGTTCATTGAATTTGCTATTCGTCGAAGGGCAAGAACTTCACGTTGATGGGGATTGTTGTCATCTCCGATCATTGTGAGATGCTGAGCTAATAACTGCAGCAGAGTTGTGTTGTCGTTGCCATGTGACTTCAAGTTCACGCTGGTCGGTTTCTTCCGATCGTCAACTTGAGGGGGCATGTTGGAGACCACCACATTGACGTCTTCACCATTTCCGGGCATGTGAGTCATTGTCTGAAGTAAGCAACACCAACATCAATATATTGTAGAGTCACCAACATCAGTTTTACTTTCTTCCTTGTAGCAGTTAGCGTGTTGCTTGTAGCAACATTATGTTTTTTAATCCGATTTAGATAGTTGATGTATCGGTCTCTTAGAAATATAAATAGGTGTTCGGTGGTTGTAATTGAGCTCAATTATCTTTTAATACAATTGTCGTCTTCTTCCCTCTAAGCTTCGTTTCCTTCATTTCCTCTGGTGCACTCAAGTTCGGCGACTAAGCTCAAATTTTAACAATAAGGAGTAATTTTGCTTTTGTCTAGTAAAAGAACATAATGCTCTTTTTTCTTAGTTGCCATAACAATATTCAAAGTAGTCAGATAAAGTTATAAATTTGTATATATTATCACATGTCACATATCTGATTATGACAAGGGAAGTTTCTGCATAGACAAATTTTGAACAAAAAAATGAAGAAAAAGTATTTACCACTTGATCACAACCTTATATGATGCTCTATTTTTTTTATAGCATGAGATTCACAACTCACCGAAAATTGGTGTTTGATTAAAAAAATGAAAGTAAACTCTTATTCTTAAAAATGTTTTTGATTAAAAATCAACGTAAACTAATTTGCATGACTAATTATTTTTCATTATATTGGTAAAAATATAAGTTTTATTTATTATTAATCGTTATAACTTAAAAACTTTAATGATTTTATTTTGCTCTTTACTTTATCAAATATTTTTGAAAATTGTTTTAAATGTAATGATTGTTTGTAGATATATTTTATATATAGTCAAACTATAAATGGTTCCAAACGAGATTTAGATCAATGTAATAAATTATTTTTTAATTAGTTTGTAAAGATTGTTGAATTTGGATTATTTTTAAAAAACAATTTTGTCGTATAGGTGTATAGTCAATAGAATAGAATTAATAAAGATTGCTAATATTTTTAAAGATATAATAATGAAAGATGAAAATTTATAATTGTCTCAAATAAAATATTATATTTTGATGTATTTAGGAAAGCAGACAATACATTTAGTGAAGAAAACAAAATTATGTAGCATTATTCTTTACCCAAGTAAAATATGACCATTCATTATTACAATAAAATTTAAAGAAACAATGAACTGTGGCTATTAACTCGTCATGTTTCGTTTCCTTTGATTCTATAAATAATAAATATAATAGTCTATAAAGTATAATTTCTTACTTTATATTTCAAGTGTGAAATATTTTGTTTAGTCTTCAATCAAAACTTTCACTTATTCTTGAGTGCCCTTTTACCTTTAGGAAGCTTAACTAGTTTATAAGCATATCATCATGCACAACTTTCATCAACTCATCTTTCTGCTAATGTAACAATACTTCTTTATAATACTCTTCTTTTCCATTTTAATTAATAACACTTACTCTGTTAGGAAGAATTGCTTTGACTCTTATTTTTCTTTGCTTTACAGGTAGCTCATTATCACTATCTTGACTATTTGAAGGTATATTTGAATTATGTGAATTGTTCTCACTATTATTGACATATTGATAATCTTTTGAAGTAATGTCATTTTCTGTTGAGACATCAATTGAACTTGGCTCATTTAGATAATCAGTGAAGGTAGTTGGCTATTTGACTTTCAATATGTCTTCAATTGTTCCATATGTCTACTTTTGTTAGACTCTTTTTTGTTAACAAGATCCGGAGTATGTAGTTAAATCCTTCATCTCTATATCCGAAAAAAATACATTCTTTTAATTTGTTGTTAAGTTTTAATTGTTCATCACTAACGACGTGAACAAGGGTTCTATAACTAAACATTCTAAGATGTTTGTATGAAATATTTCTTCCCCAATCAAACTTACAAAAGTAAGCCACCATTTAGAATTACTGAAGATAAATAGTTGATCAGTTTGGCTGCGGTCATCATTGTTTTATCCCAAAATGTATTTAATTTCTTAGCATATAGAAGTATATATTTGACATGTTTTTATTATTATTTTGTTCAACATTGTTTTACTAAGGAGCTTTGGAAACTACTTTATCTAGCTTGATAATGTCATAGGTGTTACATTATTCCTCGAATAGTCTTTTATATTTGTCATCATTATCTCTTTGAATACGCTTGACCTTCTATCAGTTTCTCTCTCAAATTTGGCATGGAACTTCTTGAACTCTACCAACACCTAATTTTTGTGTGATATGAGAAAAAAATTAAACTATTTCAAAATCATCATCAATACATGTAACAAAATAAAAAAAAAACATCATTTAGAGTTTTATCCTTTATAACAAATATTAGTATTTACCAAATCAAGTACATGCGAACTTCTATATTAAAAAGTTATATTGAATGTAACTCTAGTTTGCTTACTGGTGAAACAATGAACACAAATGTTAAGTGGAGTGTCTTTCATACCTTGTAGTAGATTTAGTCAAGTTAATATTTGAAGTGTTACTCACATATGTAACCAAGCTATTTGTACCATAATTTTAATAATGACATTTTTAATCATTTTCATCACTTTAATGGAGTGTTGTATTTTGACTTTGTAAGTGTACCAACTTTTTTATTCTTTGCATTAGAAGAAGTGAACCTCTCTAAAATTTTCACACGCCTCATTTGATTTTGTTCTCATAATCTTCATCATCTAATTTATCAACTAAAAAGAGGTTCGGATGAATTTCAAATACATACCTCCCATATTTTAGCACAATCTCGCGTCTTGTACTGGTCATGAATACCTCTAATCCTAGCAATTTGAGACTCTGACTTATTTCTTATCTATACTCACCTGAATGATTCCTCTCTATATGTTGAGAAGACATCTTTGCGATGGGTAAACATGAAATGAAATTGCAGCGTCTAAGATTCAAACTGAATCGTAACTCACAATATTAACATCGTCTTTTTCTCTTCTTATGTAAGAAAGTATATATCATGGATATAGCCACTATAATGTTGTTTCTATCATTCTCTTTATAGTTTTCAATATCTTGAGATCCTTCATAAAATTGATCACACTTCAACTTTTTGCACTTCTTCTTGAAGTGTTATGGCTTACCATAATGATACTAAGTGATTTCTTTTCCTCTAGACGTTAATCTATCATCATTGTGAGAGTTTCACTATTGTCAATAAAAATGATGACTTATATTAATAATATGAACAAAATATTTATAAGAGGTTAATGTGTATGTAAAGCACTCTATTCTACACATTGATGTAGAGCGCAAAATTTTTATAATTTAATTAATTTAATGATTATAATTCATAATTAAATTAATCATATACTTCTTAGATGAAGTAATATATATTTATTAGGCTAATTTATTAATAAAAATATCATGTAAATCTAAATAAATTATAATCGTTGAATTAATCACATTTATTAAAATAGCTTCATTGCGATCAGCATGATTTTTATCAAATTTACTCATTAACTAATAAGATAAACTAATGTATAATTATTTTATTAATATAATGAGTAAACCAGTGATTTACACTCATTCTACGTCAAATACTCTACGTATAAATTTTTCTCTATTTATAAATAAAAAATGGGTCTCTCAAACTTGAGTTTTTTTTGTGGGGTCCTTATTTGAGGGGGACGATTTTAATTTATTATGATTTTACTCTAAAATTTAATTGAGTTCTTAATTTTATTTTGTTTGTTCGACCTATTTTTTAGACCGGGTAAGTTTTTTGGATACATCAAATTTTCTTAACTAGTTTTAAACTTTTTAAAGTTGTTCAAGAAATAATCCTTCTAGATAAAATAACAATCAATACTAAATTAAACAGAAAGATGAAGATGATGTAGCAAAGTTCAAACTGATCGATCGCCACTCTCAATCGGTCAACTGATTCATACTTTTGAATCATATTTTGAATCAAATTTGTGGATTACTTTTCTGATATAGAAGATCTCAGGTAAACTATAAAAGAAGGATAGAATGTATGAGAGAAGAAGAGGAATCAAGCACAAGCCATCTAGAATTCATGAAAATTTTCTCATATTATTTCCTCTAAAAAGCCTCAGAATCATCTCTATCAATGTTTTTCATTCTCTCTTCGTTCTGTAATCTCCTTGGTGATCATCTGTGAAAAAAAGAGAGAGATTGAGAGATATGTAAAAACATACTTTTGAAAACTCTTGTGTAAAAGAGGATATCCTTTCCTCTTGAGTGGAGAAGAAGGTGGTGTACGTGAAAAGGATTTCCTTCTCCCTTTTTGAAAGGAGGATGATAGTGAATTTCTGACGATCTCAACTGGGATGTAGGCTAAGAAGTTGGATCGAACATCGTCAATCATTTCTACGTTTGCCTTCCAATTTTTTGTGTTCTATTTTATTGCATTATATTTAGTATTATCACAAAAAGTTTTTTCTTAAAAAGAAAAGGATTAAAATTTTGAGTTAAAAATTATACACCAATTCACCCCCCCCCCCCCCTCTCTTGATGCCTACAATCCTAAATTGGTATTGGAGCCTAGTCTCACTCTTGCAAGTTATGGCATCAAACAATTTTATTCTTAGTGAAGGTCAATCAACCATCCGTCCTCCACTCTTCAATGCATCTAACTTTGCATATTGGAAAATAAGGATGCATGCATATGTATGTTCCATTGATATTGATATATGGGATACAATTAAAAATGACTTTAATTTGCGTGGAAAAAAACCAACATAATATACTGATGGAGAAAGACTTCTAGTTAAATTAGATTAGAAAGCAAAAAATATTTTGTATTGTGCTTTAGACTCTATAGGATTCAATCACATTTATATCTGCCTGAATGCAAATGAAATTTGAAGAAAACTTTTTATTATTCATGAAGGATCTGAGAAAGTAAAGGAGTTTAGGTTAAATCTGTTAAATAATAAATATGATTCTTTTAAAATGTTTGATAATGAAACTATAAGTAGTATAGTTGTACGCTTTAATGATGTTGTGAATGGCTTTGCTTCTTTGGGCGAGCCAAGAACTAATGTTCAAAAAGTTAAAAACTATCTCAGGTCATTATCCTCGATGTGGCACATCAAAAGAACTGTAATTAAAGATAATGATTTCAACAAGCTGGATTTTGATGATTTTATAGGATCATTATTAACTTATGAGATAGGCATGAAAGAGGATGATGATGCAAATGTCATAAAAAAAAAGACTTTAGTCTTAAAGGCAAAAGTTGACAAAGAAGAAACAAATGAAGAGGAAGAGGATGTCGATGAAAGAAAACTGGCTCTCTCTGCAAAGAAGCTGGACAATATTTGAAGTTTGCCAAATAAAAAAAAAGGTGAACCCTTTAGAAGAAAGTCAACAAGCAAGAATCAAGTCACCTACTTTGAATGCAAAAATTCAGGACATTACAAGAACGAATGCCCAATGCTTATGAGAAACGACAAAGAAGCTGAAATCTCAAAGAAAAAGAAGAAGACACTTCAAACAACTTGGAATGTCAGTAAGCAGGAAGAAGATAGCTCTTCCTCTATTGATGAAGATGAGGCTTATCTTTGTCTCATGAGAAATGAAATGGTATATTCTAGCTCATCAAGTGACGAATTAAGTACTTTTAATATGCATGATGATTTTAGAAAATTGATAAAAAAAATATGAAGCACTAAAGAAGAAGCACGATAAATTAAAATCAGAATTCGAAATTGTTAAAAATGAGCAACACAAACAATATGATACATGTCAAAATTGCATCTCATTAAATGATGAAAATACTCGTCTAAAATTTTTATTGATGAACTAAAATGAAGAATGATAGTTTAAATATATGCATTAATTCACAAAGAAATGAGATAGAAGAATTAAACACAAAAGTAAATAAATTGGAAGACAAAGTTCAAAAATTTTCAAATGGTAGAAAAATGCTAGATGCTTGGTTCAGTGGCTCTAGAATACCCGTAAACAAGAAAGCCCTTGGCTACAATTCTTATGAGAAAAGGTATGATTCAAGAACTTTATTTGAAGGGCTGCAAATGCACATAATTCAAAACTGACTTGTTTTCATTGTGGTGCACTTGATCATTATTCTTTTGAATGCAATATTAGAAAAGGAAAAAATATTGAAATGAAAAAGATTTGAGTTCCTAAAAGAACCAATACTAATCAAGCTGGACTCAAATAAATTTGGATACCAAAAAGATAAATTTTTGTGTCTATTTTCTTTAGGAAGCATTAAGAAAGAAGAAGGAAAACAGATGGCATTTGGACAATGACTGTTCAAGGCATGTCACATGGGATACATCAAACTTTATCTCACTCGAAAAGAAAAATTAAGGAACTGTCATATTTGGAGACAATGCAAAAGAAAAGATTATCGATATAGATGACACATGAGAGCTTGAAGTGACGAAAATTAGAACAAGTTAAATTGAAAGAAAGCTCAGCTCATGAAAAAAGTGGTGAAAAAGAAGAGAAAGATCAAAATGAAAATCAGGTAGAAAATTATGAAAGAATAGATAATCATCAACTTGACATGCCAAAATTAATATCCAAGAATTGAAAAATGTTTCGTCCAATCTAGTTGAGCAAATTATTGGAAATATAGATGATGAAATCAAAACTCGAAGGTCTTTTAAAAATTTCTATGCTTTTTCTATTTTTGTCTCTCAAGTTGAACCTTCCTGCATACATGAGGCATTAGACGATCCAAATTGGATAAATGCTATGTACTAGGAGTTAAACAACTTTGAGAGAAAATCATGTTTGGAAGCTTGTAGAAAGACCCTTTGATCATTTAATTGTTGGAACCAAATGAGTACTTAAAAATAAGCTAGATGAAAATGATGTCATCGTAAGAAACAAGGCTATATTAGGGTACAAAGGTTACTCACAAGTTGAAGGAATTGATTTTGGTAAAACGTTTGTTCCTCATGCACGACTTGAAGCTATTCACATTCTTTTGGCATTTACTTGTTTTAAAGGTTTTAAACTTTTTCAAATGGTTGTGAAATCGGCATTTTTAAATTGTTTTATTAATGAAGAAGTTTATGTTGAACAACCCAAAGGTTTTGAAAATCCTGATTTTTCGAATCATGTTTTTAAACATCTCATAAGCAAGTTCCAAGAGCTTGATATGAACGACTACGTAATTTTTTGATTGAAAATAAATTTAAAAAAGGAACAGTTGACACCACACTATTTTTAAAGTATTTAAAAATGATATTTTAATATTGCATATTTATGTTGATGATATAGTATATGATGCTACTAATGAAATCCTATCTAAAGAGTTTGAATCTCTTATACAAAAAGAATTTGAAACGAATCTTGTAAGTGAGCTTACATTCTTTTTAGGACTGCAAGCGAAGCAAACAAAGGAATGAATTTTTGTAAGCAAAAAAAAATATGCAAAGAAGTTGCTAAAGAAATTTGAAATGAATGATTGCAAACCAAACTCAACTCCAATGAGTACGGCAACTAACCAAAAAATATATAGAGGTATGATTGCTATTTTACTCTATTTAATAGCATCTAGACTAGATATTATATTTAATGTATGTTTGTGTGCTAGATTCTAATCTGCACCCAAAGAATCACATTTAGTGGCTGTTAAAAGAATCATGTGATATCTTAAAAATACTTATAGTCTAGGAATTTAGTATGATAGGAACTCAACTTTTGATCTCCACGCCTACACTGATACTGATTTTGATGGGTGCAAAGTTGATAGGAAAAGCACGAGTAAAATGTGTTATTTTCTTAGGAGTTCCCTCATCTCATGAGCCAGTAAAAAATAAAATTCTATTGCTCTCTCCACTGTCGAGGTAGAATATATTGTTGTTGGCAACTATTGTGCACAAATCCAATGGTCAAACAACAATTACTTAACTATGGGGTAGTCTGAACGAGTATACCCTTGAAATGTGATAATACAAGTGTGAATCACAGAAATATTGTAATTGAATATGTGCCCACTGAGATCTAATTAGCTGACATCTTCATTAAACTCTTAAGAGAAGATAGATTTTGTATGCTTCGAAGAGAACTAGGAATGATATGACGTTAATAGAGATATCAATTCCAAGTAAAGGTGATTTGCTTGTGCAAACCCATCTTTGATCTGAACTAAATATCAAAGGATGTTGCACAACATCCACATTTCGTGATCAATTGAAAATTTCATTTTTTTTCTTCTTTCTTCAATTACGCACATTTCATTGGTCGACCAACTCTATCAATTGGTCAACCGACTATCAAAATCGGTCGACCAACTCCATATTTCAATTTTCTGCCTGATTATCGTGGGATATACAAAATGACACTATTCTAATCGGTCGACCAACTCCCTCTTTCGGCCCACCGACGACGCGAAAACTTACCTGCTTAAAACCTAGGGCATCTTCAACTAGGCCTCACTTGTCTGTTCAGTCGACCCTATTGTGCCTTGCGGCCTCTCCTCCTGCCGCCTCTGGTAGATGCCCATAGTCATCACCGGCGAAGGCGATCTCACTCCTGACCGATTTCTCCATCGGTTGCAACCTTCTGTCGACAACTTCTACAATACAACTGTATCCTTCTCTTCGCGCCTTGTGCCATGATCATTTACTTATCTGAGGTTATCTTCACAGATCATTCCTTCTCCCCTCTCCTTGTGTTATGGCGCCTCGTACCAAGAATGCAACTATCGAGCCATCGTCCTCTCGCGATAGAACTAGTAGTCATTGTGTAGTCGTGTTGGTTGAACCACCACTGCTCATTCATCTTCCCCGACTCCTCATTCGAGTTTTCACCTAAAGGCTACGATAATCATCTTTTCTGCTCTTCCACATTGAGCCTCAGTTATGACACCTTTTACATCACTCGTTAAGTCAAACGTGCTATAATTGTTGATTGAGACTCTCTTGACATGCCCGATGTCCAGGAAATATTTTCTTATATTGGCTAGTATCCTTTTGTGTCCTTACGCGAACGCGTCTATCCTTGCTTGGTTCGCATGTTTTATGCGAACGTGATCGAGAAAGATCGTCTCACGGCCTATGTTCTTGGACGATTGCCATCACTGCTGACCCTCTATCCTCCATCTTTGAGTTTCCTGTCACTCTAACGCATTGGGGCTCTTCTTTATATGCTATTCACACGTGGGCTCCTAGTACTCCGACTATTCAAGAAGCAGCAGAGCTAGTATTTTGTGGACGTGTTTCCTAATACAAGACTGATGATGTCCACAAACATCTTCCTCCTACACTTAAGGTAGCTTATCACATTTTGACTCACATCATCACTCCTCGCTCAAGCCATTTCAATGAGGTTCAGCATTTTGACCTTTTATTTCTCTATTTTTTGAGTGTTCGAGATAGCTCACGACTTAGTTTTCCATATTACTTTCTCTATCATCTTGAAGCCCTGCAAAAGAAAATTCTAAATAGAGCACCTGGAAACTAACCGTTGTACTTTGGCTCCTGAATTACCAATATCCTTATTCACTCCGAAGTCATCATTCCTTGTGATGAGGAATATATTCATAATCGGACTTCGGATACTATCACTTCCCACACCTTGCGTCAGAAATGTATTCCACATGATCCGGGTGGTGGCAGAGCGCCTGACGACATTTCTTCTGACGCTATGTATATGGATCACACTCAGGGGGAGGGTACCCACAAATAGCCGCCTACTTCCAGTGCACATTCTTCCTCTAGTACACTCAACTTGATTGCTCTTACCCATGAGGTGCGCGTGTTGCAGCGGGATGTCTGGTGTTAGGGTCGAGACCTAAGATACATTATCGACATGACGTTTGACTACTATGCAACTCATGGGGTTTATCTCCATCGGAGTTCGTGAGGATGATAGTCCTGATGATGATTAATATTTTTTTTCTCTTCTTTGTCTCTCTTTGATGATATCAAAAGGAGGAGAAGTATGTTTTCAGGGAGAGGTAGTAGCAATGAACAAGTTGTATCCTGTAATGAACTTATGTGTTTGAACCTATGTGCTTAAATATGGCTTATCATGTGATATTATTCTTGTATGAATACTATATGCAATATATTAAGAGGGAGTGTGAAAAAGGGGGATATTGCTGAATCTCGTACCTTTCCCATGGTTTTGATGATAACAAACACAAATTGGCCAAAATTTGTTACTAACGAGCTTGTCAAGTGATCTATATATAGGAACAAGTTTAACAAGAAAAGAATCGTCGACGAAATTATGAAGAAAACAAGACCGATTGAAGGATCCGTCAACTAGACAAACGACCAAATACAACATAACCGAAAAAGCTATTGAAGGTATAAGATCTATCGAAGGATGCTCTCCATGGTCCAATGTATTTGTTATCATAAAAAAAGGGAAGATTATTGAATCTCGTACCATTCCCTTGATTTTGATGATAACAAACACAAATTGGCCAAAAAATATTACTAACGAGCTTGTCAAATGACATACATGAATGAGTTTAAGAGAAAAAGAATCGTCTATGAAATTGTGAAGAAAGAAAGACCGATTGTAGGATCGGTCGACTGGACAAACGACCAAATACAACAGAACCGAAAAAGCTATTTAAGGTATAAGATTGATCGACCGGACAGACAGCTGAAGAAAATAGAAGTGTTGAAGACATTGAAGTCATAAGACTGGTTGAATCGGTCGACTGAATACAAGACTAAATTAAACAGACGATCAACGATCGGTTGAAGAATCAGATGATCGAAGGCAATACTGAACTGAATAGAATACTTAGGAATCAAAGAAATCTCAAATGGTCAGTCGACCGGATGCACGTCCGAAATGAACAGAAGGATGAAAGAAGAGGAAATAAAGAATCGGTCATAGAACCGGCCACCGGATGGTGCAACCGAAATAAACAGAAAGATGAAGATGTTGTAGCAAAGTTCAAACCGATCGATTCAATGGGTCAATCGATTCATGCAATCTGGCAAATTAAAACTCATATTTCGAATCAAATATGCGAATTACTTTCCAGATACAGAAGATCTAGTTAGGCAAACTATAAAAGAAGGATAGAACGTATGAGAGAAGCAGAGGAGTCAAGCACAAACCATCTAGAATCCACGAAAAATTTCTCATCGTTATTTCCTCTGAAAAGCCTCAGAATCATTCTTTCTCAACATTTTTCATTCTCTTTTCGTTCTTTAATCTCCATGGTGATCATTTGTGAAAAAAAGAGAGAGATTGAGAGATATGTAAAAACATACTTTTGAAAGCTCATGTGTTAAAGAGGATCGACTTTCCTCTTGAGTGGAGAAGAAGGTGGTGTACGTGAAAAGTGTTTCCTTCTTCCTTTTTGAAAGGAGGACGATAGTGAATTTGTAACGGTCTCGAGGCCAAGGAGTCAAAGCGAGGATGTAGGCCAAGGAGTTGGGCTGAACCTCGTCAACAATTTCTATATTTGCCTTCTAACTTTTTTGTGTCATGCTTCATCGCATTACATTTAGTATTATCACAAAAAGTTTTTATTAAAAAGAAAAAGGATTAAAATTTTGAGTTAAAAATTATGCACCAATTCAACCCCCCCTCTTGGTGCCCGACGATCCTATAGAAGCGGCATTGATTTGTCTTGTTGGTGGATTTGAGGCCACTTGGAAGGACATGTTGTCATTCTGTGTCCAAATCTGTCACATGTTAAACATTGATTTGGTTCTTGCACTCTTTTTGAATATGACCCTAATTCTTGCAGCGATAGCTTTGGACCAGTCAAGTCCCCATATGAGTTTTCGGAACCTGACGTACTCATCCATGATCTTTAGTCCTCCAATTCCTTCTGGGCATCACTCTCTAATATCCAATCGGAAAGGAGGAGGAGGAGGAGAAACTCCTTTTCAATCTCGGACAATGCTCTTGTGATTTTAGTAACTTGAAAGCATCCCATTAAAATTATTGTTTCGATTGTTTCAATTTCTCCTGGGTTTCATTTTGGATAGGAAGAGATACTTAGCTGATTATTTTGTACTCAACATCTTCTTTTTTGGGATCAAGACTTTGGCTTGATGAGAATTTTTCTTCTTTTCTTCTCTCCCTTTGAGAGCCTTTGTATACAATAGTTTGTATATCTTATAGTCGATTAAAAATTTTGACTACAATGTCAAAAATATTTTTTATTCCTCTTTAGATTCTTATGACGAATCTTATTTCTAAATGCTCCACTTTTTATGAGATTAGGCAAGTTTTGTTAGATAAATATGAAGGAAGAAATTTTGATAATAAGGGCACATCAAATGTGGATAAAGAAGAAAGTGATAATTCATCATCTACAATGTCGAATGTTGATCTAGACTTATTTTTTATGGAAAAAAGCGAAGATGATGAAATATCATCTAACTCTTTTTATTGCTCTAGTGCTAATAGTGTTAATAATATCGAGGATGATATTATCAATTTTGATGTGCATAATGAATTTTCTTCCTTAATTCAAAAATATATTTTGCTTAAAAAAAAGGATGAAATGTTGGTGTATGATTTTGATATTATGAAAAAGGAAAGAGGTGCATGGCTTATTCAAAATGATATGTTGAAAAATAAAATTGATTCTTCTCATGTAGTTTGTATATCTTGTGATAAAGTGGAATGTGAAATGCAAATTTGATCACCTGATTGAAATTTTGAAAGAAGAAAGTGATGCATGTGCAATTAAAAATGAACTTTTGATAAAAGAAATTGATTCATTCTCGTTGACAATCAAATATTATGAAGTTTTGAAGATAGATAACTCCAAGTTGATTATGTTACAAAATGAATCACAAAAGAGAATAACTTCTTTATAAAATGTTTTACATGATAAAATTATTTTGTTTTTAAAACATATCAGGAATGTTCAGCCTATTAAAATGTTTGCATAGTCTAATGATTATAAAAAAGAAAATAAACTTGAGGAAAAATGTCAAAAACACAAAAGGATATTACTTGAAATATTCTTATTCTATGAAACATAAGCATTCTTATGATTATTATTTGAAAAATAAACACTCTTATGATAATTCTCTCAGTGCTAAAAATTATCATGCCTCCTATAATAATACTTTGAAATTTGAATATAATTATAATTGTTTAATTAGACCATCTAGTACTTATCATTATTATGGTATTCATCACTATGTCTTCAAATGAAAAATTAAAAATTCTATGAATATGTGCATGAAGATGATGTGGACCGTATCTATTAATGTTGAAAATTACGTCGTGATTGATTGTGTATTTGAGTCTGATTTATTTATTCTTTCATAAGTTCAAATGCATATGAATTATAAACTTGAAATGATATTCACATTAGTAAAAGAACTTGTCTATATGATATTATTATACAAATACATTAATTTTTAAGTGTGTTGTTCTTAGTATTACTTGAATATCATGTGAATCATGCTAGACATAAATTATGAGTGTTTGAAAAATACATTTATGAAAATAATACTTCCTTGAAGAAACATGCATGATCAAATTTTAAATGATTCTTAGAGCCATGTTTTTGAGAGATAAGTACAAGATCTAATGTTAAAACTTCTATATGAAAAGTTAAACTTACGATGAAATGCTACTTTGATATATAAAAGTTCTTGTATGGCATGACTCTCACTTTGATATGCTGCCTATTTGTGCAAGAAAAAATCATTATACATATTAGTATTTTACCATCTTAATAGCTATATGGTCACTTGTGTTAATGTTTTGAATGTTCTTGCTAATTCAATGTGAAAATCATATTTAGAAAAATAAGTGCACTTATATCAATATTAAAGTTTACATGCGTATATGGTTTTTCACACACAAAATAGTTGATTTTGGCATTGAGCTTGAATACTTAATTTATATGAATCTTGTATAATACTTGCCATATTGACATTTGTGATTCAATATGCTTATATGATGCATATGATTTTAAAGTGTAAAGGAATCATATTTTTTAAATATGAGTGAAAAAATAATAAATGATTTTATTTGGTTGGAGTTTGATTATCACATATTTTTTGTTGATGACACTTGATGTTTTAAAACCTTAAAATTAAAATAAGTCATAATCTTGATATAAGAATTGAATATATTTTAATATTATGAAATTCAAACTCATGGAGAATTTTGAAACTAATACATAATATCTTCTTTTTTACTTATGATAATATACTTGCAAAATCTATATTGTTTTAAGGAACGAAAATTATATGTCTATTTTTACTCTTGCCATGAGTATTGTCACGATTATTTTTTTAATTTGATAAAAGAAAAAGACACATGAAAAATATGAATTTAATATCAAAGTTGTAGAAAATTCTATTTGCTTTTCATAGAATAAAAAATCATCTCATTTAGATAACTATACAAAAAGTTATGTTCAAAATAGTGTATGGTGGTCATATGTTTGTCGACGCATTGATCGATTGGTTAGGTACATCAATTGGTCGACCTGAAAAATGCGAAAATCGATTGGTTAAAGCAGATTATGTCGGTCAAAGCATCAATCGATCGGTCAGTATGTAGAACTCACCTGGTCATACTAATGGCTATGTGTAGCGGTCAACAAGTGAGCAGAACGATCGAACGATGAGTGCTCAAAAATACAATATAAGGATAATATTTTGGTCCAAAAATGGGAAACAAGTCTCAACCGCTAAAAGAAATTAAAAAAGCTATAAAAGAGGCCCCAAAGATAAGGAACAAAGAACACTTCTAAGAAAAAGTGGGAAGAACATTTGTGAAGTACATTTGAGCTCCAAGTTATATATCTTTCATTTCTTTCTCTCTTACTCTTGTTTGATGTTTCAAATTGTAAAAAAGATTGTTGTGTGTTCTTGTGATATTGTAATAGTTGTATAGTTCACAAGTGAAAAGATGTTGTGTTTTATCTCTTGAGCGAAGAAAAGATGGATGAATACTTATGAGTGGAAGATGTGTGCCTTACCTCTTGAAGCGGAGAAAAAGTAATAGTTGTAAAGAATTTCTTCCTTGCTCCATTTGTAATGAATGAAGAGTATTACTAAAATCTCAAACAGTCTCGAGAAGTTAGAGCCGGGACGTAAGTTAACATGTGATCGAATCTCTTCAACAAATCATCGTGTTTGTGTTTGTCCTTCTCTCTCCTTCTTATTCTATTATGCATGTAATTGATTGTTATTATTTTAGTTTAAAGTCTAATAAATCTATTTTATGCTTCCATGAAGATTTATGTAAAATCGGTATTTTTGGTTAAAACACCAATTCACCCCCTCTTAGTACATTGTGATCTTACACTTGGCGTCAACTCAATATGAAAAAATAATTTTTCTTTCCAAAGGTAATCCCAATGGTTCATAAAAAATACATCAAGAAAGTTTTTAACTACTTTAAATCATTTTTTACGACACTTGCAAAAAATCCTCAACAATATCTATTGAGGATCTTAGTTGTCTTGATTGAGGAGATCATAATCTTCTTCTCTCTTGATGGTATCCCGCGAAAGATTACAAAAATACCATCCTTCTTATTAATCTTGACCTTCCTTTCTCAGCAAATCAAATAGGCATCATGATATAATAACTAGTCCATCTTTAATATGACATCATAGTCTATCATCGGTATCACTATGAGGTCAATTGAGTAGTAAATTACCTCAATCAATATCGAGATCTCTAAAAGGTACTACATAGTGGACATTCTTCCTAGTGGTGTAGCAATATCAAGTTTCCGCTTCATGCTTTCCATCTTAACATCCAATAACCGCTTTCTTGCCTTTGTGAAAACTAAATTTGAATTATATTTTTTTATCATTTCATAGTCTTTAGCAATGTTTTAAAAATCGATCGGGACCGGCCGGTTCAATCCGTTCGACCGCGAATCGGTAAGAAATCTGATCCGATTCATTAGTAAAATCGGAAATGATAAAAAATTAGGTTGGCTAAAAAACAAAACAATGGGTTGAACCCGATTTTTTTTTATTTTCTTCAAAATATATGATATGTGGAAATGATTTATTAGGAGATATTAAATTTTAAAGTTATTAAATTATTTTAAATGGAATTGGAAGGTTATGAAGTTTGAGGGAGAAAAAAAGGAAAGGATTTTAAATAAGAAAATAAAAGGAAATATGTTAGTTGGAGAGAATGAATAAAAATGGAAATATATTATTAAGAGAATAATAAAATAAAAGAGAATTATAGATGAAAAGAGAATAAAATATAATTATGATTTTAGATTGAAAATAAGTTTAGACTATTACATTAGTAATTATATACTTAAATAAAATAAGATTAGTATTTAAACTAATATATAGTGATAAATAATAATTATTAAATTGATTTTGTCATTTTTGTAGTAATTTATATATTATATTATTATCAAAAAATTATAAATAATATTATTGATCCAATTTCTGATTTTATTATAAAATCATTTAAACATTTAAGCCTTGACTATTGATGAACTTCCATTTTTCAATTCTGACCTTGACTCGGTTGAGAATAATCAAATTATGGAAATCTTATATTAGGGGATATGAATTTTGAAATCATTTTATAATAAAAAGGAGGAAAAAAGGAAAAAAATAATTTAAAATAAGAAAATAAAATGATCTTGAATCCTTGATTAGAGGAAATGAATCAAAATAGAAATAGAATATTAATCAAATTAAATATAAGGAGAGATATATGTGGAAAGAGAATAAAATTTGATAATAATATATTAGTAATAAATTTATATTTAAATTAAAGTTAGATTATTATATTAGTAATAATAAAAAGAAAACTATTAAAATAGAAACATATTATTAATCGAATAAAATAAAAGAGAGTTATAAATGAAAAGTGAATAAGTTTCGGTAATAATATATTAGTAATAAATTTATATTGAAATTTAATTTATACTATTATATTAGTAATACTAAAAAGAAATCTATTATTTAAACTAACATTGGATAAAAATAATTATTATTTAATTGGTTTAATCATTTTTGTAATAATTTATATATTAAATAACTATAAATAATATAACTTAGTTAGCTTGCTAATCCGATCTCCGATCCGATTTTGAAAACATTGGTCTTTGGACTATGAAAACTTTTTCAATTATCTTGAATAATTATGCATATAATGTTGGACAATCTCCATATCACATGTTAATCTTCCTAGAAAGGTTATAATGAGATTCACATCTTTCATCCTACATATTATCCAAAATCAACTTGACGATACTATTAATCATGAATGCAATAATTAGCATTCCCATTGGAAAACTTGTTGTTTTCATTATTTTCAGAACAATAATCAATCAAACATTAGTCAATTAATTGAAAACGTACATACATTTGGCATAAAACTTATATATTCTTTGACTTCGAATGACTGCTCATGACGATTACATGTGAAAAAAAGACACTTAACATTCTATGACATACTTAGCATAAGTCGTAAGCATGCTCTAACATACTTAGCATAGGTCGTAAGCATGCTTTGATATCAAAATGTAACACCTCTAAAATTCCTAAAAGCTTAGGACAATTAGGGAAATTTCGAGTATCTTAGCTCGTTCGTTATCACATAATCATAATAAAATAATTTGCATAAATGTAGCGGAAAAATTATTAATTAATAAGATAAAATAAAAACCACCTTTTTAGCGGAAGAATTTAATAAAAACATTTGAAAAATAATGTCATAGATCATGAGATAAAAAATATTATTCATAAACATATCTAAAACATCATTAGTCTAATAGACTCAACATCATACTGATAACATAACTTTATTTTTAGTCTAGATAATGTGCATGCTCGCCGTCATGAGCTGAGCCATCATGTATCAATATCAGTTACCTGCACGGATCTAAAATGTAAAATTTGCTATTTAGAGCATTTAAAGGCCATACAATACAATGCCATGAATCCTAATCAAGATGCTACATGATTTGCATGTTCAATTTCATAATTAAGAAATATGCATCCCATACACTTAACGTATAATTCTACATGTCATTCATATCATAAAAATCTATCAACATGCATTTAATAGAAATAGCATGATAAGACATACAAATAATAATAATCACACTAGAAGTATAGAAACAATCATAAGCAGCAATCAATCAATCAATAATAAGCTTATAAGTGACTTGCACTTACATCAATAATAGCCTCAATAGCTTTCTCAAAATTGTTTTGTAATCTTTTCGGACTTTATTTTCGTGGACATCAATCTATCTCTTACAATCTTTGATCTCAAGAGTTATGTCATCGCCATCAACTAGCTAAGCCTTGAGGAGCTCCATTCGCTCAAAGGTGATTAGGAATACACACACTATTGTCAATATGAGAACAATTATTCTTGAAGAAAATTCTTACACCAAAGTGTAAGAATAATCATTTTTTGACAATACAATAAGAATCATTGAAGGATGATATGTAACAATTCTCATCAACTTGATGCATTATGTTTCTCAATCAACAATTAATTATTATGTTGCTCAATCTTCAAATTTTATTGTAATAATGAAAGAACATGCATTTCTTGTATATAAGTATAGTCAATACATCAATAAACATTTTATGAATAACATCACATATTAAAATGTACAAAACATCATAAGACGATACATCCACAAATATTTTCATTTGAATGTATATAAACATTTTAAAGAGAATGCATAATATTAACATGAAAAACATTGACATATATAATATAATATGTCACTTTTCTTTATCATGAATGAAAAATTTATAATTCAATGTATAGACATTCTTTCTGATTGATTTTATTTTTTCTGTTAATTTGAAAAATTTTGGAGTGGTATACATATAATATGATATAGCCGACCCCACCTAGTGGGATAAAGCTTTGTTGTTGTTGTATACATATAATATGATAATATAATATTATATGATCAAGCCTATTATTTATTTTCATACAAGTTTTTGGATTAATTTGATATATACATATAAATAATATTTTATTACGATCTTAATATGAAATATGGGCATTAATATGATATAGCCGACCTCACATAGTGGGATAAGACTTTATTATTATTGTACTATTTAACTCATGAATGTAACGTTCTGATGGTCACAGTTGTAACGGTTACACATGGGAACAAATATCTGAATGGAGATATAAACCGACTTGCCGACATTTTGTTTGACGGTGGATACGTAACGGTGAACCGCCTTGAGAAAAGAAAAGCGATAAAGACGAATCGAGCGAAAAAAAAACGGATTTATTGGATTCTTTGGGTTGGAGAGCAGGAGGAAAGTAATGGCAACAAGTTTGGTTTTCCGGACGATGGCAGAAACCTAGAAGAATGGGAAGAGAAGGGGGAGAAAAGATTATAGGGTTTCGCGGAATCCATCGGTGTTACTTCGTTTTCTTTTAGCTTTTGATCTCAAAATTTCCAGTGGTTTTTTTTTTTCGTCTTCTTCTTCTCCTACTCTTGGTGTGCTGGCGTCCTCCAGCCGCAATCCTGGGGCGAGGAGGCGGTCGATCGAGCTACTGGAGTTGCGCCGAGTGGCTTCGGATGATGGCCGGAATGGAGATCGACTCGCCGTCGCCGACGGAGAGAAGCCCTCTGATGTCGCCCCGAGATCGCATCGTGCAGGCATAACTTTAATTTGTGTCACTATCTTTCACGAAAAAAATGTTTTCTTTGTTATGATCAATTTCTTATCTTCCGAGGCTCCCCCATTTTCTTCATTTGGACGACTGTTATACTTGGACTGGAGGGAGGGAGGCAATTCATTATGGATATGGTCCATGCAATAGTTCAAAATGGCTATCTTTATCATGACGCTCCAATGAATTTATTCAATCTTATCATCTAAAGCTTTTGAAAAATTTCAAAATATCTCCTTATTTATGTTGAAAATGCTAATCAATTTTAGTACTCTGCCTCAGCCATATTTAGCCAAGAATTTGGAGATTGCATGATATTTTTCTCAAGAAAACAGATTACTCACATTTGAAAAAAGTTGCATGATGTGGTTTACTTTACTTTTAATACTATAGTTTGTGAACCGAGGAAACCTTCATGGATGATATGTTCTATATTTGCTTGTTATAAGATAGCACAAATTATTCTGATCAACTTTGTTTTTGGTTTTCGGAATAATTTCAGCAATTGTGAATTTGTAATTGCTGAAATCTACCTTAAAAATACTGAAATATAATGGTTTTATCTGACATAGTTTTATTTTGTGGGTTTAAAGGTTAAAGGCAAGTGAAAACTTCTAGAGAGAGAGAGAGAGAGAGAGAGAGAGAGAGAGAGAGAGAGAGAGAGAGAGAGAGAGAGAGAGAGAGAGAGCAAAAAGTATTAAGAATCTTAAAAAGATGAGAAATATGCTAATTCAGGTCTTTCTTAACTCATCTATTTCATAGTGGAATCATTATGATTTACACCAATACTCGCGAAACATAAAATAAATTTTCTTAGTATCTAACTGCAGTCCCTTCTCAAAAAAAAAAAGTTGCAGTTGTCTACATTAATGAATTTCTTTATAACAAATAGTACTATGCATCTTCTACTCAAGTTGTTAAGCAGTTGTGTGATGGATGTGATTACACTTCATATTAGTTAATCAGGTAATGAGTTGGTTAAGATAATAGTGAGTACTTATAGTTGATGTTTAGTAATGCATGTTCTCCACGAGTAGCTTTGTTACAATTGTAGGTAACTAACTTTTCATCCTATAAATATGTTGATGGGTTATAGTTTTATGTCACCCTTGAAAAGTGTTTGTCAACTTTGTAGTTGGAGTTTGGTCTCAGGTTACTAGTTGTGATTTTGTTTAAGTTCCTTGCACGTTTACTACCAACAACATTAGGCTTACTATGATTTTCATAGTCATACAAACACTTTATTTCCAGCATGTATCATTGTTATCCGAATCGCAAAGATCTTAAACATCTATCCACTTAGTTTACCTTTTAATCCATTTTGTCAACAATTGTCAACTTGAAAGTATAAGGAATGTTCATCCATCTAGGAAAAAAAACCATTGCAAGTTCATTTCATAATAAGTTGACGAAGCTGAAAGCTCGTGGTGGTCCAAAATACTCTTTGATACAACAACAACAACAACAACAACAAAGCCTTATCCCACTAGGTGGGACTCTTTGATAGTTTCCAAAAAAAAACTCGACATCTTCATAATAAGATGTAGTTTCTTAAGTTCGAAAACATTTTTTTTTAGAAGGGAAAGGATGACCACCAATTGTCATCCATGTATATATATCATCAAGGGGAAAACGTCATGTACAAAAGAAAAGCTCTCCAGTGGAGAGCAGCAAAAAGTAAGACAAAAGGATGCGAGTCAAAGCCCCAATCCCGAAGAAGAGAAAACATGTGATGTCCAATATTATCCACCTGACATCTCTCCCCACAAAAAATGACTCGGTTGCGCTGAAGCCGGATGGCCCAGGCACCTGTCAGAAAGGTCGCCACAGGAGATCTCCAATCCAGTCTCTGTCTACCAAGTCCCCTCATGGTCTGCCAGAAGTCCGCCGCTGCCAAGGGAACGCCGCCCGTGCTGCTCGTTCGGGACCATAATTCTCGCGATACTCGGTAGCTGAAGAAAAGGTGTGCGACATCCTCCTCCGACACCCCACACAAAACACAAGAGGTATCCGCATGCGGCGTCCACCGTGCCCTGTAAACTCTGGTGAGAATCCGCTCTCGCCGCAGATGCATTAGGATGTGCCGCTAGAGCATGTAACCGCATAAAGGAGTCCACAAGAGGGCCCCTGGCCAGTCGTGTCTCCAAAATGAAAATGCCTCTCCAGACCCAAGCAATGGAGTCATGAAAGGCCACACACGCGGGAGAAGAGCCGCCACCCCCCTCCAGAAAGAGGAAGCGCCACGGGGTATGGTGGGCCTAGAATCCCATGACAGAACTTGGCCGTAGCATGTGAAGAACACCTCCCTCCATAAGTTGTCCTTGGGTCCTATAATCCGACCCACCCACCGGGCAAGGAGTGCATTGCCGACCCCACCTAGTGGGATAAGGTTTTGTTGTTGTTGTTGTTTCTTCTTTCCATCATGAGGACAAGGATGGATTTAGGAGGGGTGCATTGATACGATTGTACTTGGTATTAGCTAAGAAGATAATGAGTTGTATTCTCAAAAAAATAAAAGAGATAATGAGTTGGTTAAGCAATATTGGGTAGTTTTTGAAACGAGAAAGGACGACTAGCAAGAAGGTAGTCATCCAAAAGTTCCATTAATAATAATAGTAGAGATTACAAAAAGTTTGATAGAAAGGCCAATAAACTTCCAGGCCATGAACAAAAAGACAGCAAAAACACCACTCTAAGACACCACTTCATATCAAAGATGGCCCCTGATTCCATGCCGTGTTGAACAGGCATTCAAGACAGATGACAAGAGCCCACAACGGTCATCCCAAGCATTCAAAACAGTTGACAAGTGTCCACACCGGTCATCCCATAATATGAGTCCCCAATTTTCTAAGGAGGGCATAAATCATCCTTCAGATATCACAAGCCCAGAGGCCGCCCCCTGTAGGGGGACAGTGCACGTCCTTTGAGCAATTGGGTTGCGGGGGTTGCGGACCTTCTGAGAAGTTGGGTTACGGGGGGTTGCGGATGAGTTTTCGCCTGACACCACATGCTTGAGCCACCAGAGCAATAATGTCCGGATCATGTCCAAAAAAGAGTTCAGAATCAGCAAGTGCAGCCGAGTCGCCAGCCACATCTGCCTCAGATGACGCCGCCTCGAAGCTTGAAATACTATTCCTCGTGCATGCCACGGACCTAGTCGTGACCTCCGTGCATGTCCTTGACTCTTCCCCGTCCTCTGCAAGCATGGTCGCAGGCTGGGCAGCCCCAAGTCCCGACGGCGGAGTCACCGTGACTGGCTGAGAGGACAGAGGGGAGGCGTCACCAGCCTCAGCCATCACCAACTGAGAGCCATGACGGGAAGCCGTGACCATGGGGGGAGCGCGGCGCCGATAAACTCGCAGGCGGGTGCCCTCCCCCGGGCCGCCATGGGTATGTGTATGGCCGGCATGACTCCGGCAAGGTGAGGTCGACGGGTTGAAAATGATGTGGGGTTGCTGCAGGCTCGCCGGTTGAGGTGATGTTGCAGGGGGTTGGGGGTCAGTGATGGCGAGCGGTGGTGGTGATGGAGGGGGGGATGATGTTTGTGGGGTCATAATAGGAAGGGAGGTGATGGGTGAGTCGGGCAGGGTGCAACCCGGAGGGTGGGGCGGGGTTTGGCATGGGTCCGGTTCAGGTGCAATGAGTGGGGGTGAGGCTGGCCCGGACGATTGAGAAGAGGGATCTGGACTGACAGACTTTTGAATGGGCAGCTGAATAGTTGGACAGCCGGCAGAATTTTGAACACCATCCAAACATGCACAGGTTGCATGCATGGGCGGCTGATCAACACCTGCCAATTCTGTAGCGGTTGCATGCATGGACGGCTGGCAATTTGGACAGCTGGCAGCAAAATGAATTGAGCCAGCCTTTGTGGGATTACCTCCAATATTTGTATCCGTTGTATGCATGGAAAGTTGAAAAGTTGTGCCCGACCTGGCAGAAGGTTAGACCGCCGAGAGCTCAGCCTGGGAGGGATCACCACCTGTCAACTCAGTACAGGTGGCAGGCAGGGGCAAACTTGCCAGGCCAGAGTTGGCAGAATTTTGAATTGCCAGGTGACCAGCCTGTGAGAGATCAACACCTGTCATCTCTGTACAGGCCACATGCACCCTTCTCTCCACGGATTCTGCAGGAGCGGCCGCCCCCGGGGTGATGCCTGGTGGCCGGCAACGACGCTCGCCCAGGAGGAAGACGTTGTCTCAACCTGCAAGGAGACGAGGAAGGACTCATCGCCTGCCCTCAGGGCAACTGCCGAAGGAGGCCGACAAATTGCCTGCATCTCCACCTCGGCCGACACCACGGATAAGTCCGGCGACCCCACGATGGGGATGGCGATGGAGGTTGGGGTGCCGAAGCCACCAACAGCGGCCGTGACTACCTCTGGCATAAGGAGATGAAGAGGTAGCCCGCGGATTTTGACGGTGCGCCTGGTCGCTGGTGATGGTGCCAACGTGCCGTCAGTCGGCTTCCAAGGCCGCCACACCACATGGTCGTGAGGGGGGAAGGAGGAGGGTGTCGCCAATAGCGCCTCACGCTGTTGGGGGGACCCAGGGATGAGGAGCCACAAACAAGGAGAGATCCTGCTAAGATGGCAAGGGGTGGAGCCGCCGAAGTGGCAAACAATTGCCGAACGCAGCCTGACCAGGTCCAGCGTCGTTCCAGTTGCTTCACCAACTACGCATCCATGGAGGAAATCCACACCACACTGCAGCTCTGTCGACCAGGGGATATTGATGGTCGGGCAACCAGCAGAGGCAGCCGCCAAGTGGGATTTCGCCGGAGGAGACTGACTGTCCGCGTAAGGGAGGCCGCAGGCACGCAGCTTGGTGGTGTCCATCCCCCCTGCATCGCAGGCAGCGAACATGGCTGGCGCATGCACGAGCAAGATGTCCCACCTCAAGACATCTGAAGCAGCGACGAGCAGGCAGGAATCCAGATGCCTACTGACGCCGGGAGGGTGAATGGGAACGCGCATATGTTGCCCAGCCGTCCCCCAACTTATGCAACCTGGGCCGCATGAGTGATGAGGTTGCCGAGAGGAGAGTTTGGATGGTGGCGCCGCCGGCAGGGGTTGCCGGAGGCGGACTGTGGAGCCGCCGGCAGTGGTTGCCGGAGGCTGGTGGGGCTCGACTTTTTACCTCTCAACAGTTACTCTTTCGGGAATCTTCGAACCCAATATTGGGTAGTTGCAGGCTGTAATATTTCATCAGTGCACATTATCCATTGTTAGCTTTGTTATAGTTGTAGCTAAAACTCTTCATGTTATAAATAATGGATTCTAGGTTAATGTTCAACCTTTGAAATGCATGTTTATCAACTTTGTAATTGAAGTTTGGTCCACCCCACAACGGTTATTTTATTATGGAGATTTGTCCTGTCTTATCATTGTGATGCAGTAAGAAGAGAGAATCAACAAGAATAATGAGAAATCAGGCTAGAAGATGAGAAAGATTGATAGAAGAACAATTAGGGTTTTTGAGAAAATCACAAAAATATGTAATTTTGATAAAAAGATAGATAATGACGATTGAAAACCTTGTTTGGCAGCCTTAAATACTAGGGTTACAACTCAATGTCCACCGTAGATTAACCTACTTTAATTAGGACCGTTATAATTAATTAAAATGTCACATGTCTATCAGATGATGACTAATGGACTAAAACACCAGCTTTAATTAAAATAACTGATTTTAAATAAAAGCTCCTACGTCAATCTCCTCGTCTTGAAAATTTTGGCTCCTTGGAAAAAACTTGCACCACATCAGCATACATCTTTACATCGACCTTTTTGAGCTCATCTTCATTGTTTCAAGTGCTTTCAGTAGCAGGTTTACTCAACCATTTAACCAAGAATCTTCTATATCTTTTACCTCTACAAGAACTGACCTCTTTGACATCCAACACATTTTCAATAACATCAGTAGAAACTTTGGGGTGTTGTTCCAATTGACTTGAAACTTTAGTCGTGTCCATATCAAAGCCCTCAAAAGCATACAAATGTGAGACATTGAAGATGGGACTGATTTGCAAATTTGATGGAAGCTCAATGAAATAAGCATTTGAACTTATTTTCTTAGTATCCTTGACTCGAGTTTGTGATAAGTGCACTTAGGAAACTTCGCTTGCCTCAAGTGTACAAGGACCAAGTCTCCTTCTTCGAAGTCTTTAAGACGTCAATGTTGATTGGCTGCATTGGCATAAGCTTCATTATTTGATTTTAGGGCAGCTTTTACCTCCTCATGAATGTCGTGTTGAGAGAAGACATCACTAGTCGAACATGAAAATTCTTTCAAAATATCTTGAACTTCAAGTGATCGGTGAGACATTTTTCTAATATGATTTTCTTCGACAATTTCAACTTCTTGACACTCTATATTAAACTTCTCAACACATAAAAAGCCATTAACCTTACTATTTTTAGATGAACCAACATCTTGTGTTTCGTCCTTCATTGAATGCAATGTGTACTTTTTGTTACCCATATGAAAAGAATACGTGTTTGGTTTAGTGTGATGTTTCATGTCATGGTCATACAACCCGTTCTTCCCACAAGAATACTACCAACATCCATAAGCACAACATCACATAAATCTTCTTGTATATTACCTCCCATAGTAAATTATACCAAATATCGAGCAGTGACAGGAATTTCATTGCCTTTCTTAAGTCAACAAATTATATAACGATGTGAATGTTTTTCAATAGCCAATTCCAGTTTCTCTACTACATCTTTAGAAATGACATTCTCCATGCCACCACCATCTATAACTAGATCACGTACCTTCCCACCGCATAGAACACGTGTTCTAAAGATATTGTGTCTTCTCCGATCTTCTTCTCATTGTAGTAGTTGACACTTCGAACCATAATGATTTTCCTTCAACGGGGAGAACATTTCTTCACTTTCATCCACATACTGATCATGAATTGACTCTGACTCTTCGTATTCTCCATCTTGTAGCTGCACTAGATTAACTCTTCGCTGTGGACAAGCATAAGAACCATGACCCTTTTCACCACAAGTGAAACAATAAATTTGTGTGTTGTTGTTTTTTTTTAAAAGTCGTGGGTGTAGAATTATTTTGACCACCGTAGCGCATTACAACTTTCCCCTTATCATCACTTTTATTTGCATGAGTTCCTTGATTGGTTCCTTGTGCAAATGTGTTATTTTTTTGTATTTCCAACAGCACTAGGACCCTTTGCATAATGCCTCTTGAGCGGTCCAATAAAGGTCTATGTGCTCCATATTGCCACACTCATTTTTCAGCCAATAAAACTTGTTGTCGAGCATCTTCAAGAGTACACACACGAGCAATAGTCATCTCGTTTCTAATAAATTGGTTAAGCCCGGCAAGATAATGAGCAGCTACTTGCTCATTTTTTTCATTCAATCTGACACAAATTGATAAGTTGTAAAACTCTGAAGTATGCTCTTCAACATTCATATCTCGCTGATGCAAAGAATGAAACTTCTCATATAATCCCATTGTATAATCAACGGGTAAGAATTGTTTTCACAACTTTGTCTTCATATGCTCCCAAGGGATTAACAAAATACCTTGATCAGCATCATCTTCCAGACTACCTTCCGGTATGTCTCATGGCCACCCTTCGGAATCTCCATATGGGCTGCCACACGTTCCTGTCGCTGTAAGGCTTGAACACTTCGCGACAAATCTTCAATCATTCATTGAATCTCTACCATCTCTGCTCCCTGTCAAGGGTTACCACGACCTCGGCCTCTATTACGGTCAACCATGGTTCAAATACAAAGAAATCCTCATATTTTGTAGGATCTTTTGCTCTGATACCAATTTTGATGCAGTGAGAAAAGAAAACCAGCAAGAATAATGAGAAATCATGCTAGAAGATGAGAAAAATTGATAGGGGAACAATTAGGGTTTTTGAGAAAACAAAAAAATATTTGTAATTTTGATAAAAGATAGATAATTACGGCTGAGTATTCTGTTGGCAGCCTTAAATACTAGGGTTGCAAGAGGTTAAAACTACTAATCAATCTACACCCTTGATTAACCTACTTTAATCAGGACCATTATAACTAATTAAAAGGTTACATGCCTATCACACGATGACTAATAGACTAAAACACCAGCTTTAACGAAAATAACCGATTTAAAACAAAAGCTCCTGCATCACATTGTGTCCAAGATCCCTTTACGACTGATAATATCTTACTTTCATTTACATAGTCATGCAATCATTTATATTTTCAGCATCTTCCAGTGATCATCTTATTTTATTTGATTTTCGCATCCTCTATCACTTCAATCATAATAGCTTAATTTCCTTCTTTTCGTTATGTGCTTCATGCCTTATAGCAAAGTCCATTTGATCCTCTGACGTGTTGTTACTTGTTACTGCTTTCAGAGGCTTGCTCTATGTGGTGTTCCACATGAGGTGCTTGAACAGTCACAGATGGGGCTAGTATATTTTTTAAAGGAGAATAATGTCGAGATTCTTGAGATTGTGTCTTCTATCTTACCAACCAACAAAGATGTTTCTGATTTTATAATGACAAATAAAGCTGAGCACAGTGGGGACTCTAGCAGTGGCAGCATTGAGGATCTCTTTGGTGAAAGTATGATGTGGTTGCAATGGCTGATGTTTGAATCTGAACCGTCAGCTTCACTTAAGGCTTTGGAACAGAAAGCCTCTGGACAGCGTGCTGTTTGTGGGGCTGTTTGGGGACAAAATGATTTAGCTTACCGTTGCCGAACATGCGAGCATGATCCAACTTGTGCTATTTGTGTTCCATGCTTCCTGAATGGCAATCACAAGGATCATGATTACTCCATTATGTACACAGGTGGTGGATGCTGTGATTGTGGAGATGCGACAGCCTGGAAGCGTGAAGGATTCTGTTCGCTACACAGAGGCATTGAGCAGATTGAACCTCTTCCTGAGGGGTTGGCAAATTCTATAGGCCCTGTTCTTGATGCTATCCTCATGCTTTGGAAGGATGCTTCGATTTCAGCTGAACATTCGAGTGCTCGGCAAGTGCAACACATTCAAACAGCGGAGAAGCTAACTTCTTCTGTTGTCAATATGCTGCTTGAGTTTTGCCGATGTAGTGAGAGCCTTCTCAGTTTCATATCGAGAAGAATGTTTGAATGTGTTGATTTACTAGATGTCCTTGTCAGGTCTGAGAGGTTCTTTGACAAGACGGTTGTAAAGAAGCTTCATGAGTTGCTTTTAAAATTGCTTGGTGAACCACTTTTCAAGTATGAGTTCGCTAAAGTCTTCACAAGATATTATCCTGTTATTGTGAACGAGATTATAAAAAGTGATGATTCTATTCTCGACACATATCCATTGCTATCAACTTTCTCTGTGCAGATCTTCACTGTGCCTACATTAACTCCACGACTTGTATGTGAAGTAAACTTGCTGGGTGTGCTTTTTGGATGCTTGATGGACCTTTTTCGTTCCTGTGTTGGAGAAGATAATCATATTCAGGTAATATTGGTAGCATTATCATTGAAAGTATTATGATACTCATGATGTGTGTTTGTTATTTTCATGAACTATCTTTATCTTCAGTTTAGAATCATCTGATTTGGTCTTCATCAGACTTTTGTTCATTTTGGATGCTCAGTATAACATTATTTCAGCTTGGTTATTTTACCATACCACTTTCATCTGATTGTGAAGTCTTTTTGCAGGCAAGTAAATGGACAAAGCATTATGATTCCACAATCCGTGTGGTTGAAGACATACGTTATATTCTGAGTCATGATGAGGTGCCCAGCTATGTAGCTTATGAGCGACCTGATATCTCTGTAACTTGGTTGGAACTTTTAACTCTTGTTCAAGGTATGGATGCCCAGAAGAGAGTTACGGGTAGTCCTGTGGATGAAGAAAATGAAAATCTCTCTGCACCATTTGTGTTGGGACACCTTCTTGGTAATGTGAACAATCTTTTAGTTCAAGGAGCACTTTCTGTTTTTGAAGCAAAAGAACCAAAGGTCGCTTCTTTCTGTCGCTCAGGCTCCCAAAATTTGGATGGTAGTGAAGATCAACGACATTCAAAAGTTGGGAAGACCTTGCAAGGAAGCTCTGTATGCAGCATTAGTAGGAGCAGAGAACTGGATTGTGTGTCCCACTATAATGATGTGAATTCCGATGCTATGATCTATTTGTGTGTTCCCACACCTGCTATTTGGTTGATAACTGAATGTCTCAAGGCCATTGATGGTTGGTTATTCTCAGAAACTTCTGTAGGAAGCAATTTCTTTTCAATTGATGCCACTAAAAACACTCATAGTAGGCTAACTTTTAGAAAGAAGATTCTTAAAATAATGAAAGGGACTTCAGATGACAAATTACACAAGACGTCATCCAAAATACAGGGAATGGAAGAAAAGCGTCCACCCTATATGCATTATGAGAGGCTTGATCCAGTGGGCAGTGATATTTATCATGAATATACTTCTTTAATTGATATGTCAGTGGATAGTCATGTGGAGGTGGATTCTGGGTTAGACTCAGGAGTATTTGCAGTTCTGGGTACAGTTGATTGGCCTGATATTTGTTATGATGTTAGTTCTCAGGAAATATCATTTCATATTCCTTTACATCGCCTTCTTTCTTTGCTATTGAGGAAAACAATGAAAATGTGTTGTGGAGAAATTGAAAAAATGGCAAAGACAAATAAGTCTTCAGTATCTCTTCCTTTGTCATCCCATGGGCATGAGTTTTTTGGGAAGCTTTTGGGGTGGTTACACCCCTATGGCTTTTCTGCCTTTCTGATGGAGCATCCTCTACATTTACGCGTATTCTGTGCTCAAGTTCATGCTGGCATGTGGCGCAGAAATGGTGATGGAGCTCTACTAAACTCTGAGATGTATCGTTCTGTTCAGTGGTGAGCCTGCTACATGATCTTGATGAATTCATCAATACCTTGGTTCATAAAATCTCAATTCTTTCACTTGTTTTCAGGTTCAAACAAGGACTAGAATATGATCTCTTTTTGTTGCAATGTTGTGCTGCACTTGCTCCACCGGAGCTGTTCGTCAAGAGAATTCAAGAAAGATTTGGTTTATCAAATTTTACAAGCTTGAAGCTTTCAGAACATAATAAGTATAACTGTTCATTTCTATATAGTAGCCATTAAACAATATGCCTCTACAGTTTTAACTTGATAATCACTATATGTTCACCTTCCTATGCTCAAGTTCTGCAATAATGGGAACTTTGCCTGTCAATGATCTTGACAATGGATTTGAAGTATTCACACTTGAATATTTTTAAGATGTTGCCATACTTGCTGCGTCTTCAGTATTTATCTCTAGCTAGTCTGTTAACTAAGTCAGAAGTCATATGTTGCTTTGCAACCACGTCTTTAAACTTCTGAAATTTTAAGCTTATGAAAAGCTCTTATGGAAGTTCCTTACTTGATCAATCGTTGTGGAAAATCTACTATTACTGAGTAATTTTAAGCAGCTTTGTTTATGTGAATTATGTCATTATGCGATTGATATCTTGAAGAGTGATTTGTGGTATGTGCTTTTGTTTCTGTTGGTTGAGTATTATTTTGTCATCTCTTAAAATATCTTGGTGTATCATTGCACATAATCTTCATTAGCAGAATACTTGCCATTTTGTATGGACCCCTGTGATTGCATATTGACATTTTCTTGTGCTTAATTATAATTCTTCTGAGAGGTTCCATCAGGTATGTCTTCAAGGGGTTTCTCTAACAGATAGATCTAGATTTCTTATAGGTTCAGGGCATGAGATATACTCGCATGACTTCACCCTTTGCCAACCCTTAATCCACATGCTATGGAATACTAATGAACGTGACCTATGAATGACGTAAAAGTTTAGTGATAACTATCTCTAGTTGTTTGTTATGAGGGGCAGAGAGCAGTAGCTTTGTTCAAGTTGTGTCATGGTAATTGGATTTTGTTACTTATGTTGAAGAGGATTCTGCTTTCAGGTATGAAGCAGTTCTGGTGCGTGAAATGCTTACACTTATTATACAAATTGTTGTGGAAAGGCGATTTTCTGGACTATCTACATCTGATAGTTTGAAGAGAGAATTAATTTATAGGCTAGCTATTGGAGATGCCACCCATAGTCAACTGGTGAAGTCCCTTCCTCGTGATCTTTCAAAGAGTGAGGAACTTCAAAATGTTGTAGATATGGTTGCAGTATATTCTGATCCATCAAGACTGAAACAGGTTTTATATATAATCACTGTGTAACCATGTTAATAATTTTGGTTCATATTAGTTAACACAAACTGATAAGAAATTTCATTTCAGGGTAGGTACTCTCTTCGTAAAACATACTGGAGAGAGTTGGATCTGTATCACCCTCGATGGAGTTTTAGGGATCTACAGGCTGCAGAGGAGAGATATTTTAGATTCTGCAAAACTTCTGCTGTTAACACCCAGTTACCTCGGTGGTCTGATGTCTATGGGCCATTAAGATCAATATCACATGTTGCAACATCCCTGGCAGTTTCTCAAATTGTCCGTGCAGTCCTCTACAATGCTGCTTTTTCAGAGCTTTCATCAGTATCTCGTATTCCTGATGGAGTTCTCATAACTGCTTTGCACATGCTTTCATTAGCACTAGACATTTGTGGTTCTCAGAGTTATAATAATGATACTCATCGTGATCCTTGTATCAGCTCATCACATCTTGATAACTCATGCACGATGGATCTCCAAAATCATGGAAAAGATTTAGCTCCTATTTTGACTTGTTCTACTGAAGAATTTAGTAGTCCGGCACATGATGAATCTGATTTATGTAGGAAGCAAACCATGCTTTCTTTGTTAGTTATCTTGATGAGGAAACATAAAGAAGACAACGACAACTATAGTGGTTGTGCTGAAACAAGGCATTGTAACATCTCAGTACTGATTGAGAATCTGTTGAAGAAGTTTGCTGAGCTGAATTCTGAATGCTTAACTACTCTTCAACATTTGGCGCCTGAAGTAGTCCTTGGCATGTTGCGGCAATCTCCGAGCCTCAATGCACAGAGTTCAGCATCAACTTCTGACTCCAGAGAACGGAAGGCAAAAGCACGAGAGCATCAAGCCGCAATGATGGTAGAGCTTATAACTTGTCTTGTTAGAGTTTCTCTGATTATTTCTGTGATTAATCTTTATAATGCCCTGAACATAGTTTTTGTAATTTGTTTGCATTTTATTTCCTTCTTATCAGAAGCATTATCCTCCTAAGCATTTTGTTTCTGTGGCATAGGCTTGTTGAAAATCAGTATGAGTATTGTTTTTTTTAGGGTAAAGAGGTATGAGTATTGTTAGCAGTTGTCGATGTAATTGTTCTTGTTATTTAGCTAGAGAATATGTTTCTTGCTCCTCTATGGGGGAGATTGATGTGGATTCTCCATTGGTATGCTTGTTGTGATACTTGCCATGACAATATGTTTGTGGTAGTCCTAGTATGCTGCTACTATTGAGTAGACAGAATTAGTGATTAGCTGTTGCCTTTAAATTGGCTGAACTAATGACACTATCAGCTATGCTACTGGCTTTCATGCCTTGATTTGTTTCCTCCTTTTTTCCAGGTAGTTGTGTGAGAGAATTTATTTCTATTTTCCACTTTTCTGTCTTTTAATCATTTTTCCTTTTCTTTTGGTCAGGTTGGAGGAATGCCTTGATTTCATTTCATTAATAAAAAATCTTGAATGGTCTTTAATTTAATTTTGTAGATGAACACATTTTTTTCAAGAACATTACTTCTTTTGAGTCACTTGTTTCTTGGTATTGCAGGCAAAGATGAGAGCTCAGCAATCCAAATTTATTGCCTGTTTAAAGTCAACACCTGAGAGCAAAGAAGATGTTCCAATTTTGAAAGAGAATGAATCTAAAGAGGACCATAATCCTGAAGACTCCGTGCCTGTTTGTGCTCTATGTCGAGACCCCGAGTCCCAAAGTGCTCTATGTTTCTTAGTTCTTCTTCAGGTACACTACTTTCGTCTAGTGTTAAATTATCTTTTAGCATCTAGATATTTATTTATACTTTTAGCAAAGGAATAGGTTGTGAAACACCTATAGCACTGTTCAAATTTCATTTAGTTTTGGATATATTCATTAGTAGTTATTCTCTGCTGATGTAATTATTTTTGCCATGAACAGAAGTCTCGTCTTGCAACTTTTGTTGATAGAGGTCCACTATCCTGGGAAAATGGTGGATTGCCAAGTGTTGAGATGCATTCAAGACTAATCAAAGTTCCTAGTGACCAATCTGATGTTGGCCCAAACAATCCAATGCAATCTGTTGGGACTGCAGGCATTGAGATATCCTCTGATGTGGAACCTGCAGAAGTAAACACATTGCTAGATTATTTTAAACAACATTTGCTTGATATTAGGAACATTAAGCTGTTCAATGCATCTGCGGATGCCAAAGCTGATACTTCCTTGCCCCTTGAAAGGATTGAAGATGAGGTTTACCGTTCTGTTAAAGATCTACATGATGCTCACAAATCAATTGCTCTTGATGGTAAACAGAAACATTTGGCTTCTAATGTTGAAGCAGAACCCAAAACATTTTCTTCTGTACTTGGAGAGTATATTGCATGCCTTTCAAGAGAACCAAAACAAAACCGTTCTTCTAGCACCCGTCGCACTGGGAATTTAACATCACAATCTGCTATGCCAAATATCAGATTTGGTGCTTTTGGCCCTAGTGATTGTGATGGCATTCATATCTCTTCTTGTGGACATGCTGTGCATCAGGAGTGCCATGAAAGATATTTGTTCTCTCTTCAACAAAGGTATGAGAGTAGAGGTTTTACCCTTGACATGAAGTAAGTTGTTTAATATATTTCTGAAAATCCTTTTTTTTAAGGTGACATATTTCTGAAGGGTTGGACATGGATTTCTGTTGGTTGATTAATCAAATGTTCAAATATGTGGACGAATACATTCATCTGTAATTTGATAACATGAAATGTTGAGCAAACTTGTTATGAGCTATCTTTCTTAGAAACCACAAGATTGACCTTTTGTTGATATCTGTAATTTCTTGAACAGAATGCTAATGGACTCTGTGTTCTTATAAAATGTTATAAAAGTCATGACTTTATAGCCATATCTCTAAATCTATTTGCCGACACTTAAAAGAAATAATCAGTTTATATTAATCAGAATTACTCTATAAAAGTAATCAAACTTAAGTTATTGCACCGGAAACATGCAACATATTATTAATCATGTTGAATAACTCTTATTAATGTGGTTGGGATGATGATCACCATGCTAGTCATTCTTTGATGGGTTTGGGGTTGGGATGACTCCAATCTCCATTTAATTAGCAATTGGAGTAAGAGCTGTGGTCTGTTCTTATTTGATGTGCATTACTCAAAATTAATATGCATAACCTCACAAAAAAAATGTTGATCTACATTTCGCCAACTATTTAGGGATGGCTCTCTGTGGCATTTTTTGTTTTATTCTCTTGTTTATCTAAAAGGGTTGCTACTCTGCTTCACAATTTCAGATATATCAGAAGGCTCGGTTTTGAAGGAGTTCACATAGTGGACCCTGATATGGTAAAACACTCGTCTCTTTCCGATTTCTTCTTATTTTCTTTGCCTGAAAATTTATTTTGCTTTCTTTGGTGTCTATTCTCAGGGAGAATTACTTTGCCCGGTCTGCAGAAGATTTGCAAACTCTATCATCCCTGCTTATCCTGGTATCTTGAACAAAATCTGTAAGAGAACACCATTGATGAGCTCTCAAACATCAAGTGGCCTTCCTTCATCCTCATGCAGTCCTGATGCAAAAACTTTGCAACTTTCTTCTGCATTGTTTCTTATTCAAAACACGGGAAAGATAGTTGGTCAGGGAAAAATTTTGAAAGCATTTTCTGGGAAGCTCAGTGAGAGCACAAATCCAGCTTTAGAGCCTTGCCTTCAGAAATTATACATGTTGTATTATCCTCGTAGTTACAATACTTTAGAATCACCTGGCAGGCTGAGTAAATCCCTGCTTCTCTGGGACATACTTAGATACTCAGTTATATCCACAGAAATTGCTGCTCGATGGAGAATGCATATGTATGCAGTTAATTCTAAGTCTTGCTTATCACCCTTGTATGGAGAGCTTGAATCTTCTAGTGGATATATATTGTCAGTATTGCTCCATATTGCTCAATCTGCCCGCAGCTTTAATCGCCTCGAAGTTCTTTCAAGATTCAGGGGTCTTCAACTTCTAGCTGGTTCTATCTGTTCTGGTGTATCATGTCACAATTTCTCAATTCCAGATAAGCGTAAGGGTGGGAATAACATGAGTTTGGTTTTGTATTTTGGTGTTTTTTTGCAATGCTGTTTGTGAAACTAGAAATTTTGTTAGCATCACTCACATGTATATGCCTATAATTGCAGGCATGCTGTCCTCTTTAACTGAAAAAACTGAAGATGGAGAATCTTTTCCAGACATTCAATTCTGGGAACTTGCTGGCGGTCCAGTACTTGCTCAGGACCCCTTTTCTTCATTGTTGTGGGTTCTCTTTTGTCTTCCCCGTCGATTTATATCATCAAGTGAAGTTTTTATTGCTCTTGTGCATCTGTTTTATGTTGTCTGTGTTGTTCAGGTATGTTAACAATCCATTTATCAAAATCATTGTGGCTATGTGTTTCAGATGTTATTTCTGTCATATATTTATTTGACATGTTTGCTTGCAGTCTATGATTACTTGTTATGGCAACCAGAGTTTTGATGCATCAAACTTTGGTGTTTTCCTTCTTGGTGATGTATGCAAATCCATGTCCGAATCAGAGCTTGTCAGGCGGTTCTTTGTCTCTAGTTATGTTGATTCTTTGTGCCATCCAAAAGATATGATACGTAGACTCACTTTCCCTTATTTACGAAGATGTGCAATGCTGTGGAAATCATTGAATTATTCAACAGTAGCTCCACTGTATGGTGGTTCACATACACTGGAGGGATCATATCTCTTTGTGGATAACAAAGGCACAGAAAACAGTAATCATCTAATGGTAGAGCTTAACGGAATACAAGAACTGGAAAACCTATTTGGGATATGTTCATTGGATATGATTCTTAATGATGAGACTGTGCATGCATTATCTGTAAGATGGTGCAGACATTTATTTGAGGAGTCCAGAGTTCTCAATGATCGGATATATACTTCTGCACCTGCTGTTCCATTTAAGCTAATGAAGCTTCCCCAGCTATATCAGGATCTTCTGCAAAGGTTTGATGACAGTTTTGTTTTTTTTTTGCAGTTTTATTCTTCTAGTCTAGATGAAAATTGTTTGCTAAAATGATGCCTTTCCAGGTATGTTAAATCTAAGTGCTCATATTGCAAGCTGGTCCCAGAGCAACCTGCACTCTGCCTGTTATGTGGTCAATTATGTTCAGCAAACTGGAAATCATGCTGCAGGTTCTTATATACTCATGAAATACATGCCTCTTTTGTACTCTTATTAGTTTGCAACTTCGCATAGATTTTAAAACTTTTATATGTTAAATTATTTATTATTCTCCACTTACCCTTTAGGAGAAGTAAGTGCTTGGTTCATGCTACGACCTGTGGTGCTGGTATTGGCATCTTCTTGCTGGTCAGGGTATGAAGTAATCAACCATTCCCTTTAACAATGTTAACTTATTTAGTTTGGTGTTGATGATGAGTGTTTGCCTGCTTCATATGCACAGAAAACCACAATCTTGTTGCAAAGATTTACTCGCCAGACCTTCTGGCCATCTCCTTACTTGGACGCCTTTGGTGAAGAGGTAAAACATTTGTTTGTGAGCAAGCTACGCCTATATGAGCATGTTTCTATTCGTCCGTTTGAATAGTCACTTTATGTGGATATCTCACAGGATTCCATTTTCAAATACCGGATTCCGTTTCTTTATGTTTGCACACCCAATCATGCTGTTGCATGCTATTTACTCTTTTCTCGGACAGTTCTTACATTTAGGACACGAGCACAGAACTCCTAATCATTTGCTGGTTGCTTTTCAGTTAATATACACATAATTACTGGTGCCATTACCTATGTTGAAGCATTTTTATGGTGAAAAATTGTCTATAGTTTATTTAGTTACAGAAAATATGAGTTAATTCGCAAGTTATCCTATCCGTCTTTTATGCCGACAAATAAACATGTTTATTTTATGGTGGCTTATGTAAACATTGATGGACTTTCAAGCATTGAGTTGTCATATGGTAATCTCTGTATTTGCAAACACTTGATTGCACCAGGGGCGGACCCACGTAGATCTTTGTGGGGGGGGGGGCTGGTCCCCCCTAATTTTTTAAAAAATTGTTAAGCTTATATATTGATATATAAGTTTTAGGGTAATTGGCCCCCCCCCCCCCCCTAAAATATCTTTTGTACCATAATTAGACATGATATATACTTTGGTCAAGTGGTCATGGTGTCTTCTTAATGCTGGTTAGGTTGTGGGTTCAAGGCTTAGTGCCATTGCACTTTTTTTATTTATGTTGGCTCCCCTCGATGATTTAGCCTCGGTCCGCCCCTGAATTGCACCACAAATTTTATTACCTTTGGTATGTAAAAAGAGGTTAATGAGTATGCATTTAATTAATTTAATGATCATAATTGATGATTAAATTGATTATATACATTTCTCTCATGTAAAAAACATCTGGAAGCATCATGGATATGTTTTACTTGGAATGAATATGATCTACATTTGTTTATGCTAACTTTTCCATGTAGAAGGATTGCATTGTATGATTGCAACGTAGAATTGCATTGTTTACTACATGAAGAAGTTTCTGGAAATTTAATTTTTTAGCACAAGATTTTTTACTTGGCCTCCATTTTTTCACTTTTCTAAAGAATTTTGGCCAAACTGGACACGTGAATGAAACTTCTATCTTGTTAAGGAGATGATAGAACTTCCATCATAAACCAGTCTCAAATGAAGTTTGTCTTGGTCTTCCTCTGCAAACAAAATCAAACATGAAAATGATAGATTAGCATTAAACATGTAAGATTGACAATCCTGCTAGCCACTCCCTCCAGATTGCCACTCGACACCTGCGTGCGATGGCGTCCATGGAGGGAGACGGATGGAGCACGGGAACTGCCGCCGCCGACTAGGACCACTGTCCACCTGAGGGGCCTTCCCATCCACCTCCTGCTCCCGGAAGTCGTCATGTCCATCGCCTGCTCTTTCGCCAGTCCCATCTCCATTTCCATTCCCACCACCGCTTCGCCGAATCTCTCCCTCGTCTCGGCTGTGGTGGACATTCCGGCGAACACCCGGCCACCCCCTCGACGACCCTGCAGGTAGGCTCCTCAACCTTCCTCATCGGTCTGGAGTATCAACTGCCGCCGACATCTTGGGCACAAGTCGTGGCCGTACAGCTGCACCAACCTGCCAGCAGAGGCAGTACGAAGACGACTGTCGACAGCTGTCCCCCCAACATTCAAATTCCCCACCACATCCATCAAACTGCCACATCTCCCAATCTGGACTGTTCATCCTGCGCTGATCAATCCCCCATATCCGCCCACCCGGCCTGAGCTCAAATCCCCTCTCGGCCTGTGCCCAACGCCAAACCGCCCCTGCATCCTCAACTCCGCTCGAGTCACACCCTGCACTGGACTCCAACACACCACACCCAAACCCAAGTCCACCCTCATGAATCCAATCTTTCCACCATCCGCATCATTCCGCATCATTCCTGTGAACCGGAACCGGGCGAGGATGCGAATGGGCCTGCGACTCCAGCGCTCCAGCCCGGCCCCAACGGCCCCCTCATCCTCCGGCCACCCGTCAGCTACAGTGGCTGGTGCTTCCTTCACCCCCGACAAAACCCACCACAACCCTCTCCACCAACCTTACTTCCCTCATCGAGACCTCACCTCCTCACGACCCTCATCCACCGCCGTCCGCTTTCCACTCCAACCAACCACCACAGCCTTCCCTGCCCGGAGATCCAGCAGCATGACAGTAGCCGAAGAGGTCCTGGCAGTAGCCGCCGGCGCTGGTTTCCGCCACACCCGCTGGCGGTGCAGAGTCCTGCTGGTTCGTCGGCCACTTCATCGCCTGCTGACTCAGCCCGTTCAGGACAGAGGAGGTCGACAGATGATGATGGGCAGTCTGCCCGGGGTGGTGACACAGTGTCTTTACGAAGATCCTAACATGGAACGTATGGGGCCTTGGTGATCCCGGGAGACGACGGACACTTGGCCGATATATCAGGCTGTGGGAGGTGGACGAGGGTTTTCTCCAAGAGACTAAGTTGACCAACTGCCCTCAATCTCTTTGGAGTCAAATTGGGGGCCTACGTATGTCAGAGCACATCTCTCCTTATGCAGTGGAATAGTCAGGAGGTTGCATCCTTGGATGGCGAGATGACCTTTCCGCTTTGGTGGATTTGTGGATGGACAGACGAAGGCCTCCCGTGTTTACGGTCCATGTGCGGCTTCTCTGTGGGGCGTTATGTTGGAGGAGCTTTGGGGGACCTCCTAGATGCCCGTTGGCTGATCGGGGGCGACTTTGATGTCACGCTTGACATGGATGATCGCCCCATCCGATGCAGTGGGATAGTCAGGAGGTTGCATCCTTGGATGGCGAGATGACCTTTTCGCTTTGGTGGATTCGTGGACGGATAGATTCTCTTTGTTGACTCATTTGAAGGCCTGGACGGACGGCGGCACCTAACTCCGCCTATATTTTATAGCCGGTCCCAAGCCCGGATAAAGGAGGGTTGTGTTAGGCCCCGACAGCCAGCATAAAATCCTGTCGAATCTTATGAACATGGATCAACGAATATATTGTGTCCGAAAGGTTTGGTTACTAATAGAGCGGAATGTCGTCGCGTCGTATGATCCATGTAGCCGACTCCACCTAGTGGGATAAGGCTTTGTTGTTGTTGTTGTTGTGCGGCTTCTCTGCGGGGCGTTGTGTGGGAGGAGCTTTGGGGGACCTCCTAGACGCCCGTTGGCTGATCGGGGGCGACTTCGATGTCACGCTTGACATGGATGATCGCCCCATCAGACGTCGTGGGATGCGGGGGCGGAGTAGTTTCGGGGCTTCATTGATACCCCGTCGTTGGTCAAGTTCCCGACCACGAACTGTAGGTTCACTGCCACACCGATCTCCTGATCGAGGATTGACAGATTCCTCAGCTAAGGGACATCATATGACTGAGGTATTGGCTTTGGATTGACTGTTTTCGGACCACACGGCCCCTCATGCGGTTCAATGATGATCGACCCCCGCACTCGCTTTTCTGCTTCGAGCGCTTGTGGCTTTTAGAGTATGGTTTTCGGCAGGTAGTAGCGGATCACTGGCGGACAATAGAGGCTTCAAATTCGACCGCTAGGACAGTTGGCAGCCCGGCTTGATGGCCTATGAGGCAGGTCTGGGAGGACAGGGTGAGATGATGGACAGAGGCACTAGACACCATCACCCGATTGGATCAGACGGAAGGCTCCTGCCACCTCACGGGGGAGGAGCGCAGGGCAGCCCAGCACACCATCCAGCTTGAGGACGGGAATGTGGGGACCCAGTGGAGGCAGCGCTCCCGACAGACCTAGCTTCGGGAGGGAGATGCTCATGATTCCATATCATGTTCCTTTTTTTGGCACTCACTACATGTTAGAGGCTTCCCTGTGACATGGATTGCTTGGATGAAGCGGTGCACCACCACCGCTTCCTTCTTGGTCCTAATCAATGCGGTGGAGGTGGGTGGTTGGATCCAGCCACAAAGGGGAGTGCCATGCTCTTTGTGCTCGCTGTTGACGCCCTTGCTAGATACGGTCAGACTGTTTGTGAGATCGGCCTATTCAGATCAAACATGCTAAATCATCATTCATCCCTTTCGGCATGGTTACTGAGGAGGCTACTCTGTGTGCTACCGAGCTGCGCATTCCGATTGGTTCCCTCCTGATCAGGCTTCCCCTTTCGGTCCGTCTTATTGGCTCTCGAAGGTGGACCCCAGTCATTGAGAGGATGGAGCACATGTTACAAGGCTGGAGCTCGATTATCCTTTTAGATCTGTCCTATCTGCTCTTCCGACTTATTACATGTCTATTTTCCGGTTGCTCACTCTGGTTTTGAGGCGTCTGGACACTTTGAGGAGCAGATTTTTTTGGTAGGGGTCACCCGGACGGGCGTGGCATACACCTTGTTGCTTGGTGCCACATCTGACACCCCACTTCGCAAGGCTTTGCTACACTAACTGAGCTCTTCTGACCTGGTGGGTGGGACGAATCATGGGGCCTGAGGACAAGTTTTGGAGATCAGTTTTCACCACTTTTTATGGACGTGATTTCTCTTGGGACTCTAGGGTCATTATCCCTTGGGGGGCTTCTTCCTTTTGGCAGGGTGCCTCGACTCTGCTCCCAAAGGTGCACCCATTCATGACCCCTTCACTTGGCTCCGGGGTGGACTTCTCTTTCTGGCGGTAGGAGTGGCTGCCCGGGGATCCCCAATCACTTTCCTTCCCCCGTCTTTGGGCATTGGCAGCGCAGACTGAGGCGACGGTGGTTGACATATGGTTGGAGTCCGGTATCCTGGATACTGGCGCTTGGACCCCCTCTTCCGATCTTCCTTGTTTGATCAGCGCTTCTAAGAGCTACTGTCACTTCTTCAAAGAGTGGCTCCTCTTCGCTTGGATCCATCTCGGTCTGATGGATGGGTTTGGTTATTGGCGTCCTTCTCGGCCCGCAGTTTGTATCTCCAATTCCTTCCCCCCTTATCCTCGGACAGTTTCAGTGCTGACTGCAGACACATTTGGCATTCTCGGATGCCGTTGAAAGTCAAGATCTTCACTTGACTTATGCGGCGTGGTTGGATTCTCACCAGGATGTACAGGGAGAGATGGGCCCCTCTCGCTGACACTTCTTGCCCCTGGTGTGATGAGGCGGAGGAGCACATCGATCACCTTTTCTTCGAGTGCGCGGTGGCTCGAGACTTCTGGTCGTGGATGGGTGTGTTGGACTCTTTCCCTACAGCGGCGGAGATTTTTTGTCAGTTACTTCGTGATAGGCGTCTGGCTAATAGAGCGAAAGCCATGTAGCTAATAGAGCTAATAGAGCAAGATCTATTGGTGAATAATATACCGAAAGGTTTGGTTACTAATAGAGCGGAATGACGTCGTATGATCCATGTAGCCGACCCTACCTAGTGGGATAAGGCTTTGTTGTTGTTGTACTTCGTGATAGGGTAGACAGCGAGAGCTGGCGGATTTTGTTTGTATCCTTTTTGGTCGATACTTGGGCCGTCTGGCTTCAACACAATTGGATCATTCTTTGTGTGGAGCGATGACGGGAGAATATTGTTCATCATGCCTCTTTTCTTCTTCGGGAGTGGGGTTTTGGATAGCTTGATGTACACCTCTTCCTTTTTTGCCACCCTTTTCTTGAGGGCTCACACTTGTGCATTTTGATCACTCCTCAGTTATATATACATAGATGGAAACTATAAAATTCAGTGGCCATCCTTTTTCTCGTAAAAAAAAAGCTCTGCAGGGATTTTCCTTGTTTTTTTTTGAGAGAAAGAAGGATGACAACCAAAAGTTGTAGTTGTCATCTAGCTATAAATATAGCTGTGAAAATAAGCATCATGTACAAGTGAAAGCTCTCAAGAAGAGAGCGACAAAAGAGGGAGGGCTATACAATCCCTAATCAAAGCCCCACTCCCGAAGAGGAAAGGAAGCATGCAACTGTTCCTAACAAAAAATAATCCGGTTATGCTGGAACCAAATGGTCCAGGTACCAGCCAAAAAAGATGCCAGCATTGCTCTCCACCTCAAACGCTGTGTAGCCATACCACGAAGCGAAAGCCAGAAGGACTCAGCTGCTTAAGGTGAAGCTCCCAAAGTGGCCCAAGTGCTCATCTGTGTTCTTACCTCCCGAGAAACCGTGCAATAAAAAAGGAGGTGATCAATGTCCTCCGCCTCACCATACAAGCAAGAGACATCAGCGTGGGGCGCTCACATCGCCCTATAAACTCTGGTGAGGAGTCTGCTGTGCCGCAAAAGCTAAACAAAGATATTGACTGTTAGGATTTCTGCACGAGAGAATTTATGCACCACAAGAAAATTCGAGAAATTTAAGGCGACGTTTATTAGATGGAAGAAATAGAAGAGGATTATAAAATCAGATAACTTTCTGTTTGGACCCTCTGGTGAGGCGACCCTTAGGATTACAAGATCAGAAGAGAATTACGAGAAACAGCGAGACCCCCGTAGGAAAAATCTGCTGAAGCTCCTGACTAAGAAGGGGGGCCCATATAGGGTTACAACTGGGTTCAGATGTAAGGTATTATCAACATTGACTTTCAAGAGCACTTGGGAGCGCCAAATGAGTTTGTAATCTGCCCAAATGGGTAGGAAGAAAACGGAGATCGCTGAGGTCTATGAGATCCACACCCACCCGTCGGACCCGGAAGGGTCCAGGATCTCCGAAAAGTCCATGAGCTAGAGCCCTGACTGGCAGGCTCTAACCACGTCTCCCTCACTGTCGCATGAGGATGCATGGCCAAGACTTGAAGACTGGGAAAAGATGCCGCTAGAGGTCCCCCAGGCAGCCACTCTTGCTGCCGGAAGAAGAAAGCCTCCTCAGATCCAAGCGAAGGCACCATAAAAGGGCGGATCTGCGGAAGAATGGCCGCCACAACCCGCTAGAATGAAGCGGCCCCATGAGGAAGGGAGGGCCTGGAGTCCCATGAAAGGTCACGCCCATAACATGCGAAGAAAACCGTCCTCCAGAGTAGGGCCCATGATCTGTCCCACCCATCGGTCTAGGAGAGCCCAATTAGTGGCACGGAGGTCACGAACCAAGGCCGCCCTGTGAAGTGGGCTGACAAACACTCTGCCAGGCCGCAAGGTGAACACCTCGTCGATCAGAACTGCAGCCCTGCCAAAAAATCTGCTCCTCAATGAATGAATCCGTCTCTGTTCGCATCCGAAGGACTGACATGTAATAGACAGTAAGAGTCGAAAGAACATATCGAAGCAAAATAAGACCCCCACTTGACAATAATCTTGAACCCCAGCCATGAATTCTATGCTCTAAGCGCTGAATGACCAGGGTCTAACCCCGGGAGCCAATGTGGCGGTTAGATAGTGCGAGTCCTGAATAGGTGATCGGTAGGGTGCCAATAGGGGTGAACTCCACACGCACACTGTGCTGCCTCATTTGGGACCATACCAAACGGGATGGAGGAGGATTTGGCATGGTTGATGTGAAGACCCGATGCTGCCCCAAAGAGCTCAACCAATATGGCTATCCGCCTAGCCTCCTGAAAAGTGCCCTCAATGAAGAAAATAGTGTCTCAGCATACTGCAGGATGGGCACCAGACTTCTTTCTTTTCTCCTTTTGTTTCTGTATTTTTTGGAACTGCTTGATGGGGTTGTAGGGTAGGGACATCAATATTGACCTTTCTTATATCTTATTTGAAGACAAAAATTACTTGGATTTCTTCTTGTCACTGAAACTAGATTTCTAACTCTCAGAATGACACTGTAGTGTTAAAGGATTCCCCAGGATGTGATTAAATGTTTTTTTACCTTATCATGATGTTTAGCTTTAATTTTTACACTTGACTCCATAGTCTTATTTTCAGTCATTCAAACATTTTCAGAAAGGCATTACTATATTACTTTATTGTTTCCTACTGCTGCTTTCTTAGTGACTGTTTTTCTCTACCTCTGATGGCGTAGGATCATGATATGCATAGAGGGAAGCCTTTAAATTTGAGTGAGGAGCGATATGCCACTTTGACGTACATGGTCAGTTCGTTTGTTTATTTTGTCTTGTGATGTGTCTCTCCTGACATTCTTTATCTTGAGAAATGGACAGAAACTATTGCTACAACACTTTGGCAATGCTTTCTTTCTTCTTTTCTGAGTTTTAGTTATTTATGTCTTAGGTTGTCCTTATCATTCTTCTTTATTGTGTTTATATGATAGGTGGCATCTCATGGCCTTGATCGATCTTCTGAAGTACTTCGACAAACTACTATCAGTTTCACTGGTTTTGATTAGGATGCTTTAAGGTAAAATTGGTTTCTCTGTTACCAATTTCTATGGGTATTGTGGCTTATGTTTCTATTCCACCTTTTTCTGACCGTTGGCAGTTTCATCTTCTCTACAAGCAGGAGAGGTAAAACAAAATCAAGACATTGGAAGATATACTTCTTTTGATCATCAATTTACATCCATCATTAGAAGCATGTTGCGGGGCTTCATTTGGAGATCATGTACCACCACACACCTAGCTATTTATTATGGTTGTAAGTTACCCAGATTGTTCTTTTGGATTACTTTTTTTATACTGTGCTACATCGTTGATAAATTATATATTACGTGAGGAACATGTGGAAAGTTATATTCATGCTTTTGTTATCATTTTACCTTGATACATTACAGGCGCACTTTTATGTTGCTCAATATCTTTACTTTGAGCAACTAGATGTGGAACATTTTCTTCTCTAGTTAGTATTCGTGGTTCTAAACAAAATATATAGGGAAATTTGCCTGGTTTGCATGGAAAAGAAAGTCTTGGGATATTTTAAGTTGAGACCCAGGAAATCTGCCCTTGCATTTAATCTGTTGGCAATTTGTTGAATCTTTTCCATTCTTCCTTTCGATTTTGGGCCCTTACAGATGATGTTTCTTAAAGAAATAACGGTCAGTTTGATGAATCTTTTCACATAATAACCTCTCAAAGTTATGGTATATTACAAACCAGGATGAACAGAAGAATGGTATTGAAGGTTGAAAGGTGTTGGAAGCTAATATCCTAGGTTGACTTTGTTTTGCCAATTTTTATGCATTTGGACAAGGGTTTACACGCTCCAGCCAGTTGATATGTTCGATCTATTCTCTTGTACATATAATTCCTATATGCTACCTTGGTGTCAGTTGATATATTTATTTCGTTACGAATTGTTTGCCATTTATATTGATCATTTGTGGATTCATCCATTATGTTATCTTAACTGGGCTCTATTTTCGCAGGTAGATAATGATGATGGGGCCATTAACTTTTCATCCGCCCTTTTTGTTCTTGTACAGAACTTCAGTTCTTGGCATAATGGAAGAGGTCATCCCTAAATGTACATAAAATACTCCATTTGTTTTCCTGGTCTTTGTACATGGGATGACGAGGGTGTGCCTCAGATGTTATGTAATTTCCTAGTGATTATGTGCATATATGGTCCTTTGGTGAACATTAATGTTCATGAGAATGCAAAGGTCTGGAAACCCTGCAGCAGCAAAATAAAAACGCTGCCTTGGTCACAAAATTAGGCTTACTATTGATCTCACCAATTTTTCTTATTGTCAAAGAGCTCGCCCAATGGGAGAAGAGGAAATTAGTTCCCCTGTGATTCTTGTTAGGAAGCAACAGTCGCATGAATGGGAACGGAAGAGGGTGATAGTTGTCTCCTCAGTACCCCTTATAGAATTAAACAACTTAAACCTTTTATGATACGACTAACTAATTTTTAGAACATATTTTAAACGGCAGAGTTGTCTATTGTGTTTATCCATTAAATCGTACTTACAAAATAAATTCTGTAGTAATTGTTTAGTCACTCAATCAAAAAATTAAATCAACTAGTCAAAAGTTCAAAATGATAAACTTGCAGTTCCAAAAGGGTTATTTACATAAATTTTTTCTAAACTATTATGATTTTTCACATCTAATCTCAAATTATAAATTTAATTTTTTGAATCTTAAATTATTACGATTTTTTCACATTAGTCTTTCCATTCAAAAAGATTAAATTTCTCCTCTTAGAAAAATATGAAATAACAATATAAAAAAATAAAAAATCATTGGAAGGATTAAAGTAGTAAATAAAAAAAATTGTCATTTATAAAAAAAGGCTAAATTATCATTCATTATTTTTTTAAACATTTTTAAATTTATTATTTGATGTGTTACGGAGGGAGGGAGGAGTAATTTAGTCTTTTTTATAAATGAAAAAATAAAAAATAATGAAAAGCGTAATAGAAGTAGATTAAATGGAAAAATTATAATAGTTTAAGGATACAAAAAAGTAAGTCTATAATTTGAGATTAGATGCGAAAAATTATTATAATTTAGGGGAGATTTATGAAAATTTTACATTCTTTTTTGAATGGGTAGTCGGGACAACGTGTTTAACATTCGCACTGTCTTATATGTTCTTTTCTTTATTTTGTTGACATACTATAGCCTAAAATATTATTAATGCTGCTTAAGAAATAGTGTTGCAATATAATAGATAATGGAAAGTAATTGATACCCCATATAAGAATAATAATGTAAAGCTTTCAAAATTTGACGACGACAACAATGGCTTGAATTATTTTTGCGCATATCAATCAATTTTCAAATTATAACTAATCGTCGTGTAAAATTGTTTTGACACTTGTTTCACAAGTATCGGATGCTATAAGAAGCACTTATTTGTGAAAAAAGAGGGATAGGCGTGTTCGAGCATAAATCTTTTGATGCCAATCCTCCAGTGGCCTGCGACGAGGAAACACACATAAAATGTTTATTCTACCATGCATCCAAATTAAACTCCACGATGGGGATCGACTACATGATTCGTTTACATAGTATGAGTTTGATGCCTCCCTTGAATATAAGTAAGAGTAGAGTTGAGTGTCGTGCTAGGTTTGCCCCTTCAATCGTGTAAGACCTGCAATATAATATAGTTCATATTAAAAACATGCATAGTCCTATAAATGCAAACCCTATGATTACAAAAGATTTGAGGATTGTGTTGAGTCTAATTTTTCTTTTTCTCTGGGTTGATGATTTTCATGTAGATGTCCGTAATGGCCATCACGAGCGTGAAATGCTCGACTTCGACGAAGCATGAAAACCGTTCATCGAGAAGGAAAGACTTCGCAAGGCGATGCGAACAAATCAAAACGTTGAGAGCAATATGGGCGGACTTTATGGATGAAGAGGCATCCATATAAACAACTCCTGATCCAATAGAATGGGAACCCCCAATTCGCCAAAGCGAACTCTGGCGAATTGTCTCTCCCTTTCGGTGAAATGTTTGTCTCTCCCTTTCGGCAAACTCCCTCTCTTTTTTTCTAAGCCCCTATCCTGCGCAAAATCATCTTCGGCACACACAATCCTCCACTATGCAAGATCTAAAATTGACAGTGCCAGAGCTCTTCCATGCCTATTGCGAACCTTCTTCGACTCCTTATTCCACATGCAACGAACGACATTTCCCACTTCCCCTAATCGTGAGCCTTCACCTCTTCGGTGTGAGATAAAAAAATGTCATAATTTGTTGTTGGCGAACTAGCCAAGTTGGCACACTTTAATGATGCCAATTATGATATGTGGAGGCAAAGAATTCTATATGGGCTAGTGCATGATAATTTACAAAAAATATATTGACAATGCTACCCCAATACTTTCAAAAGGGTCATAGATGAACAAACTTAGTTCATACAAGGGCCATGAAACAATGAAAGTTGAATAATGAGAAAGCAAAGAAAAAAAGGTTTATAACATAATGATAGAAATTCGATTCTATAATGATAGTGTGATAATAGGCAAAGAAAAAAAGGTTTATAACATGAGAAAATTTGTACTTGTACAAGACTTATTTTGCTTGTGAATCAATGAGAGATTCAGAGTGTACTGTTATGTGTTTGAGTTTGGTCTCTGGCATGAGATACAACTACACTCAACAAATTATAAAATGTACCAAATAATCAAGTTGAACTTATTACCTAACATATCTGGTGCAAGAACAATGCCATGTGAGCCTTGCTTTACTGATAAGATGACTCGTACACATTTTTCGATTAGAACAATTTTGAATTATTGGGATTAGTTCATTTTAATATTTATGGACCACTGAGCATTCCTACATACAAAGGTAAGGAATATTTCATTACATTCATTAATGATTAGTCAAAGTATTGTTATGTTTATCTCTTACAAAGAAAAGCTGAAGCTTTTGAAACTTTCAAGAGATATAAGACAAAAGTAGAAAAAAAGATTGGGAAGTAAGGACATAGAGGAGTAGAGTATACCTAATAGGAATTTGAAAGTTGCTGCATTACAAAAAGCATGCATAGACAAACTACGATGTCATATATGCCACAACAAAATGGAGTGACCGAAAGAAACAAATATGACATTAATGAATATTGTAAGATGTATATTGTCCCACTTGAGTCTACCCAAAGAGTTTGGAGGAGAAGTTGTGTCGACCAAGTGTTATATACAAAATAGAATTCCTACAAAGGTCGTACAATTGATGTCACATGAGTTATGTAATGACAATAAGCCCGATTTGGAACATCTCCAAAAATGGGGATGTAAAGAGCATGTATTACTTCTTAATCAATTGAGGGACAAGCTGGATTTTACAATGAAAACATGTATGTTCATTGGATACAGTCAAAATTTCAAAGAGTATAGATTCTTCCACCCAGATAGAGAGAGTCAAAATGCTACTATTCTAGAAAATAAAAAGCAATGCATTAAAAAGTATGATGATCCTTTGATAACTCTAGGAGATGGTGGAGTTAACTATGAGCACACATTGGATTATCCAATAATGGGAGTTGATGCTACACAAAATATTATACCTATGGATGAAGGGGAGGAACCCACACTTTTCACGAGTATATAAGCAATAAGAGACCATGGACAAAATTTGTACATTTGGATAATTATGAGCTATACGAGTGCTAAGCTTCGTGTTACTCCGTTGATGTTGACTTATCAGAATGTAAGCAATCCATAGGGTGCAAGTGAATATTCAAGAGAAAGTATCGGATTGATGGATTCTCTTAATAGGTACAAAGCTAAACTAGTTACCAAGGATTATACCCAGTAAGATGGAATTGACTTTTAGAAAACTTATTCTCTAGTATATAAGTTTGTGATAATTATGATGATCTTAGTGATAGTCGCATGTATAGATTTAAAATTATTAGAAATGGATGTTAAGATAATATTTCTAAATGCCGACTTAATAAAAGATATGTACATGCGTCAACTTGATGGTTTTCAAGTTGAAGGCTAAAAGGATAATGTGTATAGACTGAAAAAGTCATCATATGACTTAAACAATCGTTTAGAAAAAGGACAATTTTTTAGAGGAACTTTATGCAATGCTCTCCACATGCCCTATTTAGCGTATGCAATAAGATTAGTTAGTAGATTTCGGAGTAATCCCGGAAAGGTATGTTGAGAGGCCATTATGAGGACTCAACAATATTTGAAAGGCATAGTATAATTGAGATTGACACACCAAATTGACACGTTAGAGTCTATAGGATATCAGATGCGGATTTCGAAGTTGATATCGACGATCGAAAGTGCACATCAGGTCATTTATTTTTATTAGATGGAAAGGCCATTTTTTGAGGTAGAAAGAAACAAGGATGTGTGATAAGTCACACACAAAAAGTTGAATACAATATAGAAGTCACCCATGGAGTTTGGTTCAAATATTTTCTCATTGAAGTAGAGCTCAATTACTCACTAGACAACTTCAAATGTACTGATATCATAAAGCAACAATAAGTTTGATAAATAGTGGAACTAATAGTTCCAAAAAAACATATTGAAATATATTATCACTATATTCAAGATACAGTGAAAAGGAGTGATTATTATCTATATGCCTACCAATAATATGTTGACTGATTCCTTAACAAAAGAAATTGCAACTGGAATGTTCATTAAACATGTTAGTTTAATGTGATTCAAGAATATATGAGTCAAAAGAAAAATTTTATCTTCAAAATAATACCTCACACATAGTGAGAGAGGAACGACTTTCACAGGGCGATGCGGACAAACTAGAACATTGCGAGCAATACAACAACATGGACACCTAGGGGCGGTCTACATGGATGAAGATATATTCATATAAGTATCTCATGATCGAGCATAATGATGGGTGCCCCTAATTCTCTATGTTAATTTTTTTCTTACAGCATGTAACAAAAAAGGATTAATTAAGTCAGGCAACATGTATAAGTATCAAATAGACGGTTCAATTTATTCACTTTATTGAGATTTATTATCTTCTTTTGTGCACAAATCATAAATAATTAAAGATAATTATAGATAATTAAACACTTTTGGCTCTTTTCTTTTTTTTAGGTAGGATGATGCGTTAAGATTAATTAGTAATGTCTAAATACAAAAATGGCTTGTCATGAAGTTTTATTAGCTACAATTTCAATATCATGTGCTGCTAATAAAAGAAACATAAAATAAAAAATAGAAGGTGGTAGTCCATCTGATTTCGCCAAATCACTAACAAATTATTTGATCTTAAGGTCATCTTTTTTATGTTTTAATTTGCTAAAAATGTTGTCATGTAGTAAGCTATTCATCAAACTACATCCAACATGTTAATTTTAATTGGGTTAAACTGAATAGCTATCTAAACATAATTCATTGCATTGTATTTGTATCTCAACATGTAGGAGTAGAATGCATGTCTGAACTTTGTAAGTTTTCATCCTTGCCAAGTGGTAGTTGCATCACGTCTACTTGTCAAAAAAGTTATATCCTACATAGTTTCTTAGCTAGAACTATATATAAAATGAGAAAATGGTCTACATATGTAATAAGTTTCTTGGGGAAAAAATGACAACACGTGAAGTAATTATGAACCAAAGTAAATTAGGTGAAAATTAGCCTCTTTTGTTTCAAATGTGCCACCGATTTTTGTATGAGTCAATTAAATCATCGTACAATAGAACTATTAACTAGACTTAAATTTATTATTTTTGTTATTCCTCTCCTCACATATAATCATTTTGATACATTACATTGTGAAAAGAGAACCCTAAAGTGAGCATTGCATTCATTTTTGTCAACCTCCAATATTTTTTTCTCTTTATTTTAACACATTGATCAAAGATTGTTGATATAGAATTTAAGTCAACATCTTAGTCCTGAATCTGGATAAATTTCACTAAATATCCTCTAACTTTGGAACTTTCATAACTCTACCTTCTAACTTCACTTTTTAACTAAACTTCTCTCCAACTATCAACTTATTTCACCAACTATCCTTCTTACCTACGATCACGGGTTTTCTGATTGCCTCATCGACATGGAATCCATGCATTTTTTTTCTCTCTCCTCCACATGGGCAGTTGTCCAATATGTCAAAGCACCCCTTTCTAACATCCTTTTCTGTACAAACATTTCAAAGAACCCCTTTCTAACCTAGGCTTGTCAGTTGACGATTTCCCTTTCTCCTTCACCATTTGTGCGCACCAGCCATTGTCTTTGCCCGACCATTTGTTGTCCGACTGAAATCGTTCACTACTCGTCGATGGACACTGCTAGGGAACAACATCAAATTGCTCACAGGAGAAGTCGAATCACACGAGGGAGAAGTCAAATTGCATCGAGGGAGAAGTAACATCAGACCTCCTTGCTAAGTGAACGTTGCTAAGTAACATCAGACCTCCTTTCAGGTATGTCATTGTCATCATGTAGCTTCGTTTGGACATTCATACCCTAAAAGCTAAACTTGTGGTCCAAGAAACCATAATTTCTTGGTCCCCTTGAAACCTAATTTTAAAATGTTGAGTTCATGTGATCCCTATCCAATGACATTTCATATTATTTGTACTATTATCTGACATAAATTCATGATTTTTTGTTACTAATGTTGTCGTCTCATGAAATCATAATTTTAAAATGTCCACTTCTCTTTTTAATTATTAATTTTAAAATGATAAGAGATCGAGGAAGAAGCAGAGGTTATTGTTTACCTTAGGTTTCTATTTGTGCATTCTTCTCTTTTTAATTATTAATTGATTATTGTTTATTTATTTCAGTCCCTGGGTTGTTTAATTTGCACATCCATTACAATGGAGACAAAGGAGAATGAGTTACTACAATGGGAATGTTGAGACATATGTGATTGTGACCCTGACCTCATACCACTAATTGAGATCGACAACATGGTCAAAATAATTGGCGTGAAGATCTAGTAACATATCACTAGGTGGAACCAGGGAAGGATTGGACCACAGGATCGAGAAGCTTAGACAATGATGGAAGTGTTAGAAATGTGTACTGTAGCAGTTGAAGTTGTGTAGGTTGATATTTATGTGTGGCATATAGAAAAAAAGATTTAGAGGAGATGTTGAAGCCAAAACCTCCTACACCTAGGAACGTGGTGATTGAAGAAATAGATTCAGAATCTAAAACTAAATTAGAAAATAATGTACCTGCTATGCAAGGTTGGATGATATAGAGGTGTGTCAACATACATATATGGAATGAAGACATTGTGATCACACTGGTGCTTAGGATGATGCTGAGCAGCACAGTGAAGATTACAACATTTAAGAAGTTGATGATGATTTGCAAGAGAACATTCAAAAGGTCAAAGAAAGCAAGGCATCTCAAGCTGCCAATGAGCAAGATGTTGATGATGGGTGTTGCTGCTAACAATGGTGAAGGTGTTGCAGAGGTCAATGATGAAGGTGTTGCATATGAAGGCGTTCAAGGTGTCGAAGTTGAAAGTGCTTAAAAAAGGGAAAGAAGAAAAGTAAATGAGATGACATACATAAGATTTAGATTATGCACCTTCATATTGTCTTTAAGAGAATTTGACTTCGATTTTGATGGAGGTGAACTCCAAATTTAACATGTTAGTTCGTGATAATAACCATATCTTATAGTCACAATTATTGTGAGTATTAATGAATTTGTAGCCACAAATAATTTATATCATGGTATTCAATAGTGATTTATTGTTATGAAGATTTATTTTGTGGAAAATAATATGAGTAATTGCCACAATTTTGATTTTCATAATAAACCATATTCTTTATCATCAATATTAGACACAAACATTTCATATGTTCAAGCATTGAATAGATCGACAGATAATAATATTTGCCCATCTGTAATGGAAATTACATTAGTAGGAATATAAGCTGAAATGTCTCCAGATTGAGTCGCAACTATTGGTAAAGCAGTCATACTTCCTTCACCTAGACCAGAACTTGATTTAGCGGCTCTTTCTAAAAGTCTTGAATGCAAATAAAAAACATCTCCTGGATAAGCTTCATGGCCGGGAGGTCTTCTTAATAGAAGACACATTTGATGATAAGCTTGCGCCTGTTTGGAGAGATCATAATAAATTATTATTATTTTTTAAAAATTTGCGGCAATAACATGCAAAATTTCTATAAAAGCTTAATGTGTGATTCATACTTTATTAATATTCAATAAAATCATTTCAACATTATTAGATTCATATAGACATATATATATATATATGTTTTGTTGATGAAATTATATTAATAATTGTTATTCTTTTACATTGAACTTAAAAATTGTATGATTTAATTAATCACCTAGATTGTTTAATACATTATTATTTAAAAATTAGAAATGAAAAATTATAATTGTACTTTAACTTCTAATATTATTAATAAAAGATAAACTAAATATCTTATCTTTCAAATTCTAATATTTCTTTACGTTAATATTTAGATGACAATTTTTATTTGTGGCAATATTTTTTATTCCTTACTTAGATGATAAATTGAATTCTTTGTTTTTTATTTTTATGCATGTCTAACTTTTTTAAAATTAGTTAACTTTGAATAGGATTTAGGTTATATATATACATATTTATATCCTTTTACATTATTTTTTCCTTAAATAAATTATTATAACCCCAAAAATTTATTTATTATTCTAAGATAAAATTGTAATGTGTTTTCCCTTTTACTCCAAAGAAAGAGACTAATTAGGATTAGAGTATAAATCTTATGCTTTAACCTATTTTTTTTTCTTCCTGCAATTCTGCATCATATTCATCTTCCTCAACGTTTTTCCTCTGTCATCTTTATCTTCCTCAATGTTTCCTGCATCATATTCATCTTCCTCAATAGGTATGCCTTCTGTGTTCCTCTCTCCACTTCCTCTTCCCAACCTTCTACGTTTCCCATATGAGGCGGCGACAGGGACGCGGCCGCGCAGAGGCAACCGTCGATGGCCGCCCTAGCGCGTGACGTGGCTGTCGAGCTGCCTCTCACATTGAGGCTATCGCTGAGGGCCACCTCCGCTCATGAGGCTTCCCTCTTTCGCATGGAGGCAGCACCTGACGGCCACCTCTCGTGCGGAGGAGACCCTCGACGACTACCCCAGTGTGTGAGGCGACTGCCGAGCCGACTCTCACACTGAGGCGGTTGGCAAGCGACCTCTCGCGCAGAGGCAACCATCACACTCTAGGGTGGCCGTGGGTACCGCCTCTGCGTGAGAGCCGGCTTGCTGGCCATCTCTCGCGCAGAGGAAGCTCTTGACGACTGTTTCAACGCATGAGTTGGCTGGTGAGTTGCCTCACGCATTGTCGACGGCAATGCTAGCTTGTGAGGTGAACGGCAAGCCACTTCTTGCACAAAGGCGACCACCGACTACGCTGGGGCGGCCGATGATGTGCTAGCGTGATAGGTGGCTCATCGAGAAATGTGTTTTGCTACAAATAGGGAGTAAATTACACCAAATGCCCTCCAACTTTGACATTTGCTCAGTGCTATTCTCCAACTTTAATTTATGATAAGAATGCTCTCCATCTTTTGACTCGTTGCACTGAATGCTATTTTCACCACCGATCGCTCGTTCTCCGATTGCATAGTTGACGTGGCGACATTCTCTCTCCTCCACACATGTACTCATTCGATGTGGCACCGCCATACAAATTGCCCTCGACATTAGCAAATTATTAAAAAATAAAATAAATATGAAATAGTAAAAATTAAGAATATAATAATTAAAAAATAAAAAAGGAAGGGGGCGCCCGCCCCTCCTCTCTCTTTGATAACCGGTGGTGGCCGGTAGAGGGGGTTGGTCGCCTGAGCATCGGCGGCCGGAGGAAGAAGAGGAGGGGTGTCCAGCCCCACCCCTCTCCTCTCCGGCGCCGGAGAAGAGAGAGGGAACCCGCCCCCTCCCCGCGCAGGAAGAGGAGGTGCAAAGTGAACTTAGGAAGCAAAAGGGAAACTATTGGTTTTAGCACATGAATTTTTAACATATGATGTTACGGTAATCAAATGTAGTCATTATATTTTACCATAGTTATACAATACTCATTTATTTTTATAATTTTTATGTTTTTATGAGGATTATTTTGTGCACTGATCCATTAGAGTTTGCATTTGCTTAGAGAATTATTCAGGCTCAGACCATTATTTGTTAATTAAACTTCCCTTTTCCTATTCTTCTAAGCTTCTTTAAATTAATTTGCTTATTCAATTAATTTTGTGTCATTATTTTAATTCTTTTAATTATCATAGTTATATACAAGTGATGCATTACATTCATTTTCATGTCATTTGGTCTATTTAAGATTTCTAAAAGTTAATCCACATATTATAAAACATTTCTAATATGTCTCAAATTTCCTTATTTTAGTTGCACAATTGTTTTATTTAATTTTATTAGAAAAGTATATAATTTTCTATGAATGCTTTGTTTTTTATGTAGCTATCTGCGCTCCCTCCATGAAAATTATTTGAGTTTGCGAGTTCTCTATTTTTCAGTATTGAGAATGCTGAAGAATCATATCAAGAGCTACAAAATGAGCAACCTAACAATATCATTGAGGAGAATGAATGTGTCAATGATGAAGACAGAGAAAAATTAGCTTTGAATAGAAGAAAGGCAAATAACGATTTGGTTCAAATAGATAAAATTCAAAATAATGTAGAAAATTATGGATTTGAATCACAAGACAAAGCAATTGATCCGAAACATAGTGAACTATGTAATTCAGATGATACTGATGTTGAGATGCTATAATTGTTTTGTATATTATTTTTTACTCTATATTTATGCTTGAATGCTTAATTTCAATCCTATTATAATTGTAATAATTTATATTCACCAAGAATTTGCATATTATAAATGGCACCGGGAAAACAATATTTGAGATCAATCGGGGTGTCCACTCGTCATATACATAGTTAGCACATTCATTATAGTTAGTAGCTCTCTATCAAGGTCATCATCAATATTGTCACTATCATCAATATCGATATCATCCATCAGATAACCTTTAGACTTGTCATCCAAGAACATACAAATGAGACGCTTAACAATGAGACTAGTAAGTTATAAGAGTCATTGGATTGTCTATTTCAAATTAATTAGCTTGATTTAGTTATATTTGACATATTCTAATTATTTTTACTAATTGTTATTCATCTTTGTTAAGAAAACTTATATATTATTTGTATTCGTTAGGGCCTAATTCAATACAAAAGGAACAAGCTCCCCAACATTTGAATTCATTTCACGCATTTGTTGAGGCAACACATCAGGTGGTTCCTGCCTCTCAGGCATCAATAGAAGAAGCAATTATTGCCAATATTTAAACTTTATAATAATTGTTACAATCTAATATTTTTTAAAAATAATTGTTCAACCTCAAACATGACAAGACGAAGACGCGTAAAATCAACTCGGGATTGAATAAATTCATTAAACCCGATGAATGTCCAAAGATTGAAACAGAAAAAAGGCAACACAACCAATTGGTACATGGGCGAAAGAATTTGTTAGAGAAGTTGGAGTCATAGGTTGCAATAATATGCCTTTCAATTGTCGAAATTGGTATGAAGTTGAGGATGATCGTATATCACCAAATAAAGGCAAACTTTATATATGAATACATTTTTAATGCTATCTTATTATATAATTTCTAAAGTATTTTTCTTTTAGGATAAATTTGATATTGATATTGAAAATTCTCATGTGAAAATTGCAATGAACCAAATGACCCAACAAATGTTTAGGGAGTATAGAGCAAAATCGCACAAAGCACTTTGAAAAGTAGGGCGAAAATGCATTAGCACTAAGAAAACAATACATTGATGTCTCACAAAGTAACTGGAAACTAATATGCAATCATTTTTTAGAAGAAATGTTTTAGGTATGTCATAATTGGGAACTAATATGCAGTCATTTTTTAGAAGAAAAGTTTTAGGTACCACATACAATTTTCTATACTCATTGTGATATTTTTCTAAGTATACTTTTTATTATTCTATTATTATCATTTGAACATGTACCATTTAACTAAAAATGTTAATTATAACAAGGGTAAAAATCTAGTGGTACATCATTATTGAGGTTCGAAGTCTTTTCCCCATTATCTTCATGATATGGTATGTGATTCATTAAAAAATAAGGTATATATTTATTGGATAAAATGGAGGTGTTCATCATTTAAAGGACATTATGCCTCTCCTTGGATTAAAAATTTATGAATGATGTTTGATCCATTTACGGTTAATTTTTAATATGATATTTATCTCTTATTATTTTGTATTATTTTTACATTGTTAATTAATTTTATTATTTAGATTTAGTTTTTTTCTTGTATGATATAAATGTTAAATTGTAGTACATTTTTATTTGTTTGCACATTATACAACGAGATTCCAATAATATTATAGGTGGTTAAATTAAGATGTATAAGTATGTTCATTTCAAAGAGGAGAATGATCCACTTGACGAAGCCAAAGAAAAATATGTACGTGCAATTTACAATTGTGCATATAGATAAATAGCCATTTTATTTTAAATTATTTTTTTGTTGATTCATTTTATAGGATGCCATGGTTGCTACACAAATTGAGGTCATGGAAGTTGTTGTACAATCTAGAGTAGGATCATCAATGATAGAGGAACACATTTTTCAACAATGGGTACAAAATCATGATATTCTCGAGGTTTGGGTTATGGTGTGTGTACTCCTCCCTTAAGAGTTAATACTGCCACACAAGAACAATTGGAAGAAGAGAGAAGACGATGTGATGAAGTTGAGAAACATTTTGAAGAACATTTACAACTTATAAAATCTTAATAGGTACTTACTGAATTCAAAAAGAACAAATTCAAGATCAACAACAAAAGATGGTTGCGATAGAGGGTCATCAAAGAAAGATGGAAGAGAAGTTGGAAGTTTTCTTTCAATTATAAAAGTTAGATTGTGTTAACTTTTTTTTAGAATTGATTTCTTTATATTGTTGTCATAGAATCCTTTGAACATGTAATTGACATTTCTTAATGTTTTTATTTTGCGTGAATTATTGTCACTGAATCATATGATTAATGAGCATGAAAATTTTAAAAAATATCATTTTTTTTATTTTATGGAATATGTCTACTCAATTATTTTATGTAGTTTTCATGAAAATATTTATAGATAATTTTTTATTTATAAAATAATTAGTAACTAATAACTAAAAATAATCAATCATTTTTAATTTCATATTACAAAATATTTTGGCTGCTATCATGAAAATTCTACTCATATTTGTTACATATTGCTTGTGGAAACAAAATTTGCTAAATAGCCACAAATATAATTAGCCACGAAAGTCAATCAATATTGCCCACTAAAATTTCGTGTCAATAACGAGGTATTTGGCACAAATGATATCATTATCCACATTTTTTAATGTTTAATATTTACATAAATTTTTGTGGTTACTATGATATTTATAGACATAAAAATAACCTTTGTGGCTATGGATAAATTGCAACGTCATCAATATCCACGAGTTACTACCACAATTGTATTCGGGGTAATAACTTATAATCACAACATTTGAGCTTATATTCACGAAATAATTTGTAATACTACTAAAAATAGAATTCAAGTTCTTTCCAAAGAGTGACAGCACAATGGTAGTTGGTGTAAAAAGTGTGGATGGAGAGTTATGTGCTCTCCAAACAACTCAAGGACCTTGAAGATACCACTTGGCAAATCAAGAGGCTGCAACCAATGCATTTGTGTCTAAAGATCTTAAATTTTTTTTGGTGTAACTCCCAAGAGGTTTGTAGAAAATACTAGCTGCTTTCATAGTGACCCAGATGGAAGGGCTTCTTTGACCAAGCGAAGAGGGATATGTCCTACACCATAAGTAGAATGTGTGCATGGAGAGCCAAATATTTGGTGTGAAGTCTATTCATGGGGATGGTGCTGAACAATATAGGTTACTATATAGATATAAAACTGAAATATGTTGAGGGCAAACTCGGGTAGCACAGTGACGACTTTTTGAAGATCTTTTTGTACATCTACATCAAAGCACTTTCAGATGGGTTCAAGGTTGGTTGCAGACCACTCGTCTATTTAGATGATTGTTTCTTGAATGGGGTTTATGGACGCCAATTTCTAATAGATGTAGAAATTAATTAGAATGACTGCATGTTTCATTTAACTTATGTATACATTGAGAATGAGTCCATAGTCCAATGGACATGGTTCGTAGAACATTTACGAGAGAATCTTGAGACATTTTAGTAAATTTTATAGAGCTCTTATTCAAACCCTAAATTATTCTAGTTTTAATGTGCATGAACTTCTTAACAATGTTCGTAATGTATTATCAATGGTTTAGCACCGAATGTGTCACGACCCCAATTTAAATTGTGATTTAAATCAGAGCTCACTATTGAATACAAATGATCAAATTAATATTTTTTTTAAAAAAAATGTACATAACTCCTCTAGATAACATAAGAAAGTCATAACACACATAATTGAACCATGCATTTTATATTGATCATTCAGATCATGTAACAGATCATAAGGTACACATAGATACATAGTCATAAAATTTTTTACTTTTCAAGATACAAAAATACTTTCATGTAGACCTCACATATCAAACTCTCTCAATACCCCAATAGAGGGATATATGAGCTACAAGTATTCTATCTAGTACGTGTGGTGGGGCACATGACTTCTCAATACCTTAGCATAAAAAATGATCCACACCCTGCTAAGGCTAGTCTCTCGCGATCTTAAAAGTTTTACTTATCTTAAAATAAATGTACAATAACACTGTTTGCTCAGTAAGTTGATAACTCATAAGCTATGTGTTACCATCAAATAAATTCGGAAAGACAATGGATAGTAAGGCATATCTAATGACATACATAACAACAACTTTTATAATCATACAGAAGGTACATAACAATCACTTCACATTTACAATCATATAACAAATCTCAAACGGAAAATGCAACATTCTCATATGATTGCATGGATCACCAACTGGCCGTAGGTGAATTCTAAAGGTGGATCCTATTGTGATGTAGCACTTAGCTCTATTCTACCTCATCCCGTTCGGGGAACATATATATCATATAGAGATAGGTGAATTCTAGAGGTGACCCATATGAATTCTAGAGGTGGCTCCCATCGTGACTGCTCACGATGTAGCACTTAGCTCTGCATGGCACTTAGCTTCAGTCTATCTCATTCTATTTTTTGGAAATAAAATGATGCATTGGATTCTAGAGGTGACTCCCATCGTGATCAACGATGTAGAACTTAGATCCAACCATCATACATGAAAATGCAGGCATATACAGATGTATGATTCATCATATAATAATTTCATATCAACTATCAAAAGATGAATAATATCTTATAACTCAAATATTAGAAGATGAATCATATTCAACACTCATTCAAATGAAATAAAGTTGCATTTCATATAGTCAATATACAACATACCACATATGCTTTTCGATTGCATCATCGATTAATCAATCATTTAAACATACTTTTCATGCAAAATGACACATCGAATTCAAAAGAGGTGAATACAAAGAATATGAGAAACCAACTTAGGGCTAACAAAAAGGTTTTCTTTCTTTTTTCACTACTTTACTCTTCCACTCTTATAACAATAATAATAAGAAACACATTACTACTATGATCTGAACAAAAACCTATAACACATGAAACATAATTAATTGCAAATGTACACAAACCTTAAGTATTTACTCTTATAATTTAAGAAACTATTTATTATAAGAGTTGACCTACTATTAAGACAAATTTTTTACATAATAAAAGAAAATTCATATTTGCTTGCATTGATAACCAAATTTCTTCATTCTAATTTCTACTTCCAGATTATTAATATCTTAATTTGTAAAAGTTTTAGATCTTATTTCATTATGATTTATTCTCAGGAAAATCAAGATTCAACCTACTATGGTATTTCTGTGTTCTAACAGACTGAGTGACCTTAATTATACTATTTATATAAACTACAAAACATTTCATACTTGGGTACTTTGAATTTTCTCTAAATATAGACTTCCTATGGTGCAACGATTAAAATGTCTTGAATATATATCTATATGTACTGAGCACAATATATTTAATAAATACTAGTATAATCGACCCTAAGTTTCATTATGACGAATTGAGTAAGGCTCGGTAAAACATTTATAACTTTCACTACACATATCATTTTCAAATTATTACAGTTGTAAATGAAACCTAACATATGCATCTTTAAGACCCTAAATTATCAAATAATTACATGATGTATTGAACTTGATACATAATTTATAAAATTGGGTAACAATTTTGCCGGACAAAATGACAACACCTTAAAAAGAGAAGATAACTTTCTCTACAGACATATAATTAAATTGAATCCAAAGCTCGAAGAATGTAGACTCGGAGAAGATCAATCATAATAAATTTCATAAATTTTGGACCATTTGAGGGTATGGAAATATGTAACTAAAAATTCGGGAACCAATTGAATATGACTAGGGTTAATCTTGCTCATGAACAACATGAGTTTTCCCCATGATTAGCTAAGATCCGAAAATCAACATGATGAGAGAAGTTCAGGGAACCCTAATTAGGAAATAAGGATAAGTGTGGTAATACGTAAAAGGGTTAGAGGTTCTAATTCCCCTTCTCTTCCTCCAAGTTTCTCCAAGTAGTAGTGGTTTTTGCTCTTTTGTTAGAGGTTCGGACAAGGGAGGTGAAAAGGGCAGGAAGATGTGGTAATACGTAAAAGGATAAGTATTAGAAAGAAGGAGGTAATCAATTTCAACTAGTGGATGACATCCTTAAAAAAATACCCTTGGTATATGCCTTATTCACATGTAAATAAGAAACTACCCCCATTTGGATTCAAATAAAATATTTTAAAAAATAAATAATCAAGGAATCAAAATCTAAATTTTTGTCCAAAAAACAAAAATCACGATTTCATATATTTTTGATTTTGTTTTTACATTTCACCTAACTTACACACCTCCTAAAAATTGTTAAATATCACTTTTAGAGTTTTTTGATATATAGGAACAATTATCAGGACTTTAATTTTCTAAATTTCCACTTTTTGTAAATCACATTTTCACTCCTTAAGTAAATTTCTATCGCTTTTTCACTTCAGTCGTAGATATTAAAGTGTAAGTCTTAACATCACATTCATAATAGTTATTAATAACATAATATATCATCACATTCATACATCTAATCATGCATGATTAAGTTAGGGATATTACATAATGTGTGTAAGACACATGTGAACTAATTTCAGATCAAAGAGATTCAAGAGTAAGGAGTACAAAGATTTATTGTGGAATATAGATAGAGCAACGTTCCTTGAGAGAATGCAGTTTTTTTTGGATGAACTGAAAAAGAAATCACCAAAGGCAAGAGAATGAATTCAAGAGCATGACACTACTTCATGGGGTAGGGCTTATTTTTCGGAGGTCCCGAAATGCAACATGTTGCTTAATAATCTATCTGAGCTTTTTTAACAAGTATCTTTTTGATGCCAGGGACAAATCGATAATAATGATGATGGAAATCATCTGTACCAAATTGATGATAAGGCTATTTAGAAAAAAAGAGGCAATAAAAAACATACGGGCCTCATATGTCTCAAAATCTGCAAGAAGTTGGAAGCCATAATGGAATCTACGATTGCATGGGAGCCTACTTATTTAGGTAGTCATCTCTTTCTACTTCTATGTATTGTAGTGATTATAATGTTCTAGCTATACTAATTGCTTTTTCTTTACTTATTTAGGTGGCCTATAGGTGAAATTCGAGGCTACCGAAGGTGGCAATTAATAGGGATCCCATGTGTACACACAACTGCATGTATATTTGTATATAGATAAATCCTACTAACGGAAACATTTTTAAGGATCTATGACCATGTAATAGAGCCTTTTGAATGGACGTGCCGATTGTGGAGAACCCTACACCTATCAATCCACCTTCATTTGCCGACACAAGAAGGGGGCAAAAACAAAAAATCTAGGAGGAAAAACTCTCGAAGAGAGGAAGGGCTTGAATGATAGTGTCGAGAAATCAGACACAATAAAAGATCTTACGTAAAATTTATTAGATCTACCTTTACTGTTTGCGTGTTGTATACTAATATGTGCATTCTGATTTGCAGCAAAAAAAGAAGCGAAATCTCACAAAAACTCAATGTAGTCAACAATCAAGTGTTACTCTGGTTCAATGTAGTATTAATATAAAGGCTAACATAATGATTCAACAAGGTACCTTGGAGGCGCATTAATCCCTATGCTTTACAAAAGAAATAATAATTTGTAGGATATATTGATACATGTTTATTTAATATGTATATATACATGTAGGTATATTAACTACATGAACTATGTCTCCCGCAACATGTGTACTATTTATATTGACACACACACACATATATAATTCACATTAATTACCTACTTAATCAATATAGGTATATATATATATATCTTTGTATTTATATATATACATATATGTCTGCATTTGTATGTACACACATACATGTAATTTTTTTATTTGTATACTTATATAAATACAATTTTACTTAATATTTTATTAATTTATTAATTAAAATTTAGCATATTTAACCAACACTCGCATCACATTAGGGACACATTAGCGAGCGAAGACTTTATCTTCACATTGGCATCACAAAATGTCACGACACAGATGTTTAGCGTGCACTAGCATCCCAATAGTTGCGACGCTAAGTAATTTCAGCATTGTGACTAGTCGATGCTAACGTAATTCTATTGTTTAGCGCACATTTTGGTGTTCGTGCGTGCGTCAATAATGTCACGGTGGCGCCTACAAGGTGCCTAAGTGGTGCCAATTTTTTGTAATGCGAAAGCGACACTAATGAGAGGGAATTAGTGTCGCGGATTTGTCGACGCTATGGAGTCCTTATTTTATAACCATTGACGTTCAGTTAGCGTCGCCCATTTTGAGTCACTAAATTGCATTTGTATTCAACAGTTTTCTTGTAGTGGTGGATGTAATGATGCTATAGACTTCTCAACCAAGAGCGATGAAAAAGCGAAAAGTTGGGAAAAGGCGTCGCACTTGATGTAGAACTATTTTTTAGTGTTGACAAATAGTTGATTATCTTTTGATTTTGATGTTCATGTGAGATGTTGAGAGACAATTAGTTGTCTTTTGGTCTTGGTGAATATGTGGGATGTTGATGAACATTCTGGTGTATGCTTGTGGGATGATGTGGGATGAAGACAAATATGTGCATGTTTATCATTAATCGTGATATGGAATTCTCCAACTTTTTTGTTCTTTCGCAATTGTGCTTTTGCAAATGTGTCGTCTATGTAAAATAAATGTTTGTATTGGCTCATTTATGCTAAAAAACATGAGAAGGTTATTGACGCAAAATCATTAAGTTAAAGGGCAACAACAAAAATATTTAAAAGTTGTAGGACACTTAAACCATTTATATAAAGTTGGAGGACAGTACAGAAGTAGATGTTAAAGATGGAGGGCATTCTACGCTAAAATTTAAAAGTTGGAGGGAAATATAAGTTTTTAAATTAAAAGTTGGAGGTAGGCTACCATTGCTTTCAAAAGTTGGGGGGCATCAATGGAGTCCTTATTTTCCTTTAATACTAACAAGCTATGCCACAACCACATTCAAAGATATACAAGAAACACAATGCCATCACAATTTCAAACAAATGTGTCACAAATAACAAGATTTTTCATTGAAAATAAGATACCACTAATAGAAGATGTCATATTACTAATCAATTCTATCTACATAAGAGTCACCTGATAAAAAATAAGGATAAGTAAACAAAGTACAATCATCATATTTTTCACAATTCGGTAACATTTTGCTTTCTCAACTTCAATTTTGGTTTTTCAATCTTCGAATGTGATCTCTTTGAACTTCTATTTGTAACTCCAGTAATTGATGAATTTCCTTTTCTTCGTCCAACGTATGGTCCGACTTGTCTTCTGTAACAATCCATTAATTTCTTGCATGAATAGGTGGATTGATGTAGGAGTCGAAGAGGATGAAGATGAGATGTCTCAATTAGAAGATGATCAACTAGAGGAAGGCCCAAATTCATCTCCCAACAGGATCATGCATTGTTTTAGGGCAGTTCAGGAACAACTATTGCACAAGGAATAATCTGAGAGAGAACTAGAAGGAATAATTTAATAGAGAACTAGAATCAATTAGTTATTGTTTAGATAAATTTACGTTTAGATAAATTTAACTCGTTAGACAGTTGTTAGTTAGTCTTGTCTGAATTATAGTTGGAGTCTGATAACTATTTAAGGGTTGTCTTCGTGTAATAAGGGATTATTATCTTTTGAATGAATAAAAGTTTCTTTCGTAGCCCAATTTCTACGAGCGTTTGATAAGTTTCCTGCAGTGTTTCGACATTGTTAGGCTGGTAGAGCTTCGGACCATCAGATTCGCTTCACCTTGACGATAGACATTTTTTTTATCCTTATTGTTTCAGTGCAACAGTACCAGGCACTATTGTCAGAAGATCTACCTGATGTTCTACCACCTGATAGGGACATTCAACATCGTATCCACCTTATACCTGGTGCGAGTCTACCGAATCTCCCACACTATCGGATGAGTCTCTGAGAACATCACATTTATTTTACAAGAACAAGTGGATGAACTATTAAGGAAAGGACTGATCAGGGAAAGTCTTAGTCCTCGTGATATCCCAGCCCTTCTTGTGCCAAAGAAAGATGGGTCATGGCGCATGTGTATTGACAGTCGAGCTATCCAATCACTATGAAGTACTGCTTTCCAATCCCTCGCCTGAAAGATATGTTAGATGCCCTCCATGTTGCCTGTCTGTTCTCTAAGAAGGGGCGATTTCAGTGGACGGCAAGCGGATGCTAGCTTTGTGAAGATCAAGAAACGCTTAACCTCAACCCCTGTCTTGGCTTTACCAGACTTAGTAAGATCTTTGAGGTTGAGTGTGATGCTTCAATGGTTGGTATTGGTGCAGTTTTACATCAAGAAGGACGTCATGTAGCATTTCACAGTGAGAAACTCAATGACGCACGTCAACATTGGACAACATATGAACTCGAGTTCTACTCTGTGGTACAAGCACTCTGACATTGAGAACATTATCTAATTCAAAGAGAATTTGTCTTGCATACGGATCATGAAGCTCTCAAGCATTTACAACGTCAGACACGCGTCGACTGCATGCATATGTGTTGGATCACATTTCTTCAAAAATTCACTTTTGTTATCAAGCACAGAGTCCTGAATCGGGCTGCTGATGCCCTGAGTCGACGAGCAGATTTATTGTCCATTATCTCTACTAAGATTTTGGATTTAGAAGCACTTAAAGACTGCTATGCTACTGATGATGAATTTGAAGGTAAATGGCATACTTGCCTCGAGTAGCAGCGGATGGCAGCTTCCACATCCACGATGGATTTCTGTTCTATGATAATCACTTGTGCCTGCCTAACACCTTTGGCAAGTCATTAAAGATATTCATGGCGGAGGATTAGGGGGCCACTTTGGGCACGACAAAACTATTGCTGCAGTGGAGGAACGTTTTTTCTAGCCTCGCCTGAGACGGGATGTTGAGCGATTTGTTAAGAGATGCCCCATATGACAAGTATCCAAAGGGCACTCTCAAAACTCAGGCCTGTATCTTCCCCTTCCTCTCCCCAAGGGACCGTGGGAGGTTGTATCCATGGATTTTGTCCCCACGAACTCAAAGAGGGGTTGACTTAGTATTTGTAGTTGTTGACAGATTCTCTAAGAAGTCTCGTTTCATCCTTGCAACAAAATTTATGACTCTAGTCGCGTCGCCTTGCTATTTTTCAAGGAAGTCGTTCGGCTGCATGGTCTTCCCCGATCCATTACTTCAGATAGTGATTCAAAGTTTCTTTCTCACTTTTGGCGCACCTTATGGAAGAGACTAGACACTTCCTTGAAATTCAGCAGAACCACTTCTTTAGGAAATCTTATCTGTGCTATTTCCTGCGAGAAGCCAAAACAGTGGGATGTTGCCCTCCCCCAAGCTGAGTTCGCTTATAATTCAATGGTTAATCTGTCGACAAGGTTCGCCCCTTTCATGGTTATTTATGGTCGCACTCCGAGACTTCCGTTTGATGTAGCACTTCCAGATGATAACATACTAGATGTTGAGCAGCTGATCCAGAATATTCTGGAGGTCCATCGCCTCACAATAATGCATATGGAACAGTCTACATTAAAATATAAAGAGCAGGTTGATCGCAAAAGACGTGTGCAGGTCTTTGAGGTTGGGGACCTTGTTATGGTTTATTTGCGTAAGGAATGTTTTCCTGTGGGAACTTATAACAAACTAAAGAATAAAACATTCGGCCCCTATCGTATTCTTCAAAAAATCAATGACAATGCCTATATCATGGAACTTCCATCAAAACTGGGCATATCTCCTACTTTTAATGTTGCAGATTTCTTCTAGTACTATCCACCTGAACCCTCTGACAGCTCGGGGATGAGCTCTTTCAAGGAAGGGGGAACTGATGTAGGAGACGAAGATGACGAAGAGGAGGTGTCTCAATTAGAAGATGATCAGCTAGAGGAAGGCCCAAACTCATCTCCTAGTAGGATTGTGCCTTGTTTCAGGGCAGTTCAGGAACAACTGTTGCACAAGGAATAATTTGATAGAGAACTAGAAGGAATAATCCGATAGAGAACTAGAATCAATTAGTTTAGATAAATTTGTGTTTAGATAAATTTACGTTTAGATAAATTTAACCCGTTAGAAAGTTGTTAGTTAGTCTTGTTTGAATTATAGTTGGAGTTTGATAACTATTTAAGGCCAATCTTTGTGTAATAAGGGATTATTATCTTTTGAATGAATGAATGTTTCTTTCGTAGCCCAATTTCTACGAGCGTTTGATAAGTTTCCTGCAGTGTTTCGACATTGTTAGGCTGGTGGAGCTTCGAACCATCAGATTCGCTTCACCTCGATGATAGACGTTGTTTCGATCCTTCTTGCTGCGTCATGGATCGAACTAATCAAAGTAGTTTCAGGATTGAATCATTTGAAAATACCCACAAATTAAATAGAAAGTAGGCACACACAATACTAAAGAACAAGAAAAACAAATTTCGCTCACACTAACCAAAATTTCGGTAATCATAAAACATACAACCACGATTACTTTTTATCCACGAAATCTTAATGATTGCTTTTTCTATGCAGTCGCACCTTTTTACACCCTTCGGCGACGCTATTCTTTGAAATAAGCAAGATTAGATTTTTCATAACGATCATATAACCAAGAAATAAAACCCATCTTAAGCAAATTAGGGCTCTGGAAGGCGAGGGAATTCAGATCCCCAAACATCAAAAACCTACGGGACACCAGCCAACAACGAACAACTTCAGGGCAAGATGACTACAAAATGATCACTGAATGATGTCGCTGATCCAGTGACTACACCCGACGAGCACAAAGATGAAAATGCTGGACAGTGAAGGCGAGGAAAAGGGATTATAAGGGAAAAAATTTTACTGCTGAACAACGGTTAAATCACATGAAAGAAAATGGTGCTTTTCCATGTCAGCTACTAGCGTGGAGAGAGAAAAAAATATGCGTGGATGCCACGTCGGCCGTGCAAGGCAATTGCAAGTAAGAAAAGCAGTTGGTGAAATAAGTTGACAATTGGCGGACATCGTAGTTATAAAGTGAAGTTGGAAGATAGAGTTTCCAAAGTTTCCAAAGTTGAAAGGTTTTTAGAAAAATTTACCCTTTTGAATCTGAAGTGATGGCAACACAGTGGCACATTTCTTATCTTGTAGAATAGAGTTAGAATTCTAATAATAAAAAAAATACATTTTTTAAAATTATTTTTCAATTTTCATTGTATTAGTGAATATTTGTTGGAAAGAAAGTTTTCTCTACATAATTTGTCACTGCGAGGAAGAGTACAATATACACATTAATTTCCCGATAAGAAAATTATAACGGATTCACAACACACTAATTGGAGGCCCAAAACATTAGCACGTCGCAAATTCGCAATACTCAAATTGGGCTGAAATCTGCAATCAAAAGAAAGAAAACAATATTGGGCCGAAATCCGGGCGACCTTGTAAATTTATAAAACAGTCGACCCTTTACAATTGTTAGCTGTTGGAATTTGGGAGAAAAGACCCGCCAGTAGGATTTGAATTCCCAAGTCGGAACCTAATCGGCGCCACCTCCGACCACGGAGCTCCGCCGCGCCCCATGGACTTTCTTGACCGGGATCTCGACGACGCCGAGCTGTGGGCAGTGATCGACTCTGCCGCCGCCTCATCCCGCTCCCGGAAGCCTCTCCTCGCCCTCAAGAACCATTCCGACTCCCACGTCGCCGGTCTCTCTCCGATCCCTTCGAAGCCTTTCAGAAACCCTAGGCCCATCCACGGCGCGACGCCGCCTTCGCCGCAGGTGTTCGAGGTGGAGGAAGTCAGGACCCCGGCGGACGGAGAGGTCGTCCAGGGGGAGCACTACTGGGCCACCCTGCGTCCACACAAGATGGCGAGGATCGGCACCGGGACGGCGGACGAGCGCCGGATGGTGGTCGTCCGCAATCCAACTCCGCGGGCTCCAGAGATGTCAGTGGCCTCGCCATCCTACGGGTCGCCGGAACCCGGGAGGATGAAGGTGAAGGAGGTGCGTCCCATGATGATCGAGAGCCCGCCACCGGAGGGCTGGCAGAGCGCTGAGAAGGAGAACAGCACGAGGCACAACATCTTTGGCCATTTCCCTTCGGTTTCTTCGTTCAAGGAGTATCAAAATGCCGCAATCTCGGTAAATATTGCAACTTTATTTTTCTGTATTTCATTCCTATCTAAAGGTATCCAGGAAACTAGTGTACTATTCATATATTAGGATTTTAAATGTTTCAGATATAAAACTAGTTGTCCATCCATCTCAACAAAAAAAGAGATTCCCAAACCACAGTATTACAAACGACCAACTCAACAGCCTGTTTCCTGTATTCTATTTCCCAAGAAAACAAACTATGTATCAAGTTTCTATGGTCTAAACAAGTGGTCTCTAGTCAATTGGTTTTTATTTGAATTTCTTTAGCTTGACATGTATCATAGAAGAATAAATCTCTGCAGACTTTGTGCGATGCAATTAATATATTTGATGCCTTTAATCTCTCTTTCATGATTTAAATTCTTATTCAGTTTATAAGACCCCTTGCTGTTTTCATGATCGCATATGCAGATTCTTGACAAAACTGACTACACTATGATATCTGGGAACCCATATATTAAAAAAACAGGTATGATTCAAAGTAGTTGATGAATTTCTTCCCAATCCTGTAAGTGGTGCTAAGCATGTTTTTGTTCTCTGTTGCCAGGATGGAGAAAGATTTCATTTTTCTTTAATATCTCATATGAAATCAAAGATAGGTCCATCGAATTTGATGAAAAAAGAGATGTTCAACGTGCTGAATTTGTTGTCCGTGCGTACATGCAGTAGGTTCTATATCGATTCATTGATAGTTTACTTCTGGATTCATGTCATATCTTATCCGACTCCAGAAGCCTGATGAGAGTTTTTAACCTTGTCTTAGAGGTGGCAGATTCTCTGATGGTTGGGGTTCTTGTGAAAGACGTGAAAAGAGATTTCTGAAAGCAAACCACGATATTCCAAGCACTGCAGAAACCAGAGCAAAAAATAAAGCATGTCAAGTAAGTCATTTCTTTTCCGACTACCAACTTCAGACTAATGATTGCTGGATGATATGACTTGTAAGCATGATCTGATAGCATTAAATATCAACTTCTAAGCAGGATCTCATGCTAAGCTTTAAACTGAAAAATAAAATATCATTTCCTTCACATACTTGAACCCTTTGCATATTTTCAGCCTCACTTATATATTTTATGGCCTAATGATAAGATGGATTGTAAAAGTAAATGAAATTCTGAGACACACAAAGTTTAATGTCTTTAGGTTTCAGGATTTGGTCTTTCTCCGAAAATAGAAAAAGATTTCAGGATTTGATTTCTTTGTTAATTTGGACTGTTTAATCCACAGTTGTTTTTTGAGTGAGCAAATAACATTATATTATCATGCATGATTCAAGAGATATGGGAAAGGACTTTGTACTCTTTTTGTGAATCTAAATTCATTTCTCCTTGTTTCTCTTCTTTGAATCATTCTTTATTGATTGGTCTATTCTAAATAGGATCTCCTTGGGATCGGAGCTCCTACAAGGATACGTTAATCGTCATCAATAGGCGAATTGGTTCATATTAGATTTCATGAACTGCTCTAAGGTACCAAACAGATTAACCCTGTCCATGGATTTGGTAAAAGCCACATGGTCAGTTGATCTGAGGCAGGAGCGATAAAGATGAATACCCAATGTGACGCCTTCAGAGTTTGCTCGTGTAGTTGGAAGGATACGCCAACAATGTAATGTGATTTGATGAACTGACATGTGACATCATGATTATATGCAAGGTCATTCATTATTTGACTTCGACATTTTTTGTTTGCGGCGAAGAACTTTCATGTATACTATAGATCATTTTTTGATTCTCAATTTCGTTACAGAGAACCCTTTCTACATTTGCTACCATCTGGATACTTGCAACGAACAAGCGTGAAGTGATTCTCCAATGTATGCTTGTTTGTCAATACTGGAATCCTTGAAAATATGGTGTCAATTTTCTGGTTCTTGCAAGGAACATTTTTAAATCTCAATTAATCGACGCAAGCGGCAGTTGTCGGTATGATACAACAACAACAACAAAGCCTTATCCCACTAGGTGGGGTCGGCTACATAGATCATACGACGTCATTCCGCTCTATTAGTAACCAAACCTTTCGGTATATTATTCACCAATAGATCTTGCTCTATTAGTTCGCTAAGTGTCCGCCTTGGCATCCCTCTTCCTCTTTTAATCGGACTCCAAATTATTTGATTTACTCTTTTTACTAGCGCATCTAATGGTCTTCTCTGAACATGACCAAACAATCTCAAACGATTCTCTACTATTTTCTCACTAATAGGAGCCACTCCGACTCGTTTACGTATATGGTCATTCCTAATCTTATCTAATCTTGTATGACCACACATCCATCTCAACATCCTCATTTCGGTTATCCCCACTTTACGTTCATGTTGTCCCTTCATAGCCCAACATTCACTACCATATAACATTGCTGGCCTTATAGCAGTACGATAGAATTTTCCTTTAACTTTATTGGGTACTTTTCTATCACAAAGAACTCCAGTGGCTTTCCTTCACTTACACCAACCAGCTTGAATTCTATGATTAACATCGTCATCAATCTCACCATCTTGTCTTACAATTGATCCTAAATATTTAAACTTTGTCACTTGAGGAATTATATCCTCCCCTAGCCTAACTTTCAAATCGTCTCTAAGTTGTTTATTTGTGAAATTGCTATGCATATATTCTGTTTTATTCCTACTTAAACGAAAACCCTTTGACTCCAACGTATTTCTCCATATTTCCAATTTTGTATTAATCTCTTCTATTGAATCCGCTAAAAGTACTATATCATCCGCAAATAGCATGCATTTAGGTACTTCCTTTGTGATACTCTCGGTTATAGCATCGATAACTAAGTTAAATAGATACGGGCTTAAAGCTGATCCTTGATGCAGGCCAATTCCTATAGGAAATTCATTTGTCTCACCTCCGGATGTCCTAACCCTAGTCAATGCCCCATCGTACATATCTTGTATTACCTTAATGTAGGCAACACTCACCCACTTCTTTTGCAAGGCTTTCCAAAGTACATCTTTTGGTACCCGATCATACGCCTTCTCTAAGTCAATGAAAGCCATATGTAAGTCTATTCTCCTACTTCGATACTTCTCCATCATCCCCCTTAGTAAATAAATCGCCTTTGTAGTGGATCTTCCTGGCATGAACCCAAATTGTCTCTCAAAAATATTAGTTTCCATTCTCAATCTATACTCAATCACTTTTTTCCATAATTTCATTGTGTGACTCATAAGTTTAATCCCTCTATAATTTGCACAATTCTGAATATCCCCTTTATTTTTGTAAATAGGAACTAATGTACTTAATCTCCAATCATCAGACATATTTTTCGACCGTAAAATCTCATTAAACAGTTTACATAACCACAACACAGTTGCCGGTATGATGCAGTGCAAAAAAGGAAAAAAAAACTCTTGCTTCAGCAGATCATTACAAATGCTCCCTGGTCATATTGTCGTATGGTTGAACTCCACAGTTCACATTGACGTTCTTGTTGCATAGTACTGGCCCTCACAGGATGTTCACTTTTGACCCGTAAAAAGCTTTTATCCCCGGAGCATACTATCTGGACCCCGAAAGCGTGTAATTGGTCAAGCAAGTCTGCATGCCTGCATCAGACATCAAGGGAAGATTGGGAGTCCACCTACAAAGTGTAGGCTTCAAAAGGAAGTTTGCTGCTCCATGTATTTATGCCATCAATTAAAAAAGAAAAAAATCGATGCCAGCGATAAGGGAATGCATCCACGCTTGTACCATAAGGCCATGCATGTCAGATCAGGCATGCTATAACCAAATTAAAAGGACTTTTCAAACATATATGATAGCCACCATTAAAAGTTAGGGTCAATTTTTTACCGTGTATCCCTAAATGATATTACGATTTTCATTTTAATTCATCCATATTATTCAATTAACTTTTCCATTTTTTTATTTATGAAATGATTAAACTATCCTTCGTTAATATCTTCCTTTCTCTCTGTCTATTAGTCTCCATAAGAGCAGCTTCCAACACTGCCTTTGTTTCAGCATCAAGTTCACTTATAAATTTCATTGGAGAAGGCCAAGTGCAGCTCGATGGTTATTACAGTTTTATTTTTAAATATATTCGCGCAATTTAAATATATTTTTAAGTATAGTTTTATAGTTTATTACAACTTATAAACTTTAAGTACTATTTTTATATCATACAATATATTTAAAATATTTTACAATTTTAAAGTAATAAATTTGTCAGTTAAGTTGACATTTTATAATATTTAAAATGATAATAACAAAATATTTTATCTTTTATAAGATTAGAATATGTATTTTACTATATTTATATTTATGTGTGTGTCTTAGGAAACGGATACATTGAAGTAAATGTCATATAATCTGAACATTTAAAAATCTTCAATTTATATTTATTTTCTAAATTTGATATTTTTCTATTCGAAAAGTGCTTCTCACAAGACAGACTTAAATCATGAAAGCAAAAACCAATCAATACATTAAATCTTTACCATCCGCATTTGGTGTAGCTTTTGATGGAATGCAAATATTTTAATATGACTTGCCATTATATATACATATACATACATACATACATACATACATATATATATATATGTTTGTTGAAATGTCATATATTTTAGTACATATAATATTTAATCATTATCTTAAAAATCATAAGTGATAAAAAAATTAATGAGATAAGAGTCATTTTTCATAACTCGTTTACTTTTGTTTTCATTTTATTTTCAAATAAAATCAATTGTGTAAATATGAAGACCTAATGACCATTATTTCACATAATTTTTTATTAAATATGAAATATTTTAAATATTAATAAAAAATAGTTGAATTCAAAGAGTCAACATGTAATTTATTAAAATTTAATGATGTTAGAAATTTAATTATGATTTAAAGAGTTAACGTGTTATTATAATATCCAAATTATAATTAGAATACCAAGTGTAGATGGTTACAAAAAATAAAATAATACGACTAATGAGATATAGAAATATTAATTAAATAAAATAAATTAAAAAACACAGAAAAATAAGATTACTTGGCTATAAAAAATTAGATAAAATATAATTAATGAGATGTAGAGGTAATAATTAAAGAAAATGAACTAAAAACATATATAAAAAAATAAGAAGAGTGATAAAATAAGTAATTACGTACAGAATTTACTAAATATAGAATGTTCTTCTATTACGAATAAGTAATTAATCTATGGAGATATACTAAATTAAACTCGAAATATTTTAAAATTTTTATACAGATCGAAAGTCGTGGTAAAATCATATTTTTGAACTCTGCGAGCGAGAACAAATCAAAAGCTAAAAAACGACAAAACTAAATATATTTTGAAGCTTCCTTGAGTCAGCAAAGAGATCAAATAACAATATAGCGAAAGAAATCCCAAAACACACATGACACACACACAAAACTTTGCCTACGTACGTATCAGGCGAACGAGACGTCAACGGCTTCTTTTCATTTTGCGCTCCCAGCAACAATTTCCTGCAATACAAATCCCTGCTCAATGAAGATGACCTCATAACTGCTCCTCTTGCAAGAAACCACCGACAAGCGAACTCCAGATGGTGGAAGGAGGCACCTTTCCGCCAGAACCTTTGCCATGGACGCCAATCCAGCGACGCCACCAGAGATCCCTCTCTTCGTGAACCCGACAGCATAGAGCTCCGACTTCCCCTTCTAGCCATTTGGGAAAGATTGCCTCGGAAGACCATCTTTGTTGAAGAGCTCACCGTCCTGACAAAACAGACAGATCACATCATATATATATATATATATATATATATATATATATATATATATATATATATTTGTGTGTGTGTTCAGTGAACAGAGAAGGAACGTTGCTGCGGTAGCCGGTGACCATGATCACTACATCAGCCATCGACATACTCAGCACGCAGAACTTGCTGCGTAGGAATCTCTTGATTCCGCGAATGACCTTTATTTCGCTGCAGCTGATATTTTCCAGGGCGCCGAGGTCCAAGACGGGGGGTCTTGCCCTCCATGTCCTTGAGCCGACAGGAGGGCCAACCTAGGCCGTACTTTACTTCTCCATGTTCCCAGAGCCATCCATGACAGGGCCTGATCTTGTCTCTTCACGGGGAGCCATTTCATTAGAGAGACAGAAAGCTCGAAAGTAGATTTACCGAGAACTTTCCTTTGCAGTACGTGCACCTGTCGAACAAATCAGTAACATACAGCGGTATGTGTAACACCCAGGGAAGCACGACTCTTGGAGTGTCGCAGGACAATAAAATTATCTTCTTTGAATTCACTTATAAACATAAATAGACATATTAGAACACGATATAATTAAGAAGACTAATAACTTAAACATTAAATCAAAATATTTCAGCGCTTATCTTTTACTTAACCGTGGACATGTGCAAGCACCATTTGAGTAGTCATTTCCAATATACAAGTCATGACAATTCGAATCACACATGTCATTCATAAGTGCACTTAATTGCACTTATAAACAATAAATATGTGGATGCAATAAACATTATCTATGTGCCACAATAACAATAAAGCGATACAATCTTTCAATTTCAACAATAATTGAATATGTTGCTAAATGAGTCATTACCTAGCATTACATAAAACAATGAATTGACATCGATAAACAAAATCCGATAACAATTCGATCCAATCCAATCCAGTGCTATTACTAGGTAAAACATTAGCCTAGTTTCATTTCAATTGTCATTGTTTTAGACTCACCGATTATATGCTTGTCATCTTTAAACATATCTTCAATCGATAGCATGAACATCAATAACAATATGACACTTTGCCCAATATTACCCATGGTCTAATAAGTTCATGCCTAAACAATAGAAGATAGCAATCATTATCTTATTCGTTGACACTTAATAAGTGGAAGTTTGTACCATAACTTCCTTTAATCCATCCCGATATAGCCATCCCGATATCTCATCAAGTGACAACTCCAATTTCCAATTTAATCAATTAACAATCAATGATGTGAGTCTTTATGTATGGTTGGAGGACTGATTTCCCTTAGTCTCAATAGTGGCTAGCTATGCCATGGGAAACTGTTCGTTTCCAACAATAAGTGCCCACAAATGAGTCAATCCAATCTAATATGGAGGCATCTACCTCTCAATATGATAGACTCCACAGTTTCTATCCTTTCGTCGGGGTTCATTAATTCAATCAATACATCAATGCATTAACAATTTCTATTTATGACTTTGCATATATTTTAGGAGCATCTAAGAAATCAGATCAATTAAAAATGATAAACAATTTGTCAATACATTGGAGCGGTCGATCGCCATATCCGACGGTCGATCGGTCTTGTGTCAAACTTCGACCGACACGGACATGACATTGACATCGGTCGACCGATCTTATTTCAAAAATCAACTGACACAATCACGACACATTGCACTAGTCGATCGATCAATACCGACAGTGAGACCCTAAGTGTTTTCACTACATTTTCAATTTTCAATACATCAATCAAAGTGCCACACATTACAAAATCATGATAGACTCTCAATCATGACCAAAACATTGTTCAATAAATAATTTCTAGCATGCAAAGATTCTAGGCTTCAATAGAACACAATGTCAATTTTAAAACAATAACAAAGCATGCATTTATATATCATAAAATACTTTAATATAAGACTATAAGGATCCCTCCTTTGGGAACTCAGTTCTAATATATAACATTAACTATCCATCATATAAATAATATTTTCCAAAGCATTATATCATAACTTTGTACAGATTCTACATGCTAGTGGTTATCAAATTATGTCTTCATTATAGAAGTGATATTCAATTCATTCCACTTTTATTTGAAATTAGACATTAGTAAGTCTTAGAGACAAATTTCTCAGGATTTATCACCATATGATATGTTCTCAAAAAATCCTACATTAGCATAAATCTTGTTCCATTTAAACAGTTTGACAGCCTAAGAAGAAACAATTATATCTTTCTCTACATTGATCCAAATAGAGCAAATCTAAGTTCATTTCAAAGCTATCTTAACCACCTATGACCCTATTAAATTTCAATTTTTAAAACTTTATACCAAATTAATACAACAACAAAGTCTTATCCCACTAGGTGGGGTCGGCTACATGGATATACGACGCCATATTCGTTGATCCATGTTCATGAGATTCGACAGGGTTTTACACTGGCTGTCGGGGCCTAACACAACCCTCCTCCTTTATCCGGGCTTGGGACCGGCTATAAAACATAGGCGGAGTTTTTATACCAAATTAATAAGACAACTAAAACACTTCTCGAAGTAGTTTGATAGTAGTTTAATCTTTGAACCATAACTCCAATTATACAACTCGGATTGAAATGATTCTAGTTCCTATGGAATGTATAGTTCCATAGCTACGTATTCATATACTATTGTGATTTTTTTACTAATATAACTTGTCCTATGTGCTTATACAAGTGGATGCATCAATCTGAAATCTCGGATCAGCATAACAGGAAGCTACTTATTGGGTCATAACTTTGTCTATACTACTTGGATTAACATGATTCTTGTTGCTATAGAAACTAGACTTTAGTACCTTTCTATTCCATATTATATAAAATTTTTGGACATATGTAACCCGTTAAAAAAAAATGTATCCAAACAGCTAGAGAATTTGGACAAATTCTTAGTTTCATTTCTCTTACTAAAACTTACGATCACCAACATAAGTTCATGACACCTTAAATGCAAAACAATAATATGATCATCAACAAATAATAATTAAGATGAGAGGGATTGATATTTCCTTAGATACCTTTTTGCCCTAGCTTCATTCTTTTTTCTTTGCATCTTCTTCTTTTGCTACAAGATCCTTCTCCATGACTGTTGTCTCTCCTTTCTTCCCCCCCATGACCAGCATCAAAACCCTTATTGATGCATAAATAAGCAAAAAAAAACCCAGAAAAATGGCTTATCATCCCTTTTATAATTTAAGGGGGCGGATCCACCAAAGAGGGTGTGTGGGAACGGATTATTTTCATTGGTTTTTTTTTTATTTTTTAATGCTTAAATGGGTCTCTTATTGGGTGCTAATGAGATAGTGGGGTTTTGGTCCTATGATATACCATTTAAGTGGTCAATGGGGTCCACATTTTCTTCTATTATTTCTTTCCTTTTTTACAAATGTTACATTCTACTCTCCTTAAAAAGAATTTCGTCCTCGAATTTCATTCACACTAATACTTCCTATCTTTCATTGCACACTCTCACTTATAATCACACCATAAGATTATAACCTTGATATTTCTTAATCATGTTCCTATGCTCTTGAATGAAATTTTATATAATTCCTTTCACATGAGAGTTCACATTGAACTCTAGTTGTCTTATGGTCCATTACATCTTGATCAAGTCAAAGATAGGAAGTATTTTATCCTTGTTGTTACAAAGATCTTGCATATTTTAATATTGTGATTCCATTTTTTTTAAATCATAATAACATTGATGTCATAGGAGACAATCCAATTACAATTTTCCATCAAGGACAATGGTAAAGAGTCATTCAATTAACAATCATATTCATGCACTTAACAATCTTTTTTTCTTACTATTATTTGAGTACTTTGTTCCTTATACATTCTATTATTCTTACAACACCTATACGGTCATAGGCACGAGTACTTTGTATACCTACTATCCATACTTAGTAAATATGTAATGCAATAATCATGACACGATAATGTAGATCTTATTTACCTCAACAAAATGAATCATTTCTCTCATTCAAACCATGAGTAATTCATAAGCACATGTACACAACATAATGCTTATCATGTAAGTATTATACTCTTATCACTCATAATCACAAATTTGTGATATCGCTTATCATTATTAACCATGTTCATTAACATCATTATCCAATCATTCAACTATAACATTCAAAATAAGACTATGAGTATTGCAATTTAACTTCCTGAAGATTTAGGAATGTCACATATTCTATTCTCTTGTCCATGGTTCACATCCAAACTTTATTTTTTGTTCATAATTTTATAACTTCATAATCTAATCTCAAAGACTTAACAATTTCATCCATCAAATTCATATTCATTAACTTGACAGTTGAGACTTATAATTTCTATAACTCAATGTGTACAACTCCAATTCAAATAATTCCAATTTATCTCAAAAGTTGAGAGAGTGATTCTAAAAAATCAGATCCTAACTCAATTTGCACAATTTACTATAGAATTTGTAATTCAATTCTGCTGCAATTCGAAATAGCATGACAGCAGCTCAATGTTTTCATCATAACTTTTAATATCCAACTCCAATTAGTTTGATTATTCATTATATGAAAGCTAAACTTCAAATTCTAATCTCCATAATTAATTCATGATTTTTGTATAGCAAAAAAAATCCAATTATCTTGAACAATACGGGTATATAGTTTTGAACAAATTCATTAATCATGTCCCACTAACCATTATGGTCATAAAGTGTAACGACTCCAATTTTTGAGAGTTAGAAAAATAATATTTTATTATTTATTTTGAGAAAATGACCATTAATATTATTATAATAAATAGTTTTGAAAATAAAGGAAAATAGGGGAGGAGTTTAATTAAGGATAAAAATGTATTATGGGATATTTATTTAAATTCAGAATTATTTAATTATTAAAATAAATCAAAATTGTTAAAAGGGATTAATTAAAAGATTAAATTTGATTAGGATTGTAAATTACAGATGAATTGGAGATAAAGATTTAAGAGCCCTATAAATAAATCCTTAGAGTCGATCGTCAAAAGAGTTTTCTTCTCTATGAGTTCTTGGTGTCCGACGGCAGAGGTATAGCAAGGCATGATTCAACGTCGAACGGCTACGAGGTACGTTGGGGGGATCCGTAGGTATAATGCATCGTATGATTATTTATTTAGATTAATTGTCGCACTGCAAATTGTATGATAATTGATTTCTAGGTAAAGTGCTCCCTCGCTTTTCTTAATTATTGAGAAAAAAATATATAACACATCGGATAAAAGTTAGATTAAGGGTGCATACGCACTGGAGAGATAATTAAGAAAAAAAAAGAATTGCGTGTTTGCGTCGAATAAAAAAAAAGGATTTGCGTCAAATAAAAAGGAGGGATTGGCATCGAACTATAAGTGTCCGATGGATAAAAGGAATTAAGAAAAGGAGGATCTCTCGGGAGAAAAAAAAGAGATTGGAGGGAGAAGAGAGATTGCAGCCGTATGGTAATAGTGAAAGAAGATTTGGGGGATGTAAAGAATTGGAGAGAGAAGAGGTGAGGGCGTAAGGTGATGTGGACAGAGAAATTGAGAAAAAAAAAGAGATAGGTTTATGGAAGAAAGAGATAAGTAGATACAGAAAGGATTTTGTAAAAAGAAAATAATAAAGAAGTGATAGTTGGCGGCCAGAGGAGGTAAGAGAGAGAATTAAGAGAAAGACAAAAGTCAAAATAAAGAAAAGGGCAATGAAGGCGCATAAGTGAATAGGAGAAAAAACATAAAATAAGAATAATAGAATATCTCAGCCACCGAAAAGGAATAGAAAAAAATTATATATTTACTGAGAGAGATCAGGGACTCACTTATTTTGATATGATTAGTAATAGTTAATTGACAATTTTATTATAATTATATTATGTTATTATTATGATTTATTAATTATAAAGTTATTATTTATTCTGATTATATTATTATTGATGGTGTAATCATATCGATATGATTTCTGATTATATTCTTATCATATATAATCATTATATCAGATCATATTATCATCATATTTGATCATATCTTGTTATCATATCCAATCTTATCACTGATTATGATACTGATCCAGTAGTCTTTCTGATTGGGTCTTATTTCACATAAATTAAATTATTAAAAGATAGACATTTTAAGTAAACAAGATAAAAGCCGAAAGCTACTGGGCCCATCTTCACCGATTGCCACTAAGCTGGGACCAATTGAATTGAATCGAATGTGACAGATAGTGTAAAAGTTATGGCTGTCCTGTGTATGGCCACTCGTCCCCCATCATACACGAACCCATTGAATTGTATCGGGCTTGCCGTGGCACTGATCCCCCACTGGCCTACATGAAAGTGGCATGATGTCCCTTAATTGACCGAGCGCTCCCCATTGAATTGGATAACTCCGAACATTGTAAATTGAATTGAATTAAATTAAAATCGAATCGAATTGAGTTGGATTGAAATCGAATTGAATAGGTCATGGTCATTTGGATATTGGCGTTGACTGGCATTGCCTCCGCCCATTGAATCGAATTGAATTGTAATTGACCAATGGCCATTGATATTGAATTGAAAATTGTTAAATTGAATAGTGTCATAATGATCAAACATTTAATTGCTAAATCAATATTGATCGATCATCTGATCTTTTTCTGATCCTTCCTATTGATTTATGATTTTATTGTCCTATTATTATATTGAATCATCGATCCAATTGATTAGGCAATTATTAATTGCTATCTCTATTGATTGGTCTTTTGACCATAACTTGATATAGTTGCTCATGTTGATAAATCATTATATTGTAAATTGATTATTGTATTATTGCTCAATTGACTCATCATTGATTATATCTTATTTTTGATTGAGCATATTGATTATTTAGTAGACCCTACGTACTGAGTATTTTTATACTCATGAATATTTTCCTGTATCTGGATCCGTGCAGGTGAGAGTACTTTGGTAGAGGATGATCCTGCAGGTGGCTATGCTCAGTGATAGACAGATGTTGCACATGTTCTAGATTGAGTTGTCTAGTTTTTATTATTTTTTCATTTATTAGAATTGTGAACTTATTAATATTTTAATTATTTTGAATATAATGGATTATTAGCTGTTATTATTGAAAAAAAAGTCTTCCGCATTTATTGTTTATATTCTGCAAAAATGTATTAAGAAAATTGAGTAGCGCCTTTGGGACGACTCTGAGCACGTGAAAGTCACGTGGGTCTCGGGGTGTTACAGAAGGTATCAGAGCCAGGGAGAGACACTTCTTAGCTGTCTCTAATAGATAGAATTGAGTCCATGTGCAACTATCACGAGCAACCACTACAGTCATCCAGTAGGGTCAAGTAAGTTTTCATTATGATATTGATATTGAATTCTTACTTATTAAATTGTATTGTATTATTTATTGTTGTGTGAGCACAGATGTCTCCCAAGTTGATGACCTCTCATCAATTTTATTGTGGACCGAGAAGTAGATATCGATGATCCAATTCTGAAGGTACACAGGAGGATGGCCAAGCGGCCCAAGGCCCATGAGTAAATAATGAATGGATCAATGAACATCAAGAGGAACGTTCGAACCATGGATCATCATCATATGAATCTCGTTCAATGTACAGAGACTATAGTAATACTAAGAGTCATGATGTTCCCCTTCACGATAATCGAAAAGAGATTGTTAAGCATTTTCTCAACGTACAGCCTCCCCAATTTGATGGGAAGGACAACTTCGAGAAAGCCTATAGGTGGCTGAAAGAAATTGACCAAACTCTAGTAAAGATGGACTGTGGTGAGAACTGCAAGACTATATGTGTTATGAGGTGTTTAACAGGTGACGCTAGGCATTGGTGGAATGCAACAAAGGCAGTCACATTCTCCGGAAAGGACCTGATTCCTTGGAGAAAGTTTAAAAAGATATTCAAGGATCGCTATTTACCTGTTTCCCGAAGAGCGAGAAAATGGAAGGAATATCGAGATCTACAACAGGATACCATGACAGTCGAGGACTACACGATCGAATTCTTAAAGTTGAAGAAGTATGGTACTCGACGTCAATCAGAGAGAAATCGCGTTAAGCAATGGGTGGAAGTCTCAAGCCAAGCCTCCGAGGATGGGTAAAATGTTGTAACTATCAGACCCTTCAAGTTGTGAAAGAATTTGCTACCATGCTTGAAAATGACGACATAACAAACGCAACTCAACCGAATCAAGATGATATAGATAATGATCAGAATCATATTTGGAGTAAAGATAGAAGACATCAAAAAAGAGAGAAGCGGCATCAAGAAAACTACAACCGAGGAAGGCCATATCCAACACGGAATGATCCTCCACCATATAGAGAATCATATAACTACTGTCACAAAATGCATCTCGGTGAATGTTATTGGGCGATGGGAGCATGCCTAAATTGTGGCAAGATGGGTCACTTTGCAAGAAATTGTGATGAATCAAAATTGGCCGAACCTCTACGACAACAATAGGCCTCCAAGAATGGTGCTGAAATCACCAAAATAGATTGATATATTATGACATATGCCTTGAAGCTTAATCAAGTCGAAATTGTAATCTCCACTCCAACTAGTCTTTAGATATTTTGTATATCCAAATAGCATGTGTTATATGGAATGAATATAGTTTATAGTTTAATTTTCATTAAAAAAAAATTGACTATTGAAAAGTAGAGTGTTTAATGGAAGCACTCATATGACAATATTTCTAAGGAGGTTATCGATTAGTTGGTGCTCATAATTTACCATAAAAAGTCGAGCACTCAAACTCAATAGAAAAAGTGATGACGCACAAACATAATGGTATGGAGGAAGGACAACATCCAAATATGTTAAGAAATTATAGTATAGTTGTTACTACATTAGTTAACCCAAGATCGACGACATTCTAATATATTCGTCGAGCCTAGAGGGACATGCAAAACATTTGCAGATCGCACTGCAAACATTAAGAGAAATAAGTATGCGCCAAAGTATCGAAGTACAAATTTTGGCAGAGTGAGATAAATGTTCCTCAGAAATATCATTGACATAAATGGAATATCAAAATATGAATGCTATGACCAAATGAGTTCAACCAAAGGATGAGTTGAAAAGAAAAAAAAAGCCTCCTTAGACTTGCAGAATATTAGCGGAGAGTCGCACCAGATTACTACACGATAGTATTTCCATGGACGAACCTCATGAAGAAGGACAAAAAGATATAAAAAATTTGAATGGCTCAGGAAAGGCTAAAAATAGGTTTTAAGAATTGGAGAAGATATTGACAACGATGTCCTTCTTTTGAAAAGACCTTCAGGCCGAGGTTATGTCGCCCACAACTATGCATACAACCCCCGCATGACATGAGTCTTGATGCTATATAGGAAGAAGATAGTTGCCAACACATTAAGACGATTAGATATCGAATTAGCAATTGTGGTCTTCACCCCAAGAATCGATGACACAATGTGTAGGGTGAAGAGTTTGAATTCTCCACGAACCACCAAAGTTGATGTACACTTCCGAACATTTATCGAAAAGAAGGGGATCAAATTATTGAAAGATTGCGAGTTTGTCAAAGCAAACTCAATTGAGCATATCTTAAACAGAAATGTCACTTGCTCATTTGGCGGTGAGCCGACAGAATATGAGCATTGAGCAATTGTATCATCCAAGTCAGTCTAGTGACCAACAGTGATGGTGCAAGGATAGCAACACATCTTACATGTAATCGAAATTACTATGGAAGGTCGGCAAATGAAAGTGAAGCATCAGAGGTCATATGGTGTACTACAAGAGCTTGAAAATCCTCAATAGCATTAAAAAAAAAGATAACGATGGATGTTATTAGAGGGCTTGACATGGACACAATGTGATATGAGTAATAGATGATCGATATATTAAAATAGCCAATGTCATACCCATTAGAGAAAGGTTAGTCCATCGAAAGCCTCATGATCATTTTTTTAAGGAGGTTATCCGACTACATAGAGTGTTGATATTCATCACGTCGGATAAGAATCTACAATGCATAGACCAATTCTGATGGAGCATCTATAGAGCAATTGGGATGTGATTGAACTTCTAGATCACCTTCCATTCACATATGAATGAGTAGTCTGAATGGACAATTCAGACCTAAAAAAAAAATATGTTCTGGACTTGCATTAGACCGGAGTGATAGTTGGAACAATCAGCTCCCACTAGCGAAGTTAGTATGTGGCAACAGTCGCCACCCTGACATACGCATGCCATTTCATAGTCATGTATGGAAGGCATTATTGCTCACCTATCAGCTGGAGCGAGGTTGATGGACAGTTCGTTGATGACAATTCTCGTCATGAGAATAACTGACGCACATTCAAAAGGATGTTGACAAAATTTGCTTCATCAAGAAATGTTGAAGGTAGTCCATATGAGACAAAAATAGTAGGATGACATAGTGAGATTACAAGAATTGAATCAAAATGGAGATCTAACATACGTAGGACACATCATGAAGATGAAGATGACATTTTAAAACGGAAAGTTGAAAACAGAAAAGATTTTTCAAATTTGTTAGGTAGATGATGTAGTTTCGTTTACGCAAATTCGATGACGAATTTATTTTTAAGGAGGTTATGATGTAACGACCCCAATTTTTGAGAGTTAAAAAAATAATATTTTATTATTTATTTTGAGAAAATGACCATTAATATTATTATAATAAATAGTTTTGAAAATAAAGGAAAATAGGGGAGGAGTTTAATTAAGGATAAAAATGTATTATGGGATATTTATTTAAATTCGGAATTATTTAATTATTAAAATAAATCAAAATTGTTAAAAGGGATTAATTAAAAGATTAAATTTGATTAGGATTGTAAGTTATAGATGAATTGGAGATAAAGATTTAAGAGCCCTATAAATAAATCCTTAGAGTCGATCGTCAAAAGAGTTTTCTTCTCTATGGGTTCTTGGTGTCCGACGGCAGAGGCATGATTCAACGTCGAACGGCTACGAGGTAAGTTGGGGGGATCCGTAGGTATAATGCGTCGTATGATTATTTGTTTAGATTAATTGTCGCACTGCAAATTGTGTGATAATTAATTTCTGGGTAAAGTGCTCCCTCGCTTTTCTTAATTATTGAGAAAAAAAATATATAACACATCGGATAAAAGTTAGATTAAGGGCGGATACGCACTGGAGAGATAATTAAGAAAAAAAAAGAATTGCGTGTTTGCGTCGAATAAAAAAAAGGGATTTGCGTCAAATAAAAAGGAGGGATTGGCATCGAACTAGAAGTGTCCGATGGATAAAAAGAATTAAGAAAAGGAGGATCTCTCGGGAGAAAAAAAAGAGATTGGAGGGAGAAGAGAGATTGCAGCCGTATGGTAATAGTGAAAGAAGATTTGGGGGATGTAAAGAATTGGAGAGAGAAGAGGTGAGGGCGTAAGGTGATGTGGACAGAGAAATTGAGAAAAAAAAGAGATAGGTTTATGGAAGAAAGAGATAAGTAGATACAGAAAGGATTTTGTAAAAAGAAAATAATAAAGAAGTGATAGTTGGCGGCCAGAGGAGGTAAGAGAGAGAATTAAGAGAAAGACAAAAGTCAAAATAAAGAAAAGGGCAATGAAGGCGCATAAGTGAATAGGAGAAAAAAAACATAAAATAAGAATAATAGGATATCTCAGCCACCGAAAAGGAATAGAAAAAAAAATATTTACTGAGAGAGATCAGGGACTCACTTATTTTAATATGATTAGTAATAGTTAATTGACAATTTTATTATAATTATATTATGTTATTATTATGATTTATTAATTGTAAAGTTATTGTTTATTGTGATTATATTATTATTGATGGTGTAATCATATCGATATGATTTCTGATTATATTCTTATCATATATAATCATTATATCAGATCATATTATCATCATATTTGATCATATCTTGTTATCATATCCAATCTTATCACTGATTATGATACTGATCCAGTAGTCTTTCTGATTGGGTCTTGTTTCATATAAATTAAATTATTAAAAGATAGACATTTTAAGTAAACAAGATAAAAGTTGAAAGCTACTGGGCCCATCTTCACCGATTGCCACTAAGCCGGGACCAATTGAATTGAATCGAATGTGACAGATAGTGTAAAAGTTATGACTCTCCTGTGTATGGCCACTCGTCCCCCACCATACACGAACCCATTGAATTATATCGAGCTTGCCGTGGCACTGATCCCCACTGGCCTGCATGAAAGTGGCATGGTGTCCCTTAATTGACCGAGCGCTCCCCATTGAATTGGATAACTTCGAACATTGTAAATTGAATTGAATTAAATTAAAATCGAATCGAATTGAGTTGGATTGAAATCGAATTGAATAGATCATGGTCATTTGGATATTGGCGTTGACTGGCATTGCCTCCGCCCATTGAATCGAATTGAATTGTAATTGACCAATGACCATTGATATTGAATTGAAAATTGTTAAATTGAATAGTGTCATAGTGATCAAACATTTAATTGCTAAATCAATATTGATCGATCATCTGATCTTTTTCTGATCCTTCCTATTGATTTATGATTTTATTGTCCTATTGTTATATTGAATCATCGATCCAATTGATTAGGCAATTATTAATTGCTATATCTATTGATTGGTCTTTTGACCATAACTTGATATAATTGCTCATGTTGATAAATCGTTATATTGTAAATTGATTATTGTATTATTGCTCAATTGACTCATCATTGATTATATCTTATTTTTGATTGAGCATATTGATTATTTAGTAGACCCTACGTACTGAGTATTTTTATACTCATGAATATTTTCCTGTATCTGGATCCGTGCAGGTGAGAGTACTTTGGTAGAGGATGATCCTGCAGGTGGCTATGCTCAGTGATAGACAGATGTTGCACATGTTCTAGATTGAGTTGTCTAGTTTTTATTATTTCCGCATTTATTAGAATTGTGAACTTATTAATATTTTAATTATTTTGAATATAATGGATTATTAGCTGTTATTATTGAAAAAAGTCTTACGCATTTATTGTTTATATTCCGCAAAAATGTATTAAGAAAATTGAGTAGCGTCTTTGAGACGACTCTGAGCACGTGAAAGTCACGTGGACCCACGTGACGTTACATAAAGTGAGGCCAAACTTTACATTTGACTGACCATAATCATTTAGAGGCAATCTAAAATTTCAATTATAATCAATTTTGAATGCAAGAACTTAGCATTCCCTTCGCATATAATGACCATTCAAAATAACTCTTATTATTGGCCATGGCTTTATACAAGTATAAGATATAGATTAAATACAATTACCTTTGTAATATATAAAATATTATGAAATATGAATAGTCAAATGTTATGTTAACTTACAATCTTAATATTGATTAATAAATTATTACATTAACTAATTGTTATTTCTAATATTAACTTGTTAATATTTTCTTACACAAAATTCAAAAAAATAATAAAGTAAAAAATATGATACTAATATGACATCTTATTTTAAAAAGTAACATTTTTATCGATAATTTATTTTTTATTAAAAAAATTTACCTTTTAAAATATATAAAATGTTATTGAATATGAATAGTCAAATGTTGTGATAACATACAAATTTAATATTGATTTATAAATGATTGCATTAACTAATTGGTATCTTTAATATTAATTTGCTAATATTTTTTTATAAAAAATAAAAAAATTCTACGAAAATTTATGGATGAATGGTGAAAGGAGAGAGCTCGTCACTACAATTACAAAATTGCCATAAGCATGACATATTATATATAGATGCAACATAATATGCTACCCTCCGAGAGAACAAATTAGCACAGCATTATGTAAAAGCAATAAATATATGATTACATACAAAACCGCGCCATGTCTCCATGAGATTTAAGATACATGTCTTAGAATGAAACATGCTAGAAGTACAAGAACACTGCTCAATGTCAAATCAGAGCTTCTCATGTTAGAGTAAGTACAAAAAGACACAATGATATGAACCTAAGATGCAAGCAATATTCACAATCACGGGATATCTAAATTTGACTTAATTTATTGATTTCACAGTGATTTTTTCTCATTTGAAAGCTTGCATATCAAGGTCTCAAATTGAAATTGCTTATTACTCCTGCTCAAAAGCATAGATGTTTCTTTAATCTTCAAGAAATCCTTACCTAGATGAATCCTTTTGCAGTCGAACTGCTCCCCATGCAAGCAATGGCCAAACACATTCCAAATTGCCTCCGCGAGCAGCCAAGCAGTAGGGTGCTCCAAGGGTAACTGCATTTGGCTACATCATGAAACTAATGGTACAAGAATCTATGCACAAAGGAATTAGCGCCATCTTATATGTTTTACCCATATTTCCCTAAGGTCACAGACACAAGAGCCCGTTGTTCAAAAGAAGACGTACACAATTTGGCCATCTTCGCCTTGCTGTGAGGTGCAATGGCATCGCCCCATATCCATCTCTCAGATTCACAAAACTATGTAAATCTCCTACGGCAGATGAACATAAATCAAACAATCCAAATTTGAAAGGCTACAAAACTCCTGCAACCGCTAAAATCTTGACCATGCAATGACTCGCTGAGAATCCATGTAGGATATGCTTACCAAGAATCTGCAACAGGAGAGGAGTGGGCAACTGATACGATAAGCTTGCGGGCAATTTGGGTGGCCATAATAAGAAGCATAATGCTGGCAAGTTCTCCCATTAGTAAGCAAAATCAAGAACGATAGGAAAGCATTAACATAGAGATGGCAATCATGGCATCTTAGTTTACATTTGCCCCAGCGTCATGTAGCTTCTGCACACACTCGAACTTCCCGTGCAAGGACAATTCCCATAAAGCAATGTCTTCAGCAATTCACGAGATCAGGATTCACGAAAGGATCCAGCAAGATGACTACCATGGTCATGATGAGCGTCAAATGCTCGGCTCGACGATGGTAAGAAGCACTGACCAACTTGTGCGCAACAACTAGGCAAATCGGGGGAGCGAAAGTATTAGCTGATATGTACTTAATTTATCATCTATAGCTCAAGAGGACTTCGGTTTGTTATTTCAAATGATTGTTTGTAATGGTAGTTGGAGGTTTGTATCAATGGCTATTACCGTAGCCTTCCGGATTCTCTGTAACATTCCTTCTGGAATGTGCTTGGTGTGGCTCGTAGTATAAAAATCCACTGAAGGAAGCATGCATTATGTATGAGGATTTTGAATGAATTAGAGGGCTTCGGATATGAAGTTAGCTTCTTCCTCTGTGTCGATTCCTCAACCTCAATTTCTATTATGGTATTAGAGGGCTTCGGATATGAAGTTTCACGTGCAGTGCATAGTCATTCAAGTACAAAAGTTCAAGCGAAATCGGTTAGATCAAAACTCTTCTTTGCTTTTGGAGTGCTAGAGATCTATTTTTTTACCTTTCATCAATGTTCAATTCTGATTGTGTACTTTGATTTTTTGCATCTAACTGAATCATGTCAATTCTGCTTGTGTACTTTGATTTTTGCATCTAACTAAATCATGTTGACATCGAACGATTCTTCTTTTGGATGTGCAGTTGTCTTGATAGATGTTTCTAGTTCTCTTTTCCTGAGTGCTTCAGATTCACCTGATTTGGTGAAGATCTAAAAAAGCTCATTGGATCTGAGAATTGCTCCAAGTAATGCATTGTTCAATGTACTTTTAGCTAAAAATCCAAGTAATGCATTGTTCAATGTACTTTTAGCTAAAAATAAGCATGTGTTGTGGATGGCACTTTCACAGTTGATAAACTAGATCCAATTTTACATTTTCAAGATAAAAGATGCAATGCTCTTGTCTCGCCTAGAATTGCGAGGACAATTGCTAAAGGGATAATTAATAAGCTCTCTTACATGCGAGGGGCTCATGTTGTATGGGAGGATCTAAGAGAGCTTTTTCAGAAACATGATGTGATGAGAGTTTATTCAGTTCAGAATGAAAATAAAGTTCTGATTGTGGCAGAATACTATAGGAAATAAAAAAACATTTAAGAAGAATTACGCGTTTGGTGCCTGAATTGCCAGTTCTAGATGTGTTGAAGGAATATTTTGAATATCTTAACCATCAGAAGTTATATAAGTTTCTTATGGGCTTGAATGGTGATCATGCGATAACTCATATTTTCTTTATGAGTCCATTGCCATAATTAATCAAGTTTTTTTCGCTGCTAGTCAAGAAAGAGCAAAGAAAAAAAATCAATTTTACATATTTCAGGGCATTAGAAGTTAGAATTGTCAACTTCTAATCTTTCAATAATTATTTAGGAAAGCGTGATTATAGCATCATTTTCTGAATATTGCAAGAAAGCAAGCCATAGAAAATCTTAGTGTTATGAACTGATTGGTTATGCAGCTTCAAATTTAATAAGAATAAGAATTAAACAACAACAACAACAACAAAGTCTTATCCCACTAGGTGGGGTCGGCTACATGGATCATACGACGCCAATTCGTTGATCCATGTTCATAAGATTCGACAAGGTTTTACGCTGGCTGTCGGGGCCTAACACAACCCTCTTCCTTTATCCGGGCTTACCGGCTATAAAACATAGGCGGAGTTACTCAACAAAGAAACCGCGCTTACGCCAACGAGATAAAGAATAAGAATTAAGGAACAACCAATTATGTTCAAAATCAAATTTCTACATATTTAGAGTATGCGATGCGGCTACAAAATCAGCTCCTTTAATTACATAAGAATAGTACCAACGTATTATGTAGATGTTAGATAAAGAAAATCCATGAGAGAACATGTGGTGAATATGACAGGTAATTACGAAATTGTTTCTAATCATTTAGTTGTCATAGTTGGATCTTAGATACAAGGGCATCTAACCATACATTATATCTGTCAGATAGCCACACAATTAGTCACACAAAAACCATGATGCTAAGTCGACACCACTAGGGTTAAAACAATGACGTTGTTGGATCGATAGGCAAGCGATGCTAGTTGCCTCCCCGTATCCTCTCATTAGCGTCGCATTTGCATTACCAGGCATCGAAGCCACCAAAAAGTAATTTTTACGAGTAATCTTAATACAAAAAGATGATTTTTCGCCTTCCAATCTAACTTTACTAGTAATCTTTCACATTCGGTATATTCCAAAGATGTTTTTTCATGCAAATCAAATTCATTTTCAATTATATCCCAAATGCTAATATCAATAGTAAGCTTGCATTCTAATTTTTCAATAGGCAAAATTAAAAGTACTAAAAAGTAGAGGACGATTTGTGGATTGATCTTCACCCAAAGTAAAACCATTTGATGTCATGACTCAAAATATGTTTAAATATTAAAATAAGAGCAACTTAACTCTGATACCAATTATTGAAATCACCAAAAAGGGGGAGGGGAGATGAATTTGTGCATAAAAATTTTAACCAAAAACGTCAAAATCGATTTTAGAAAATGATCGCAAGCAAGTATAACGTAGTAAAGAGAAAGTAAGAAGAATCAAATACAATAAGAGACAATATGTTGACAAGGTTCAGCCCAACTCTTTGGCATACGTCCCCGCTTCAACTTTTTAACTTCGAGACCGTCGGAAATCCACTAGCTTTCTCTTTTCTTATAAAAAGAGAACGACTCTTTCTACACCACGCACGATCTTTTTCTTTACTCAAGAGGTAAGACACACATCTTCTTATTTATTAAACAAGAACATAAGAATTTCCTCATATTCTCTCTTTTTACTAAGAATGCTCTCACTTAAAAAGTAGAAGAGGGAAGTGATGGTTTGCAATATGGAGCTCTTGAAAATGCTTTACATTTGAAAGAAGCTATAGAGTGATTTCTTTTGCTTGAATGATTTTTCTTCAAGATTTTGCATCCCTTTTATAGACTTCACTTCAAAATATGGCAAGTGCCCGTTTTAGTTTCAAGCATCTATTTTATTCAGGAACTAACCATTGCATATTTGTCTTATATGAAGCGATCGATCAGTTCTGATTTCGAGTTCTCGCTACATAAGAAAATACCCATTGTCGTTTTGCCTTTTCTGCGCAGTCATCCGTCGTTCTCTGCATTTCAATTGTCCGTAGCTCATTGTTCACTTTTGGTGCCCAGAACGGGCGTGCGAAAATATTTCGATCGTTCGTTTTAAAAGATGTCTTGTTCTTTGTAATATGTGAACATTTTGCCAACTCTTCCGGTCATCCGTCTTCTATTCTCTTTTAACATTAGCTATTCAGAACGGTCGTCCAAAAATATTTCGGTCATCCGTTTTAAAAATATCCGAGATTTTAGTAACTAGCGATCGTTCTGGTAGCTATGTTGGACGAGATTGTCCATCTTGTATGCTCTTCTTTCATTTGCTACCTAGAACGGTCGTCCGATACTGTTTCGATGTCCGTTTTAAAAATGACCGAGTTCTTTGTAATTAGCGGTCGTTCTTGTAGATGTGCCCGTTTTGTATGTTGTTTTCACATTTTCCAATCAAAATGGTCATAAATATTTCGGTCTTCCGTTTTAAAAATGTTCGAGTGCTCTGTGTATTTCGATCGTCCATTATTATTCTAGAGGACGTTCCAAAGACTTTTGAAAGTTCGTTTTGTCTCCAAAATTAGACATCAATTTTTTTCTTATGAGATTTCGTTAACCCGCTTGAACCACATATCATCTTCCCTTATTGCTATCGTCAAAATACTTTGGGTCTTTGGACCAACACACTCAAGCTCAGCTAAGAAAATTTGGACAAGTAATTACAGGCAATTGAGGTATCAGAGAAGTTAACTAGTTCTCAAATAAAACACGGTCCTGAACAAAGGCATACATACATAAATAATGATGCACATAAATAGAGACTAGTTAATGAACTTTGGACATGCCGATATAAATGTACAGAAGAATAAAGTGTTGAAATTAAACAGAGAAAAAGAATATCAAAATTCAGTATGCCCGATGATAAAATCCTCCTGCAGTAGCGTAAGTTGTTGGCATGCCGTAACTGTAAGGCATCGCCGGGTTGGGAGTGAAAGCTGTCTGCAGTTTGGACAAGCTTGACATGCCTTGCATTCCTTCGTTCGCGTACTGTTGCCACATGAACTGCTCTTGAACCAGCAACTGTTGTTTCTTCTCTACATCTGCCATCTGAACATAAGAAGGCGGGGGGATGCTCAGAGATGCTGCGAATGGGTCCTGCCCGACTGCCTTCACTGTGCCATCGGGCGCCGGCAACGCCAGCACCGGGGTGGTGCTCTTTCCTGGCCCCGGCAAGGCCACGCTGCTGGCGCTCCCTCCATTTACTTGCGCATTCACATGCTGGCTCACAACTCCTTGGTCGTACATGCCGTTCAGGAGCAGAGGGTTCAAGCCTCCGCCCAATGTGGCCTTCTGTCTCGAGAGGTTGCTCGCGGTCTCCACCAACGCGAGCTCCCAATCCGCATTGCCGGGGTCTGCGGCAGGGTTCTGCCATGCTGAGGTCACTGCAGTCTCCCCGTTGCTTGAGGGGAACGCCTCCCAGGAACCATGAGCCCCGTTGGCTGCCAATGGCCCCTGAAACAGAGCCAGTGCCAGACTGTTGGAGTGGTCTTCGGCAGAGAGAGTGTCATCCCTTAGATCCAGCAAGTCGCCCTCTTGTTGCTGTGGAGGCTTAGCAGGTTCTGCAGGTGTCTTCTCTGTTTCTGGTTGCTCTTCTTTGTTGTCCAAAGGCGCAGGAAGAGCCTTTATGCTGTTCACGTCTATCTCCTCATCCTGGGAGATTGTAGGAGGTGCCTCTATTGGAGGACTCTTTGGTTTCCCAGCCTTGTCCTTCATGAATTCCTCCAAAGTCTCCAAAAGCTTGTTCGTGATGCGTTGGACTTCCGGGTACTCCGATGACCTTGCCACTCCAGTGTCCTTGCACCATGTGTAGAAAGCACAGAGCTCATCAATCTGCTTGGCGGCGCTGGCGTATGCTTCGAATGACTTCACGCAGTCAGGATATTCCATCTCAAAGAAGCGGTCTAAAAGGATGGACAGTATCTCACATATATCTGCGTAGATCTGGAAGCTCTCTCTCACAACTGGGTACAAAGCAATGAGGATCAACCTGCAGAACTTTGCATTCCCAGTAGGGCGGCAGGCAAGGAATCGATCAAACAGCTGCTGCAACTGGTGCATTCTCCCCAGCACTCTCTCTGGCTTCATGTCCTTCAATGGTGTCGGTGGCTTCTCCTTTTCTCCTTCCTGACGTTCATCATAAGATGCACGACTATTTCCGGAAGGCGACGAGTACGAGTACCTCTTATGACTCCCATAGTTGTAGGGATCAGTTTCTCCATGATCATAGCTATTTCTAGGGGAAGATCTCCAACTGTCTCTTGGGGAACGATGCGGGCGGACAGAACCATTTTGCTTCCTCTCATAGACGATGAACTCCAAACGCTGATCCAAGTAAAGGGCATAGGTGCGGACGAACGCCGAATGGTCCCAAGAGTTGGAGTGCGCCTCATCGCGGAAGTCTGCCATGCTGAGCAGACGGGTGCCCCTCCTAGTAGCATACATGATCTCGTGCAGGAACGCAGGGTCCCCGTCGACCATGAGCCGATGAACGAGCATGAGGGCCTTCAGAGCCACGACCCAGTCGCGCGTTTTGCTCAACCGCCTGGACACGTTAGCAATGCACGAGTTCACATAGCCCCTGGAATAAGATGACAGGCTGAGAATCCCTCTGACGTACTTCTCGTCGGCGGGCTTGTCCTCGTGGCTCGTTGCCTTGATAATCGCCACTTTCAGCTCAGGCGACATGGAGTTGGACACCTTCGCCAATCCAATGCTCGTCTGGTCCTTCACTGCCCCCAGGGTCTCCCTCATTGATGGTGCCATTTCTTTCCCTCCACAAACCTGATTCCCTGTCTCGCAAGCTCAACTCAGCTGCGAAGAGTTGAGCCTGATGATGACGCTGCCTCAGAAACAGTCAGTGGTAACTCACGACGCCGAGCGAAAATCAAACAGATCAAGCAACGGGCACAGGCAAAATAGAAATCCTGGAAGTTACCGGGCTCCAAAATGGCAGCACGTCCTGGGATCAATAATGATATTAAACATTCAATCGATCAATGCAGCATACGAAACGGTGTTTGCAATGGTATGGAATTAGGAACAAAAGAAACAATCTAAAGCTATCACAAACAAAAAAAAAAAAGAAAACAAGATCGATCAAACAGACTTCACGCCAATAGTTGCAATCTCTGGGATTCCCGACCTGAATCGAATACTAATACCTAAATTCCCTAAATTCGTTGAGGATTCAAATGGAGGCATACAATAGGAAACGGAGAGGACGAGTAAAGAAGTACCTGCTCCCCCCTGTTCCTCGCCGCCTGAGATGAGATCTGCGCGCGTCCTCGTTGACACGAACGCGCGCAAGATGAAACCGACCTCTCTCTCCACTTCCTCCTTGTCTGGGTGAGAGAAGGAGAGAGAGAGAGCGCTGGCCTCCACCGATTTTGTAAACACGAACAACCAGCAAAAATAGGAATCAAGCGACGACGAAAAAACTGAAACTAAAAAGATGTTGGAGAAACATTCATATAATTCTTCTGTTAAAAGGAGGCCGCCAACTGTTTCTAAAATTGTCCGCGTCATGCCAACAAGGCTTCTCAATGTACTCGCGAGGCGCTTCGCTGGATCTAACATATTAAATGCGCCGGGCATCTCGAGCGCTCGATCTGCGCCGAGATTCGGATTCGTTGGCGATGTACAGCTGGCAGCGCTTGTTTTTTCTACCCGAGTTGCGTCGTTCGGTTGGGAAAGTATTATATGCTCCTCACTCGTCCTCCTAAGAATATACTCACATATTACAAATACCCTCAAAAGTTTACAAATTACCACCCATGCCATGCCATGCCATTGTGAAGTGGGAGAAGGAATTTTTGAGGACGTAGCGTTGCTCGGTTCCATTGGCACGGACATGTGTTGCTGTAATTGTCAAATTATTATGGAGTCTCACAACATGCGACATGTTTGGCCCCCATTTTCTATATTTATACCTCTATAATATAAGAAGAATATTATGGTAGCATCACACGGTGCACAGTATAATCGATCCATCTAGCCTATTCAATCGTGCATTAATTTTTCCGTAGCATCTTCTCTTTCGTCTTCGTTCGCTCCTCCGCCACCCTCTCCACCACCTCCCGTTCCTCCCTCCCTCATGCGCCGCCCACTTCCGATGACTCATCTCCTTCATCTGCTGTGTCCTCTCCCGCTGCCAAAAGAACCATCATTTCGCTCCCCGCATTGCTCCTTCTGAAACTCCTATAGTCATCATCCATCGCCTCTCTGTTGGATTCTTGTTATACGAATCCTAGTAGAAAAGGAAAAAAAATAGATTGGTTTGAAAAAACAATCGGAGACCAAGTGCAAACCGAGATGGATTGATCTCACGACGCTATAAAAAGATGACATCCCTTCATTGTAGGTGGTACAGCGCAGAGCACAGCGACGTGCAACATAAGAACGGACAGCCACCGAGAGAGAGAAAAAAAGAGAAGAGAGAAGAAAATTTCGGGTTCGTTTCGGGAACGAGTTTTTATCCGTTCTCAACGAAACTTCAGGCATTATTTCTCAGCAGCCTTCTCATCTATTCCTCATATTCCGGTGAGATTGTTTTGATTTCTATCATCAGTTTCGAGAGACATTTATTCTGCAGCATCCAAGATTAATTCTTGAGATTATTTATTATAATCCTCTGCGTAGTTAAGAGAAGATACTTTGTAACTTACTGTTATTTCATAGTGGAAGATCTCCTTGCTCCCGTAGTTTTTTCCTCTCACGTTGAGGGGTTTTCCACGTTAATTTTCTGGGACATTTATTCTGCGGCATCCGAGATTAATCTCTTTGGTCTGATTTAATTCCGTTATATTATTATCATCGTCCCATTATTATTGTGCGTATTAAAAGGGAAAAAGAAGATAATTCTGCAACCATCAGTTCATCCTTTTTTCCAACAGTGGTATCAGAGCCTGGTCAGGAAGTGCACATTATAATGGAGGACAATAATGCCCCCAGTCGGATGCCTGTGCTCACAGGTACAAATTATTCTATCTGGAAGCCTCGGATGAAGGACTACTTAAATTGCAGAGACCTTTATGATCCAATCGAAGTCGATGCTGCAAAGCCCGAGGACATGGATGATAAAAAGTGGGGGAGGATTAAGACCAAGACAGTCGCACAAATCCGACAATGGGTCGATGACAAGGTGTTTCATCATATCGCAAATATCGATGAACCCGACGAAGTGTGAAAAAAATTGCAAAAAATGTATGAGCGCAAATCGCCGCAGAATAAGGTGCTATTGATGAAGAAACTTGTTACCTGAAGTACAAGGATGGTCATTCTGTTGCAGAACATCTTGACAGTTTTTAGGAATTAATTAACAAGTTGTCCTCAGTAACGATTGTGTTTGAAGATGAGATCCAAGCACTACTACTACTGAGTTCATTACCCGATAGTTAGGAAACGCTCGTTATCTCTCTGAACAACTCTGCTCCAGGTGGACAACTATCTTTAGAAATTATCAAGGATAGTTTGTTCAATGAAGAAATGAGAAGGCAAGAGCAGAATCTCAACAACAAATCAGAGGCATTCATCTGGAAGATCATGGGAGAAACAAGCAGAGAAATTCTCACAGCCACGATAGATCAAGATCAAGAGGCAAGTCAAAGTCCGGAAAAGAAGTCACCTGTTATTATTGTGGCAAGCTAGGACACTTCAAGAAGGAGTGCAGAAAATTAAAGCGTGATCAGTCATATGAAGGATCTGAAGATGCTGAAAAAGAAAAGAAGGGCGGTGGTGGAAACAACGTTGCGGTGGCTACATCAGATGATGTATATTTTCTTACTCAAGAAGAGGAAGAAGATGGTGTTAATGTTGTGAGTCAAGATTCAGTTTGGATCTTAGACGCTGCAGCTTCGTTTTATGTTACTCCTCGTAGAGATGTATTCTCAACATATAAAGAGGGAGCATTCGGGTCAGTAAAGATGGGGAACAAGTTGGAGTCCCAAATTGTTGGCATTGGAGACATTCAATTAAAGACCAATACAGGATGCAAGATTGTGCTCAAAGATGTGAGGTATGTACCAGAAATTCGTCTTAACCTAATTTCAGTTGAAAAATTAGATGACGACGACTATGAGAGCAACTTCAAAAGGGGAGTGTGGAAACTCAAGCGAAGTTCACTCCTACTGATGAAAGGAAACAAAGATGGTACACTCTACAAGACTGAAGCACAACACTGCACCGAGGAGATAAACATGACTCAAGAGATGTTATTCTCTGAGTTATGGCACAAGCGGCTTGGACACATAGGTGAGAAAGGACTTCAGATATTAACTCAACGAAATCTGCTACCAGGTGTGAAAGACACTTCACTTGACGTATGTGTTCACTGCTTGGCTGGTAAGCAGACTAGAGTTACATTTAATAGGACTTCTTTATCTAGAAGTTCGCACGTACTTGATTTGGTGCATACTGATGTTTGCTATATGAAGGATAAAATTCTATGTGGTGCTCTTTATTTTGTTACATTTATTGATGACCATTCTAGAAGAGTTTGGGCTTTTCCTATAGCACACAAAAATCAGGTGTTGGCAGAGTTCAAAAAGTTTCATGCCAAAGTCGATAGAGAAACTGGTAAGAAGCTCAAGTGTATTCGAGCAGATAATGGCGGCGAATACAGATGATCTTTTGAAGAATACTGTAACACCTATGACATCAAGCTTGAAAAGACAGTTCTCAAGACTCCTCAGCAAAATGGTATTGCTGAGAGGATGAACAGAACAATTGAGGAACGTGTCAGATGTATGCTTCTACATGCTAAGCTATCGAAGGGATTTTGGGGTGAAGCAATGATGACTGCGGTTGAACTGATCAACCCTCACCATCAGTACCTCTCGATGGTGACATACCTCTAAAAGTCTGGTCAGGGAAGGATGTTTCGTACAAACATCTCAGAGTGTTCGGTTGCAGAGCCTTTGTTCACATCCCAAGTGATGAGCGGTCAAAACTTGATAGCAAATCGAAAGAATGTATCTTTCTCGGATATGGAGGTGAAGAATTTGGCTACAGACTCTGGGATCCTGTTAACAGGAAGGTTATCAGAAGCAGAGATGTAGTGTTTATGGAACACCAAACAATCGAAGATCTGTCGAAGGACAAAGAGACAACTACCTTCACCGATTATCTAGTTGAACCGAGTTTAGTTGACGCACTGATAGAATATGACATTGCTGCAGAAGCTGATCAAGATGACAGTAGCAGTGAGAGCAACTCATATAATTCAGATATACCTTCGGATAGTCAAGACAGTGATGATGAACCACATATCGAGCATGATGCACCAGAACAAGAACCTCAGTTGAGAAGATCGAATAGACAAAGACAAGAGTCAAAGCGGTACTCCCCGACAGAGTACGTGTTATTAACTGAAGGGGGAGAACCAGTATGTTATCAAGAAGTCTTGTCACATGAGTAGAAGGATGAGTGGATGAAAGCCATGCAGGACGAGATGCAATCTCTGCATGAAAACAACACTTACAAACTGGTGAAGCTTTCTAAAGGAAAGAGGGCACTCAAGAACAAGTGGGTGATTCGACTGAAGAGTGAAGAGAATAATCCACACCCAAAATATAAGGCAAGGCTAGTTGTCAAGGGGTTCAATCAGAAGAAGGGAATTGATTTTGATGAGATATTCTCATCAGTGGTCAAAATGTCATCAATTCGAGTGGTTCTTGAATTAGCTGCTACCAAGGACTTGAAAATTCAACAGCTAGACATCAAGACAGCTTTTCTCCATGGTGACTTGGAAGAAGAGATTTACATGGAACAGTTAGAGGGTTTCCAAGAAAAAGAAAAAGAAAACTTGGTGTGTAAATTGCAAAAAAGTTTATATGGACTTAAACAGGCACCTCGTCAGTGGTACAAGAAGTTTGAGTCGTTCATGACGTAGTAAGGATACAATAAGACCAGATCAGATTATTGTGTCTTCGTGAAATATTTTTCACATGATGATTTTATTATCCTGTTGTTATATGTTGATGACATGATTATTGTAGGTCGGGATAAAAGCAAGATTGACAGGTTAAAGTAGGAACTGAGTCCATGCTTTTCCATGAAAGATCTAGGCGCAGCAAAGAATATCCTCGACATGAGAATCATCCGTGACCGAGAGCAGCGCAAGCTATGGTTATCCCAAAAAACATACATCGATAAAGTCTTGGAGAGGTTCAACATGAAGAACGCAAAGGCAGTTACATCTCCACTTGCAGGTCACTTCAAGTTGAGTTCTAGACAGTGTCCGAGGAACAAAATCGAGAAGCAAAAGATGAAGAACGTTCCATACGCATCTGCAGTTGGCAGTCTGATGTATGCAATGGTTTGCACAAGGTCAGACATAGCATATGCAGTTGGTGTGGTGAGTCGATTCTTATCAAATCTTGGTAGAGAGCATTGGGATGCAGTCAAGTGGATTCCCAGATATCTTCGAGGCACGTCTAAGATATGCTTATGTTTCGGAAACGCTGAACCAATGTTGGAAGGATTTAACGACTCTGACATGGCGGGAGACATTGATAGTCGAAAGTCAACTTCTGGTTACTTGATGGCATTCGCAGGAGCAGCAGTCTCATGGCAATCCAAGTTACAGAAGTGTATTGCACTATCAACGACTGAAAGTAGAATATATCGCAGCTACTGAAGCAGGCAAGGAAATTCTGTGGATGAGACAGTTTCTGAGGGACTTAAGTTTGACGCAGGAGAAGTACATTATCCACTGCGATAATCAGAGTGTGATACATCTGAGTAAGCATTCTAGTTTCCACTCTAAGTCCAAGCACATTGATATCCGATATCATTGGATTCGCGATGAGATAAAGAAAAAGAAATTTTTTCTTCGAAAGATCCATACTGACAAGAATACATCAGATATGATGACGAAGCCTCTATCGAGAGAGAAGATCGAGTTCTGCATGGAGCATGCAGGCTTGGTGGATTCCTTCGCATAAACAAGAAGGAGGAGTTTGTTGGATTCTTGTTATATGAATTCGAGTAGAAAAAGAAAAAAAAATAGATTGGTTTGGAAAACCAATCGGAGACCAAGTGCAAACCGAGATGGATTGATCTCACGATGCTATAAAAGGATGACATCCCTTCATGCTATGTGGTACAGCGCAGAGCACAGCGACGTGCAACATCAGAATGGACAGCCACCGAGAGAGAGAGAGAAAAAAGAGAAGAGAGAGAAGAAAACTTCGGGTTCATTTCGGGAACGAGTTCTTATCCGTTCTCAACAAAACTTCAGGCATTACTTTTCAGCAGCCTTCTCATCTATTCCTCATATTCCTGTGAGATCATTTTGACTTCTATCCTCAATTTCGAGAGACATTTATTCTGAGGCATCCAAGATTAATTCTTGAGATTATTTATTGTAATCCTCTGCGTAGTTCAGAGAAGATATTTTGTAACATACTATTATTTCATAGTGGAAGATCTCCTTGCTCCCGTGGTTTTTTCCTCTCACGTTGAGAGGTTTTCCACGTTAATTCTCTGCATATTTGGTCTAATTTAATTCTGCTATATTATTGTCATCGTCCCATTATTATTGTGCGTATTAAAAGGGAAAAAGAAGATAATTCTGCAACCATCAGTTCAGCCTTTTTTCCAACACTCCCCACTTGAACCAATGAATGAATCACCGATCGAGGATGCAAGGATCCTAGAACTCGTTGTCTATGTCCTAGTCAAACTCATCGTCAATTTCGTCATCCCGAGGCCCGAAGAGGTGTTCCAACAGCTTGGCAACTCCTTGTTGTCTTCCTCTCCACCATCACCAGTCTTGTGCTCGGTTCACTCCCTCATTCCTGTCCCCACATCGGGCAGCTGCCCCATGCTATCGCGGATCAATTGGATGAGGGAGAGTGTAACATCTCAAAATTTCACTCCCAAATGTCAAGGGCAACTAGATCATTCCGATAGTGCTAGCTCGTTCGCTATCACTGAATCATAATAATATGACTTAATAATCATACAACGGAAATTAATATTCATTTAAAATAAGATAAAAATCATAATCTGTTTAGCGAAAGACTTTAAATTTAAAGTTCAATAAGACTAATGTCATAGAACATAAATAAACCATTATTCAAATTCACATCTAGAACATATTCTAGTGACTCATGACTTCATCTATTCTTATGTCAATGTGCAACTTCGCCGTCATGAGTTGAGTCAGCCATTCATCCAAGTAATTCAGTTATCTACACGGATCCAAAGCGCAGATTGCCCACTTCGAGCATCTAAAGGCCAATGCAATAACGTGCATCCTAAACAGGATACTACATGACACATGTATAACAATTTCATAATAACAGGAACATGCGCCATGTCATATTCATAAATGCACATGTAATTGATTCATATAAAAGGCCATCAATAATAGTGCTATAATAGTCAATCATGTAACAGTATCAGTAAGCATCCTAAGTGCTAACGGTTGTCATTACCTTGCTTCAGTAATATCCTCAGAGTTGATTTATAACTCGTTGGATTCCACTTTCGTGGTCAGTCAGTCTTTGATCTTATTAGTAATTGAAGAATCAAGTCATTGCCCTCCAGTAGACTAACTAGGCATTGGAGCCGAGGCTCTGTCACTCGAAGGTGAATGGGAATATACATATCGTTATCGGTAAGACACAATTATCCTTCAAGAAATGCTAACTCCAAGGTGCAGGGCAAAATAATTTTCCGAAGAAAATTCTAACACAATGAAGCAGGGCACAATATTTCTTGCATCAGTTTGAGGGGCAACAAATAATAATATTCGTCAATTGGTTTCATTATTATCACAATCATCAAATAATTTACGTCGCTCAGTCTTCAAATTTTAACCTAGATACGACTGTCCATGCATTCGTGTATCTAGGTTCATATACAATCATTAAACATCAATACATAATATAAGTACTTTGAAAATAATTTTAAACATATCATATACACTTCTTTGTGTCGGTCATGGCCGTGACGGAATGGTCATGCCCGTGACCGTGTTGTGAAATGGTCGGTTTCGCTTCTAAGTGTTGGTCATGGCCAATGCCCATCAGTGTTACGATCGTTCCCATTAGTGCCACGGCCTTGAGATATGATTTTTGCCCATTTGTGAGGACAATACGATTTGTCCATATTTTTGTCCTTAGGTCATATTTTTGGCCTTCAAGTTATATTGAGCTTACAACAAAAAATACTGGCAGCTCATATTTTTTCCTCTTTGCCCCTATTAAAGCCCTTTTACCCGTATTAAGTTCACGTTCTGCACGTTTTTCAATAAAACTTTGAAGAAATATAATACAAAGCATTCTAAAGTTTTTATGCATGATCCATATATCAATAGGCATCAAAAGCACATGAAAAATCATGCAAAGATATCAAATTCCTAGATCTAGGGTTTATCCATAATTCATAAACAATAAGAACACATGAATCCTAACTATTGGATCTAATCATAAAAAAACTTATATAGGCATACATCTAACCCCCGAAAAACCTATACATTTATAAATCTCTCGATTTTCCACGATTAAAAATCTCCAATCACAATCAAGTCAAACATAGAGAAGAAAAGGGTTTGGATCCCTTTTATACACCTTGATTTCTCTAGTTGATTCTTCTCTTCTTTTTTTCTTCTCTTATTCTTTTTTTTCTTCTTCTTCTTCCTCATCCTCTTTGTTCCTCATGATCTCCTTCCTCAAGTCCTAGTTATCAAGAGTCCAAATGAAAAAAAAGAAGTAAGGGATTCTTAAGTCTTTATATAGGAAGGTTAGAGATTTTGACTTAAAGACACAATTATCTTTGATAAAAATCTGGAGTGTTACAGAGAGAGTGCGGTCCGAAGGATGCGACAATGCGATGTAGCGGGGCCAAGTAGGTGACACGATGGACGAAGGGAGAGCAGCGTCAGATGGTAGAGTGAAGCACGGAGAACAGAATGATCAGCGGCAGAGGAAAATGCACTAGGAGGAAGACGCAGGCTCTGGAGAGGAAGATGTGATGCGCAAATCATCATTGATATGCGACCAGGCGGTCCAGATCAATTCGTCGCACAGTGCATTCAATTTATATAGTCTCACACTAATATTTCTCTTAATATAAATACCCTTTAAGAACTATATCAAAAAATTCAAATGCTAGCATGCTTTGCGCTTTGGCATTTTTTAAAATTGTGAGTTAGACGTGATACTCATCCTTCGCTGATATGCGTAGTATGATGTTTCTTTAATTGTTGAGATTTTTTTCATTAAATTAATAATATTAAATAATTTAAAAGCACTTTATATATATGAATTGATAATTATCATTAAATCAAATTAAAAATTAATAATTGATAAAAGTAATGAATTAAGGAGAATTATTAATTATTCATTGCTTAAGTCATTAATAATTGTTAATTGATACATACATACATACACATAGATATGTTAATCATTATTTGATTTATTTTTTTAAAAAAAATATCATTTATCATTGATTATTATATTGTCTACCAATTAATCAGCATTGGTTATTCTTTAGATTGAGTCATATGAATGTCTTTTAAACGAGGTATTGAGTTTTTATATTTACGAATTTTTTTTGTATATGGATCTGGGCAGCTGAATCTGAACAATAGCTTTATGATTGATATATTTGCATATGACATATGATTACGTCATTGAATAAAATTATTTACATTTTTATTATTCCGCATTTTTGGATTGAAATTTTATGAATATTTTATTTTGAATAGTATGATTATTATATTGAACGGTTCTTTCAGTTTTATTATTCTTCTAACACTCTCGTCCAATCAAAATATTATTCTCTTTGGGACATTAATTCGCATCAATTTAAAATGTGTCTTGATAAGTGAAAGAGATAATTACATGATCAGTTTTATATTTTTGTGCATGTGAAATTATTCGATGAAAACATGATCTTAGACCTCGCATCATTACAATTATATTTCTAAAAAATTGTATTACGAAGACTGGGGTGACATCCTGATCAAGCTTTTGAGGTGTGCCTTCAAAAGGCGTTGCAATATATAATGCTGGTGGTGGAGATTAAAAATGGAGGACAATGGTACTTTAGAAACGTAATTATGGAATAAAGGATTAGCTGACAAATCTACAGAATTAGTGAACATATTATATGTGTTATTAACATTTTATGCTGCCATAATATCAAAATACGTGAAATTATTGAGACAACCAGGCAGGGACACGGAGCCAATGTATTGTTAGGGGGGCCACGCCACCCCAAACCACAACTTTTTGCAACATTACTTATATACTACTATATATCATTATATACATATATAATATATATGATATTGCCCCCCTAATTTTGTAAACTTGACATAATTAAGCTCCTCCTAATTTATATAGTAATATATATTATTATATATATGGAGAATCCCCTATTTTTTTGAATTTGGCATAATTATAATGTGTTATTATATTAATAAGAGAATATATGTGTACATTTATAAAAGATTATAGTATAATATGTGTTTTTATGAATGTATAATATATGTACTAATAATTTTAACTCTTTTTTATAAAAAAATCAAATTAATTAGTTGTCATAAAAAGTTAGTTACATATATCCTTTTTTTAACATGATAAACATAAAAAGAAAAAAAAGATGCATGACGAATACCAAAAAATATATTTTAATCTAAATAAAATTATAATTATAATTATATGCGGATTCTATTGCAATATTTTTTATTTCTTAATTTAGTTAATAAAGTTAATAATATTTATATATTTGTTCTTTACTTGGCCCCCCTAAGTATTGATCCTGGCTCCGTCCCTGCAACCAGGCTGAAGGCGACGCGTGCATAGGCAATTATAGAGTCGAAATTTTTGTGCACTCAATGTGTGTAATATTTGTGGATACATTTTGTGAAAAAAATAGCCATTAGTCTCTTTCTCCTGTTAGATTGGCTAAAGAATTTGATAACAATTTGCACTTTTCATTAGGGGTGTTCACGTATCGGATCAAACTCGATCCGATTTGTTCGATTTTGATCAAATCGGATTAACCATAAAAAAGGATTGGATCCGATTCAATTCGACCCAGTTCGGATCGAATGGTCGGATTATCCGATCACTATTTTTTAATTTTTTTTCTTACTTTTGTTATTATTTAATATAAAAATATTATAGATTATTTATTTAAAAAGCATAAAATAATGTGTTAATATTGAAATATTATTATACATATTTAAAATAATTTATTTCAATATTTTTAAATTTTTTATACAAAATATAAAATGAAAACTAAAAATAATAATAATAAAATAATAAAAAAATTGAGTCTTTTGAATCGGATGGACTCGGGTCCAAAAATTTCAACTCGTATCCGACCTGAACCAAGATTGAGTCGAGATCAGATCGGATCCGACTCGACCACTGACTCGATCTGACCCAAACTAATTTGGGACGAGTCGGATCATCAAGTTCGCAGGTCAACCCAATTCGTCGAACACCCTACTCCGTAGTCTCATTTTAGTTCTTTTTTTTTCAAAAGTTTGACCTTCTTATTTGTATTAGAAAATACCGAATGGTGTCATGGTGAAGAGAAGACGAGGTTTACAATTTTCGTGAAAGCAGAGGGCGATAAATAAATAAATAAAAGAACGTGAGTGAGAAGTTGCGGTTGTATCAAAAGCAACGGAGGACAGAGCGTTCATTCGTACCAAGTGTTGGAATGTAATAATGCATGCAAATATATATTTTTTAATCGGCAATTGGTACCTTTGACATTACCAATTTGACAATTTAAAGACTCATCCGCATTCGCCCAATGTTGGACATTCGCTCTGGCTAATTGACCGAAATAGTTTTTAAAATCTATTAAGGTAGTGTTGAGATAAATATATATATGTATATATATATGTAAAAGATATGGAACCTTAATTCACGAGTCGAATTATGTGTAAATAGTTAAAGCGTTTTGTTTGGACAGCAAATAAAAATGATACAATAAAAAATAGGAAAATGAAAGGAATATAGCCGTTTTCCTGTCAATCTTTTGTTTATTTTTAATCCTTTATTGTTACTTGTCATTTTCTCTTAACCATTTTACTATTTTAAAGTATTTGATATGTGATAAAAATAAAAGTACGCTGATTTTTTTTCTATTTAATTAATGATTTTATAAAACTAATAATTACTTTTTAGTCCGAACTAATAATTTCTTTTGGAAAAAAATAAAGATTGATCAATTCGAAGGTGTTTGGTACGAGAACCAGCGTTGGATTATTCTTATTTTTACATTCAAACATCTCAAAAATAATTTATTTTGAACAACTTTTGAAACCACTTCGAAAAATACAAAAATAATTAGATTTTGTTCTTAGAATGAGAAGACAAGAACAAATAATGCATAACAATAAAGTCTTGTTTTGGCTTTTGTTGTCAGACATTAATTTTATAAACATTGGACTTCACATTAATAATTATAGAATAAAGAAAAAAAGTAAAAATAAAGTTAGAACAAATATATATTATTTTAAAATTTATTGACCTTTTACTAAAAAAAGAAAATTTTTGACGGGAGGGCCGGGATCTTAACTTGTCGGATTCAAATTTCCAATAGAAGGAATTAGTTTAAATTTACTTTAGGGTATAACGTTTATCCTCCCCCCTTACAGGGGGAGGATGGCCCTTCGTCCATACACGCCCGTCGGATGGATCCGACGGGCGCTTTTTTTTCGCGCTTCACTAAAGATAAGTGAGCTGTTCAGGGGCGATCCACACAAAAAAAAACAAAATCGAGCCCTCGTCGTCATCCTTGTCGATCGTTGCCGTCCCCGTTCGCGGATCCGGTGGCGCCCTCTCCCTCCTGCGACGTTCTCTCTCTCCGACGACGCTCTCTCCCTATGGTGTCAACTCCCTCTCCCTCTCTGTCGGCTCCCTCTCTCGTTACCTCTCCCTCTCTCGCGACATGGCTACTCGACGGCCTAATGTGGCCTCCCACGATTAGATATGGCCGTCCGACGATCGATCTGACTGCGGGTGTGATGATGTGGCCTCCCGTGGACGGATCTGACTGCGCGACGGTCGATCAGGCTGCACGCAACCAGATCCTGCCGCGGGAGGCCAGATCCGGAGACGGGGCAGCCGATCAGGTTGTGGGCGACCAGGTCTGGCCTTCCGCGGTCGGATTTGGCCGACCGGTGGCCGATCTAACTTTCCACGGTCAGATCTGACCGTCCGGCAACCGATCTGACTGCGGCTTGCTGACTGTTTGCGGGCGACCGGGCAGGCGGATTGCTGTGGCCGGCCGGCCGATAGTGTTCTCGGCACAGGAAGAGCTTTTTTATCGTGAACGGGCGATTCATTTTACCCCGAACCGCTCCTTACTCTGCCCGTTCTACACTCCTGAACCGCACGTACCATCTGCGATCGTCAGATGGGGAAAGCACCAGGGGGAGGATAAACGTTATACTCTTGACTTTATAGTGGGCTTAATTCTTTTTTTTATGTCATGAGATCGACTCTTAGACTCTGTTTGGCAAAGCTAGTGGTTTGATTAGAGGATAGCGGTTCGATTAGAGGATAGCGATATGACTAGAGTATAACGGTTAGCTATTAGAGGATACCGTATAGCGATTTGTTTATAAATCTAATAAAATATGTTTGGTAAACATAGCGGTTAAATTAGCGTATAATATAAAATGACGAAAATAGACATAACATATAACTTGTGATCATTTTTTATACATCATTTTCATATAATTTAATTTAAAATAATTACTTTGAACATTAATACTTTTAAAAATCTTATTTAATATAAAATATTGATTAATTCAAAATAAAAAACTTATTTGGGTTGTAAGTAAAATTAAAGATGTGATATATAAAATAAAAATAATATATGATGTTTAATAAGTAAATATTTTTTATTTTAAAAATAAGGGTATAATAGGAAGAAAATCTGAAAACGCTACTTCTATACTCTATAAGCTAGTAGGAGTAGGTTATAGCGATTTGTGTCCAAACCTCTAAATGCTACTGAGAAAAAAATATTTACCAAATGCTTGTAGTAGCGTTTTTATTCTAACAAAACGCTATCCGCTACTAAATACTCTACTTTTTTACGTATCAAACAGTGCCTTAATTATAGTATCAAATCTTGAGTATTGAGTATTTGTTGGAATTTCAGGTGGTAAAAAAATGAAATAAAAAAAGTTTAAAGATCATAGATTATCCTTGGGAATGTTGGTCATACATTATCAATGAAAAATAATTAATTTTGAACGAATATATATATATATATATAATTTGTTATGTCATCCTTGGGAAGAGTGAAAGCGATCTAGATCGGATCCCGTCATTTTTTTTGCGCCAGTTTCTAAAATTTAAAAAAAAAAACAAAATCCTAATTTTTTTTAAAAAAATACCTCTTTAGCAGGTAGATTATTGTGAATATTTTTCGCTTTACCTTAATATAATAATATAATTTTTAAAAAAATAGATAACAAATTTAAATTAACATCAATATATTTAATTTATAATTAAATATAAAATATAGTACCGAAAATTTCCAATTATCAAATAAGAGTTATATAAATAATGTAATAAAAAAACTTTTATATCAATAAAGAATATTTGCTGACTTACTCCATGAGCCCCTTGGGTATCTTTAGATGAAAGCTCAAATTTTAGCAGGTTAGTCGTATTATATTAAAAATTCATTTTTAATTATGTTCGATCTTTTAATTTTAATTTTTTTAACCCAATAATTCTTTTGGGTTGGTCCAGTTTATCTACACTCCTCCCATTGTAGATAAAAAAAAGTTAAGAATATATATATTGTGTTCTCTTCCATCAAATAGTAAAAATTATCTATGATTATTGGAGATTCGTAATCAAACCCACAAGTGTTTTCTTGTGTTATTTTTTCTGGAATATTTTATTATGTCTTATATCTATTCAATCCTCTTTCTACAGTTGGAATAATGTTCAATTATAACTAAACATTGGCGTCACATATTTCCAAGAGCTACAATAGTTTCAACATTTAACAATGAATGTAACAACCGATTCAAAAAAAAAAATTTAAATAAGAATTAAATTAGAGTTAGAGTTGAAAACTTACCTAAACAAAAAGAAATATAACAAAAATTTTCCACCTATATATACCGTCTTTCTATACATCCTAACTATCTTGTCCTAGCAGCCAAATTCCTCTCAGGTCACCCTCTTGTGTGCCCACATTCCAGGAACATAATTAATTTTCTCAATATTCTAATAATTCTTCTCAATACCTTATCACATATCATTTAAATCATATACAACATTTAATAAGATATCATTTTAAAAGATACCCTTCTAAGGATGTTTGAACCTTTCTAAGATATCATTTGATAATTACTTATGCAATATTTTAATTAGAAGCACCATATTCAATTTGTAATCAATGTCATTTAAATCATATCAACCATATGTATGCAAATGTAATACTTTTATATGAATGCACATATCACTAATTAGTCAGTGGTCGGTAGGTGGATTTAGAGGTGGCTCTCATCGTGATCAACAATGTAGCACTTAACTCCATTCTACTTCATTTCTTTCGGAGAACCTATCATATATTGATAGATGAATGCTAGAGATGGCTCTCATCGTGATAAAAAATATAGCACTTAGTTCCATTCTACCTTAACAGAGATAAGTAAATTCTAGATGTGGTCCCTACAGTGACTCCCACCACGATGTAGTACTTAATTTCACATAACACTTAGCTCCAACCTATAACATCTCATTTTTTAGAAACAAAATAATGCGTTGGATTCTAAAGGTAACTCTCATCATGATCGATGATGTAGCACTTAATTTTAACTATCATACATGCATATGCATGATTCATCATATAATAATTATCTTTAGATATCATAATATAAATCATATCGACATTCATTTAAACAAAATCAGATTGCACTTTACAATAGCAATTCATAATATATCACACATGCTTTTTAATGTACAATCAATTGATCAATCATTCCAACTTACTTCTCGTAAGAAATTTTCCAAACAAATATTCAATAATATCACAATCAATGTCACACCAAATTAAAAAAAAAGGTGAATACATAAAGCAGGAGAAACTAACTTACCTTGTGTGAAAGGCTGAAAGCTAACAATCATATAACTGTAATAATAACATACATATTACTAGTATGTTCTGAAAGTTAACATATCATACATGAAATGTAAATAATTACTAAGATTATATGACAGTTATACATTTACTCTTATAACTTAAGTAAATAAGAGGTGGTCTTATATCATAACTAGTAAAAGAAAATCCATAGATTCATACATTCATACCCAAATTTCATCATTTCAAATTTTCTTACTTTCATATTGCAGAACTCTTAACATATAGAGAGTTTCATATTTTATTTCATTGACTTATTTTTAGGAAAATCAACATCCAACTTAACTTTCATGTTGTTAGTGACCTTACTTTTATTATTTATATAAAATAGTAAACAACTCATATTCTGGTACTTTCAATTTTCACTAATAGTAGACTTATTAGGGTGCAACTCATAATTTTTTTAATCAATATCTCTCTGCAGTGAAGGCATTTAACAAATACTAATATAGTCTGTCTAAGTTTCATTCTGACAAATTAAGTGAGCTTCGGTTAATCATAACTTTCACTACACATATCCTTTTTAGGTTATTCCAATTGTAAATGAATCTTGACATCTGTATACTCCTTATTTAAGTTATCAAATAATTATATAATATATTAGGTATAATACCTAATTTACAAAATTAGCTAAGAGTTTTAGAAGACGGAGTGATAGAACTCTAAATATGTATGCATAACTTTCTCTACATATATTTGATTGACTTGATTCCAAAGCTCAGTGAAAGTAGAAATAGAAGTATTGCATAATTTATACTAGAAGATCTTGTGATGGTACATATTTAGATTCTACTTGAGAATCTAATAAGTATATATGTAACTATTGTAACATTTATATATGTTACCTTTCAACTTATGTTGAAGTGACTCCATTTGAATCGAAACCTTAATTGAGTTAGGTGTAAACCACATAAATTTCATATTTTAATTATAAGATCATAATTTATAGTATAATTCTCGATCCATGATACTAATTCTGTCAGGACAGCCACGCCTATGCTCATCAATTTGCGCATAATTTTTCAAATTCATGAGATTTTACGATAATTGTTTGTTCTTTGAAAACTACACTTCTAAGAGATCATGTTATTGAATTTTGAGAATTTTTTAATCAAAATGATACATTTTGTTAGCCAACTCAACATTGGGATTCGACAATTTAAAATTGAAAGATATGTTTCTTTCATGTCTCTAACCAATTGTAAAATTTCTCTTATCAATTCAATAGATTTTATTCTAAACCTATAAAAGTTTAAATCATGAGAAGATTAACAAGAAATGTTAAATGGATCCAACTACTACGCATCTTTAATTTGTTAAGTTGACTTCTTTTCTTTTCTTCTAGTTCTCTTCTTCCCCTTTCTCTTCTATCTCCCTTGACTCGGCCAGTGACCAACATGGAGCTTATTTCATTGTTTTTCCTAGCTCTCCCCCATTCGGCCAGTAATAAAAAAGGTAAGATTTATTCCTTTGTATAAACGCCAAAGGGTGGATAAGAGGGTGGACTTGGCGAGTGTGTCACCGGATGAAGAAGTTAGAAAATGAGGTGGAGGCATACTGTGGTGACTTTGAGGAGGTAAGATCTAATTGTATGAACAATCAGTCGTACAAATTAAAAACACAATTGTAAATTATTTGTATTGAGTGGTGGAGGCACACACAACCACTAATTAAATTAATCATTTATTAATTTCTATTCAAATTGATTTATCTACTATTTTGGTCATGTTCCTTAGCTATTAGCTAATAGTATGTTATTTAACTATTAATTAAATTAATTAACCTCAATTAAATTATTACTTCATATTCATGCCTAGTGTAATTGGCACCTTGTCATAATTTTGATTACTAAAACATTTATCTCACAATAAGATAACAATTAACTTAATTAATATTTAATTAAGTTAATTGCTTTAAGGTGAAATTATTGAACATTACACCAAGTGATGGACAACAACCATGGTTGGCATTTTTCTAACATTTTCAGTTGTTGTTCTTCCCTGATTGATTTCCTTTCGATTCTCCTTCGCTCATGTGACCAACGGATGTACATGATCCTGGACAACACACCCTTGAGGTCGAAGAACCTTCAAGGATGGATGGAGAAGGAGAAGAGAAAGGGAAGAACATCAAATTGCAGGGGAAAGTGATTGATGGATCAACATTGTTTCACATGATATTAGGGTTCGAGTTAAATCATAGCATCGTCTCCTTTTTCTTGTTAGTTGATCCATATATTTACTTTACGCTTAAAATGTTTATTCTGGCAAAATGGTGCCAAAATTCGCACAGTGTTTTGTTGAAATCGATGAACTCGGCTCGTTGTCTACATCATTGGGTAGAACAAGCGTCGGACCCGACCCGGGTGCCACACTGCCCGACCCGCACCATCGCCGACGTGCACACAGACACCCAAACCCAACCTGAGCTCCATTGAACGGGCCTGAGTTCTGACATAGACATGTCCATGTCCAATCCAGACACAGTCTAGGTTATACTTGGCCTGAGTTGAGCCGTGGCATCGGCCATTAATGAACCCAGCCCAAGTCAGACCCAACCCGGCTCGAATTCTACCAAAACATAATGATGTGATTCTATTTTATTATTATTTTATTATTTATCCATGATCTGCTTCCCAACTGATTGCACTATATGATGATCTAGAGCAAGTCCTAACCTAGGTGAAGATAATAACATAATTAATTAATAAAGATAAAAGCTTGGATGCCTTACTGATTGACGAGAGCTCATGATATTATTTTCATCACATTGTCGTGTGGTGAAAGAGGATACCCACACATTTAGTGAGGATGAATTGTGTGCACAATCACTAACCACTTATGTACATGACACCTCATTGTAATTCAAAACGTTTATTGATGACATTGCATAGATGACATTGATTGAGAGCATTGATTTCAACCAGAGCATTGCATCTTACATAGGGTATTGCATTGATTTATCTCATTAATATTACCTAGAGCATAGTACTGATTATTCCTAATGACTCCAATCAGAGGATGATATTGATTCATTCATTGTTATTAAGTCATAGCATAGCATTGATCTTGTCACATGTATCTTATTATATGGATCTTCTATTAGAGCATGGCATCGATTCTTGTCCATTGATTTCCATTGATCATTATGATTACGAACCATGCTTCTCTATTATTATAATTGTCCATTAGTTTATTACCCACATATCGGGTTGCGAAGCTCATGAGTTATTATTTTTCCTACATTGATCCTACAAGTAATGAGAACAATTAAGGATGAGTTCAAGCAGCTGATGATGTTCGTGGTGATTTAGTGCATATGGGGTGTTTTAGTCGTCATCTTCCATTAGTTATTTTCTTGTCATAGATGCATTGAGTTATTGTTATCACACATCCGCTTTACTATTGATGACGCATGGATTAAGTCTTTTATTAGACTTTCATTTTTATTGTTATTTTCATTGATATTATATTAAGTCTTCCGCTTATATTATATACTGATTAAAGGATCAATAAAAGTCAAAATGTTGATCAAGGCATTGTATTATTAGTAGCGAGTCTCAAATTGGATCTTATCACGTGGCAAAGGCGATTTAAGGGCGTTACAATGAATATGTCAATTTATCAAATATTTAGAAAGTACAACATTTGTAAAATAAAAAAGTTGGTTAACAAATCTGTAACAAGAATTTGAGCTATTAGCTACGGAGAAATTTGTAATAAATCTGTGGGTAATACCGTCGCAAATTGTATTAGCGTCAGATTTGCTATGGATTCGGGACAACGTACATCTATAGCTAATACCTCGTCACTGTTTGCGACCAAACTTTGTGTCCCTATTTTCGTAGCTAATTATGTGTGCAATCGTCCCTAATATGTACATATTTTGTGGCAACTCTTAATTAATAGAATTCAAAATCGGTAGCTAATCTGTCACTAAGTAGTAATTATAATGTTACGGCGATAACAATTATAATTTTTTTGTCACTAATTTGTTCTTATTCCGTAGCTAACTTCTATTGTAATTGATTTCCAAAGCTTGCAGTTTGTCTCAAAATCATCCAAATCTAGTCACAAATTAGCAATAATTTTTTCTACAGTAATATCGTTTATACCAAATTATCAATTGTACAATGATATAAATGACACATACAATAATCAATATAACAAAAATATCTATATATCATTTTTTCGATTGATAAAGTGGAGTTAAATGCTCATTACAAAGTTAAATTAGAGTATATGAATACATCACATGAGGTACATAAGATGATACAACAGCAAACCATCCATCAACATTTTAAAAGCAAAAGGCACATTTCCAGCATACCGAGTTGAACAAAAGTTTACACATCATGAGGTCATGACCATCACAGGCAATAGAATGCGTCTCACATATTTATCCATCTGTATAGTCTCGATAACATAACTCTCTTACAATTCATTTATCTTCTCTTCTTTACATTCATAAAAGTTATAAATTTACTTGCTTAGCAAGGGCTTCACCATTAGGCATCACATGCTGGCTAACATTAAACTCCCAATGTACAAAAGAAGAAATACTCTATTATTACTTTATTACCAAACAAGTTCGTCAGTGATAAAGATCAACAAGCAACCGCATTAGCCTTCTATTAACTATACAATTTTCTTCTATGCTTTCTACGACGAGCATGCTGACAGAATCCCAACTCTCCTTTCTGCACATAAAAATAAAAGAAGAAAAAGACATGATCAGATCAGCTGAAACAAAGTCTGTCCAGGCAAATAACTTTAAAAATTAAGAGGTTTTTTGCCATAAATTATGATTCCACAAAGAATATGCACAGATGCCATGGAAACATGTGTCATTGTATGATGTACCTCAAACATCTACAAGCTTCTCTATGCACACAACTATATGTTTCCCATAAGTGTACTTCTTCAGAGCACTCAAATGAACCTTTATTCGAGTCAGGATGATCTCACGCTGATCGTCGTCACAGGTTTTCAATACTTATTGAACAACATAGTTCACAAATTGATCTTTCATCATGATCTGAATCCATAAAAGAACCAGAATAGTGAAAGCAATGCACTATTAGATGACATTGATCGAGAGCATTGATGACATTGACCGAGAGCATTGATTTCAATCAGAGCATTGCATCTTAAGTAGGGCATTGCATTGATTTATCTCATTGATATTACCTAGAGCATAGTACTGATTATTCCTAATGACTCCAATCAGAGCATGATATTGATTCATTCATTGTTATTAAGTCATAGCATAGCATTGATCTTGTCACATTTGTCTTATTGTATGGATCTTCTATTAGAGCATGGCATCGATTGATCACTAACCATGATTCTCTATTGTTGTAATTGTCCATTAGTTTATTATCCACCTATCAAGTTGCGAAGCTCATGAGTTATCATTTTCCCATCCTACAAGTAACGAGAATAATTAAGGATGAGTTCAAGCTGTTGATGACATTGTGGGTTGTTTTAGTCGTCATCTTCCATTAGTTATTTTCTTGTCATAGATGCATTGAGTTATTGTTATCATACTTCCGCTTTACTCTTGATGACACATGGATTAAGTCTTTTATTAGACTTTCATTTTTATTGTTATTTCCATTGATATTATATTAAGTTTTCTGAGGATCAATCAAAGTCAAAATGTTGATCAAGGCATTACATTATTAGTAGCGAGTCTCAAATTGGATCTTACCACGTGACAAGGACGATTTAAGGGCGTTACAATGAATCTCTCAATTTATCAAATATTTAGAAAGTACAACATTTGTAAAATAAAAAAGTTAGTTAACGTCAATTTATCGTGGATCTAAATAATTACCGATATTTGTTCTATTATTAGCAATTATAGCTAGTTCTCATTAATGCGGTCCATAAAATTATCAATTTGAATGGATACTCAAAATCTTATATAGTCTCTTTCAAGTTTTTGGCATTTTATCATTTATTCCATAGAATTAAAATTAAATTACCAGTTTCTATTAATTATATAGTATGTAGTAGACAAATTGTCTTCATTTATTTACTGGCAATGGCATGGTATTTGGCAAAAAAAAAACATATAGAATATACTTATGCATCCCGTACATGTATATTATATTATATTCGAAATAGGGCGATGAGTAACAGATTTTTATATTGTAGTTTCAATAATTTAGCGACATAAATATTATGCATTATATATTAAATTTAATTTACCAATTTCACAAACTAATTGTTCCTTCCGTGGTTAGAGTGGCCCATGAGAGCTCGTTGTGCTAGGATCCAATCTTGCCTCAATTATATTTTCGTTTAATTTTTAAACATTTGTTTACTTTTTATTTTTCTTCTCCAACATCTCTTTACCTTTTAGAATAGTTACTTCAAAAAAAAAAATTATGCTATATATTTTAATGTATTTAAATTTTTTATTTAACTTCTATCTATTTTTTTAATATGGGAACAAAAAAATATTTAAAACCTATAAAAGTTTTTAAAAATAATTTTCTCAAACATTTTAATATTTTATATGTTATATTTCTTAATATCTTTACATAATGTTTTTCCTTTACCTTCTATTTTAATTTTTTAGTATGGAATAAAAAATATGAAAATATAAAAAAATTAAAATAATTATCTAAAACTTTTTATTATTTTATATAGGAGAAATTATATATTATAAATATTTATCTTATTTAATTGAAATATATTTCCTATTTTAAATATTTATTTTCCTTCAATTTTTTAGACATTTGTTTACTTTAAATTTTTCTTCTTCAACATCTCTTTACTATTTAGAATGGTTACTTCAAAAAATTTTATGCTATATTTTTAATACATTTTTTATTTAACTTATTTTTTTAATATGAGAACAAAAAATAGTAAAACCTAAAAAAAATAAAAATAATTGTCTCAAACATTTTATTATTTTATAAATTATGAATATTTATATTTGTAATTGAAATATATTTCCCATTCTTTTGCTTGCTAATATTCATTCAAAAAAGATATGTCTATATAAACTAAATTATATTATAAATAATATAAAAACGTTAGCAAAAGTATTTTATTCTTTTTCATAAAAATAAAATCCTTATATAGTTATATCTTATTTATTATTTCTTTTATGAATTCACTAATAATGTTTCCTCCATTGGTTTAATTTTATCATAAAATAGATCATAAACAAATATCAATAAAATAATCTTTTCCTTAAAACACATATTTATTGTCCTTTTGATACGTGCAGACTGTGCAGTAATCCACTTGTACAAACCCCGCACACTGCTTTAGATCGTCAATTTTGTTTATTTTTTTTAAAAAGACAATTAATAGAGTCGTTTTCTTATTCATTTTTTTAGTTTAGATGGTTCAACTTATGCGACGTTAACTATTATATACACTATCAACAAGTTGAAGATCGATCAACTAATTCGATAAGTTTATTCTATATCGCATACTTAACAATCACAAGTGGAACTTTCAATAAAAATATACTGCATACACTAACTCAAATTCGAATCCTAACAGGTTAAAAGAAGCCACACATCATCTCCTGGATTTTTTTTATTCTTGCAGTAAGTCATGTGTTTCATTTTATTATACAAAGATAAATTAAGCTTGAAATAGATAAAGGATGTCAAATCCTAATTTTCTCAATTATGAAGTCATTACTCATTTAACAATCTTCATAACTGAGGCTTAGTTTGCTTAACGCTTTCTGCATCATGCGATTTTTAGTGGATCCTCATCCAAGAACAACGAATGGTTGGTATTACCGTTTGACTTCTGAGGAAGCCCAGTTACACATCATCTTGAGTTTTGTCTGCCCTAAATTCGTAAAGTAGTTACATTACAATAAAATTCATATACTCATTAGATAAAAAAATAATAATCAAAGTACTTACATAAAAAATCAGTTGGACAAAATTATATTGTATGACAAATAGATATATATCTTAAGCATATAGAATGTAGTTAATCAGAAATTATATTATATGATATGATATTATATTAAATTATCATAAAATTATTTAAAACATTATTTAATTTGATCAATATTGAACTTGGACAATCGTTGTCCCAACCGGATTCAGGACCAGTTTTAAAAAATTCGATCGCTCAGGTTTATAAAAAAAGTGATATTTTCTATTTAAAAAAATATTATCGATTTTTGGATAGTTTTCTGGTTTATATTCTTATTACTAACTTTATATTTATTGATATTTCATTTTATTATTTTATAAGAATCATGGCCTTATATAATTTAAGGCCATCGTTTATAATTTCTATAATTCTTTACATGTATATATTCACATAATTTATGTCCATTCATAAATTTTAGGATTATTTACATAAATCTCTCTTAAAATATTAAAATTTTCTGCAACTAATCCCAAATTCCGAACTTATTTTTTAATTCTTAAACTATCACGATTTTTTACTTTAGTCCTTTCGTTTACTTATGTTACATTTTTCGTTACTTTTGATTTTTTCATATGAAAAATCTAAATTACCCCTCCCTCTATAATACATCAAATAATAAACATAAAAAAGAAAAAAATGGATGGAAGATAATTTAGTCTTGATAATTTTTTTACTAGTTTAATCTTTCCGACGACTTTTTAATTTATTATTTCATATTTTTTTGAATGAAGATGTAATTTAGTCTTCTCGTAAATCAAAAAAATAAAATTAACGAAAAACATAACAAAACTAGATAGAATGATTGAAGTAAAAAATTATGATAGTTTAAGAATAAAAAAGTTCGTAGTTTAAGATTAAACGTAAAAAATTATGATAGTTTAGATGAGATTAATGCAAATTACTCTAAATTTCATGCGTGACCGTTGTTCAAGAGTCAATCATTTTTTTTATAAGTTTAGTTGGGATCATATATCTTATATAATTTTAATAAGTTTTAATGAACGTGTGAACGTCCGTCAAGCACTCATACTTTTCTGTTGGACGTGTTCCGTTTGTTACAATTTATTTATGATTGTTCGTTGTAGTTTTATTGATTATTTTTAAAATTTACAGATGTTAATAAAAAAAATTTTTCATAAAAAAATATTATTAATTTTGATGATCGGCATACTTAAATAGCGGAGTTGTGTTATCATTTTTTTTGTGTGTGTGGAGAAAAATTTTAGATGTTCAAAATTATTAACTTTCGACTAATTCGAAATAGTAATCCAAAGCTATTAGGTATGGTATCAATTCGAACACGTCGAGTTACGACGACCAGTTATTTCCTAATCCAGTTTTTGAAACCTTAAACCTCTATTTATGACCACACTATTTTTGAGGTTATTGTTTTTGCCTTGACACAAATCCTGAAAAGACCACGACAAGTCCAAGAAACGTGGGAGTGATAGAAGACCTACCACTGGCTGCTACTGCGCCTCCTCCCCAAACACAGAGCAAATAAAGATGTCACCTTTCCCATTCTAATTCCTCGACCACTAATTCCTCCCCAAACTCAGATTCGCTTGAGCTCACATGAACAAACTCGGTGTGAGAAATAAGGGCCATGAAGCGATGGAGGCCAACTCTAACACGATGGAGGAAGAGAAGGTGCTCGAGGAAGCAGTGGTTCCGCCGGAGGTGGTGGAAGCGAAGGTCGTAATAGAGGGGCTGGCAGAGTCGGCGGCGGAGGTCGCCAGCTTCGCCGACTACCGTAACGCGTACAAGAAGCAATTCTCCAACCTCTCGCGGCGGATAAGGCTGCTGGCTCCGATGCTCGAGGAGCTCAGGGAGAGCAAGGACCCGATCGACGAGCGAACGGCGAAGGGCCTCGCGTCGCTCGAGTGGGCGCTCGACGCGGCCAAGCAGCTTCTCCGACTGGGATGCGAGGGCAGCAAGATCTTTCTGGTATCGCTCGAGCTCATGCTTCGTTGTTTCTTACTCGCAATGAGGAGTCGAGTCTCTGTCCTTTTGGTTTCCTTCTTGATTGGCGTCGCCCTAATCTTTCTTTCTATTCCTGTGCGGCTTCACTTTACAGTTCTCTTTCTGGATGTAGCTCAAATAACTATTTTGTTTCACTTTTTTCTGAAACAAAAAATCTAAGAGGTACGAGTTTGGAAGTTTGATCCGGTCGAACTGGAGATAAGAAAGAACATACAGAGATAACTTGAGGCCAGTGATTGTCTCTGCCCTTTGCATAGTATAATGGATGCAATGCACAACGAGCTGACCTTTTTGGTATTACGTCGGTTAACTTATTAATAAGATGCCATTTGTGGTATTGAATGGTTCGTAGTTTCGTCAGGGATTTGGTTCATCAAATTTAGAAAGTAAACACCAACAAAAGATCTAGGCGTTTTTTTGGGGGTGATAAGATGCAGTTATACTTTGGTCAGACAAAGAAATTAGAGGAGAACAATTTTATACTTTGGTCAGACAAATATTCCTGTTATTTATAATTTTATAAATTAGAGGAGAACAAATGAATTAGTTTATGGCGGTATTGACTTTTTCTTTGTTCCATCAATCTTATACTTTGATCCGACATTCAGTTTTAAATAAACGAGAACATAAGGTGACGTGCAGGTTAGGCTTTATTCGAAATTTCGAATTACATAAAATCTTGAACAGGTCTATTGAAAATGACAGACTCTGGAAGAAGGTTTTTAATCACTCATTGACATAAGTGCAGCAGTTGTTACTTGTTAGGTGCCATTCAACAGAGGAATCCATGCAATTTATTGTTTCGTCAAAATTGTTGTTTTGCATTTAATTGGTTCCAATTGGCTACTGCAATCCTTCATGCTGACAATGAAATCGAGAAAGATGATAACCTGGAGGGAATAACTGTACAATAAGTAAAGATTAAGTTATTCAGGCAAAGGGTCTGATATCCTTCTTACCTTCAAAAAAATAAGTAAAAAATAATTTTAAAGGTTTTGTTAAAATATTCAGTTATTCACTATAAGCTAGGCAAAGTAGCAGTGACAACAAAATTTAATGTCGGAAAAACAACATGTTAGGAACTACCACGATCAAAACCTGATGTTATTAACTGGGAAGACTCATCTTTTACTTGATTACTTGGAGATCATTCTTCATTCGAGAGGCCTAAAGGCAGACAAATGAATTAGAAGATTAAAACTTCATATGTATACTGGCTAAAAGATTCCCGAACCAAAAAGGTCATTCATGAAAGTTGAACACAGGTTAGTAAAAATCTCATCAGAACTACCTTGATTTCTTGTGTTTTGATTAAATGACATTTAGTTCCTGATAACATCTCTTTTTGATGTTCTTAGTATCAACCAGTTTTAGGTGGACTGATGATTGGGATCTTAATTCTTTTGCAGAGGTCATGTGTTCGAGTCTCGAATGAGTATAGTTTATTTCAATCCCTAAGGAAGTATAGCTATGAGATGTTGCAAATGAAGAGGCATTTCTGTGTCAATCAGTCTGTCTATATCTCTCTCTCTCCATCTCTCTATGTATATATATATATATATATATATATATATATATATATATGTATATCATTAATGCCAGAGCTTCAAACCTGATACACCACAATAGTTCAAAATCATTTATCAGTTTACCTTTGCAGTCTCCATTTTGTAAGGGAAACTTCAAAGTTTCACAACATTCAATTTCTTGACTATTTGTTTATCTATTAGAGCATGAATAATAGTTTATCTGGATCTAATTTGTTAATTACTTATTCCTATAGTAAAGCATGAATGAGGGGGTTTATCATTTCATGAATCATGATATTGTTGTTGTTTGTAAGGTAATCTATTATCCTTTGAACACTTGACTGGTTTATGTTATACAGCTCCATGGTTGCTAATTCCAGGATGTCTACCTGCAGGTTCTGGAGACGGACAAAATAATGAAAAGGTTCCATGATGTAACAGCTCAACTTGCTCAAGTCTTGGGTGAACTTGACTTTGAGAAGCTTCAGATATCAGATGAAATTAAGGAACAGGTCGAACCATTAATAGGAGCTACTCTATTGAGCAAATTATGTATCTTGCTTGACTACATTGATTCTTGTATTCCTCTATTTTTGGCTGCTAGCTTTACATTGATGTCATTTATTCTAGGTCGAACTTGTCCATGCTCAGTTCAAAAGAGCCAAAGAACGGATTGAAATTACCGATGCTGAGCTTTATAATGATTTAGTATCCATATAGCCGACTCCACCTAGTGGGATAAGGCTTTGTTGTTGTTGTATGAGTTCAGCGATGATACGGTGGTAGATCCTACCCTTCTGCAAGGTTTGGCAGAGAAGTTACAGTTGATGACAATATCTGATCTCAAACAAGAATCGCTTGCTTTGCATGAGATGGTCCTGGCGAGTAGTGAAGACCCAGGAGAGATAATTCAAAATATGTCAAGGCTACTGAAGAGGATCAAGGATTTTGTGCAGTCTCGAAGCCCTGAAATAGGCAGTCCAATAGTAAATTCCAAGATTCCTCCTTCTGATGAAACAATGAAAATACCAGTAGTTCCTGATGACTTCCGTTGCCCTATATCCCTGGAACTAATGGGAGATCCGGTCATTGTGTCCTCCGGACAGGTCTCTGATTTTCTCTATATTTTACATGGTTCAAGATAATATGTTTAAAGTGCATCAATGATTAAACATTCCTGTTATGTCCAAATTTCTGTTTTGCAGACATATGAATGAGTTTTCATTGAGAAATGGCTAAAGGGTCGACATGAGACATGCCCCAAAACACAACAGAGATTATCTAACAAGTCGTTAACCCCAAACTATGCCCTTCGCAGTCTTATAGCACAATGGCCTGAGGCGAATGGTTTGGAGCCTCCCAGACGCAATTCTCAACTTGACAAGGACCTCAGAGTTTGTTCTGCTAGGGAACACAGCAAAGTTATTGATCTTCATCGAAAGTTGCAATCAGCAAGGCCTGAGGAGCAACTGTCAGCTGCAGCAGAACTCCGACTTCTTGCCAAGTGCAATGCTGAGAATAGAGCCTGCATAGCGGAAGCTGGTGCTATACCTGTGCTTGTCAGATTATTATCCACACTTGATGTGCGCACGCAGGAACATGCTGTTACTGCTCTTCTGAACCGGTCCATTCACGAGGATAACAAAGGGAGGATTATGGCCGCGGAAGCTGTGCCCGGCGTAGTGCACGTACTGAAGAGGGGCAGCATGGAGGCACGGGAGAATGCAGCAGCCACACTCTTCAGCCTTTCGGTGGTGGATAGAAATAAGGTCATAATTGGCGAGTCAGGGGCAATCGCACCTCTTGCAATGTTGCTTAGTGAGGGTAGCCAACGCGGAAAAAAAGATGCTGCAACAGCACTTTTCAACTTGTGCATATACCAGGGAAACAAGGGAAGGGCAGTCAGATCTGGACTAATCCCTATACTGATACATGCATTGACAGATCCCAAGGGAGCAATGCTGGAGGAGGCGCTTGCTATCCTTGGAATACTCTCAAACCATCCTGAGGGAAAGGCAGCAATTGCGGCCACTCAGGCACTGCCAGTTCTAGTGAGCATTATTGGAAGTGGGTCTCCCAGGAACAAGGAAAATGCGACAACCATTTTGTTACACCTCTGCAATGGCGAGCAGCAGCAGCAGCTTCTCCCCGAGGCAAGGGAGAAAGGAGTAATGGTGCTGCTGCAGGATATGGTCGCCCATGGCACAGACAGAGGTAAACGAAAAACATCACAGCTGCTCGAGCTCATCAACAGGTTCCAGGAGCAGCCGCAGGAGCAACAATCTCAAGCCATGAGTCAGGTTACGGCAGGGCAAGCCATCTCCGAGCAGTCGGCAGATCCAGCTCAGCTGTATCAGCTGTAATTGGTGAGAGAGGTCGTTAATTTTTTTTCTTTGAAGGTCAACTGCATTCATTTATAAGTTATATGCTTGTTACATGTGAGTTAGAGATCTTAGATTATAGAGGGGACTGTTGACAAAAGCCCCAAAGGAGGATTAACATCATCAAAATCATGAATTGTCGTCCTTTGTAATATGTAACGTGGTTATGAACCTACAATATAATTACATCATATCCTTCACTTTTATGGATAGTTTTCTCGAGTACTGCCTTTTACTATGAACAATCATTACCATATTACAATCGATTACCTTGGGATTAATCCTTGTCTTTCTTTTCCTTTTTTTTTTTCGTAAACAGACGTGGGTGCAAGTCCTTTTAGATTTCGAATTTGATGTTATGTTATCAAAATAAAGATTGACAACAACGAAGAAAGCATATTATGCAAATAAAGGTAAGTAAAGGAACTTAGTACCATATATTAGTGGTTCTATGCATATTATTTAGAAGAAATTGTCCAAAGCAACATAAACTATATTTCAGCAAAAATTTCATGCTTTTGTTAGAAATGGCTCACGGTAAGTGAGCAGTACATGCTTGTTACTCGAGAGTGCATGCTGACTCTCTTCCTAGCCTAATTGCCTTCTGTCTTGAAAGCTGACAGCATCGCAAGTTGTCTTTCTTTGCGTTCTGACTGGATTATGCACGTGTATCTAAATTAAATATAGTAGATAGTAATCCTATCCTTCTATTAAGTTTTATTAGGAGTTAAGGTGTATTTATGTAGCTTATGTAACGCCCGGCTGGTGTTTAGAAACAAATAAAGAGATAAGATTGAAACCTAATAAGAAAAAGAAAAGAATAGAGAGAGAAAGGAAAAGATAAAAATATAATAGGAGAAAGATAAAAGGAAACAAATTAGAGTTGGAATTGTGCCAACAATTTAAATTCCTTTAGGATAGATATGAGATCAAAATAAATCAATTAATCCCTTTATTTTCCTACGAGCCGGTCCTAATTTCCCTCTCATTCTCGTGCATCTCTTTCGTCCTCCCCTCAAGCGTGATTGCTGCCACCAACTGGGGGTAGGGACGCCGACTACCGAGCATCAGGGCCGAGGCAATGATAATAATAATAATAAGAAGAAGAAGAAGAAGAAGAAGGGCAACACAAGGTTTCGATGAAACTTCACAATGTATGGAACTATGGTAGATTTATCATAAAATATTAATTTTAGGCTTGAAGCATACTCTCACAAAATCCCTAGTTATAGTCCATTGTTATAAGATGATGCATGACATCGACAATCGTCGGAAAAACGATCGAAAAACTCCTTGCGTCTTCACGTAGGTTTTTGCATAACGAAACCCGATTGAGTACGTCCATGCCTAGACCAAGTTCATCGGAACTCGGCCCGGATCCATCATGATCGGAGCTCCCGAGCTCTGCGATATGATGAACTCGGCCCGGGTTGATGATGACCCGGCCCGGGCTATTCCCCAACGATGTGATCGGGTACGATGTTCCTTGATTTGCAGTAAGTACATAACCCGGCCCGAATATGATCTAATCCGGCCCGAGTTTTGGCCATTTTTTCTCGAAATGACGCCCATGAACTCAGTTTGAATTCTGCCTATACTCAACCTGGGTTCAAACTCTTTTATAGGATTTTAAAGCATATTGGCTCCAGATTCATGTCCATAGGTTCGATCTACTTTATGATGATATCTTTAATGATTATGCACGCTATGATTATAATGATGATGTCTATTATGACTCTATAATGTTGGAGCAAAGTTTTAATTTCCTATAAAATTATATTTTGATGATACAGATCTCGAAGACTAGAGTTATATGTTGAAAAAGATTAAATAGAAATTGACAACTTTATGAATTAAACTTTAATTGAATAATTGACTATAATCTCATTAAATTTTGAATGAATGATGGATATCAAACTTGTAGAGAATTATGCTAGCTATTTATGGAATCCAAGATTATCTAACAGGGGATAACCATGCAGAAAGTTATGCTCAAAATAGTGTAGGACGATCAATCTGTCGGTCGAAGAAGAGAAAATCGGTCAATGCACAGATTGTTCAATTCAACGTCGAGACTACATTAGTCGACATCGATGCATCGGTCGACCGATTAACTCAAAGGCTAAATATTAAAAATGGCGAGTCGATAGACCGGTCGATCGATCAGCTGCAGTCACTAAGGAAATCGCGCAACGGTCGTATAGACCGGTCGACTGGTCCATTAGTGGTGGTCGTAGGCTGAAATGAATAGTAACGATTATTTTTTAAGGAGAAAATTGTGAAAAAGTTTTTTGACAAAATTTTCACATATAAAAGCCTATAAAATGAGTGCCAAAGTCTGAAAAAAAAAACATCCATCAAAATATTCAAGGAAAACTTTAAGTTATCAAAAGAAAATCATTCTCTTAAAATTATTGTTCAAGCTTCTTTTCTTTCTCTCTTCTTTTCTTGTAAACATGATATTGTAAAAGAGAGAAATCTTTTATTAAAAAATTGAGTGAGAGATCCTAAGTAAAAGAAGTTCTTTATCTTACTTATTGAGCTAGAAAAAAAAGACAAGCTTCTTAGGAGGAGAGATGTGTCTTATCTCTCGAATTGGAGAAAATGTGGTTTGGTGTAAAAGATTTCTTTTTTGCCCCATTTGGAACTAAGAAAGTTTTTAGTAGAATCTCCGGCGGTCTCGAGGCCGAGAAGTCAGAGCGAGAACGTAGGCCAATGTGTGGTCGAACCTCATTAATAACCACCTTGTGTTCTTGTGTTTGATTTCTCTCTCCCTTTCATTATCATATTATTATGCATATGATATGATTTGATTTACATTGATTTAAAGTTTAACGAATTAATTTTAAACTTCCGTGACACACTTTTTGAAATCGATATTTTCGATTTTAAACACCAATTCACCCCATCTGGTGCCTTGAGATCCTATAATTAGTATCAGAGTGAGCTCTTATATTTAAAATTTAATCATTTTTAGAGATATGGCATCAAATGGATTTAGTTTTTCCGAAGGCATCAATTAGTCATCCTCCGCTTTTTAATGCTTCAAATTTTGCATATTGAAAAATTAGGATTTAAGCATACATATGTTCCATTGATATTGACATATGAGATATTGTTAAAAAATATTATTATTTACATGAAAAATTAACTTCAGAATATACTGAAAGAGAGAAAAATTTTGCATAACTTAATTGGAAAGCCAAAAATATTTTTTATTGTGCTTTGGATTCAATAGAGTTCAATCATATTTCTAGTTGTGGAAGTGCAAATAAGATTCGAAAGAAACTCATTATTACTTATGAAGGAACGAATAAAGTTAAAAAATCTAAATTAAATATCTTAAATCATCAATATGATTCTTTTAAAATGTATGATAATGAATTTATAAATGTAATGCTTGTGCAATTTAATGATATTGTGAATGGCTTAGTTTCCTTGGATGAGTTAAGAACTAACCCTCCAAAGGTGAAAAAGTTTTCCAAGTCTCTCTCCTCCAAATGACATACAAAAAAGACCGTGATTGAAGAAAAAAAACTTGAACAAGTTAAATTCTAATGATCTTATTGGTTCACTCTCAACTATGAGATCGAAATCCAAGAAGATGAAAAAGAAAATGCACCCAAGAAGAAAACATTGACATTGAAAGCAAACAAAATGGAAGAAGACTCAAGCGAAGAAGTAGACGAAAAAATATTAGCACGCTATACAAGAAAGCTTGACAAGTATCTTAAGTCGATCAAAAATAAAGAAAAAAATTAGAAGTCAAAGAGAAGAGTATACAAACATCATCAAGAAAGACACTCAAATCTCAAAAAAAGGACAAAGAAGAAACTCCTCAGAAAGGGAAGAAGTAAAAACATAAAGAGTTAAGTGAAGGTGAATGACTCATCAAGCACTTTTAGTGATGATGCATAATGGTACACAACGATGAAATAACTTCTAACTCTTCAAATTCAAATAATGACTCATCAAGCTTTTATAATGAATATATTTCATTTGATGTGCACAAAAAAAAATTTCTCTCTTATATAAATGTATCTTGAACTTAAAGAGAAAAATGAGAAATTAATACATGAGTTTTAGAATTTGAAAGAAGAAAATGATACATATTTTGTGGAAAATAAAACCTTGAAAAAGGAAATTGATTTTTTGAAAATTACACATGCATGTGAAATTGTAAAGCTAAGATGTTCTTTAGAAAAAGTAAAAAAGGAAAATACCTTTTTGAAAAATATACAAAATAAGGTTATTTCTCATAAAACGAAAAGTAAGTTTAAAAATTCTTATTGGAAAATAATCATTCTTAAGTCAAATCTTTGAAAAAATAACATATTACTTGTTTTTTTCATGATCATTATGCATACCAATGCAAAGTAGGAAAACTGATGACATTGATTTCTTACTCATTATTGTTAGTGTAGAAGTATGTTTTTCTTGATTTATGTTGTAATTAAATAATATAAAATCTACATTTTAAAACCTTTTGCCTATTATATGAAATCTCCATATCATCTTAACTCTTTTATTGAAAATATGGATAAAATCTTCTAAATTTATAATTTTTTTGTTTTTTAGCAGGTACACGCACGTTGCATGGGGGTATTTGGCAGCTAAGTTAAAAGAATCTCTACATGGGGGTAGCGCTGCTAAGACTAGAAGCTGAGCTAGAAAAAAAGGACAAAATGGCAGCTACCACTTGACACACACAGAGAATAGAACAGAGGTGCAGAAAAGAGAAAAGCATTGGGACAAGTGTCACACATCCACCCGCCTGATGAAAAAGGAGAGGAATAAAAAAGAATATGATATTTCAAGCAATACAGGTGTCACACATTAGATGGTTGAACAAAAAGCAGATGTTGAACAAGGGACAAGTGTCAAAGATCCAATGGTGGACAGAAGTGATTCCAAAATATAAAAAGGAAATAATGTCTCAAGGAAAGGGGGTTGGCCAACAATTATCGTGAGGAACATTAAAAAGGCAATGTGAGGAACAAACCTAGAGGCATGGAGGAGGCCAACCTGCAGGAAGAGAAGAAGCCACTTTAAAGAGGAAGAACACTAGCTGAGCCGATAGGGGAAGATGGAGCTGTAATCCCAGTGTTGTCTGCTGCATTTCCTATTTTTCTTACTTCTTTTTTATTGCTATTTCTTTAGTTTTCTCTATTGTAAAATGTTGAGTGTTAGGATGATGGTGTTTTGTGCTGTGATCTCCATAGTCATGTCTAATTAATTAGTTTTTGAGGCTGAGGGATCATTTGATGGATTTAGACTCGGTTTAATATTTTTATTTGATTCAGATGATGAGCTTTCATGATGTTTGATCTTAATGCTATTCCCGTGAACATTGTGACAACAAGTTCTTCTTCACTTGATGGTCTTCCTAATAAGGGAGCGTATGCGTCGGTTGACAACATGTTGTGAGCTGATAGGTTAGCATGGTTATAGAGAAGAAGGAATGTAACTATTGTTTTCACTTCCTTATGTAGAACGAATCAAGAGAGGATTTCTACGAATTTCCAATTTAATATCACCCGTTGGTGAATCAACTCAGTTCAAATACGAGAGTAGGAGAACCTAAGGTTATCTTTCATGAGAATGAAAATTATCCATTAAGTGTCATCATCTTTAAAGCAACAATATATGTTCGCTGAGTTCCCCCATAAGAATGATCCTTCGTGTCTCTGTTTTATATGCTGTTGGAGTAACGATACTTATTCTATATTTACTTTACGCGAGTTTTCTAGTTAAACACGAAAATAACAAACAAATTACAAAATCTAAAACATAAAAATACATTCTTACTTTTCTTACTATCAAAATCAATTTCTCTTCTCTCATTGCTATATAAGTCTACAAACAAATACAACTTCTCTCTCTGTGGTTCGACCCTGATCTATACATCAACAATGGTTGTATACTTGCAACCTGAGAAGTGTAGTTGGAATTATAAATTTAAAACTTTTTTTTACATTTCTGCAGGAAGAAACTTGATCTTTACATACCCGTATTTAGCATGCTAATACTACTTCCAATACTTACATAGATTTCTCACAACAAGTTTATGACGTCATTGCCGGGGAGAGTTTTGAATTTGTTTTTGGATTTTACTTTGTTTGATTTGAATATGATATCATTGTTTCATACCATATTCTTGTCCATTTACATTTTAGTTCTCTTTTTCTCTTTACTTTCATTTCTTTAGATCAGTTTATATTTGCCTCTTTTTTTACTTACCTTATACTTTCACTGTCTTATCATATTCCATTGTTTATATTCAATCCTTGCTTTTTGTCTATTCTTTTTCTATTTAGCCTAGTTTTACTTTTCTGCACTTTATTTTTCTAACTATCAATCCTATCTTAGTTTCTATTTCACTTCATGTTTGTTCACGTCTTGATGTCTTTGCACCTAATCTCATTATATGACAAGTTGTAGCAGTGCAGAAATTTTTGAATTTGTCTTTTGGTCACATGTCAAACTAAGAAGAAGTCAGCTAGCACTTTGAGGATCAATATAAGATAGATATGAGTTGGTTGATTTGGCCCTAGAACTATTATCAATCAAATGAAATGTCAATAAATGAAAATTGGGATGAAGTGTATTCCAAACTTGACGATATCATATCCAAGTCTATTCAGAAATTTAGTTTCAATGTTGAAGGATCATCACAAGTTTACTGCAATCAAGTACCTTTTGTCCAACAGTCTTCCAATGCTTACATGTCTACCTCACATGGTCAAAAAAGTTCAACTTACTGGAATCTTGAACAAGATTTACAAAGTCAGCAATATTATCATCAAAGTCAAGATCGAGTTTCAAAATTTCATGTTGCAACCATGAATATTTAAGCAAATCAGCAAATACCTACTCAACCTACATGGAAATCAGATTTGGAAATTAAGCTGGAGAACTTCATAAAGCAGTAACAAAAGCAAAATGCAATCATGGAACAACTAGCTATGGCATTGGATGCTCTACAAGCTGAATCTCAAGTCCTGGAGGCTTAAACTTTTCTACAGTCTAATTTAAAATTTTGCAAACCCAACCCGCTCCTCGGAAGGAAGAATTTCAAGAAATGAAGATGAGAATTGAGAAAGAGATCCATCAAGAGAAAAAATTGATTATAAAGAAGAGAAGTGATGAACCATCTACAGTTGAAGCTAAAGCAAGCAATCAGGAAGAGACTTCATTAAGTAGTATCAAGTCTGCAATTTCACATTCAACCTTGAACATTGCACAGACTGAAGATGAAAAGAGAGTTGTCACACTTAAAGCACAAATCAAGAGACAAGATCAAGTTGCAGAAATGACTAAAGAGTCTACTTCAATGATACTAGTGGGGAGTCACATCGAAGATTCAGTTCTAAATGACCTATCCAATGATGAAGAGATTCTAGAAAGCTCAAATTCACATAATTCCACCAGTTTGCTTTCAGATTGTCCACAAGTTACAAGTACCTTCACCTTGGATGAGCATAAAAACTCAATTCACTTATTGACTATCCTAGAAAATGAGTTACTTGGTGCACCCAAATCAGAGATGAAAACACTCTCGCCTACTCTCAGATGTGAGGTTCTTGGATCTACCATTAGTTGTCCAGTTGAAGTTTCACTTGATACAATTTCTTCCATGGATCAACATGAGATGCTATACAATTAAAGATGAAGGAACATCAAAAGACAAGAAGTGTCCTGAAGTTGAAATTAGCTGTAATCTTTTTGAAGAGGATACCTAGAATTTCAAAGTCTAACTCATCCCATTACTCATTGATCAACAAGAAGTTGCAACAATAAAGAAACACAATGAAATTGAAATGACCAATATGGATTTGAAAGCTGAACAGTTTTCTTTTCGAGCAGAGGAGGCTACAACAGAATTCAGTTTACAAAAGGCAATGGAATATCCTTCTAAGGAAGATCATAATTTGCCAACTGAAATCTTGGTCTAGAAACTTGAAGACTTTTCATCGTTCACACATTTGAGGAGACCAAAATGCTACTTAAACAAGATGGTGATCCAAGAAATAAAAAAGTTATACATGTGAAGTTAAGTCCCACTGAAGGAGGGATAGAGACAACTGAAAGACAGAAGTCTATCAATGACAAGCTGGGATACTCATACTTGATTGTTGAAGTTGTCCATAAATTGAGATCTCTACTTGATGACATGATATTTTTTAAACCTCCTTGAAATGAAGAAGGAAGAAAGTCTAGTATAAGACTATAAATAATGACACTTACTAGGAGGCAACCCAATCTAATAATACTTTTCATCTTGTTTTTGCAGGAATCAAACAAGTGCCCCAATTGAAGTATCTGATACAACATTCCACTACATATACCCCCACCTACTGCATCAACTACCACCGACTATAACTCTCTTACTTTTGATTTATCAATTGCTATACCTTTCTGTTATATTCTGAGTAAAGTTTTTTTTGTAGACATAGAAGTCGAGGGAGAAGGAAACAAATGAAGAAAGATGACAGAGCAACATACCCCAATCTGAACTGAAATTTGAACCATACCTACAAGTTAAAAAATGTTTTCTTTTGCATTTTACACTATCCCAACTTGTTTCAACACTGAGGACAGTGTTGGAATTAAGTTTGGGGGAGTCAAAGGATCTAACTCCAATTTATTTATCACCATGATTTTGAAGTAAAATTTTAAAATTTTTCACAGCATGCTTTACTTTTACATCCTATCTAGAAATTTTCACTTTTCATATACATTTGCTGTTAGGAATCAAAACTGTGATCATATTCTTATTTTTTAACTACATTTGCTTAGTTTCACATGCATTAATTAGAAAGCATTAGGAAAAGTTGTGCTTGCATGTACGATGATCTCTGTGCATGATCTGTCCAACGCATCCCTGAACATATAACATTTCAATTGCTAAAGCCCTGACTTGAATCAAAGTAACAGTTACAAGTCCAGAAATATCTTTCATCCCCTAGCATTAAGGATCCATAAGAAACTGCAACTTTAAATTCCAAAAGTAAAGTAAAGTGAAAGTGCAATAAGTTCAAAATGTAAAACCCCTACCCCCGTCTTAAGTAAGAGTACTAGGAGGATTAAAAAAAATCTTTGTAAAAAATTCTTGAACCTGCTGCATGAAATATGTGCGACCACTATGTATAATTACAGAGCTGTTGAGCATATTTTCATCCAAATAGTTACTTTTGCTTTAAGTTTGGAGGGAGTAAAAAAGAATAAGTAAATGTAAAGTTGCAAAAAAAAAAAAGAGAAGGGGGGGAGGGAGGGAGAAGAAAAGGGATAAAGTTAAGAATGTTGTACAAAATTTCTGAAAAATGATCCTTAAGAGTAGGGGAATGTGCAAGTATGGACTTGTTAAAATAGTAAAATCCTTTCTTAGAATTGTTAATTCTGTAATACAATCTTAGGTGTACTTAATTGACCTAAAATTTGTTAATTAATGCTTGAGCAGTTATGTATGGTGAGTTTTTCCTACTATTATTTCCTTTTGGGTCTATTGCAACTATTGTATCTTGTCTTAAATTTTTAACTTTTGTTTGAGGACAAGTAAAAACATAAATTTGTGGGAATTTGATGACATGGATTTCTTACTTATTATTATTAGGGTAGAAGCATAATTTTCTTGATTTATGTTGAAATTAAATAATATAAAATCTTCATTTTCAAACCTTTTGTCTGTTATATGAAATCTCCATATCATCTTAGCTCTTTTGCTGAAAATATGGATAAAATCTTCTAAATTTATAATTTTTTGTTCAACATCTTGTCCCTTGTTCAACATTAGCTTTTTGCAGTAGGACATGTGTCACACATCTTAGCTCTTTTGCACTGGGACATGTGTCACACTTCCACCTGCCTGATAGAAAAGGAGAGGAATCAAAGAGAATATGGTATATTAGGCAATACAGGTGTCACACATCAGATGGTTGAACAAAAAGCAGATGTTGAACAAGGGACAAGTGTCAAAGATCCAATGGTGGACAGAAGTGATGCCAAGATATAGAAAGAAAATAATGTCTCAAGAAAAGGGGCTAGCAATTATCATGAGGAATATTAAAGAGGCAATGTGAGGAACAAACCTGGAGGCATGGAGGAGGCCAACCTGCAGGAAGAGGAGAATCCACTTTGAAGAGGAAGAACACCAGCTGAGCCGAGAGGGGAAGCTGGAGCTCTAATCCTAGTGTTGTCTGCTGCATTTCCTATTTTTCTTACTTCTTTTCGATTGCTATTTCTTTAGTTTTCTCTATTGTAAAATATTGAGTGTTAGGATGGTGTTTTGTGCTGTGATCTCCATAGTCATGTCTAACTAATTAGCTTTTGAGGCTGATGGATCATTTGATGGATTTAGACTTGGTTTGATGTTTTTATTTGATTCAAATGATGAGCTTTCATGATGTTTGATCTTAATGCTATTCCCGTGAACATTGTGACATCAAGTTCTTCTTCACTCGATGGTTTCCCTGATAAGGGAGCGTATGTCAATTGACTGCATGCTGTGAGCCGATAGGTTAGCATGGTTGTAGAGAAGAAGGACTATAACTATTATTTTCACTTCCTTACGTAGAACGAATCGAGAGAGGATTTCTACGAATTTCCAGTTTAATATCACTTTTGGTGAATCAACTCGGTTCAAATATGAGAGTAGGAGAACCTAAGGTTATCGTTCATGAAAATGAAAATTACCCATTAAGTGTCATCATCTGAATGTAATTTTTAAAGAAACAATATCTATTCGCCGAGTTGCCTCATAAGAATGATCCCTCGTGCCTCTGTTTTATATATTGTTGGAGTAATGATACTTATTCTAGATTTACTTTCCTCGAGTTTTCTAGTTAAACACGAAAATAACAAACAAATTACAAAATCTAAAACATAAAAATACATCATTACTTTTCTTACTATCAAAATCAGATTCTCTTGTCTCATTGCTATATAAGTCTATGAACAAATACAATCTCTCTCTATGGTTCAACCCCAATCTATACATCGATGACGGTTATATACTTGCAACCTAAGAAGTGTAGTTGGGATTATAAATTTAAAACTTATTTATATTTCTGCTGAAGGGAACTTGATCTTTACATACCCGCATTTAGCGTGCTAATACTACTTCCCATACAGATTTATCACAACAAAAACCATTTCAACATGAAATGATATGGGTTCCAAAAGGAATCTTGATTAACAAAATTGGACCCAAAGAAATTTGGGTACCAAAGGTTAAATAATTATTTTTCATGTTGCCTCACATGTAAAGCAAAGGACACGTGGAATTGGAATGTGAAGGCACAAAGGTCATGGTAAAATTATCATTTATTTTAAAATTATGAACATGCAAAATTGGTTATTCTCTTACATGTTTGTAGAATCACTTTATTCTTAAGTGTTAAACTTAAAAATCTCCATGTTATGAAAACCTTTTGATTTCTTACTCAAATTTCAAAAATATTTCTTTAAAGAAAGGAGGGCCATATAAAAGACTAAACAAAGATGGAAATAGAAATTTGGTCATAATGATAGGGAAGCTTGTTTTAAAATTTTGAAAGATTATGTCGCTCATTCACCTGAAATATGATCTAGTTACCTATATTGTTAAATTCTTGATTATTTGATATAATCTAATTTAATTTTTTTTAATTTTGACATATCATTGATATCATTGTTGTCCCAAAGTTTTATGCAATGTCTTGATCCTTTATGATATGAGACATGTTATACATTTAATTTCACATTTTTCCATTATAAATTGGTCATGAATTTAGGAGGAGCTATTTTTCTAACTATTACATATATTATATATGAATCAATTCTTATAATGTGATACTTTATATATTTCCTATATGACAAAAAAGGGGAGAATAAATATTTTTTTGATATGATTAAGGGGAGTTATATATATCACTTATATGCTTCATGTGCAAATTACTTTTTGATGAAACAAAAGGAGGAGAAATATAGGAGAAATATGATATGAATATAACTTTATATGAAAAAATACCTTACAATTAGTACTTATGTGCATATCTATCCTTGTAAGGAAAGCTTAGTTTTAAGAGGAGTAGAAATATAGGAGAAATATGATATGAATATAACTTTATATGAAAAAGTACCTTACAATTAGTACTTGGTGCATATCTATCCTTGTAAGAAAAACTTAGTTTTAAGGGAGTAAAATTTGATCTTACAATTTTTTTGTATTTTTCGCAACTTATATATTTTTTATATTTTCGATTTACCTTCATAAAAAAGGAGAAGATTGTTGGAGCAAAGTTTTAATGCCCTATAAAATTATATTTTGATGATACAAACCTAAAAAAACTAGAGTTATATGCTGAAAAAGATTAAATAGAAATGAACAATTTTATGAATTAAAATTTAATTGAATAATTGACTATAATCTCATAGATATTGATGAATGATTAATATCAAAGTTGTAAAGAATTCTGTTAGCTATCTATAGAATCCAAGATTATCTAATTTGGATAATCATGTAGAAAGTTATGCTTAAAATAGTGTAGGACAATCAACCTGTCGATCGAAGAAGTGAAAGTCGGTCAATGCACAGATTGGTCAATTCAACGTCGAGACTACACTAGTCGACAGTTCGGTCGATGCATCGATCAACCAATCAGCTCAAAGGCCAAAGATTAAAAATGATGAGACTATATCGATCGACACAACGATCCGCTGCGGTCACTGAGAAAATTGCGCAACGATTATATAGACCGGTCGACTGGTCCATTAGTGCGGTCAATCGGTCCTAGGCTGAGATTAATAGTAACAACTATTTTTCAAGGAGAAAATTGTGGAAAATTTTTTGAACGAAATTTTCGCATATTTGAAGCATATAAAATGAGTGCCAAAGCTTGAAAAAAAAACATCAATCAAAGCATTCAAGGAAAACTTCAAGTTATCAAAAGAAAATCATTCTCTTGAAATTATTGTTCAAGATTCTCTTCTTTCTCTCTTCTTTTCTTGTGAACATGATGTTGTAAAAGAGAAAAAACCTTTTATTAGAAAATTGAGTGAGAACTCCTAAGTAGAAGAAGTTCTATATCTTACCTTTTGAGCTAGAGAAAAAATAAGCTTCCTAGGAGAAGAGGTGTGTCTTACCTCTCGAATGGGAGAAAATGTGGTTTGGTGTAAAGGATTTCTTTCTTGCCCCATTTGGAAATAAGAAAGAGTTTAGTGGAATCTCCGACGGTCTCGAGATCGAGAAGTTGGAGCGGGAACATAGATTAAGGTGTGATTGAACCTCGTCAATAATCACCTTGTGTTATTGTATTTGATTTCTCTCTCCCTCTCTTTCTCATGCATCTGATATGATTTGATTTACATTGATTTAAAGTTTAACGAATTAATTTTAAGCTTCCGCGACATATTTTGTGAAATCGATATTTTCAGTTTTAAACAACAATTCACCCCCTCCCCCTCTTGGTGCCTTGGGATCCTACATATAATCATGTGACTATTATTATGATGACTTAATTTAGATGCAATCATATTTGTGATGATACTGATTCATATTCATCAATTTTGATCTATTTTATGATGATGATTATGATGTTTATGTACCTCTTATTTCTCTCCATGATCCTATCGTTTAATGTTGATTGAATCTTATGTGATGATGATGATTAGGACCCTTGATTATTATGATCATTTGATACTCTTTTATGATGACATAAATCCTGATCATACCTTGAGTCCTAATAAAGATAAACTAAAAATTGTAAGATAAAAAATGAAAAATGTTAAATGAAGAGCTCTTATAATGATGGACTGGCGGCGATCAAGTATGGGCTGACTCCGGTCAGTTATAGGCTGACTACGGTCATTTGCGGACCAATTTCAATTAGTTTTGGGCTGACTTTGATAGTTATGATGACGGGTTGAGGCAAGCCTCCCAATGGGGTGAAATATAACCTACTATAAGTCAAAGATGAATTATAAGATGATGACGAAGATGAAGCATATTCACAATGAAGTCTTCCTATGATGATTATTGGTTCTTGCCACTCTTGTGTTGATCTTTTTATGATCTTCTAATCTATTATTAATATGTTTTAATAAAGATGATTCAATTAATTATTATCTATGTTCGTACAATGATTTCTTGTGATTCTTTATATGATGATGACTTCATAATCATGATGATGACCTCATAACTATTTATATGACTTATTATGATTTATCTTGATCTTTGATCTTATGATCTCAAGAAGATTACACATTGATTTATGAATCTGATCATATTTTGTTTCTTACATGATGATGATGTTCTTATGATTCTTGTTTACATTGGGAGTTTTTTTTTCCTTGTATTTTTATACGTATAGGATCAGATCTTAATGATGAAGGTGGTCAACGATGACAGATTGAACTCGTAGTGGCAACACATGAGTGTCCTGAGTCTTTCTGTATATGTCTTAGTTCTTTTGTCTTATTATCAAGATGATGTATTGGATGAGTTTTCTCAGGACTCATATGACTATTCTTTCATTAGTCTTCCACATATTTTATGATAATGTTATCCGCATATTATCACTTTTTCATGATGTCACTCTTTCGCATATGATGTTGTTCTTAGTTGACCAGTCAAGTCTTCTTTTTTATCATATGATGTACATGACCCGTAGTGTTCTCGAAATGTATTCTGCCACGTGGCAGAGTGCAATTTGGAGGCATTGTAGTTTATGTATTCATCTGCTAATACTACTATGTATTCAACATTGAATACGAAGTAAGTTTATTTTACCTCGTGCTACACATAGTGCATGCAAAATCCATACAACACATCAATTTTTTTCTCCCGTTAGTGTTTGGATTATTGTCTACCAACCAACATGTTATGTGTACACGGATGAATATTTGTCAAACTCGAGTTTGGTTCAGAATGTTTCTTCAATGGTTACATATGTTGTTGATTAGATGAATTATCATTATGGTCTGTTGAGTATATAGGCAGAGTGTACAACGCACATAGTATGCTGTAATTTACAGCTCGTTTCATTTACCATTGGATATAAATCAAGGGCTCCTGTAAGACCAAAATTTTAAATCTCTAGTTGAGTCAGCCGACAAGTTCCCCAATCCTCTTCCTCCTCTCAAGTGATTTTGGGTTCATCTCTCCAACACTGGGACGATTTGGCACAAGTTGATACTTCTCCACCTATTTAAGCTGTCCATCTTCTTGGAGCAAGCAACTTCAAGCCATCCATTTTTTTTAAGCGAGATTTCTCTCTACCTCTCAAGTCTCAACAAGGACTTGTTGAACATGTTTTACAAAAATAGCGAAAAAGTGTGTAGCTTAGCACAACTCCAATCGTGCTATTAGCCTTCGCTTTTCTTTTCTGCTAGGCATCTCCTTTTAGACCCTCCTATGTTTCAAAAAAGTTTCAAAGATTGTGCCATGATGAGTTATGGGGAGAGTTCAAGTTGGGAAAAAAAAGAAGAGATGGAAATAAGTTCATCACGATGGCTATTTTGTCACTAGAATATGTTTAGTTTCAGAAGGATGGCAAAATATTTAAAGACATTGAAAGAAAATTGGTGAGTCTTTTTGTTGAACGATTAAGAAAAGATAAGCACAAGATCTTACAAGCTAGCATGATACGTTGAAGAAGAGTTATAAAGGTCTCTTCTACTATGCCAGCGTCATTGGAGGGCCACCAGAAGGCTTTGTTGCTTTGCCAGTTCCTTGCTCCACCTCCTGAAAAAATGCTCCTTCTTCATCAAAGATCGCTCAACATAATCTCACGAGCACGAGTTATGCCAATTGTTTCTTTCCAATGCTTTCTTTCCTTTTTTTCTCACAAGTCCGTGGAGTTACGCCAATTGCTTCTTTCCCTTATGATCAACTATGGCTCAGATTGGTTGCTGTAGATTATAGCCAAAGACTCTCACAGTATATTCCTTTTTACCTTTATCATTAAGTTGTTATAGCCCTCTTTACATTATAATTGGCTGAAATGGGAGACATAGCATAACAATTAGTAGCACACTCATGGACACCTAAATAAGATACAAGTCATCGCTTTCCCACTAAGATAATGTAGCACCCTAGAAATTTCATAAGAAGAAAGTGTTGAGTTACATCATTACAGGCGTCCGCTGGATGAAGAACAAATTTTCGTGAAAGGACATGAAAGTATTTTCTATTCTTAATTTGAATGTATATACATGAAATTTGGGAATAGATGTTTAGAAATGTTCTAGCACTATAAGAAATGTGTTGAATAGTCATGCACATTAGCGTCACATTTGGTCACATTGATTACAACATTAATTTATAATCACAACAGTAATATAGAATCGCAGAATGAACTTCGACACTATTTGTGTTGAATCTAATTCTTTTAACGGACTACTTGACATCAATATCTTCGAAGGCACTAATGATTTTACGTTAAATTCCTAATCCTTTTTTCATTTTCACTTTTCACTATTTTACCTCTATTGTCATAGTCTGTGTTTGTTGTCAAAGTCCATGTTTGTCGTCATCATCATCGTTCGTGGAGTTCACTCTCACTGCCGAGTTCGCATAAAACTTGATGCTGACGTCTTTTGCCCTCGCCACCACCACCGGCTTCATGATCATCCTCCGTCCACCAACCCTCGACGCCGCTGTCCTCTGTCCGGCAACTCACCGTCGGTTACTCAACGCACTGAATTGTGCAACACGCTGAGTTCGCTGGCTACTCCACACCCTTCGCCCTATCGACGCCATCCATCGACATCGTCCGCTGATCGCCGCACTCCTCCCGCCCTACCTATTGCCGCCTCCCTTCTCTGCCCGTCTAGCAGTAAGCCCGATAATAATGCTTGTATGCAGAATCAATTTATTGTATTAAACTTTTTGATGTTTGTCGATTGAATGCATAAAACTTCAACAAGTTAGTTTATGTTGTTCATACCAGACGTTTTATGAATTCTGATTGAGTGCATAAATTCCTTTATTTATTTAATTTGTGATAGAACAAATTCATAAAATTAGACCTCATCTATTAATTTCTTCTTTCATTGTTTCGGTGAAAATTTTGATCAATTTCTTGGTTAACTTCAAGTTTTCAATTAGAAAGGCAAGAATTAATTGACTGTGTGGCTTATTAGGCCTTGCAAGTTTAGAACATTTGAAATTGGACGTTTACTCATCATGTTAGGGCCTTGCAATCTATATTGTTTCATTTGTTATCTTTAATCTCCATTTCTGATTGCTCTGACCTTACCTCCAGATTTACTTTTACCTGATCTTGACTCATACGAGTCATAATAAGACTCTGAAAAATGAATTTTCGACATTATGTTCTCATCTTCACCTTTATAATATTCCACGTTATCATCATGAGAGCCAGCATGGATGTTTATGTCATCCCTGCTATCACATTCTAGAACACTAATATGTTTGTCTTGATGAGCAATTAATATACGCCTTAGATGGAGAACCAGGGGCCTCTATTTCCCCATTTGGAGTTTCATCTACAAAATTTTCCTTTCCTCCTGAGATTTCATATTCCTTGATGTCCTTGTTGAGTTGTAAGCTCCTTCCACAATCCTAGCGTGTGGCCAATGCTGAATTTTTATCTTCAGTATACTAAAAAAGAATGATGAGATCGTGAAGTATAATAATTTATCAACTGTGAATAAACTGTGATTGTTAGAACTAATTGCTTTGTCCACATTGTCCTCGATGCAGGGCCTTAAAAAAAATAGGCGTTTGAGGTCCTCCACTGCTTCATCACATAAAGCATAGCTAATATTCACAACTTGCATTCATCTAGATAAATGCATCATAATTGGGAACCATTGTTCTCGGAGTGGTCATGCAAAGATCTTCATCCAGAGTTGAAACTTCAGCCTCTAAATAGTATTGGTCTGTAGATCATCGTCGTCTAATCAATCCAAATCACCCAGCTGATTATATAATTATGTAGCTTGAACCTCAGTTTAGTAGAGTTGAGAGATTAGCAAGATTAGCAGTCTGGTGCTTATTTTTTCTTCATCTATTGCGAAAATATTTTGTATGAATAAGTAGATGGTCTAATTATTGAATGCATATATCTAGTTTTGTTAAACAAAGTACCCTTTTTTTGCTTGAAAATGCATGATAAAAGTTGCCAATTTTTACAACGAATGCTATGCATTCATAGCATCTTGTGTGTAGCTTATTAGCAATAGAGAAACATACAATTTGGTTGAGTAGATCTATTTAGTGCAACTAATCTCAGGTGATGGACATCGTATTATCCTATATACTATGAGACATCAGTGCTTTGAGGAAACAGTCTAGTTACAAGGGGGATTACATCAATTTATTTCATGTGATTATAAAAAACGTATGTACTATTATCCAAAATAGAAGGGGGATTTATGAATGTTATGATCTTATATTTAGTGTGTGTTTGTGGTGGCGGGTTAATTGTGATAACTGCCACTTGTGCACTTATCTTTTTTGCTTTGAGTGTGAGAAAGAGATGTGCGCTTTTCTTTCTTTTTTTTCTGTCATCTCATGTGGAAGTTGATATTTATTTGATGATGTGATCATTTAGGTAGTTATTGCATTGTCTCATGCTGCCATTGATTTAAAAATTGAAGTTCTCACTAGATCCGGGCTCGTTTCATCAATTGGAAATATAAAATTTACATTTTGACTTCTCTATTTTATTCGACAAGTATTTCTTTTTATTAGATAACTGTTGCTTGAAGACTCCGTTGAAGAGAGCCTTCAAAAGGCATAACATAAGGTTGAGAGTGGAAACAAGGAGGCTGATCCAGAAGATAGCAAGGTAAATGGTTTTGCTTGCAAATCCTCCACCTTAATTATGTACCTTTGGATTCTTCTATTTGTATATAGTAAGATTTTAATATGTTTTCCTATCAAATTTAGGCATATAAGATGGCCATGAACAAATCCACCCAACGTAGGAAGAATGTGGTTGTGAGCAAAAAAAAATCAAATAAATACATTTTGGCATATGGCATATGTTAAGTGACTGCTGCTATGACAAAAATAAATAATCATAAATATTGATACTAGGAATTAATCCTTAATGTTGTCCATATGACATATGTCTTAATGTTGTTCATTATAGAAATTTTCCTTATTAATGGTTAAATACTTCACTTATTTTAGTAATTTTGAGGTCGGACTCAACTTGAAACCAAATACTGATATTTTTTTGTCATATTTTGGTATATCTTTTTATCATGTTCTCATTTTGTTTATAAAAAATATAGATCAACATTGTTGGTAAAGGACATGAGAAAATGAAAAAACAAGTTGATCAGTATTTGGTTTCAAGTTGATGCTGACCCCAAATTTACTAGATAAAAGGTGAAACATTCTTAATATTTTTTGCTAGGATTAACTAGTTGTTCATTACATAAGTGATGAGGCATGATCGTAGTTGGATTCGTTGTTGGAGGGATAAACATGATGCTAACAGAAAAATATAAGGATGATGTTGATGAGTTTATTAAGCTAGCATACGAAAAGGAAGGCGTTGCTACTATATGTGGCGAGATCTTATGTCCATATTAGAAATGCAAATATTATCAATGAAAAATTGATATGACATGGATAAGAATTTATATTCCAATGGTTTTCTAATGAAGTACACAAATTGGTTCCTTCATGGCTAAGAAAGATAGGGTAAAGATGCTATCATACATACCAATATGGGTGAGTCGATCAATCTGTACATGGACATTAGGACTATCTATCTAGGTATTGCCGCTTGACCTCACCCCAGGGGCACAAGCAATGACTCTCTATAGCCAATTTCAAACCTATCATGAACTTTGAACCAAGGCCAACTTCCACCCATTCCAGAAGGTCTTGATCTGAGTGTTTCATAATTACTGCATGCATTATGTATACATGGAGAGAGAGGAACAATCCGACCCAGCTACGTGTCCATGATACAAGATGCAATTCTAGTGAAAAATATTGATGAAACATCTGTTGAAGAAGACAAATCCTTTGGCTTCTAAGTTTTATAACCTCCTAAGAAGCCAAAGAACTTTTATGGGATGGATGCGTGAAGCAAAGTACTCTTTTCGTAATTGCATAATTGATGAATTTGAAACCAGAATTTAATATGAATGAAACTTGTTTTGATTGTCATTATCAAGAATATGTTTCTGGCATCATAGAAGTTATCTGTTGGGTCTAAGTTTTAATATCATATAAAATTATCTTTTGATGGTACAAACCTCGAAAGATCAAAATTATAAGTATTGAACTTTGACTGAATTTTTAACTATGATCGCATTAGTTTTGGATGAATATTGAACGTTGTAGAGAATTATGTTAGCTTTCCGTAGACTCTAAGATCATCTAATTTGAATAACTGTACAAAAAGTTATGATCAAAAGAGTGCAGGTCGGTCAACCTGTCGGTCGACGCAAAGAAGGCCGGTCGACAATACCGGTCGACCAAATGAAGATGTCGGTCGACCGATCCAGAACCGATTGACGCTAAGACAATATCGATCGAACTGAGACAATATCGGTCGACATATCGGTCGACAGTCCGATCAACCGACCAAGTGCGAAGCTGGAAAAATGGCGCAACGGTCATATAGACTGATCGACCGGTCCATTGCTGAAATGAACAGTAACGGTCAAATTTGAAGGAGAAAATTTGGAATAAATTATGAACGAATTTTTCACATACTAGAGCCTATAAAATGACTGCCAAATCCAAAAGCAAAGACATATATCCAAGCATTGAAGCAAAACTTCAAGAAATCAAAAGAAGATCATTTCTCTTGAAGTTATCATTTTAGAGCTTTCTTTCTTTCTCTCTTTTCTTCTTGTGAGTGTTCTATTATAAAAGAGAGAAACTATTTTCAAAAAGATTGTGAGAGCTCCTGTGTAAAAGAGGTTCCAAATGAGAGAAAAGATTAGCTTCCTAGGAGGAGATGTTGTCTTGCCTCTCGAAGCGGAGAAAAATGTGGTTGTCTAAAGGGCCTTCTTCCTTGCCCCATTTGAAACAAAGGAGTGTTAGTGAAATCTTCGACGGTCTGGAAGTCGAGAAGTCGGAGCGGGGACGTCATCGTGTCTTTACGTTTGATTTTCTCTCTCTCTCCCGTTCATATTATGCTCTGAATTGCTTTATTTTAAAAGGGTTTAAAGAATCGGTTTTGTGCTTCCGCAACGATCTTTGTGAAATCGACATTTTTTTATTTAACACCAATCAATTAGTGGATTTGTTTTCGTCGAAGGACAATCAATTAGTCGTCCTCACCTTTTAAATGCATCAAATTTTCAATATTGGAAAATTAGGATTCAAGCATACATTTGTTCTATTGATATTAACATGTGGGATATCGTTGAAAAAGGTTATTATTTACATGAAAATTACCTTCTGAACATGACGAAAGATAGAAATTTTTTTTGAAATTGGATTGGAAAGCAAAGAATATCTTTTATTGTGCTTTGGATTCAACGAATTTTAATCGGATTTCTAATTGTGAAAATGCAATCAAAATTTGGAAGAAACTTATTATTACTTATGAATGAACGGATAAAGTCAAAGAATCTACATTAAATATTTTGAATCATCAATATGATTCCTTCATGATGAATGAAAATGAATTCATAAATGATATGGTTGTTCGGTTTAATGATATTGTGAATGTCTTAGTCTCCTTGGGAGAGCCGAAAACTAACCCCCAAAAAGTGAAAAGATTCTCAGGTCTCTCTCCTCCCAATGGAATATAAAAAGGACGGTGATTGAAGAAAATGATCTGAACAAATTGGATTTTGATTATCTTATTAGTTCACTTCTAACCTATGAGATCAGAATCCAAGAAAAAGAAGAATCCAATGCCCCCAAAAAGAAGACATTGGCTTTGAAAGCAAGCGAAAATGAAGATAACCAAGTGAAGAAGAAGTGGACGAAAAGAAACTTGCCCGCTATACAAGAAAACTTGACAAATATTTCAAGTTGGTAAAATCTAAAGAAAAGAGTGAGAAGCCGAAAAGAGGATTATGTAAACATCACTCAAAGAAAGACAAAAAAGAGACATCTCACGAAGGGAAGAAGAAAAAGCATGAAGAGACAAGTGAAGATGAATCAAACGACTCATCGAGCTCTTCTAGTGAGGATGCATACTTGTGCCTAATGGTACACAACGATGAGGTAATTTCAAACTCTTCAATTTCAATTTCAAATAATGACTCATCGAGCTCTTCCGAAGAAAATATTTCTTTGAATGTGAATGAAGAACTCTCCTCTCTCATGAAAAGTTATTTTTCAACTAAAGAGGAAAATGAAAAATTGCTATATGAGATTGAAAAACTCAAAAATGAAATTGAAACTTTGGAAATTATGCATGCATGTGAAATTGTAAAACTAGCATGTTCTTTTGAAAAATTCACAAAATAAGACTATTTCTCATGTAATGACAAATAATCATAGGAATTACTTTGGACATGAAAATTCTTATTGAAATCCAATCATCTATATAGTAGAAAATCACAACTCAAATGTTTTACATGTGGATTTTATGGTCGTTATGTATATCAATGCAAAATAAGAAAGTCTTCACAACATGGCATGATTTGGGTTCCAAAAGGAACATTATCTAACAAAATAGGACCTAAAGAAATTTGGGTATCAAAGGTTACATAATTATTTTTGCAGGTGTGCCTCACATGAAAAGTAAAGGAGGAATTGGAAATGTGAAGGCACAAAGATTATGGTAAAAGTATCATCTATTTCTTTTCTTCTCAAAAATTTAAAATTACTAAAAGAGGAAACATATAAATGAAAATTGATAATAGTGATAGCATGTTAAAACCTTATTTTGACATATCATGGATATCATTGTTGTATCAAAGTTTTATGCCATATTTTTATTCTCAATATATTTTTCTATGGCTTTCATAAATTGGTTTCCATTACAAAATAGCCATAAATTTAGAGGGGAGTTATTTTGTTAAAAAAAATCTTTATGTTGCAATACTCTACATATCTATTATATGAAAAAAGGGGGAAGAATAATTTGTTTTAAAAATTGATTAAGTGGGAGTTACATTTCTTATATATGCTTCATATATAAATTATTCTTTTTGATGAAACAAAAGGAGGAAAAATATGATCTGAATATCACTTTATAGTATATGATATGAATATCAATTTATATGAAGAGATTCTTACAACTCATACAATTCATACTTATGTGAATATCTATCATTGTAAGGAAAGCTAAGTGCGAGGGGGTGTAAAATTGATTTTACAACATTTTACAACTTTTTCATAACTCATATTTGTTTTTCATATTTCTCTATTTGTCTTCATAAAAAATGGGGAGATTGTTGGGTCAAATTTTAATGCCATATAAAATTATCTTTTGATGAGACAAACCTCGAAAGACCAAAATCATAAGTACTGAACTTTGATTGAATTTTTAACTATGATCTCATTAGTTTTGGATGAATATTGAGTTGTAGAGAATTCTGTTAACTTTTCATAGACTCCAGGATTATCTAATTTGGATAACTGTGCAAAAAGTTATGATCAAAAGAGTGCAGGCCGGTCGACCAAATGAAGATGTCGGTCGACCAATTCAGAACTAGTTGACGCCGAGACAATACTGGTAGACATACAGATTGACCGACTTGAAGTTGGAAAAATGACGCAACAGTCATATAGATCAGTCGACCGGTCCATTGTTGAAATGAAAAGTAATGGTTAAATTTGAAGGAGAAATGTGGAATAAATTTTGGACGAATTTTTCACGTACTAGAGCCTATAAAAGGAGTGTCAAAGCTAGAAGCAAAGGCATCTATCCAAGCATTGAAGCAAAACTTCAAGAAATTAAAAGAATATCATTTCTCTTGAAGTTATCATTTTAGAGTTTTCTTTCTTTCTCTCTTCTCTTCTTGTGAGTATTCTATTGTAAAAGAGAGAAATTACTTTTTAGAAACATTGTGAGAGCTCATATGTAAAAGAGGTTTCAAAACTTACCTCTTGAGCGAGAGAAAAGATTAGCTTCCTAAGAGGAGAGGTTGCCTTGCCTCTCGAAGCGGAGAAAAAGGTGGTTGTGTAAAGGGCCTCCTTCCTTGTCCCATTTGGAACAAAGGAAGTGCTAGTGGAATCTCCGGCGGTCTCGAGGTCGAAAAATCGGAGCGAAGACGTAGGCCAAGATGTGGCCGAACCTCGTCAACAACCATCGTGTCTTTACGTTTGATTTTCTCTCTCTCCTCCCGTTCATATTATGATCTGAATTGCTTTATTTTAAAAGGCTTTAAAGAATCGGTTTTGTGCTTTCGCAACGATCTTTGTGAAATCGACTTTTGTTCAAAAAGTAGACAAGTATTGTGTAGGATATAAATTATTCTTTCAATGAAACAGTCTGCTAGAAGACAAACTCTAGATCTAATTTTCTAACCTCTAATGATTTGCTCACTGGGAATTAGTTGATGATATTTATAGGTTACAAACTTTAGTAACTCTAGTTTTTAATTCATCAAGAATCATAAGTTTTTTTCTTACAGTTAAGAAGTTATGAATTATTTATTAACAAACACTCAATTTGAAATCCTTAAACAACACTTAGTTAAGCTTTGAAAGATTGAATAATTACAGGTGTGGAATAGCATGAGAATATAAATACCTGAAATTATATATTAGTATTTAGAAGAGATTATATGTATTTAAATGTACATAAGCATTCATGCATCATGAACATACATTTCACATTATTTTATTGATGATTGAAAAGTAAAAGGGCATTATTGCTTGTAGGAAAGCATCAAGTTACAAGTGAAAGGGAAAAAAATTAGTAAACATCCTTGAAAGAATAAAGCACAATATGACGGGTTAAATTGATAACATAGAAAAATGATATATGCACTTATTTTATTTATTATATTACTTCAATCTAAGATTATTATAATTATTATTATCAAAACATATTTTGAGCTACAAAAAATAGTTATGATATGTTTTAAAAATTTCATATGAGATAGAGTAAACTCTTACATGAAAATATTTTCATAGAACAATACTTGTGAACTTAAAATAAGTTTACTTGATATTAATACGTGATTATGACATGCCACTTTGGTATTATAAAATTCTTGTGTTCATTGATCATGTTAGTTGAAAAAGATCTTTTGGACCACATTCGATATGCATGACGCCTTTGAAACATATATCGGGTGTCTTTTTCCATTTGGAGGCTGCTGACCCATGTTATGCTTTGTATATCTGAGAGTCATGTTTATGAAGTTCTGCTTAATTGTATGACACATGATCATGGAGAGATACATGTTGTCTCATGTTATACTCTGTGTAACTGAGAGTCATGATTATGAAGCTCTACTTAATTGTATGACACATGATCATGGATTGATATGTATTGACCCATGTTGAGTGTGTGCAATGAAACATATATGGAATTTAATTATGAATACAATGATATCTTGAGTTACTTTATTTATCTAAAGTTCATATGATTTGATAACCTATGATATATGTGTTGTGTTGTGTTTTAAATATTTTCACATATGGAACAATATGATTATTTAAATGTTGTATGACTCATATTATTTCCTTATATTGTACTTTTATTCCACTTTAAATTTTTTAGATACTTGTGAGTTCTCGAGTTGAGTCGATTCGAAGCTTTTTTTACTTCATATAAAAGAGTTTGAGGTGTTGTAGTACCTTTATTCCCGTCACTTTTGCTTTTAGAAGCATACATTGATACATATAATAAATAAACATATATGTGTAATAGAGTTTATTAGAAACCTTTTAATAAGGTTGTATGAAACTTGATTATGTACGAGGTTATATGCGAGGTGGTTTGTGAAACAATAGTAACAATATGTGAATGTTATGTCTTATGCCTTGGTTTTAAATTTTGATGAGCTTCCATGCAACTATTGTATGTATTGACAAATAATTATAGATAGATAAGGGAGGAGGTTTTACCAATTTTTTTTGTAATTACTAAATAAATGTAAGAGATAATGATAATTGTGATTAAAACTTAGTCACAGAGTTGTGTGTGACAATGCTTACTTATGACAAATATAGAAAGCAAAACTTCATGATGAGGGATGCATTAAAATGGATCATTATTGATTTTCCAACATATGAAATGCTTAGTACTTGGAGCACAAAAGGTAAGTTTACTTGTCCTATATGTGTAAGGATATAAAATTATCTTATTTCAATATAGTAGGAAAGTGTGCTGATTTGACTGCCATCGGATATTTTTGCCAATAAAAATTTCAATACATAGTGATTGAAACTCATTTAAAAATAATATAACTGAGTATACATTGTCTGCAAATCGTTTGACGGGACAAGTGCTAGAACAAGTAAAAAAATGTAGTCAAATCTCATTTGAATTGAAGGCCGATTCTTACAAGAAAATTAGATTTGGGAGTGAACATAATTAAGAGAAAAGAAGTTTTTTAGGGGAATTTCCTTATTGATCTTCAAACTTAATTCAGCATAATTTGGACATCATGGATGTGTAGAGAAACGTATTTGACAACATCTTTAACATTGTTAAGAAAGAACAAAACATATCATAAAACCACGAGAAGACATGAAAATTATATGTAAAATAGCAAAACTAAATATTATTTATCTTTAAAATAGTACATGCAAAAAGTCAAATGCTACTTACATCTTGAACAAGGATCAATGAAAAGTGATCTTTAAATGGTTCAAACAATTGAAACTTTTAGACGAATATGCATCAAACATATATCATTGTTTAAATATGAAAAATAAAAAGATACATGACATATTTCCATGCAAATGCTACTTCCAATTGCCTTTGAAAAAGCCATTTGAGAAACTTTAACATAATTATCTATTTTCTTGTAAGAGCTTTGTACATCCACCATAAAGACATGTCTCGATTAGAGTCTTCTATTGTGAAAATAGTGTGCAAGGTTGAGAAGATATTTTCACTTTCTTCTTTTGATGTGAAGGAGTAGTTAATTGTACATTTTGCATATGAAATAAAAGTTCCAAGCCCAATTCAATATCAGTGAATGTATCCTTCAAAAAATGCATATATTGAAAAGAAAGGTAAAGAATAAGGTGAAGATCGAGGGATCTATATGCAGAGCATATTTCATTGATGAGGTGTCCAACTTTATTTTAATATAATTTGAGTCACATGTACAATCGCGACATACACAAATTCTAAGAAACGATGACGGTGGTGAAGAAGAAGTTAACATAAATACTTTATCCATATTCACGTACACATGTCATCTTCTTGGTAAATGACATAAAGTTATATTGAGTGTCAAAGATCTCACCTTAGTTGAGAATTATGTCCTTGTAAATTCTAGCGAAATGATAATATATCTCGAGTAAGAATATTTATTTTAATATGTTATGAACTTGAAAATTAATTATTGCTATATGATTTCATTCATTGACAATTATGAATTCAAGAAATTTGAAGAATTGCAAAGAGAAATTAATCCTTTAGTTTGAAATGATGAATTGCTAAAACTAAGATACGAACATTGTATTGATTTGTTCATAATTGAAGTGAGAACTCTTTCCAATTGTTAATTCACAAATATCATCTTTTCATAACTTTTAATTAACTTTTCCATTCAATATTTTATAGGTTATCAATGGCTCAGTGACATATTTGAGAATTCTATATTTAGGATATAGACTGTACAAAAATGTTTTTAGTTACGTTGGTGTCATAGTTTGTCATGATCCCGATTTAAACGATGGTTTAAATCAGAGCTCGTGATTTATTAGGAACGATCAAATATATTTCCTTGCTTTTTAAAAAAATTTGTGCATAACTCCTTTAGATACTACAAGAAAGTGACAACACATATAACCAAACCACACAGTTTATATTGATTATTCAGAGCATGTAACAACACCAGTCATGAAAGATTTACATTTTACAAGATACAAAATTATTTTTCATACATAGCACATATAAAACTCTCTCTATATCTCAACAGAAGAATATGAGAGCTACAATTCTTCTATCTAGTGCGCGTGGTGGGGCACGTGACTTCTCAATACCTTAGTAGCAAAAAAAATCCACACCTGCTCAGGTTGTCTCTCGCGATCCCAAAAGTTCTACTGATCTGAAAAAGTGTACAATAATACTATGAGAAAATAACAGCTCAGTAAGCTAATAACTCATAAGCTATGTGTTACCATCTAATAAATTCGGGAAAACATAAAAATACATGCATTAATCATAATATCAAAGTCAATATCTTCACACATTTAATAAATACATATATAACATTCCAATCAAAATCATTATACTGCATTTACATTCACTATCACTTAAACATATCAAACATGTGTATGCAATGCCACACTCTCATATGTATGCACAGATCACCAACTGGCCAGTGGTCGGTAGTGGACTCTAGAGGTGGCTCCCATCGTGATCAGTGATGTAGCACTTAGCTCCATTTTACATCATCATTTTCGGGGAACAAATCATATAGCGATAGGTGGACTCTAGAGGTGGCTCCTACGGATTCTAGAGGTGGCTCCTACGAATTCTAGAGGTGTCCCTCATCGCGACCCCTCACGATGTAACACTTAGCTCTGCATGACACTTAGCTACAACCTATCTCATCCCATTGTTGGAGTACAAAATGATGGATAGAACTCTAGATATGAGTTCCATCGTGATAAGCGATGTAGTACTTAGCTCCAACTATCATATATGCAAATGCACATGCATGATTCATATCAAATATCATTTCAAACTGAACAAGATTGCACTTCTCGTAACCCATTCATATCATATCACATATGCTTTTCAAATGTGCAATCATACAGTCAGATATACTTTTCATAATTGCATTTCTCGAAATCAATTCATAATATATCCAAAACATATTCAATAATATCACAGTCAATGCCCACCGAATTTAAAAGATTTGAATACATAGAGTATGAGAAACCAACTTACCTATAAGGGTTAATAAAATATTTTCCTTTCCTTTTTCACTACTTTACTCTTCTACTCCTATAACAATAATAATAAGAAACACATTACTACTATGATATGAGCACAAGCATATCACACATGAAACATAATTAATTGCAAAGGTATATGAACCTTAAGTATTTACTCTTATAACTTAAGTAACTATTTAACATAAGGATTGATCTAGTATTATGATAGATTGCACATATAGTAAAGAAAATCCATATATTTTGTTATACATAACCAAATGGCATCATTCCAATTTTTTTAATTCCATATTACAGAAATATTAATCTATAAAAGTTTCAAATCTTATTCCATTATGGTTTGTTCTCATGAAAATCAACATTCAACTTAACTTTTATGTTGTTTCTATGTTCTGATAAACTGAGTAACCTTACTTTTATTATTTATATAAAATAATAAACATTCACTGTTCTAGTACTTTTAATTTTCTCTAAGATTAGATTTTCTAGTGTGCAACTCATAAAATTACTTGAATTTATATCTATTTGTACTGAGCACAATAAATTTGACCAATACTAGCATAATCTGGCATAAGTTCTATCCTGGCAGACTAAGTTAGGTTTGGTAAAACATTTATCACTTTCTGTACATATATCATTTTTGAGTGATTTCAATTGTCAATGAAACTTAACATTAATGTATATAATACCCTAAATTATCAAATAACCACTACATATTGAATTTAATACATAATTTACAAATTAGGGTAGCAATTTCGGCGGACAGAGTGATAGTACCTTAAAGATAAGAGCATAACTTTTTCTACAGATATCATATTAACTTGATTCCAAAGCGCAATGAAAGTAGACTCATAGAAGATCAATTAGAATAAATGTCATAATTTTTTGACCACGTGAATGTATGGAATTATGTAGCTAAAGATTCAAGAACTGATTGAACATGGCTAGGGTTAATCTTACCTGTGAACAACATGAGTTTTGCCGCATGTTCAAGTAAAATTCAAAAATGAATAGATGAGAAAGATTCAGAGTCACCCTATTTAGGAAGTATTTAGTTAAAATTCAAAGAAAATGAAGTAAGAACTTATCAAAATCTAAAACCCTAGCTTCAACTTCTACTCTTCCAATTCCTCCAACAAGTATTGATTTGTACCCTTTCCTTAAGTGTTCGGCCAAGGGTGGTGAATTAGGCAGAGGAAGATAGTAAAAGGTGAAAGGATAAGTATTAGAAGGAAGGGAGAAACGGACTTAAGGTGGTGAATTGGATTCTTCAAAAAATGCCCTTGAAGTATCACTTATTCACATTTAAATTGGCTTTTGCATTTCTCCATTTATTTATTTACTTAAGACATTACATGTAAATAAGAAACTAACCCCCATTTGGATTCAAATAAAATATTAAGAAAAATATTTAACCAAGGAATCAAAATCTAAATTTTTATCCGAAGAACAAAAATCGTAATTTCACATATTTTTTTATTTTGTGTCTATGTTTTACCCAACTCATACACTTCCTAGAAATTCTTAAAAATCACTTTAGAATTCTTTCATATATAGTAATAATTATTGGGACTTTAATTTTTCAAATTTTCACTTTTTTTTAAAATCACATTTTCATTCCTTAAGTAAATTTCCATCGCTTTCGCACTTTAGTTGACATTGAAGTGTAAGTCTTAACATCACATTCATAGAGCTTATCAATAAGATAATATAGTATCGCATTCATACATCTAATCATGCATGGTTAACTTAGGGATATTACATAGTTAATGGATACAAATTTCATATAGAAGAATATAGCCGACAATGTTCAAAGTGAAGTTGGATGAAATATTTCTGAACTTCGATGACCGTGTGTTACAAAGTGAAGTTGGATGACCTTACTAGGAATACCTTCTAAGTTGGATGACCATAGTTGAAATTTACTCGTGAAAGGACACAATTTCCTTCCCTTTAAACCTATAAAATCACATCATCTACTTCATTTCTCCTTTCTTTGGCAAATTGCATTCATTTTGTTTGCCTTCTCTCTTGTGTTGGTACTGCTTCACCATGGGATGTTCCAGAGGACAAAAAGGAGGTTTTGGACGCGCACAAAGTGAAGGAGAAGGAGGAATAAGAAGAAACTATTAGAATGGAAGAACAATCAAAAGAACTGACTTTTTCGATAAAAAGGTGTTTATAATGTGATCTTTTTCATGGAATGTGTTTTTCTAGAAGTAGAGGCATGCTTAAGACTCTTTATGATCATTTAAATGATTGCCTTTAACTGAGGATGAATTGCTTTTATAATGAATGAGAAAGAAGGTTGAAATTAAGCCTTTAATGACTAGGTTTGACTTAGTTCCTTGCATACCTATTAAGCTCAATTATTATGGATTCCCTTGACTAGTTTTATTATCCTTAAATATGTTTTGAACTTCCCAAAGTTGTTCCATAAGCCTCTATATGATTTATGATTTTGAAGTGACTAGTTTGATCTCCAAATTGATTTGTATGATTATTATGATGATTTCTATTATATGATATATATGAGACTTGATTTATGTCTGAGATGATCTTTTAGATGATTTTCAACTTGCTAAAATTGTGACTTATAAATGAAGCCTTATGTTATGTATTTGATGACTATGAGAAAGTATGGAGCGGATGGACTTGTGAATGACTTAGTGCATAAGATGAATGATTGGATGAATTTGCAAGATGATTTAGATGATGTTAGAATGTCTTTTGATATGTTAGGTGAATGTTGATTTGCCTTTGGAAGTGACTTGAGGTGAAAACTTGACTGAAAACCTAAGGACCGCAATGGCATGCACCTCTATTAGAATTTCGGACAATCGAAAGGAGTTACAGATGTTTGAAAGTCTTGGTCCGGAGTAATATGGATTAGGACCGGACATTTGAAAGTTAGAGCGGACGTTCGATATGTTATGAAATGATCGACCACTAGACGAACTGTCACATTCTCTATATCGAACATGTGGACACTTTCCATATCGTACGATCAATACATGAAACGATCGATCGAGATGTCATGATAATCGATATTTGATAAACCCTCTTCAAACCGGATGACACCAGACTTGGTGTCCAAAACTTTAGGAAACTCTCGCACTGACCAATATCAGACGTCCGCTTATGGACAGATGATCAATTGATTAAACTGACGATGGTCTGAATGTCAATAGTTGAATATTACGACCATTCGCTAGAGCGGACGTCTGAAACTCAGACATAAAGACACTGATGGTGAATCATGAATCCAAATTGAATCAATTGTATTCTATTCATCAATCTCGGACTCATCCCCATGACTTATACTATTGATTGGAGGTATTCTTCTTGATCATATATCATTGATTTTTCTGACAAATGAATTAGATGATGGAAGATGAACTTTATACAGCATATGAAATTATAAAGCCTCCAAAATGACTCTTTATGATTTATATCACTGATTGGATGACAAAGAATAGACTCTCGAACTATATCAAATCAGTTAACATCCATAATGATCATTGATCTTATCATCATATAATAGACTCTCAAACTATATCGAATTAGTTGACACCCATGATGATCATTGATCTTCTTATCGACATATCATAGACTCTCGAAGTATATCGAACCAGTTAACATCCACGATGATCATTGATCTTCTTATCGATATATCTTATTGATGGAAGCCACTCTTGCTCCCTTATAATTTGATTTGATCTTCAAGACTTATAGACATGTCATATTGATTGGAGTCACTCTTTCTCCCCTATAACTCATTTGATCTTCATGACTTATCAACATGTCAATATTGTTTGGAGTCACTAATGAAGGGATAGGAAACTAAATGGCCATGTGCTCCTATTCCTATTTTATGTGGATGCTCCATCCTAAACAATGAAGATGATTTCCACATTATTATGTGATGCAATCCTTCCCTTATCATAAGGGCATTGTATGGCACTGATCACCATGACCTATGACATAGATTGTATTAATTTGCAAGGCATACCCTTAATAAGTGGAGAGCTCTTTCAATTAATAAGAAGAAGATGGCAATGTTACGATGCTACTGATGATATAAATGGAGAAAGTTCGTTCCAAATGTTATAAAGATGACATTACAGAATGGAGAAAACTATGTTTCCCAATTGTTATGACTTATTACGTTATGATCCTTCCAAATGAAAGTGATATTGTTCTTTAATGGGAGGAAAGAGGTAACCTTTTATGATCAAATGATGACTTCATTCATTATAATCCTTTCTTTTCCAATGTTGTCCAAAGTGGCATATGATGATTCTATATGATTCATGACCTGATTGTATTTCATTTCCACCCTTCATGGAACTCCTTATCATCGTTATATCGTGATTATGCCTTCCCTCTGAGGCTCATGCTTGATACATGTACATGATGATCAAATGCTATTGATTAAGGGCTATTGATCTATCGACCATAGATAAGGAACATTAATCCGTTGATTTATGTTATCAAAATCAAGAGTGATCATGATTATTATCATCAAAACAACATCGGCCAATCGTACACTGATCTTATTGATATTTATGTCACAAATCATGATTTTATTGGCCATGATGCTATATCATTTTTTTCCAGTATGGAATTACCGATGTATTTTGACTAAGTTTCATTATTTGAACTCTTATCACATTAGATCTTTTGAATACCCTATGGTTAGATACTGAGGTATTAATTGACTTACGTTGATTAAAGATATGATTATTTGATGGAGGATCTGATGATTGAGACTTTAGGATATTTAAGTTTTGATCTTATGGATTATTATTTTTAGAGGTTCACTACAATGGCTACATATTTATGATGATTTCAATGTTTATACTTAAGAAAACTATTACATGACCTATTTTGTTATCACATTAAGAATTTTGCTTATGAGATAATTATTCTTTTCCTATATTGATCTTCGTAGGAACAAAATAACCTGCACGCTGGTTCTGGAGGGCATTAATGTTCAAATGATCAGTGCACATGAATATGGTCCTTTATTATGTTCATAGATGGCATAATATTGTATTACAATATTGGACTATAAAAGTTAAGTAATGTCCTAAATATTGATGAGACTTATGTTAGATGACTATTGAGTTTTCGTATTAATATATTACGATTTGTTACAACTTTCGTATTATACGAATAAAGTTGTGTTATTAATTAAGTGTTCTAGTGATGTATTACCTTCCGAGTCTTCTTTGGTAAAAAAAAATTAAGAGGTAAGCCCATGATAATAACCCTAAGAGGAAATTATTATCACGTGTGGATGATCAAATTTTTATGAGTGAGTTACCTTCTAGTTTATAAATCCAGTCGTCGAACCGTTTCATGTGTGACATGATCTCAATAAAAAAAATTTCAAGTTGACGTAAATTAATTTGATTAATTATCGAAGTCTTTGCCATTGTCGTCAATTACAAGAATGTTCGCTATCTTGGACACGTACGTGTGAACGAGGTACAAACATTGCCTGCACTAATACGAAATAATTAAATAATTTTCACCGAGGAATTAAATAAAAGAATTAAAGCACAAGCGTCCCATCAATTACATCAAGGCGAACACCTTGGTTCATACCAGACTTCCCAGCATTCCAAGATTCCAATGTCAAATCAAGAGTGACAGCACAACCTCTAGAACGGTGTTCTCTTCTTATCATGCGTAAAATATACATAATTTAACAACGAACTGTTAAATTATCACCGAAAAAAAACAATAAACTGTTAAATAAAAAGCGAGGACTGTGGTTTGTATACTAGTTCAGTGCATTTCATCTTTGATTAAATGATCATATCAGATATCAGATTGTGAATGTTTTGATTTACTTAAGCATTAACATTCGGAAATGGATGTCGCCTCAAGACATCTTTCAATATATCATCTAAGAAACGATGTTGTGGTCTTAGGGTTTCCACTCTCCTCTTTCATTTCATCAATAAAAAGAATTTGTTCGAATATTTTAAAATGCACATTATGTCATAACAGATGGAGATAGAGATGATACAATTAGCATTACTGTGATATGGAGAATGGATTCCATACTCGACATAGTAAACAACTTATACTCCACATATATAGTAGACAGATAGACTTTCTTTTAGGTAGTAGAAACTAAATGATGCGAGTTTTCTTTTAGGTGAAGAAGTTTTCTTTTATATGTAATGTGAAGAAGTTTAAGCCGTTGAACTATGTCTTACATTTAAAGCATGGGGCGGCAAATTGAGTTATAATATCTCTTAGTCTTATGTGTACTCCAGTCATCTAATCGATTAGTTAATTTAATCGTCTGATCTATCGGAAATCAATTAAGTACATGCCACTGGTTTATGACGTCTAGCTTTTACGCATAAAATATTGATACGTTAAGTTATTTCGACCTGTAATATCACTAATTACTTTGAACTAATTGTGGAGCTGAGTTTTAGAGCTTGGAACTGAGCAGATCACTGTTTTTGTCGAACATTGACATCTCCATCTCTTTGTCCAAAAATAAGTCAGATCTCGCACTGAAACGAAAAAAGAATATTCACAGACAAGGCGAAATGTTTTATTGGAGACAATTGCAATCGGACTTCATGTGAAGCAACGTGAGGAATCTGATTATGGTGGTGGCCTCTTCCCTTTTTTTCTCGGTTCATCAAAGAGGAAGACGTCGATATAGCCAACTCATAAAGCTAAAGCTGTTTCCATCTCTGTCGGGCTCTCTCATCTACTTCCCCTTTTTTTCTCTCGCTCCTTCCTTCACACACACAGAGAGGTGACAAAAGTGACGAATTAACCGCAGTAGGGATTTGCATGGAATTCCGCGCACGGACGCAGGAAAAACCTCATGAGTCATGATACTTCCCTCAGAGAGCAGGTCTCCATTCGGATTGCACAGACAGCTACGTCTCTGACATGGAACTCATGGAGGCTTCTCTCTTTTCCATTATTTGTACATGGGCGCAGTCCTGGCTTTATTCCCATCTGTTAAGGGGAGAGAGAAAGTGTGTGTATGTGTGTGAGAGAGAGAGAGAGAGAAAGCATGCACATTGGTGTTCGAGAAAGCGGATATGAAGCCAGATTCCCTGAGACATGGCATGGGACCAGTCTTTTAACAAAAAAAGGGCTACGTGATGTTTCATGTTTTATTTGGCCACCGCCCATACGCATGTAGTATCCCTCTACATTTGCTTGTTCTCTGTTCTACTCCTCAGTGCATATCCTATGTATATACCTGTGCGCATATATATATTCACTCTTCCATGGCCGGCCTTTTGGTGCTGTGGTTTGATAATGAATTCTGCTGGGGCTCTTGGTTGTTTTTAAAGTTCAATATTGATCTTGGTTGTTTTACTGTGATCTCTGGTACAGTCCCAGATGCATGGACATGTGAGACGAGTCCATTGAAGAGAGTGTTTATAGTGTTGTCAAGTATAGTAAAAGTATGCAATTTATAATTGCTTTAACCTTTTGAGTTTTGATGAACAACGGATGATGCATCCATTAGAACCTAAAAAAATAGCATGTTTACTATACTAAACTCTAAACACATTACAACAAGGTGCGCAGTATCTATTGATCCATAAATAGTTATTCATGGAACAAGAACGATTATTCTCATGAATTAAATTTTTTTAAGTTTGAGTCAAGGATAAAGTATTTTGCCTTTTTAATGGAATAACTTAATCTTTAAATATTGCATTATTCATGATGTTATTCTTTAATGACATTTTAAAAAAAAAATTCATCTTGTTTGGCAGAATAATATGCAATAAACCCCTATTCTCATTTTTATTCTTAAACCGAACAGCACGTAGTGAACATTTTGAGGATTATGATGTTTCTTGAAGCATAGCTATTTGAGTTTGATAAAACATTAAATATACCTTAAATGGTCAATAAACATCCAAAATCACTAGACATTTTGAACGAAAATTAATTTAACTTGTTGATCGCTTATATTTTACACCAAATTACGAGTCATTTTGAGTATTTACACGTATTAAAACTTATACGACCATTTTCCTCAAATTTTTTTGTTGAAAGTTAATTACATCAATATGCTAATTTTAAAATATTTCACACTTTTTATTTCTTGTTTAATTTCGTGGATTATGAGACATGTAAGTTTAAAAAGCGTCCACCTAAAAGTGTATAAAGGTGCAAAATTTGGTGAAGTCAAAGATAGTGTACACATGCACTACGACTAAATTACATATGGTTGGAAAAAACTATGTTCAAATAATATTAATTATGCTTTGAGGAGGATTTGTCTTGTGTTCTAATATTACGAAACTCAATAGTTTCTTATAATATTAATTAGACAGAAGTACGGGGGTTATCTGCAAAAGATTGAAGAAAATACGATTGAATACCAAGACGCCTATTAGACTTCTCCACGTGGTCATAGAATGTGAGCATTCAACTATGTACGAAACCTCTTAATTAAAAAAAATGGAGTTGAAAAAGCTTCAGCTTCCATTGTAGAAATTTGTCTGATCTCCATTTTATATTAGTTTGTGATCAATAAAACAACATTCCACATTATCACAATCATCTATATATATATATATATATATATATATATATATATATGAATTTGGTGGTCAAATTATACATACACAACGGGGGTTGGGTCAGTTTTCCTCACTTAATTTGATGCATAGAATATTGTTAAAAGCTTCATTCATTATTATTAAATATGCATACGTGTCAGCCAGGATGCATGATAATAATCCGAATTTCTATCCGATGATGGCAACGGAAAAAAATTATATATACAACTTTTTATTTTAAGGATTTTTTGGATAGTTAATTATTTGTGTTTCTATCTTGCGAGCAGAGAGCTGGAAATTAGTGCTTTCACATAAAACAATGCAAGTTTCATAATAAAACTGAAGGGTCGTATGAAAAGGAATTTTCAAGGAACTTGGTTAACCCCATACACCTTCATTTTACCCTATATATACATACATACTATATATATATATATATATATATATATATATATATATATATAACGTCAAAAGGATCAAAACCTTTCGAGCACCTCATGCTAGATTTATAGGTTATACTCTTCCGGTTAGTCCACGAGGATCAGACACTCATATTCTAGGATCATACAAACTTGTTACATGAAATGCGCCAAAGCCAAAGCAAACCATGCCGGAGAGGAACAAATGAATTCTAAAAATCTTTGGCAAATCTATAAAGGGTTTGTCTATACGTTCATCACAAAAAATTTCTAGGTCCCAATACACCGCTCAACATCGTGCGAAGCACGATCATAGCTGTCCATTAGAGATGCATCAGCTCATACGATCATGTCACGAGATCTCGCGAGATTTTAGCATCAATCAATCCTGACCCTTCTCTCTCACTCACGGCCATTCGAACTTGAGCGATCTACGCTCCGATCGGTGCGAGAGGCTGCAGCGACGGCGAGGGTGCCGAACTGGAGGCCGTGACACCGGCAATCGAGGGATCCAGTGGCTGGTGCTCTCGGTCTCCCCCCCCCCCCCCCTCACTTCCTCCCTCTCTCGATCTCCTCCTGACTCTCTCTCTCCACCCTCCCTCCCTCTCTTGATCCTCTCTGATCGAGATTCACTGACCTCCGGCTGCCTCTGCAAATTTCTCCCCCATGTTCTGAGATCTGACGTCGACGACGACCTACAGTTGAGTGACAAATAGAGAGAGAGAGAGAGATTCGTGGCTGATGGCCCTATCGGTGTCGCCTTGTCGAAGATCTAGATCCGGTGCAAATGGCCTCCTGCTCTCCATCGCGGCTGATGGCTCCATCGCTGCCGGTTCCACTTCTCCACTAGATCCGGCTGACGACCACCAATTTCTCGTGAGACGGATGACCACCATATCCGATGGCATATGGATGGTTCGACGCGCGCAATTGCTTGAGCTGTTGGATCTCCACTAGATGGCTTGCATCGTGCTTCGCATGGTGCAAAACAGTGGGCACTCGGCACCTTCATTTTACCCATATATATATATATATATATATATATATATATATATATATGTGTGTGTGTGTGTGTGTGTGTGTGTGTGTTGAAGACAATGTACTCATGAAGTACATACATATCAAGTGCGCCATAATAGCATCTCTGCGCACGCTTAGAAACATGGTTCATTGGGCAACGTATGTTAACAAAGAAACACAAACTACGTCATCGTACAAATAGAATTATAAGAACAAATTATAAGTTTGGTAGCAATAACAATATATATATATATATATATGAGTTTAATGGGGGTGTAACCCCCTTATGGTGCAACCTTGTGTAACCCCCCACATCGCAGCCGTCCGATCTAACGGACGGATGAGATCATCTCGAAAGATTTAGGGTCAAATCTTGCTTCTTCCATTCGCCCCTTCCTTGATGGAGGGCGGCGGCCGCGGATGGAGGTCGACGGCGGCGACGGCGCAAGCAGGGACAACCGCTCAAGAGGGTCCGTGATCGGCGATGGTTGGCGATGGCGGTCAGTGGCGAAGAAGAAGATGAGGGGAAGAGGAGAAGACGAGGGGAAGAGGCGCGGGGTCGTCGGTGGTCGGCGGTTGTTGGAAATGGCGGACGGTGGGGGATCGAAGACGAGGAGAAGTTGAGGGGAAGAGGCATGGGCTCGACGACGAACAGGGCGATGCGAAGGTTGCAGATCGGCGGCGCGGGGGTCGCAGATCGGGCACAGGGGTCGCAGATCGGCAGCACAGATCGGGCGTGGGGACGACGATGCTCGACGGCGGCGGCAACGGCGGGATCTCACGAAGAGGAGGTCGAAGGGGATTAATGGCCGTCCAGCAGTTCGACATCCCCACCCCACCGCTGCACCCGTTGTGCCAATCGCTGTGTTGTCCACCGTCGCCGACCTCTGCGCCATCTGCCCTGATCGTCATCCACGTTCACTGCCTCTTAGCTCGGTGGCGATGACGGTGGCCGCCGGAGGGGAAGCAATGGGGGCGGCAGAGGAGAGGGGAGTAATCTCCTGATCTAATCTCATTCGTCCGTTAGATATATATATATATATATATATATATATAATCAATCAATGGATGTATAACATTTCTTGACTTATATGCTTCAATAGAGAAATGAAACAATTGGGATTAGACCTATGATAAATGATCTATATATACATTCATTAAACCCTATTTTATATATAAAGGGAGAGAAATTTACCAATGTCAAGCCTATGAAAATCAATCAACAAGTTACTTTACACCCCCCCCAAATGTGCAATGCGAAAGTACAAATTGAAGGAAAGGCTTATATATTTAATTACACGAAAAAAAATTAATTAGAAAACTATAACAAAACCAATCTAGATGCCTGCCTATATTGTGCTTGATCAGCATGCCCACCACAAGCCAAGCCCTCCGAGACATGCATGCAACTAAGAGTTTCTTCAACTAATTTACTCTTCAACACTAAAAGTAGTCCTCCTTTGAAACCACTGCATGCAAAAACTAAGCTTCCAAGGTATGAAGTTAACATGAAAGCCACGAAGATGCTAAAGGAGATTTCCAGCTGACCAAGAGCTGAAGCCTGACAGATTCGTCCACCCGCGGCCTTCGCCTGTAGCACTGTTGCTACTATTGGCGGCGGCTGCGGGGGCGCCGCCCCAAAAGTTATCCATATTTTGTGGAGAACTCAGACCATAGTTTCGAGGAAAATTGATGCCTTGAGAGTTGTTTTGCATCTTAACTGAAGCAAATTGTGTGTTGACGTCGAACCTCGAGCTCGAAACTTCCATCTGAACTTGTCCCATAAGCGATACGCCGCCGTCGAGACCGCTCCTGTCTCCGGCCATAGAATAGAACTCTGCCACCGGTGCTACTCCCTCGAATCCATTCATAAAGGGAAGCTGCTGGATTTTCTGTTGAAACGCCAAGCTCTCATGTACAGCTTCCTCCCAACCGTCAGCGTCTGATGGCTGCATCCTGCCAAAACTCAGCCCTAGATTTGGATTGACGTACTCTGGCAGTGGGTGCAAGGAGTCCACGAACGGCGGCTGTGACAGTCCATGGCCAGCATCTGCACCAGCCGAGGACGTACGAGCGACCTCCCGCTCTGCGGAAGCCCACGGCTTCACGGAGCTGGCAGCCCTGGCGCTTGACTTGGTCCGCTTGTTCTTGCGGCAGGCGCCGCCAACGGGGACGTTGCGGAGCGCACCACCGCGCGTCCAGTAGCGCCGGCACGCTTTGCAGAAGTGGCGAGGCTGTGATCGCGAGTAGTTGTTGAAGTAGCAGAACTTGGTGTTAGTCGAGTCGCAGCGAGGGCAGCTTAGCGCCGGCTCCGGCTGAGGGATCTTCGCGAGCCTGGCTCGCTCCGCTGTCGAAAATGGACGGACTACCGAGCTTGACATGTTGCCTCCTCCAGGGTGTGTTAGCTGGGCCGCCTCCTGGCGAACTTGAACAGCTTGCTGCTACACATGGTAATTTAACGTTGATCGATAAATAAGAAACCAACCGAGAACATTGGAGTCTTTACTGTTGCATTTGGATCAAGAGTTGTATAGAGAGAAGGATAGAAGTATCGTTCTTCTTCGTTGTGTACATTTTCAACCAAGAGGATCTACTAGACGAGGCATGATTTTAAAAAAGAAAATGTTGCGATAGAAGAAGAGATGCAGCAAGTGGAAGAATGCGCAATTACCTGGTTCCAACTAGGTGGATCTAGACAGACAGGAACAGAGGGAAAATCCATGGTTGATTGGGTGATCTTCTGTGTCTCTTCTTTAGTTTGGATTTTATTTCTATTTTGGCAAAAGGTTCATGGGGCGGAGACGAGGTGGGTGAATCACATAGTGGGAGAGAGAGAGAGAGAGAGAGAGAGAGAAGGAAGCTCAGGGAGGAAAGGAGGGATTAGTTTCTGGCTTCTGATGGTATTTTTTTTTATTTCTCATAGGAGAGTTGGTTAAACAAAAAGACCTGGTAATTTTTTGTTATTAAAGGTGGCCTTTTTTCTGATTATAATCAGAATATCTATGGCTATGGGATAAATTTTTAAGTTTAGGACTAATTTATATTGTGTGAGAATACGGCAAAGTGCAAAGACAAGCTTTTATTACTTAGACGTGATTTTTAAGCTACAAGGAGAAATGGAGAAATTAGAATGTTTCGATCATGTTGAGTTTATTTCAAAAGTAAACAATTGCAATGTCTATTAAGTTTGAATATCATATTAATTATCGTGGTCGATCCACTAGTATCGACAAGGTGATGATTTATTCACAATATAAGACGACCGCATGACGAGGAAATCTTAACATTCTAATTTCCGAATTAACGTAGGCAAGATCAATAGCTTTATGCGAACGCCAATTATAATAGTATAATACCCAACAATATTGTCATAGTCATAGTCATGGTCTAAGTGGTTAAAATTTCAGGTTTAAGGTTTGATTCTTATCATTAAATTTTTAAGTCCCTTTAATGTATCCTTTAATTTATAGTAGTAAAAAATAAAAATCAAGCTTGAAATTGAGGGTACCCCTGTATACGTACAGTACATACATACTAATGAAAACTCTTCAGTATGGAAAGAAGTAGGAAGTAGAAGCTCGATAGTGAGGACAATCACAGAGAAATCTCAGTGACCAAAATGGGAAAATAAACAAAAAAAAAAGTAGCTTCATATGATGCCTGCAAATATAATAATTAAGCCTTATAAACCATCCTCTTTTCTGTTCCACATTGTTTTTTTATTCCTTTCTTTTCAGTTCCCAGACATACTTATTATTTTGCTATATGAAAAATTCCAGCATTAATATATATTTGAGGTTCCAATTATTAATCAAAGATGAGTGCAAAATGCACAACGTACAAATATTTTATGTGCATTATTTTTGTGCTTCATTTATAAGGATTATTTATATTTGTAGGCATCACTACAAGAAAATCGTGATTTTCCGACGGATAATTTTCGACGGTTCTAAATCCGTCGCAATTTGCGATGGATTTTTCGACGGTTCCGTTTCCAACGAATTTTTCGACGGTTCCGTTTCCAACGAATTTTTCGACGGTTATGACCGTCGAAAATAATTTATATTATTATTTAATTTTTCGACGATCAGGAACGTCGATATTTTCGACGGATATCCATCCGTCGCAATTTTCGACGACTTTTTTGACGGTTACGACCGTCGGAAATAAAAAAATTAAATTATATATTTTTAATATTATTATTAAATTTTTTCAACGGATTTTCCGATGGTCACGACCGTCAGAAATAAAAAATTAATTATATAATTTATTATATTATTATTTAATTTTTCGACGATTAGGAACGTCGATATTTCCGACGGATATCCATCTATCGCAAAATCCGTCGCAATTTTCGAAGGTCGTAACTGTCGGTAAATGTATAATAATATCATATAAGGAGTATTTTATTAATATAACTAGCGACGGTCCAAACCGTCGCAATTACCAACGGTTTTGACCGTCGGTAACGATTACCGACGGTTCAAACCGTCGGTAAAATAAAAAATAAATATTATGTATAACTAAATATATTTTCGACGGTCACACCCGTCAGTAATTATAAAAATATTTAATATTTACATTTTCAACGGCCGAAACCGTCAGTAATTAAAATTTCGTTATCCCGCTTTTTTCCCTTTTCTCGCTTTCTTTCCACTTTTTCCCTTTATATATATTCCTCCTCCCTCTTCTCTCTCTCCCTCCTCCCTCCACTCCTCTCTCTCTCCCTCCTCTCCTCTCTCTCTCTCCCGGCCGCGAGCACCCTCTCCCGCACGCCGGACGCCGGCGACCCTCCCACGCCAGACGCCGGCGACCCTCTCCCGCACCGGCGACCCTCTCCCGCGCCGGCGTATCTCTCGCTCTCCCGCTCCGCGCCGGCGTCTCTCTCTCTCTGTCGGTCGGATTCGGCCGCCGCCGGCCTTTTCCGGCGATTGCAACCGTCGGAAATATCGACGGTTCGGACCACTTCTAATATTTTTTTTGTAACGCCCCCAAATCGACCCTCGCCACGCGGTGGAGACCAACCTGGAAACGCTACGGCATTCTATGACTTTAACCATAATATTAATCATATCTCAGTCAAGAACCGAGACACATCAGCGGAAGAATAATAAAATAAAGGAATAAAAAAAGTATAACTTTAATTAGCGGAAGTTTAAAAAGTAGCTATATCATCTCTAAGAAATAAAATAAGATTCTACATCATGAATCTACAAATGCGAAAGAAAAAAGGAATATAATAAGGAAAACTAAAAAGCTTTGTGGTTCATGTGCTTTCTTACCGTCAGAGCTTCGTCACCACACACCTACTCCACCTCGTCACTGACCTGATCCTATGAAAATCAGACACAGAGGAGAATGTCCTCCCGTAAACTTTACAGCTCAGTGATGAACCACATGATATACAATGCATAACATGAATAGAATAATCAGAGATAAATAATCATACTTGACTTGAACTTGAAAGGATAACATGGCAGCATTATAGATCATAATAAGAAATAATTAAGAGGATATCATAATTCATGAGAATCAATGATGCATAGTAACTTAAAATCATGGCATACTTGTAAATTATGACGATAACTTGCTTCTTGATCTTGGTTTATTATTAGAAAATCATGGTGACTTTAGGTGCTTTTAATTCTTGAGGTATGTCGAGCAAACGATACGGCCTTATGCAGATCAGTGGGTGATCAAACCATGACCAAGAGAGCTACCCTTATCTTACTGCACTTGGCTTGTACTGACAAGTCATTATTAATCTTTCATCTGAACTTTAATCACTTTGAATAACTTGTGGCTCTTTGTTCTTTGTTCAATGTATAAGATAAGATCAATAAGAGATAAATCAATAAGAGAATAGATCTTGAAAATCGGTGAGGGATCTCTGTAGGGTCAAAAAAAATAAGATCAACTATATATGGGTAATATTCAGATTAAAAAGGAAAATAATTAATAATTCTAATAAAAAGAATTTCTAGAAATCGGACGACCGGTTCTGGGGAACGGTCGATCGGTTGTCTTCGGGTCGGTCAGTCTGTTCAGTTGATCAGTTGACAGGTAGTGGCAGGGATCGGTCAACCGGTGGACAGGTGTCGGTCGACATAAAAAGAAATCGGCCGTGGGTCATTATATCGGTCAATCGATTGTTGGCAATGCATACGGACCGGTCGACGTTCAGAAAAGTTATAGAACTCGAATTTTTCTAAAAATCTCTAACATCAACTCATCCTAATTTAATTCCTACATGCTAACAATCAATCAAAACACAAACATAACAACAGAGATTAAATAGTATGCACATCAATCAAAGAATTCAAGAACTAAACAATCAAACGATAACTTTAGGGCCTTCTTCTTATTTCCTTCGTTTTCATAATCGATTAGAGCATGGGTCAAAACAATTTAGAGGTTATGCAAGATGATTTCAGTTCACCTACCTCTGTTCACGATTAATCATTCTTTTCCTTCATCGGAAATCAATCACCGACGCCCCTATTTCCTCCCTGTTTTTCATGTGGTCTCTGTCCCTGCTTTTCCTCGATTTGGCTTCTGCCCTCTGGACGATATCAGCACCCCACGAAGATTTCAGAGGTAGATTTCGTGAGTTTGATGGAAAAGGGGTTAGGGCATGAATTTCTTTTGATTTTATAGGACTCCTCTTTTAATTTAAGTCAACTCTAATTAATGGGATAAAGTTTTATCTCTAACTAACTTTTACTCTAATTGGGATTTGATTTATTTCTTATCTTGCTGCTGCCACATTTTTATTTTTTTCTTTTTTTTGCCGATTATTACATTCTTACCCCCTTAAAAAAAATTCGTCCTCGAATTTTGCACTATGTAGAGGGCTTACCAAAAATATGCGGGAATTCTTGGCGCATTTCTGACTCGAGTTCTCATGTTGCATCATCGCCTTGATGGAAACGCCAAGCTACCCGGACCATGGGTACATTCTTGTTCTTCTGACGTTGCACTTTACGCTCCATTATATGCGTTGGATACTCAGCGAAGGTCAAGTCTACAGTTAGATCTAGCTCTTCTATTCTTAGAACATTTGCGACATCGTGCTTATACTTCTTGAGCATGGATACATGGAACACATTGTGCACTCTCCCATAAGATGGGGGTAAAGCCAGTCTGCATGCTGCCTCGCCTACTAGCTCGAGTATCTCGAAGGGACCTACATAGCGAGCCCTTATCTACGTAACTTGGTCACCAGCTTGGAAATCATGCTCTCGTTTGCCCTTATCTACGTAACTTTTCTATCTATCTTGTGCAGTTTATAACATTTTTTTTTCATTTCAACATTCTTTGAGTACTCCACTACTTCTTTGATTTTCTCTATACCCATGACCTTTTCTTCATCCACTTCCCTCCCAATGCGTAAGTGAGTGACAGTGCCACTTCCAGTGTTCGAAAGATAACGATTATTATAAAGAGGTTTGATCCACCATAACGGTTCGTCACTATTAACATGTATTCCTTATTCTACTATCCTCCAAATATATAATATTATAATTATCGGAGTCAATAACCTCCTTAAAAGGAGCGTTAGTGAACATTATTTTCAATCACATTGGTGGATCTAAACTTAATGAGCAAGCACTATGTCTACTCCTCTGAAATTTCATTCAATTAAAATGTTTACCATCACAAACATTTACCATCATTTCTTTTATTTATTTATTTATTATGAATGTTGTTGTTATTATTATTATTATTATTATTATTATTATTATTATTATTATTATTATTATTATTATTATTATTATTATTATTATTATTATTATTATTATTATTATTATTATTATTATTATTATTATTATTATTATTATTATTATTTTTGCTTATTCTTAACCTATGATAATTATACTATAGATACAAATAATTATTTACACTTTGTTGTCATCTTGGGCTCTTATCATTAATTAAGCTTTTTAGCCTTTCATCCCTTCTTATGAATTCTTTATATTTCTAATTACTTAACATTGAAATTTGAAGAAAAATTTATCATTATTTCATAACTTTGTATGCTCTAAGGATTAATGCATATAGGAGTTAAATTACAATATAGCTATTGATTAGATATACAATTGACATCCATAGATAATGTTCTAACACATATTTGACATTCATAAGATTCATGATTCGTAATTTATTTTGATTCAACTAAAATCAATGATTAACGTAATCCAATGTCGATATCTTGGTGGTATCATGCGATGATCATCGTGTGGAGGCATGATCACTCGACCTTCATCTTAGATCAGATATCTAGAGGAATTGATCAAAGTACAAAATATAGGTAATTGTCAAATGAGACTATATTTAGAATCAATCAGAGCTCTGATAAATCTTTTTGAGGATGGATCATTCTTGGCATTCTATGTCATTGGAACATGATGGTTCTTAATCAATGTCATTCATTATCATTTCTATGTCTCGACTCATTGTGCCAATGCTTTATTAATATGCTTATCATGGGAGTTGCCATCAATCTTAACTTCTTGGCTTACATTAATTTGTTTCTTGCAATGTCAGGTCATATAATTTCATAGGAGGCCAGTGGTTATATATGACTGCAACAAGTTCTTTCCTTAAGTATCTTGAAGCACTTTGAATTAATGTTGAGGTCAAACGATATATACGTTGAGGGGTCGCTACATAATATGATCTAATCCATAATGAACAGAACAATTTATGCGCACTACATAACATAAGTCCTTACTCAAACATCATAAATGCAGGTGAACACATGGAATGAATTCAAACAATAAGACAGGAGAACAACACAATCAACAAAGCAGAAGACAAGTAATCATTCTTCTTCTTTGGGCATCGTTTCATTATCCTTTGCATTAACGATATTCTTGTAGCACATGGGAGAGGGTCAGAATAACTTTAAGGTCGAAAAGGGAAAAATCAATCCATATATAAAACCTATGATCAAATCATGAGTGGTCCCCTTGATCAAGATCAAAATCTTGAAAATTACCACCATTTCCATTTGCCTTACCGATATTGTTCATTACTTTGAAGTTGATAAGAAGATTCATCCATATATAAGGCTTATGATTAGGATTGTAATTTGATCCATTTGGTCAAGACAAAACTAAGAAAATTATTCATCACGTGAACATCTTAGAGAACATCCTAAACATGATAGGATTTAATTTTATCCTTTCTTTAACATATCACTATATGAATCCCATTTGTATCCTCCTCTGATGACTTACATAATTAAATATCTTCTTTTCCCATTTGGATTTTATCAATCATTATTACATAATTATTTATCCTATACGATGAGATATTATTATGACAACTATATAAAGATATAAATAGCCAAAATAAATCAATTAAAGACTTATAGTTCACTTCATATCCATCTTAGGTTCATAACTTGCTTCTCTAAATATCTTGTAGGGGTCTTATAAAATTCCTCATACATTACCTTAGCCCTTCATACTTTCTAAAATTTTGCTCACTTGATTTTTTTTATATCTTCTAATACTTAATGGTTGGAGCTCCTATCTTCCTTAAGCATGTTTCGGTTAAGAGACTTTAAATCTTTTCAAAATTTCTCACATTCATTTAACCCTTTCATGCATTGCTTGTTCTTATATAATTCTTTTATCAACCATGCATATTAGTTTATTTTGGAATTATATCTATACTGCGATAATAGATAATTCATTATTTAATAATGGCTATAAAAATATACTTCATATCCATAAAATTTCAAGTTTACTATATACTAAAATAAGTTAATTAAATCTATTTATTTATTTATTTTTATATATTTATAAATATACTATGTTATATGTGCATATGTGTATGAGTATGCTAGATCTATATGTTTAATTAAATCAGACAACCACTTACTTATTAATAATTTTCTTCTAACCTTTATTCAAAGCGATGTGACTTCTGAACCTTTTAAATTTCTATATTTGTCCATCCATACATTATACATGTTTCTTGGGCAGTTCTCTAATACTTAAACCCTTGTCTAATTTAATATTACATAACTTGAACGTGATTAATAATTCTAATTCCTATTATCCATATAAGGTAATACAACTAGAAATTCGTATAACTAATTTGGATTTGCTTATAACCTTTATCAACCTAATATAGGGGCCATATGAAGTCTAAGGCACAACGGGCATTACAGGTCAATACTTATCAATATAAAACTATGCGATAATTCATTAGACCCCTATCTTGGTAAACTAATAGAACCACATAAGTCATCACAATAAATCATAACTTAGGCATGCTTGGTTTCACATATAAATTCAATTCTACTATTTAGAACCATCTCACACATACATGTTGTGTAAGGCGAATCTTATTTACTCTTATAATTCCTTTCTTTATCTTAAATCTATATCTCTTCGTAAATGTTAAACCTACTCATTTTCCTCTTCATACTGCTGTAGTCAGCAGAAGAAGTCCATGAGTAGAACGATCATGGAAGAGATAAAAAATATGACTTATAAGAAACAGTTATATTTTTTTCTTAAATGTTTGTAGGACTGATTCTTCGTAGGTAATACTTATCCACATGTGTTACTTATTCTTTCCCACTTTTCGTAACATTTATAACCCTTTTTCGTATAATCACTAATACCATTTACCTTTATAACCCTATCATACAAAATAACCTCCTTAGAGATCAACAACTCATATGAAATATATGTATCAATACATCAATAAAGAATAACATAAAGCAAGAAAGATCTTACTTGTACTTTACGGTGGAGGGTGTGGCGACTGCTCGGCGGAAGCACATGAACCTTTACTATACTATCTTATACAATAGGACGTCAAGAAAGTCCTGACTTTAGGCTCTAATACTATAAATGTAACGCCCCCAAATCGACCCTCGTCACGTGGCGGAGACCAACCTGGAGACACTACGGCATGCTATGACTTAGATCATAATATTGATCATATCTCAGTCAAGAACCGAGACACGTCAGCGGAAGAATAATAAAATAAAGGAATAAAAAAGTCTAACTTTAATTAGCGAAAGTCCAAAAGGTGGCTATCTCATCTCTAAGAAATAAAAAAAGGTTTTATATCATGAATCTATAAAATGTGGAAGAAAAAAGAAATCTAATAAGGAAAACTAAAAAGCCCTGTGATTCATGTGCTTTCTTACCGTCAAAGTTTTGTCACCACACACCTACTCCACATCGTCATTGAACTAGCCCTGTGGAAATCAGACACAGGGGAGAAGGTCCTCCCATAAGCTTTACAGCCCAGTGGTGAACTACATGATATACAATGCATAACATGAATGAAATAATCAGAGATAAATTATCATACTTGACTTGAACTTGAAAGGATAACATGGCAGCATCATAGATCATAATAAGAAATAATTAAGAGGATATCATAATTCATGAGAATCAATGATTCATAGTAACTTGAAATCATGGCATACTTGTAAATCATGATGATAACTCACTTCTTGATCTTGGTTTATTATTAGAAAATCAGGGTGATTTTAGGTGCGTTTAATTCTTGGAGTATGCCGAGCAAACGATACGGCCTTGTGCAGGTCAGTGGGTGATCAAACCATGACCAAGGGAGCTACCCTTATCTTATTGCACTTGGCTTGAACTAGCAACCCACTGTTAATCTTCCATCTGAACTTTAATCACTTTGAATAACTTGTGGCTCTTTGTTCTTTGTTCGATGTATAAGATATCAATAAGAGAATAGATCTTGAAAATCGGAGAGGGATCTCTGTAGGGTCGAAAAAATAGGATCAACTATATATGGATAATATTCAGATTAAAAGGGAAATAATTAATAATTCTAATAAAAAGGATTTCTAGAAATCGGCCGACCGATTCTAGGGAACGATCAATCGGTTGACTTCGGGTCGGTCGATCCGTTCAGTTGATCGGTTGACTGGTAGTGGCAGGGATCGATCGATCGGTGGATAGATGTCGGTCGACCGGTCAACATAAAAAGAAATCGGCCATGGGTCATTATATCGGTCAACCGGTTGCTGGCAATGCATACGGACTGGTCGACCGATCGACGTTCAGAAAAGTTATAGGACTCGAATTTTCTTGAAAATCTCTAACATCAACTCATCCTAATTTAATTCCTACATATTAACAATCAATCAAAACACAAACATAACAACAGATATTAAATAGTATGCACATCAATCAAAGAATTCAAGAATTAAATAGTCAAACGATAACTTTAGGGCCTTCTTCTTATTTCCTTCATTTTCATAATCGATTAGAGCATGGGTCAAAACAATTCAGAGGTCATGCAAGGTGATTTCAATTCATCCACCTTTATTCGTGATTAATCCCTCTTTTCGTTCGTCAGAAATCGATCACCGACGCCCCTATTTCTCCCTATTTTTCCTGCGGCCTCTGTCCCTGCTTTTCCTCGGTTTGGCTTCTTCCCTCTGGACGATATCAGCACCCCACGAAGATTTCAGAGGTAGATTTCGTGAGTTTGATGGAAAAGGGGTTAGGGCTTGAATTTCTTTTGGTTTTATAGGACTCCTCTTTTAATTTAAGTCAATTCTAATTAATGGGATAAAGTTTTATCTCTAACTAACTTTTACTCTAATTCGGATTTGGTTTATTTCTTATCTTGCTGCTGTCACATTTTTATTTTTTTCTTTTTTGTTGTCGATTATTACATTTTTTCTCTGATAGAGAACAATAAATGAGCTAAACTCTAACCAAACTGATTAGTTGTTATATATATATATATATATATATATATATATATATATATATATATATATATATATATATGTCTGTGTACAACAGCTAAGAAATGTTATGACAAAAACAAAATAAGAGAACGTTAAAAAAGCCTCGGTTGATAGACAGCCTGTATCTATATCAAGACTAAGATCGTTTGTGCATGTAGAGTAAATGAAAATATCTTTAATTATCAATCAGATTTTACAAAGTGATCAAGAAAAAATATATCGTACGAGATGTCCAAAACTTTCTATATTTAGAATACATCATATTCCTCTTTTACGATATATTGCACTGCTTTCTTTTATAATGACAAAAACGTATGAAGTTTTGAAGAAGTGAAAAGATGCTGCATGTTCTTTCTGGTTCTTTTCCCTTTGTTTTTTTTGTTATTCTCAATTTGTTAAACCTCACTGTCTTTTAAAATATGTCTGAGACTTGTCTGGTTTTGTCCATGCCCACAAAGTCCCGTTGCCCATTTTCATAAAGATATATATTATCATCTTTAAACGTATGTACTATTTAGTTCCTGCATGTAATTTTTAAAATGCACTTACAGTTATCCATTTATATACTCAACATATTTCTTACAAATTTTGTTTGTATGAAATGATCATTTGACGAAGTGTCAGTAGGGTGCATGCAATTCACAGAATCACATACATGCATGTAATTATTGTTTTGCATCCGTAGGTTGTGCTTTATCACTTACAAAAATATGAATGGTGGCCTACAACTTTACCTTTGTGTCGCAGCCATGTGCACCATTGCTTCCCCCTTTGCTCAGTGGATTTAAATACTTATTCAAGCTTCTAATTATAGATCCCATTGAGATTTATAACACTTAACACCAAAATTAAGGTTTCAAGTAGCATTTATAGGTTCAAACGTTAATTTTTTTTTATAAATGATAAAAATAAGTGACGTTTAGTATTTCATACAAAAATATTAAAAATGTAATTTGTACTAGCGTTTAGCAATTAGATGTTAGCGTTTTATAATTTTTTTCAATTTTATTCTTATTCAAATGTATTATTTCTTTCTAACTTATCTTATTATTTTCTCATTTCTATTTTATAATCATTTAACTATATTTCATTTTATATTCATGCTTAATTAATTATAAATTATTTATATGTTAACAATAAATAAAAAAATAATTTCACAATTAATATTTTTATATCATGGGTGCAAAGTATAAAATTTATTGTCAATATAAGTTTCTATATATTTTAACAAAAAAATTAATTGTGAAATTTTATTTTATTTAATTAAAATATAAATATTTAATTTCTTGTATTATAATAAAATTTATATAGTACTTAAATTAAATAATTTATCAAATGTCTAATTATGTCATTTTATATTCATCAACTAATTCTACAGCTAAGTTTATCAAACACTTATTTGTTACAACCTATATCCGTTAATCATCATCCGCTACCCGCTATCCACTAGTTAATACATTATTCGCTAGTTAAATCGCTAACCGCTTATCAAACCGCTAATAATGTCAAATAGAGCCATAGTGGATCTACCATAATCACATCGGCTACAGTGATTTATATTAACATCGAGTGGGTCTGCCATAAATTAACATCGAAGTTTGCGTAGTCAGGAAATACATGCATTTGCATCATAATAAATTGACTATGTATCAAGCTTTACATAGCCAGGAAATACAATCAGTAAACACGCTCAACTTAATCCCTAATCCATGAATTAATAAAGCATCTTCACATTAGCTCGAGGTTCAGATGGTATCATGGAGATTCAGAAACATGAATTAGAAACTTAATGAAACATGTAGCAAATCCGTCGTTGCCGAGGGGAAGGAGGATTAGCCAAGGGGAATACCGTCCCTCAATTGTGAGGCTGTCGATTAGGGTGCTCGAGGTCGCCGAGGGTGCAGGAGGTCGTGCTCGGGTCTCTAAATCATCGAGGGAGGGGAAGGAATAGAGCTCATCTCGTTCATTCATCTCGTCCGTCGGCAGGTAGCAGGCAGAGGAGTTGATCTCGTCCATCACACAAGAGCGCATGTGAAGTAGGACGAGGATCTCACGAGGGAGCTCGTCTCATCGTCGGCAGATCTCGTCCAGCAAGGGGGCAGTGTTCTCTAGGGCAGATCTCGTCGACGGAGCTCATCTCATCGTCGGTAGATCTTGTCCCATGAGGGGGCAGCGTTCACTAGGGCAGATCTCGTCGGCAGATCTCATCTCGTCGTCAACGGGATCGTTAGGGCAGATCTTGCGTGGGCAGGGACGGAGCCACCATATAGTTGGGGGGAGGGGGGCATGGCCCCTCTAACTTTTTACAATATTACATATATAATATTATATATTATTATATACATATATAAAATATATGATAAGGCCCCCTTAATTTTGTGAAGTTGACATAATTAAACCCCTCGTGACTTTTTGAAACATTATATACAATAATTTTTATTAATATATAGAGAGAATATATGGTAAAGGTTGCCTAATTATGTGAATTTGACATAATTATAATATTTCATTATATTAATGATAGAATATATGTGTATATTTATACAAGATTATAGTATAATATGTGTATTTATAAAAAAAAAGTATAATATATGTACTAATGATTTTGACTCTTTTCTATAAAAAAATCAAATTAATTAGTTGTCATAAAAAGTTACTTTCATATATCTTCCTTTAACACGATAAATGTAAAAAGAAAAAAATATGCATGATGAATAAAAAAATATTTTAATCTAAATAAAAAATAATTATAATTATATGTTGATTCTAAAGCAATATTTTATTATTTCTTAATTTAGATCAAAATGTATATATATATATGGGATTTAATGGGGTCATACACCATCTCAAGCGTATGACCTTCGTACGCCTGCACCGTCCGATTACATTGGATGGTGGGCGATAGACGTCGTCGTGCCGGATCACAGTCGGCGGCGGTCGAGCGCGATTGCAACCGTCGAGGATGAGAGGCGACAATTCTAGGGTGTGGGAGAGAGGGACGGACTCACGAGTCAGGGCCTCGGGTGCTCACAGGACAGCTCGATCGGGGGTGCCGGCGACAGCAACTTGCAGGGGGCAGCGGCGCGGAGGTGGATGGCGAGCAGCGGACACGGCAGATCGAGGATGGCAGCACAGATCTGGAGAGGAGGAGGCGCATAAACACGAGCTTGACAACGACGACGGAGGGGAAGAGGAGAGGAGGTCGGTCGGCTTGCTCGATGACGTATATGTACGGTTCAAGTCATCGTCTTCTTTGTTCGTCCTCTTCTAGGTCCCTCCGCCGATTGCAATCGTCGCCGCACCTCGGTCCGCCGATTGTAGTCATCGTCGTGCCCCCTCCTCCGTCGATCGTTGGAGCTGTCGCGTCCCACTCCTCCGATCGTAGTCGTCACCACGCCCCCCTCCGCGGATCGTAGTTGCCATCGTGCCCCCCTCCGCCGTCGCCGATCATCGTCGCGTCCCGCTCCGGCGACGCGCCCACTGTCTGATCTAATCGGACGGTGGACAGGCAAGCGTATTGGGGTCATATGCTCGAGATGGCGTATGACCCTATTAAATTCATATATATATATATATATATATATATATATATATATATATATATAGCATGATACATTTGAGAAAATATGTTGAACGCTGCTCCCGAGTCCAAGATATCTCTTTGGCAACCAAAAGAAATGTTTTCCCATTGACTCTTAAGTATGCTAATTTATATTTTCTTACAAACTTATGTGACGTGAAGGAATACATGATGGTATGCATGCTATAAAAATTTTGTTTTTTGGGGAGATATAGAGTTTTATGCATGCTTCCTGTTGGGTCTCTTAATTCCTCCAGGTGGATTAAAGCAACTATTTGCATGAATACTTGGACTTTTCTTGATTTCTGCCTAAATGTTCTGACCAAATTGTCGTCATGCTCTTTTATTCGATTCACAAAAGCAACTTGCCTGCTTCTATGACTGGTAGTAGCTCGGGAAAGGCATGAATCATTGACATATCATATCCCACCACAGCACCACGTACTGTTAATTCGTCACAAATATTCCTAAAATGATTGCAAAAAAAAAAAGGAAGCAAATACATAGAGAAGACCACATCATCCATAATTACCTCCCAATGGTTGTCTAAGATATATACCAAAGTCTACTAAAATGTGGATTTTGTTTTTGTTCTATAATATGCTTCAAATTTAAAAAAGAATACATATAGAGAACGTTCACAGCTGCTCTCTTTTGTTTTCCCCTAGGATCCTAATTAATAAAAGGTTTACACTGTTATATGATCAACCAAAATTTAGATCGCATATGCAAAGTTGAATCTTCTGCATGCAATTTACTCTGGTGCAAATAGCAGCGGAGGGCGAGTTGGCTCTGATTCATGCGAGTGAGTCTGCCTGCCCATGCAGCCCGGTGAGCAGGAGGACGGGGGACGGACGTCATCGTCAGTGCTCCATTGGCTGCATGGTGGCCAATCGGTACACAGAGCGCGCCGTTGACTGCTTCTGAATTCTTTATGCATTGATCATATATATTCATGGTCGGCTCCATTTTCTATACATTTCATTCAACTATGGTCACTTATATGCTAAACATTCTTCTTAAATCTTAACTAACAAGGTAAGACGGGAAAAAAACAAATGGCGACTAAAATCATAAGCAATTTTGTTTTAAAATCAAAACATCATTCTATTATGATCAAACAAAATCGATTTCAGTCAGAATCAGGATTACCTTTTCCCTTGGTCCGAAGAGAAAACGCTCAACGACATGTAACGTTTTGGAATCTCAGATCCCATTCATATCCGTCGACGAATTATTTTGGGCAGTCATGACGCGATTGGTGAAGACGACGGAAAGAAAGGAGGGGGATAGGAAAGAAGTCCAAAAGGATAGGCGGCGTAGGAAGGCATTTAGTTTTCTTCCGCAATGGAACAGACGCGCTGCGCTGGACAGGGAGAGAAGAATATGCTCTCTACGATGTCAAAGTTTGTTTGAATGATAGAGCCCAGTGGAGACATAGGAAACTTCTGAGTCCTACTAATCCAATCTTTTTTTAACAAAAAAAACTACTTTTGTGTACTTTACAATTGGATCATGCTGTGAACTAGCAGCTAGGTAAAACGCCGCAGAATAGTATAATAGCAAAGGAATTAGTGAGAAGAACTCTCAAATTTAAAGCCGGAAAAAAGAAAGCTAAACCGGAAAAAAAAAGAAAGCTAAAAGCATAAAGACCATCGAAAGTATGAGCATTAAAGCCGCTGAGATGATGTAATGAGTGATGAGATGATGTTTTGAACTCAAATACACAAAGCAAGGAACATGCCGTCACGAAACAATAAGGCATCAACCCTCATACAAGGCACATGAGCAGTACAACTCTGGGCATCATAAAACAAGCTGTAGCAATCCATGATCATAACTCATAAGGTAATCAGGTACGAAACAGAGTAGTTGTAATCGACATTAAGTACAATAACACACCAGTTCAAACGAGTTCATCAATTTATAATAAAATGGCCCAGGACAAGGCCACAACATTGCAAGGAAATCTTTTTGAAATGCACTATAAAATTAAAACTTCATAATACTTAATCATCTCCTCGACCCTCAGGAACTATAAGTATTGCTTGCACCAAATATAAATATCAAGAACTAATAGTTACTACTTAATCGACCTCCTCGATCTTAGGGCCACCTGCACCACTCGCACCAGCTGGAATGTCATCATCCATCCCACCCATATCACCACCTGCTCCTTGGTACATCTTAGCAATGATTGGATTGCAAATGCTCTCAAGCTCCTTCATCTTGTCCTCGAACTCATCAGCTTCAGCCAGCTGGTTGCTGTCCAGCCAGCTGATAGCCTGCTCAATAGCATCCTCAATTTTCTTCTTATCATCAGAAGCGAGCTTTGAGGCAATCTTGTCATCCTTTATTGTGTTCCTCATATTGTATGCATAATTCTCCAGAGCGTTCTTTGCCTCAACCTTTTTCTTGTGTTCCTCGTCCTCTGACTTGTATTTCTCAGCTTCCTGCACCATCTTTTCAATCTCCTCCTTGCTGAGACGTCCCTTGTCATTAGTGATGGTGATTTTATTCTTCTGTCCAGTGGTCTTGTCCTCAGCAGAAACGTTCAAAATACCATTGGCATCAATATCAAAGCACACCGTGATCTGGGGAACACCCCTGGGAGCAGGTGGGATGCCAGAAAGCTCAAATTTTCCAAGGAGATTGTTATCTCTGGTCCTGGTCCTTTCACCCTCATAAACCTGAATTAACACACCAGGTTGGTTGTCAGAGTATGTGGAGAAGACTTGTTCCTTCTTGGTTGGAATAGTGGTGTTCCTTGGGATCAAAACAGTCATGACTCCACCAGCAGTTTCCAAACCAAGAGAAAGAGGAGTGACATCCAAGAGAAGCAGGTCTTGAACCTTCTCATTGCCCTCACCACTAAGGATAGCAGCTTGGACAGCAGCACCATAGGCAACAGCCTCGTCAGGATTAATACTCTTACACAATTCCTTCCCGTTGAAGAAGTCCTGCAAGAGTTGTTGTACCTTTGGAATTCTGGTGGATCCACCAACAAGGACAACATCGTGTACAGTGCTCTTATCCATCTTTGCATCCCTCAAACACTTCTCAACAGGCTCCATACATTTCCTGAAGAGATCCATATTAAGCTCCTCAAACCTAGCTCTTGTTATAGTGGAATAAAAATCAATTCCCTCATACAGAGAGTCAATTTCAATTGTAGTCTGAGCAGTGGAAGAAAGGGTCCTCTTTGCCCTTTCACAAGCTGTCCTTAATCGCCTAAGTGCCCTAGGATTCCCGCTCACATCTTTCTTGTTCTTTCTCTTAAATTCCTGGACAAAATGGTTGACCATGCGGTTGTCAAAATCCTCACCTCCAAGATGAGTATCACCAGCAGTAGCCTTCACCTCAAAAATGCCTTCTTCAATGGTTAGAAGAGAAACATCAAATGTACCACCACCAAGGTCGAAGATTAGAACATTCTTCTCACCAACACTGCTAGCCTTCTTGTCAAGACCATAAGCAATAGCTGCAGCTGTGGGCTCATTAATAATCCTCATAACATTAAGACCAGATATCACACCAGCATCTTTTGTTGCCTGACGCTGTGAGTCATTAAAGTAAGCAGGAACGGTGACAACAGCATTCTTTATGGTAGAACCAAGGTAAGCTTCAGCAATTTCCTTCATCTTGATCAAGACCATAGAAGAAATCTCCTCAGCAGCAAACTGTTTTTCCTCACCCTTATATTGCACAACAATCATAGGCTTGTCAGCAGGACCAGGAACGACCTTAAAAGGCCAAAGCTTAATGTCACCCTGGACAGAAGCATCACTGAATCGCCTACCAATCAATCGCTTGGCATCTGGATAGCATATCAATATACTTATGACTTATAAGAATTTTAAATTCCATTCACATACAAAACCAATAACATGATATAAACAAAAAGACGACTAAAAATATTAATCTAAATAAACTAAAAGACAATAGGGAGAACAAAAATAAATTAAAAAATAACAACAACTATGTTATTATAGATATCAATACAAAAAATACTAAAAGCAATAACCTCGGGAAAGGGCAAACTAATGCTATTATGTCAAATAATTAGCAAAGGTAGAATCAAGAAGGCAGACAGACTCCAATATAAAATAAGTGTTAAAAAACAAATACTACCTTGAATAATTACAACTGGCAGTCACTTGAGATAACATGAGATTCATATAGGTAATCTGTGACTCGTGAATTTGGGAAAAAAACATGTATATGTTGATTTGATTACAATGAAGAAGACAAGAACAAATTAGAACGCCCTGGGCTAAAATAATCAGAGATGAGGTAGAAGTAAGAAATTGAACACGAAAACGAATGGATCTTATATGAAACAATACACCAAGATAAAATCTGGACAAGGCTTTCATATTTGACAACCTAGAGCAAAATAACAACAGATCAAGTCAATTAATAGAAAATCTATATGAACAAGATAAAAAAAATCAACCACAAAAAATTCAAGAAAAAAACTCACATGAAGTACTATGATAATACTTAGGGCCGTGCTTCCTCTGATTTCAAAGAAAGCTTTAGATAACACAACAATAACGGACATTGAACTTTCTCAATCCAAATAAAATTTTATTCAAAAGAAATTTAAAGTACAATCATGCGCAAATTTTTAATCTCAAACATCTAAATTATTTTCTTTCAATCACTATCCTCCATCATCAACTATGTGGAGACAAATTAATTAATCAACTAACTTTAAAGTAAGCCACCAAAAAATAGGGTTATTAAAAATTATAGATCCATAAAAATAAGAACGGATCCCATTCTCCAGATGCGTATAGAAACTCTTTATAAGTTCAGCTCATAGTCATGTTATATTAAATAAAATCAGATAACAAGCATGATAGGCAAACAGATCTCAGGATCTCTGGCCTTCTGGAACAGTAAATATTTTGAATCCATTAGTCAAAAACACTTTTGGAAGGAGTGAATAATCCTAGATCTGTAAGCTGATAGTAGAAATTTCTAGATCAAACAAGGAGATCACCAACTGCACACTCAGGAGGCACAGCAAAAAGAAAAAAAAACATGGGCGACGATTCAGAAGAGCACTCACCGAAAACGGTGTTGATTGGATTCATGGCGACCTGATTCTTGGCCGCATCTCCAATCAGACGTTCGGAATCAGTGAAGGCGACGTATGAGGGAGTGGTGCGGTTGCCCTGATCGTTGGCGATGATCTCCACGCGGTCGTGCTGCCACACGCCGACACAAGAGTAGGTTGTGCCGAGATCTATCCCGATGGCAGGACCCTCGCCCTTTCCGGCCATTGAGAACGTCGGAGCTCAACCGGAGACGGAGTAGAAGGCCGAAGCTGGCGGCGGAAGAGAAAAAGGGGTTGGTGAAAAAGAGTAAGGCCGCAAGGGTTGAGAAGGCAAGAGAGGAGGAAAACGGCGACTGAGGATACTGTTTTATAGGTGTGGCGCTAGGGCTTCCTCGTTCGTAGCACTCGTACTGACCGTTTAGATGCGATCGGACGGACCTAAATATGGATCGTGATCAGGCGGAAACTCATAAGTCGTTTGATCGTCAACGAGGTGCACTCCGCCGGCCACTCGCAGTCCACTTCGTGAGCAATAGTGTAGCCCATATATGTTTATATAGGCTTTGAGAGACCCATCTAAATTTCGGCATCTACCGAAAGAAATGGAAACGATTTTTTTTTTTTGAAAACATGAAGGCTTATCTATTGATACAAGAATCCAAAACATTGTGTATCACGATACAAGGAATGTTCGGCACCACCAAAGTTTGTTATTATGAGCTAGCTTAGTTGATGCAAAATAATTAATAAATTAAAATATTGATAAATATTTTATTGGTTAAAATTTATTTTTAAAAATAAATAATTATACGTTTAAATAAAATTACTTATATCAATAATAATTAGCTCATTATGATACAACTATTTGACTTATTTTTTAACAAAAAATAAGCAATTCTTTTCCTACTTATTTTTTATTTATAAGTAGATTTAATATCTCCTTATCAGTCATTCTTTAAAGTTTTGCTTGTAAGCTTAGTCAAACAGGACTTAAATTTGCCTCTAAAAAATATGTGCACATTTGAAATTTAAAAAATTACCCATAATAACTCAAAAAGTATTCATGATGTTCCAAAGCTTCCAAGGGTAAGTTGCATTCCAGTTAATAATTTATACCAAGTTTGTAGAATCAACTTCTAGACATACATTCTGAATCACGAGTTGAATGCATCTTCGAATACCTTCGGACGCATCTCACGCCTCAACTTGAAGAAGGTGTTGATATCAAACCTAAGATAAGCTAAAATAGAAGCAAGAATTCCTTCGATACCCCTCGAACTATCATTTTTTTTTCATATCTAACATTAAACTATATATTTACCAAATAAGATCCCTAAATTAATATAAAATTTTCAACTAAATCCTTCTGTCAAACTCAATTAAGTTTTCCATTATCTTCTATTGTTCTGATGTATTAAATGTGCATAATACCCTTATGTTGACTTTATAAATAAAAAGAATGACTTTCATTCATTCAATAGATGTTCTTCTCACTTCGAACAGGAGAAATCGAACTTCAATGTTCGCCAAGATTCAATGCTCTGATTTGGGTTTCTCTAATGTTCCACTCCACATGACAAGTTTTTTTTATTTACTTATTTCATTACATGTTTTTTTCTCTCGTGGCTGGTCGTTTAAGCATAATTAATCCTTCATCACACTAATCTTGATGTCCTATATGTCAAAGATGAAGTCACACTGTTCGTAATAAAAAAGAAATGACATATCAAAGTGTTATCTTGAATTAATGCTAAATATTTACTTTGGACAATTACTAAAATTCATTGATTTCATAATTATAAAGAACAACATTTTAGATTCAGGTAATTCATTACATTCATGATAACAAAAAAAGTGAGTGATCAACATTAGACAATTAACCCTATGTAGATTATGCCAATGCATATACAAAAAACATTCCTGCAAAGGCCTCCAAAAGATGAAGATGACTTAGTCCATTAGCCAACTCAACATGCATGATTACAACTTGATTCTGAGCTCTTGTTTGTAATATTGTCATTTGACATTGGAACTTTACTACTGGACGTTTGTCTAAAAATAACATTTCCATATGTCGTTGCATGCTTCAAAATGCTAGCATTCCTTTGATATAAGCCACTTGAAGATGAAGTCATAATTTCCGAATAACTAAAATTTTGTCCTTTTCTCATTAGTGCTTGTAACACCAACAAAATAATTACAACAATATCGATTTCATATTAAGCTATATTTTTTTAACATTAAACACTAAGTTATAAAAAACATTCAAGAAGCTATAGTTTTGCATACTTGATTTTCACCTACAACTTCTTTTCCCTTTTCTAAGATAGTTTCATATCATATAGCATTTCTTTTTTCAACATTGGATACTTCAAAAGATTTATCCTTCTTCTTCCTTTTATTTCTTGTATTAGATGTATCCTGACATATAGGCAATTATGATTATCTCAATTGAATCAAATGAGAAACGGGAACAAGTGGCATTCAAGTGTGTCCATATAGGCATTCAAGTGGCTCCTTCATCAAGTAATCACGAGCCTTAGAATTTAGGATCTTAAGAGTGTCCATTGCTATTTTCTAGTCCTCTTTAGTGTAAGCACCAGCAACACGCCATAACAAGATCTTCAACTCTTCCCCTTTAAATTTTGCTTTAAAATTTGAGGATAAATGCCTTATGCAAATTCTATGTTCGGCTTCGGACATTAACTTTGCAAAAGTTTGTAGTAATCCCTAAAAAATAATATTAAATTATTAACAAAAATTATAAGAATAATATAAATAAATAATTAACAGGACTAATATACCTTCTGACAGATATAAAGACCCACCCCATCTCGCCATGGGTTCTAATTGCATCTATAAGAAGTTCAAAAAACCATGTCCAAAATTCTTTACATTCTGACTCTACTACTACAATGGAAATAGAGTACATTTGATTATTTGCATCTCTTGAAACTGCACTTATCAAATGACCACCGAAGCTTCCTTTCAAATGACAAGCATCCAAACAAATAACAGGTTGAGCAACAAAACTAACAAACACTCGTTGAAAATGTGACAGATATTCTGCTCTTGCCATGCTTCTAGGATTATGCTTTTGAATTTGTGCACAATAGTCTCTTACCCTTTCAAATTGATGTTAATGTTTCCCATTGATCATGTCTATAGCCTTAGCCTAGCCCTATACATTTGTCTATCTGAAAGGAGCAAACTGTCTTCCCTTCTTATTGACTTCCTCATGGCCTTTATCTTTCAATTTGGATCATCTGTCAATCTGTCCAAATAATGCTTAGCTACCCATGTGGAATTTGCACTTCTGACTTTATATCTTTTAGGATGTATTGTAACGCCCCCAAAATTTGACCATAATTTAAAATTTTGTCGAACCCTAGGCGACGTTACTTTGACCTTGACATGACCTAATTTCATAAAACATTTATAGCGGAAACATCATAATAATAATATAAGCAATTAATATCGTAAAACAGTGAAAATTTTCATAATTAAATAAAATCCCAAGATTCATATCTAACTCATGTGCCACATAGGCTTTAGCATAATACCCAACATAGGGTTCATACATGAATGAGTTCATACAAAAGTAAATGACTCAAAGTCCCATAGGTCATACATACTTGACTCTTATAGGAGTTCATCATGAAAACGTAAATAAGATAACTTGGGCAGTAGCCCGACCAACCCATGTGCAATGTCCCCGTCATAAGACCCTCGCCGCCGAACCTAAGCCTCGTACATACTTGCACGGATCCATGGGATGTAAGAGATTTCTCCCGTTAGAGTATGTTGAGGCTCATGCATGTTATGATCCTATGACATAATCTCTACATGTCATGGCATATGCATATCATCATCATGGAACATAAATCATATGCATGCTATGAGCTACTTATACATACTACATGACATATGTGCATATCATCATGACAAGATAAGGTAAACATATAACATCATAATCGTTATGTCAAAACATATTATAACTTATCATTATGCTAAGACATATCTTCATTTATCTTGCTTTACTTTACATCTTCTTATATAACATCTTATGACAAGGGGACATACATTAACAACCGATTTGTGCTTTTATCATCATTTTCATTTTTATGTCTCAAGTCATCTTTGAAAGTACATACACACATGTAAGACTTTATATAAGTGTAAGACTTTACTTTCCATTTTTACATCATCTTTTCATCTCCTATCTTGATTAAGATAGCTTATTATCTTGGTGATTGAGAAGATCATGTTAATTCGCGGGACCTTGGCTAGCTAGGCCGGGACGATTGTCCCCATTTGAAAGTATTCTTCCCCAGGAATACAACACATATGCTAGCATGTGAAGACTTTATCACCCTCCACGATTATCTTTTACTTTCATTCATCATTACATACAATCATTCATTACATATTGCATGTTTTAACTCTATTTAAGGTCATACATACTTCAAATCATATTATGTGCGGACATTCAATCATAGCCAATTATTTGCCCAAAACAGACGATCGTTTCTTTAGCGGTTGACCTCTGAACTATGTATCGGGCGACCGATCGAATTATTCGTCGACCGATTTGGTCATTTCGGACGATCGAAACTGAGTTTCGGTTCGACCGCTAATCACAAAATTTAACACTCTTCTAAATCGGACAACCGCTAACATATCGGTCAACCGATACATAACTTTCGGACGTCCGAAATGAACTTCTGATCATCCGCTAATCACAAAATGTAACTACTACTCAAATCGGACAACTGTTGAGATATCGATCGACCGATACATGGCTTTCGGACGACCGAAACAAAGCGCTCAGACGTCCGCTAATCACAGAATGTTTCGACCACTCCAGAATGGTCAATCGATAAGAAATCGGTCGCCCGTTCTGGAACAGCAGACACATGATTTTTACATGATTTCTTTCTAAATCTTACACACAATAACATATTGAACATATATTGACTTCCACACATCATATGAGGCATTTCTTAGCATTCTTAACATTATAATCACGAACCATGTGGGTTTTCACATGGAGACATTTAACATGCTAAACAAGTTCATAGATGTACATGAGCTTTCAATGATTTCATAACAATCTACCTTAACAACAATAAACATTCTAATACTAAGCATAATATGCAATAGAGCATTAAGCTATGAAACACATGGCATTTTAATCATGAATAGCAATAGACTAGTAATCTAAAGAAACATGAAATATCAAATACACATTCCCTAATAATGCTTTAGTAAGACCTAGTTTGGCCTTAACACTTCTTAATTCATACATGCACACATCATTAAGAGGGTGATTAGGGTTTAGGATCCCCTCAAACATACCTTAATAGCAATATCCTAAACTCTAATCTTTTTCTTCTCTTACCTTGCACAATCTCTCTCTTCTAACCTTCCTCCTCCTTCTTGGACGTTGTTGTGTGCTATAGTGGAAGAGTGGACTTGTGAGCTAAGCTACTGTAGCTAGATGAGAGTTAAGAGAGAGACTTACTATTGCTACGGTAAATTGGATTACTGTAGCTTTGCTGTGCTAGCCGAGAGGAAGGAGATGACACTATAGCTACAGTGCTCGTGGAGTGAGAGAGTGATGAGGTGATGGGGTGGAGAGACTGTAGCTTGGGATGGCTTGGGGTGCTTTCGGCCGACAGGTGATGGGGTTTGGGGAAAGCCAATTAGCTTTTAGGTTAACATAATGTAGTGGGTTTTGTGGGCTTGGGCGGTTGGGCTTTTGGGTTCTTCTTTTCTTTCTTTCTTTTTTTTTATTTTACTTTGGGATGTTACATGTATTGTATGCCTTCGGAGGCTTTTAATTTGGTAAGTAATGGTTCCATGCAAATTAGATACATGAATTCTCCAGGGGCATCCATCCTCAGCACAAATAATTGTAACCCTTTTCGTCTCATTCTTTTTGTATATAAATTCATAACCTAATTTTCTACTATTTGCTTTAGTGCTTCCCTAAAAATTAAAACATTAATAAATATCATTCCCAACTTTAATTTAGGATTTTGCATCGTTAAATATGGAAAATGATATACCATTCTCCTCCAAGTACTCTCGATAAATGTCATCCTCTTCATCATCTACAACATAATCTTCGTGCACATTTTCCTCTTCACTAGATGCATCAACTCTAGTCTCTGCTATAAGGTCTTCAGTATCAGAAGAATCAAAATCACAAGTAAAAATTTTACTTGCCCTTTTAGATGCACTCACATCCACTTCATTAGTATCTTGAAGCACTTCCACTACATTAGATTGTTCATCCACATCAGTCTTTTCCATAAAATTAGGTTGCTTAGCCACATAAGGTAATTCATGCATAATAGGTAATGCAACATCAAAAGGTTTCATCTTGAGCCTCAATATATATACGAATGTGTTTGTTGATCCCATCATTCATTGCGAGAACATCTATGTCAGTTTTAATCTGATCCAAATTATCTGCATATGGTCTAATGTAATATATGTTGGCATGGAATGATATGTCAATATCTTTTACCATATTAAGTATCTCAAAATATGACATTAGATCTGGGTCTACATTATCAACACAGGAAACTTTTCCACCTTGATAAGAAGTACTATGCCCATGATTGAAATGACCATTGTAATGTATCTTCATAGTATAATAAGCCATTTTTAAGTTTTGCAAATTCAACAAGTATAACATGTCAAATAATATAAAGCTGATATGCAAAAAAAAAACTACCATAGAAATGAGGAATGATATCAAACAAAAAAGTAATTAGTCTAGTGGCATATGCTACTTAGGGTTTGCTAAAAATAAATAGCAAACCACACACTTACTAATACAACTAAGGGACTACTTTAGATTCATAGAATAAAATAATCATATAATGAGCAAAATTTAAATTATAAAATACTACACAATGCAAAAAGGGAAAAATTGAAAAGGAAAAATTGCACACTGCACAACCAGACGACAATAGTGTTAGGGACCACTATAAGATCAAAGCAAAACATAATAATATATGCACAATCAGACAACAATAGTGTTAGGAACACATAGGCAAACAACAATAGTGAAGGACACATGGAATATCAGCTGAAAAAAATATTTACCTTGAATAATAATGGCTAGAGCTTGAATGCATGGGCAAAGAACACTTACCAGTTCAATCGAACAACAACAAATCTTACCAGGGGCTGAAGCTAGGGCTTTTCCTCTTCAAAGGGACAAATGAAAATAAGAGGTCGGGGAGACAAAACCATCCTTTTAAATTTAAACAAACATTAGAGGGGCATAATGGTCATTTAATAAATTAGAAACATTTAAAAATAATTAAAAGGATCTCTATGATCATTTTGGTTTAGTTTAGGGATCTTATTTGGTAAATTTATAATTTAGAGTTAGATGTGGAAAAAATGATAGTTTAGGGGGTGTTAAAGGAATTAACCCTAAAATAATCCATAGCCTGCCAAGAACTAGTAAACGATTCCTTTGAGTCAACCATAACCTAAAAAGAAGAAAGGGGTCTCATCAAATCCAAATTAGATCTTGGGAGTGAAGTGTTGGAACATAATTTTAACATTGAGTTTAATATGAAAATAATTATATAATTAATAATTGTCAAAATATATTAAGGCCTAAATAAAATTATCAAAGTATTTATGGATATATTCATTAATATGAAATTGTATGAAATTATATGTGTAGAGACTAAAAGGTGTATATACCAAAAGGTTAAAAGGTGTATATATAAAAAAAATGTATAAAGTTTAATAGATGTATAAATATATATTGTAACATCCTGAGATTTTTTTTTTCATTGTCTACCCAAAAGATTATCTCGACGACATCACTCAATTCTTTGATTTAACTATGGCCAGTTAATATATTAGTTTACAATAGCGGAAGACTTAAATACAATAACTCTGTTTCAATATGCGAAAGTTATTTATATAATATTTAATAACATGTGGGTTATGGAACTACAACTATTAGACCCTATCACTGTTCATATCCAATGTGCATATGACCCAATGATCACTATAAGTTTTTATCCCATTTTAAATGCATTTCACCCATATCGAGTCCCTAAACTGTCCAACTTTTGACTATTATGTTTGGAATGCATGGATTGTGATAACTAGTTGATCTTCCTCATTTTATACTTAATTCCATGTGCATAGAGGTTCTGAATTGCCAAAATCCATAAATATTTTAATCCAATGCCAAGTTATCATTTTTAGGACAAGTTATCACTCCAATATGCCAAGTTATCATTATTTTGAGTGAACTGATTTTCAATGATTTTCTTGCCCTAAATCTATTATTATCATGAATGAATCATATTTGGATGATCATATCTCAACTTGTGCAAAATTATAAATTCATTTGAACAAGTTATCATTTTTCAATGCCAAGTTATCGTTAAAGAACAAAACTATCATTTCGACATGCAAAACTATTAATTCTGCACAAAGGCTTTAGGCAATCATTATATTATTGTCCTGACTCATTGCTGTTCAAATTTGATCACATTTGGATAACCACAACCAAAGTTATGACAAGTTATCATTTTTAAGACAATCAAGTTATCATTTTTTGCACCCAAATTATCATTCTTATGAAATCTTATTCATATTTAATTTCTGACATCATTCACTTGTCATCTTAATCCATTTGATGCCTTCAATGCTTTGAACTACCCATATTTGGACATTTTCTAAGATATATTCAAAGTTATCATTCCGGGTATTGATAAGTTATCATTTTTAACCTTGATTTTCATTCATGCACAACACCAAATCTCATTTAATGTTTGAGCTGACAACTATCATTATCCTAATCCTTATTTGTTAAAATCCCAATTAAGGATTTTGATGCTTGCTGTTTTAGGTTTTGTAGCAGGGAAAACATGTTACAAAAATGTGGAAAAAGGTGGGGGGACTACTACTTTTGCTGTCCAGAAAAGCTATCTTCTGCAGCTGCAAGCAGGACCAGGACACATGGCACAATCATATCACCATGGAACATCCTGATACTGATCAAAGGGTGCACATGACACATATATAAGCTGGAGAAATTCTGGAGAAAGGGGGGTTGAACATTGCAGGGTTGCTGTGCAGAAGGGAGAAGAAGAAGTTGGAGAAGACGGCTGCTGAATTTCTTGTGGACAGAATATATTCCAGGATGTTTTGTATCTGTTTGGCTTTCTATCTTGTATCAATCTTTGTAATTATGAGGAGCTAAACTCCATTTCTCCTAGGATATGGTAGTAGTTTAATTAATTATGGATGAGATATGAACAAATCTGATTTCCTGCACTGAAATCTGATTTCTGATTTGCAATTCTGATTTTTGTTTTCTACAATCCTGAATTCATTGGATTCTATCTTGACACTGTGAGATCTTATTTGTATTTACAACTGAGAGGTTGTCTTTTGATCCATTCTTGTTCAGAAATGAATCAAGAATCAATGACATGTTTTAGATCCAATCCCCAATTAGGAATCTGATTTTCTGATTTCTGAAATTTGTTTTCCCATTTCTGATTTCTAAATTATCAAATCTGTTTTCATCATTGTGGAGCCCTGATTTCTTAGTAGCTGAGAAGCTAATCTTTAGGTTCCTTCTTGTTCAGAATGAATCAAAAGACAATGATAATTTCAAAATTTTAATCCTTGAAATGTTGCAAACTATCCATTGCTGATTTCTGATTTTCAAATCTGATTTCCAAATCTGTTTTTTGAATTTGGGGAATCTGTCATGTCATTGTTAAACCTCTGCTTTAACCTACCACTGAGAGGTGGTCTTGTGGCTTCCTTGATGTTCAGAGATGAACCAAGGAGCAATTGCATGTGCTGAATTTCCTTACATGAATTAAGTGCTGATTTCTATCCAATTCATAAATGAAAATGTGGATTTCATTTGAATTTGCAACTGAGAGGCTGATTTAAAATCCCCTTGTAGTTTAGAGATAAACCAAGAAGCATTTGCACTAATATTAGATTGATTTCATCCTTGTTTAGTTGATTGAAGTATTCCCCTCATTTTCAAAGTGAAATTGAATGTTATCATTTCATATTTCAGTAAATTACTGAAATTCAGCAAGGAACTAAACTTTTGAACTTAATGTTGACTTGATTTCAGTGAGGACCTTTTTCTAATTCAACTTAGCTAACCAATTATATGAGAATATGATGATTAGTTCTGGTTTATATTGCTGTGATAACAGCCATTTTTCAAGTTTGATTAAAATTGACATATATTGATAACTTGTTCCATTCCATCCATAATTAAGTTAAATGAACCCCAACTCCTAGGAGAACCTTCCTCATTGATAGTTAAACCCTTTGAGCCTCTAGTTTAGCATTTACAATTCAGTTTTGATAACTTTCCAAAAATCCCAAAATAGTTATATTTTAGCCCTTTTTAGAAATCGGTTTTAACTTTCTTTCAAATTCTTAGATTTTTAACTTTAGATAAGGCTAATCTAGATTGTTTAGAGAGTCTTGGACTTCAAATCACTGTGGATACGATATTTGGGTAACTACAATTGACCTGTATACTTGCAGTAGAGAGTGAGTTAGGGAGTTGAAACAAAAATTGAAAAAATTGACTTTTGACCCAAAAATAAGCAAGTTATCACGACACTCCTCAATTTCACTATCACCCAACCGTCAAACGAGTCACTAATCATCTCACCATTATCTGTATGGATCTAAGTATAGGGGCAAAGCCCAATGAGATAACTCAGTACGTAAGATCACTTATAACAATTATCAATATAAAGCATGAATCAATATCAATTCTATAAAAAAATAATCTATGATTTATCAGAAAAAATTATCAATTACTATTAATTGATCAATCATGGTTATCAATTAACAATAACGATAAGAATAGTCAATTGATCAATCATGGAAATACTTTATATCATCAATTATTGATGACCCATCAATTTCAATTTTTTTATAATCAATAATATCTCAATTCAATTCAATAGCAATTATCAATTTAATACCGATTACCTTTAATCAATCACTAATTGGTCAGAGGTCAATGAAGACCACAATTCAACAATCAATAATTCAATTGACAATTATCAATTTCCAATTAGCCAAAGGTCGATGAAGGTCACAATAATCATTATCAATTTATCTATCAGACACAAAGGTCGGATTGTCTGCACTTTTATGAATTATTTACTGAGAATTAGCTAACGATTACAAACCTTAGTAAGTTCTATTGCATCCAAAACATAATATTGTCATTGGATTAAAAATTTATGAATTATTTGTTACCAAACACTCTAAAATAACACCTAATCAAGCTTTGAGAGATTAGGTAGTATTAAGTAGTTTCAAGTGTGTAATAACATATGACATGGATATTTAAGAACATTAATATTTAGAAGAAATGACATGCATTCTAAGGTGTATAAGCATTCATACATATTTTTACTAGTAACTAAAAAGTTAAAAGACATTATTGCTTGTAGGAAACCAACAATCTATAAATGAATAGAGGCGAATTTAGTAAACCTCCTTGAAAAGAAGTATAAAATAAGCAGATAAATTTAGAACATAACAAAATAGTATATGTTATTTATTTATTTATATTAATATTTCAACTAAAGATTACTATTATAGAAAGATTATTCGTTGAAGGATATCTTGAGCTATGAAAAGTACATATACTATAGTTCAAGGTTTTCAAAAAATATAAATTTTTTATATAGTACAAGGTGAGTGAATTTTATGAAAATATTTTCAGAGAGCAATGTTTGTGATGTTAAAATAAGTTTTACTTTATATTGATATTTGATTATGACACGTGTACTTTGGTAATATTAAACTTCATATGTTTATTGACCATGATGGTTCAAAAAGGTCTTTGGAATTGCATTCGATATACATAATATTTTTGGGACGTATATTGAGTATCTTTATCTTTTGGGGGCTACTTTGCGTGTGTCACGGGGCGTTTTCCCGTGACTCGAAGCGTGAAGCCTCGCGGCACCAGTGCCGCTCAACTTATAGCCCTCGGCCGCTCAGCGCCGAAATCATGGAACACATGCAGCCGTCCCGCACTGCGTAATATTGCGGAGTACCAAGTTATCCGCCCTTAGGGCATTTATCTTGTAAGGCCGTCCTTATGAATGGCCAAGTAGGTGACGTTCCCGTAGGGTACGTCTTTTGCATCTTCAATATGTAATAAGACTCCTATACCTACGGTACACTAGGAGGAGTTCACTAGTGCCTTCTGAGGCCCAATTGTATGTTATGTTTCATCATATTTAATACAAGTAAGCTTTTCTTTAATTCTAGTGTCATGGCCTTGAGCGTGGGGTGGCAACCCACATCGGTGTCCCTTCGTGGCGTCCCGTGATCCCTTCGTCACCCCTTCGGACTTTAAGCGCCCAAGCGCCTGCATTGGTGCTGCAACGTGCTAATGCCACGGTCCCATGACGAGTAGTCCAACACTCGACTCATGTCCGTGATTAAATGCCTATAAGAGCGACTCTCGGCATAGTCGTCTCGAACATAAAACTTTTGCTGCAAACTCAAAATAGGCTTGGCTATGTGTCTATCCACCTAGTCGTTGCACGTGGTCTAGTGTCCGAGAATGACCCCATGATAAGTGGTATCAGAACAGTTCTTCCTGCTCGGATTACCCAACGACGATGACTCGCTTGTGTTATCGCAACGTGCCCTGGCGTAGGAAAAGTGCTTCCGCTCAAATACTCCCTCACGCCCAGGCGCACTTGTACCATGGTCTTCGATCATGGACGCCATCGAGGAATGCGTGGCAAGCTTCCTCGCCGCACGCCCAGTCGTGCCCCACAACATATTCCTCATACACCCGTGTCGTGACAAGGAACGTTCGTCATGCATTATGATGATGGACTGATCATCCCGCCTAACCGGGACGGTTATGCATCGCTCACTCGAGCAGAACAACTACCCCAGGTACACAGTCGGGGATCTTGAAGTGTCGCGTTACGTCAAAAGTAGCCATATGCTCTGCATGATGGTTTTGTGCTACTCATACCAAGAGGTCGCTTACACAAACGTTGTGTAACTCGGAGGACCCGTGTCACATTCAAGGATTGTCGGTCATGCATTATGATGACAACCTGGCGCTGCTCGGTATTACGTGACGTCGCATCACATGCCCAGTCATGCAACGTAAAGTGCACAATCATTTCACAGGAGAAGTTGGCTTAAGGACAAACATCAAGGTTCACGGCCCCTTTTCGGCCAAGGAATATCATTCTTTCGGTCAAGGAGCATCAATCACAAGCATCTTGTCGTGCCGCAGCATCGCCTACCACGCCAAGATGACTTTCATAAGATGGAGCGAAGCATTGATTACTTGAAAATACTTGGGGATGAGCTGCCAGCCTTGCCTGCCTTGTCAAGTGTCATCCCGCAAGCGACGTAAAATCATCCATCGAGGAGTGGGACGAACCTGATACATGCCAACGCAAATCGACGCCTCAACTCAGCGACCAATTTGGCAAATGGTCTGAGCGTCGAGCATCGGCGAACCTTGGCATGCTGCTGTCAAGCGTTCTGCCGCCAATCGAAGGAAGGAGTGTCCTTTACTTTCGGACATCGCCTCGAGTAATCGAAGCGGCCTCCAAGGATCATAATCCAAATGTTTCGAAGGACGCACTAGCGATGTCATCCCTTCGAATGGAGATGGAGATAATGTTGGGAGCTCATGCCACGAGTTTACCAACCGCAGTTCGCTTATCTAAGCGGAGCATCTTCACGAGCATCCCCATGGATCGGTGAAGGCCCGGAACGGCTACTCTTTCGCGAGGGTCAAGCCGTCCGGTGGACGAGTATGTAGAAGGTGCATGATCTAGGAAGACATGCACAATGGCATTACTTTGTCCGAGGTGTGGATGGACGAGTACCAAAGGTGTATCCTCTCATGAACGAGCACATAGGTATCACTCCGTCCATACCTAGAGGGATTGTCGAAGCTTCAAAGAAGGTCCCAGGATCGGAAGAAGGCATATCCCAAGAACCCTGCAAGATGTGGCAAACTCAGGATGGCGTTGCCATCGCGACAAGGTAGAATGTGGCAAACATGCATCCCAGACATGGGACAGAAGAAGTGGCAGTTCATCAATTATGCAAGCCCTAACATGTTGGAACTGGAGGTCAAGATCGTGTTGTTCAGCATCGGCCAGATGGGCATGTTGAAGGAGAAAGTGAAAGGAATAACTGAGCGCCGCCTATAGTGTTCCCTGGAGGATGAAGACCCAGTGTTGATGCTCTTCGAGCAGAGGGGCTAGAAGCTTTGGACCAGGAAGGAGTTGGAACGACAGGATCGCCCAACCTCCGCTCACTAGTCGTCGCTGCCAAGTCAATAGTGACAAGTGTCATACCACCAAAGCCCTTGGGCAAGGGCAATGGTGGGGGAGAAAAGATCAAGTCACAAGGAGGAAGCTACTTATGCCAAAGACAAAGATTGCCCATCGAAGCAGGAGGATCGAGTCGAATCACAGGCACATATGGGGAGACTCTCATCGTCGCTCACTATAGCGACTGGGAGGGGACAAGGTGCGGAATGTCATACCAAAGAACCTTGCTCCACCTCAAACCGTCGAGATATCTCATGTCCACCAAGGGTAAGGTGGAGCTACTCTCAACGCTCGACCGACGAAGGACTCAACGTTGCAGCCATCTACAACTTGGAGATAGCGAGTTAAACCACAAGGGAACGTGGGGAGAATCTCGTCGTCCACTATGGCAACTTGGATGGACAAGGCATGGATTGTCATATCAAAGAACATTGTCCCACCTCAAGACTATCGAAACATCAGGTGATCACCGAGGAGGAGGTGGTCCTACGCTTTTCGTTCGGCAGAGGTATGGAAGACTCTACGTTGCAACCATTTGCAACATACAGACGTTGAGTCAAGCCCACAAAGAGACCTGAAGCGTCCTGAAGTATCCGTGAGAAGACTCTTGTCGCTCATCGTAGTGATCTGAAGCACCCGGAGCAGACAAGCTGCAAATGTCATCATCGAAGAGCTTGTGCTGTTTCAAGCCGTCGAAATTCAAGAGCGATCATCGAGGGTGAGGTGATCCAGTATTTCGCATTTGACGGAAGGGAGACCTTATGTTGCGGCCATCCGCAACATGAAGGCATCGAGTCAAGTCATGCAGGTCGAATGGCGAGACTCTTCATCGTGTTCTACACGACCCTGAGACAACTCTTCTCCGCGCTATTCCTGAAGGCATACTAGAGTTGTTTCGCCCCCAAAAGAAGTCAAACCACACAAGTTGACGCTGCGCAAGTCAAAGAGAAGTGAAGCCAACAGAAACTTGATGGACGGATAGTTGCTTGATGAAGTTATACCGCACATGGCGGACTCCACTAGCACTGCACAAGTGATGACCCCGGATTGAACGAAGGATCAGCAAGCAAAGTAGGCCTGAGGGAGGAGTCCTCAGCGAGACCCCAAGGAGCGGGCATTTCTGGCGCTGCGTGATGCTGGTGAAGTAGAAGTCAAGGCAAAGAAGGCAGAATTGAACGAGACAAGCGAAGTCAAGACTAAAGACGAAGGTTCCGAGGAAGCCCGGACAACAGCGTCGGGGGCGTCGCCGACTTTGGTGGGGGAGAATGTCACGGGGCATTTTCCCGTGACTCGAAGCGTAAAGCCTCGCGGCACCAGTGCCGCTCAACTTATAGCCCTCGGCCGCTCAGCGCCGAAACCATGGAACACATGCAGCCGCCCCGCACTACGTAATATTGCGGAGTACAAGTTATCCGCCCTTAGGGCATTTATCTTGTAAGGCCATCCTTATGAATGGCCAAGTAGGTGATGTTCCCGTAGGGTACGTCTTTTGCATCTTCAATATGTAATAAGACTCCTATACCTACGGTACACTGGGAGGAGTTCACTAGTGCCTTTCGAGGCCCAATTGTATGTTATATTTCATCATATTTAATACAAGTAACATTTTCTTTAATTCTAGTGTCATGGCCTTGAGCGTGGGGTGGCAACCCACATTGGTGTCCATTCGTGGCGTCCCGTGGTCCCTTCGTCGCCCCTTCGGACTTTAAGCGCCCAAGCGCCTGCATTGGTGCCGCAATGTGCCAATGCCACGGTCCCATGACGAGTAGTCCAACACTCTAATCATGTCCGTGATTGAATGCCTATAAGAGCGACTCTCGGCATAATCGTCTCGAACATAAAACTTCCGTTGCAAACTTAAAACAAGCTTGACTAGGTGCCTAACCGCCTAATCGCCGCACATGGTCTAGTGTTCGAGAATGACCCCGTGACACGTGCACGTATTGGCTCATATTATGCTCTGTGTAGTTGTATCGACTTATGATTGTAAATGTCTATTTAATCGTATGACACATGATTACGAAGTTTTGCGACATGATTACTATGCGACACTTATTGATCCATGTCATGCTCTGCATGTGTATTCGTATTGACCCAAGATTATAAAGCTCTACTTAACTTAATGAATGTGTATTAACCAATTGCTTTTACATGATCGTATTGATCCATTTTTAATATGTGTAATGACACATGTGTAGAGTTTAGTTGTAGAATTATGATATCTTGAGTTATTTGTATTTATATAGAAATCCACATGACTTGACAATTTATGTTATATGTGTTATGTTTTAAATATTTTTTCATATGGAGAGTATAATATTTAAATGTCATATGCACTCATCTTATTCCTTTATATTGTACTTTTATTTCATTTTACGATGAAAATGCTCGCATTACCCTTTTTAATTTTTTAGATAATTGTAGATTCTAGAGTTGAGTCAATTCGGTGCTCGCTTTTGATGCATATAAAAGAGATCGAGCTTTTTGAACACTTTAATTTTTCTTTCACTTTTATTTTTTGAAGCATGCATGTAATAGATAAACATAAATGTTGAAATAATTTATGAAGATATTGAATGATATTCATTAAGTTTAATAGAAAGTCATTCACATAACATATGATAAACATTATTAACTTTACTGCACTACTATTTTTTGAATATTAATTAAAATAATGATGATACTTATATTATTTATTAATAAATATTATCAACAAAAGTTTAGATATATAAGTTTTTGACTCAAAGCTAATGTTATATTTTTAATATTATATGTATAATAATATTTAATAAGTTTGATAGACAAAGACAAATTGCACTCTTCTCCATCAAATTATGCTACTAAAAATGACATCTATTTATGCTTACAAATATATATTTTAAATATATATATGAATAAAATTATATACTCTTAATAACTAATTCTTGAATATTTATGATTATATATTGAAAATATTATTATTTTATATGTTGGTTTCATGAGTGTTGACAATTTTATGTGTTGGTATGGGATAATCTAAATAGATTACCGGTTATTTTATTTAAAATTCTTAGAGCTTACTACATTATCTCGTTTGACTACAATTGATTATCGATAATTTTAATTGCTCTAGTAATATTGATTACCACATCACTAGATAGCAGGCAATGAATGTGTCTTTTCAAATTACCAGCCGATAGAAATATATTTTCACAAAAATATTCATTCAATTAATTTTTTATTTTAAATATTTTATTAATAAATAAATATCATTTAACTTTATCTTTTTTTATTATTTGAAATCTTTTATAAATAACTCTTGATTTTGTCACATTTTTTATATATATTCACTTTTCTATTTTTTCTTTGTTTATTTATAATGACATATTATTAAAATTTAAAATAATTTTTAGGAGTATTTTGATAATTTTATCACTATATGTTTTGACTATTATTTATATTATTAGTACTTATCAAACACTGCAATGTAATATTAATGGTAATTTAAATAGTTGTAATCTATCTAAATGGTGATCTAAATTACCGATTAATTAAATCGGTATCAAGCGGTCCTTATATTTTCTTAACAATAATTATGGTTATTGATTTTTTCATAATAAATAATTACTTTATTACCTATAATCCATATTGTATATTTATTTTATTACTAAAGTTTGTTCATTGTATATACATTGAGTCATAAAGGCGCAATTCGATTATCCATCAGCCGCAAGGGCGAAATTAATAATTCATCAGCCACTCGGGCGAAATCAATTATCCATCAGCCACTATGGTGTAATTCTATTATCAATTCCATTATCAATTCAATTTGATTATTAATTCAATTTGATTATCAATTCAATATTTAGAGTTACAATCAACCCTTTATGATGCAATATGAGAGCTCTCTATTATTAAAAGAAACCATATCACTTCATGTCAACCAATAGAAAAAGAAGGACCGCACCCAAGACAGTCATAATTTTTATACTATCTACTCAATTTAATTCAATTTTCCATTAGTCCGAAGACCTTATCAGCCCGAAGCACAATTAGCCCAAAGGCTCTACCAATCCGAAAGCCCGAAAGCACAGTTAGCCTGAAAGCCCTATCGGCGCAATATTAGTCCAAATGTCTTATCAGTCTGAATGCACAATTAGCCCGAAGGCGCTATCAACTCAAAGGCGCAATATTAGTCTGAATGGCCTATCAGCCCAAAATGCAATATTAGTCCGAAGGCCCTATCAGTCCCAGTAGCAATAAATAGACATGGGTCCAAAAGTTTTCAGCTTTTATCTCAATTATCTAATATGTCTATCTTTAATAATGTATCTTAAGTTAAACATAATCCGATCAAAAAATCAATTGATTAATATTACAATCAATTATCTAATCAAATATGATGATAATCAATCGGATATGATAACAATTTGACCAGAATCAATCGATAACAATGTCAATAGATCAATACAATAATCAAGCATAAGGTCGGGTGATGATAATAGGATACTTTTCGGGTGAATCAACAATGATATCAATATGTTCTGATATGATAGCAATATGATCAGGTATCACGATAATATAATCAAGGCCAAACAATATTGATAACAATACATTTAAATACATTTAAGTATTCAAAATACACTTTTGACCCTCTAGAGATTCGTGTCATGGGGAATCCAGACCATGTTCCAAAATTCATAAATCACCTTGGCCGAACCAAACCCGGGCCAAGTTGTCTTGGTTCACTTCAATTCATGCTTTAATATTAAAATCCGGGCCGTGTTTCCCCTATAACTCGAGTCGGGTCTTCAACACGGGTCATGTTCATGGAACATGATTTGTTTTCTCATTCAATGTGGTTCGACTTATATGGAACCTAGTCCGTATCAATCACTACTTGGGCCATGTTAGATGAAACTCGGGTCGTGTGAGACAGAACCCAGGTTGGGTTATGTCACTGTCAAGAATTTGCATTTCCAACGCAATCTTTCAGCCATCCTATCTATCTCATACAATATTCAATCGATGCAAATAATATATCAATATAATCTCTGCATAATGGAGAAGAATTCAAAGTCCATGTCACGAAAAATTGACGCCATAGGAATCCCCCTATGTAATTTGAGTCGGTTGAAAAAACCAACTATGTTCCTATTTTCTATGGATTGCACGGACGTCACGACTTTGGTTGTTGATTCCTCCTATTTTTTATTTTTTCCCTTTATTTATAATGTGTCATCTTCTTTTGCTTGTACACTCATATAAATGTTGGAAATTTACCCATTATAATCTTTATGCATAAATCTTATCAAATATTTGAAAATTTTCTTACAATTAGTTTTTTACGCATAACCTTGGTGTTTATCTTTATTGAAACTTTGTATAAAATTAAGCATGGATATAGATGAAACAATTAATCCTTTTATGAAATGCTAAATATGCACATTAGGAAAATATTATAGTCAAAATAATTTTAGTAAACTAGTGAAGCCTAATATAATAAATGCATGATTATTGTGAAAAGTCAAAAAAAAAACAAAAGGGATCACAATAGTTAATTAATAAGGACAACATTATCTGAGGGAAAAAATGAAGAAAAAGTTAAGTCCAAGATATATAGGTCAAAGAAATTTTAGAACATATTAAGCTAGTTTCTTATTAGTTAGTCTTACCACCAGAGATGTCATGTATTCACAATATCTTTGATGTTTCTATGCTTCAACAATACCGATCAGATCCTTTCCCTTTGTTGGAACCTTAATCTATTCTATACAAATTAAAGGAATCAAGAAAAAGGAACTTTGAAAATGAAAAATTCCTTTATTGTTAGTGTTCTAGAGAAATCTTAAAGAGGAGAAAAGGGAGTGAAATGATCGAATAAGAAAGAATATTCGTTCGTATTCCCTAAAATAGATAACTAAACTTTGGGGATAAAATTTCTTTCTATGAGAGGAGAATTGTCACTGACATACTCCACAAATTTTTTACATAATCATACATTTAATCAACATATTAAGTTAGTTAGATGCTCATATAGTCATGCATGCATAGAGTAATTACCATTTATATTGAAGCATAATGATAATTAGATTATCAATAAGGGTTGAAAAGAAACTATATAATGTTATTAGGAATAAATTTTAAAATTTGTAAATATTATGATACATATATTTAACTATGATTAAGAAAGTTAATTAGATATTAAATATTAATTTATAACAAATAAATGTGATTAACATTTACTTTAACCAATAGGAGTTCAAGTAGTTGAAGTAGGAAGCTCACGAGCTAGTTAGTAATATATTTTTTTGAGCCACCATATCATGTTGTTAAAATATGTAAAAATTATATTTATTACCTATTCTTATCCTCTAATATCCAAAAATCGTCGTCTAGTATAATGACCTAAAGAAATTCAGCAATGTCGCTTGGTTAATGTGAGGACCCTAATCCAAAATCACCCTTCGGTTTGAGATGATCTCATGATTAGCGGTCCACAAATTATGAAATTTTACATGGATAATTCTTTCAAAGTTAACTTTCCATAGCCATTAGAATAACTTCAAAAGAACGTTTATAAAGGAAGTTGTGAATCTACTTTCATTGGTCGCTCGCTCTGTCCCGAGCCACAAACACATTCATCTTGTAAAATAGGGCATGGTTAGGTAAACTGAATTAGGCTTTGAAATTTAATTATGTTAAATTTGACTTTATAATGGTTTGATAAAAATGGAATAATCTAATTTGAACTTATATATATGGATAAATGAATTTTTCATCATGTATGGCTTCTTTTATTAGGTTTCAAAACATGGACATAAACTAAATTGAATTAACTATTTTTGTTAGAAGTGTAAACGAGGAATTAAATTTTACCATTTTTATTCCTAAATACTATTGAACTTTAGCCTTTAGGAAAATTAGGATCTTCTCAAATAGATAAGTATTGATGAAGATATTAATTATTTTTTCAGTACTATATAGTATGCCAAAATACAAACTATGCATTATTTAAATATATATTTATTTTTTGAAACTAAATATTATTCTATGGATCATTGACACTTGCCAATATAATAATGTCACGACAATATTGTTATGTCACCTATCTTAATATTGAGCATATCCAACCATCTTTATTTAATTTTAATTCGATGTAAAAAAAACTAGAAAAACAGAAACAATAAAAACTTTGTTAAACCCAGTCATCCACTCTCCTTCATCTTTTAAAAATGGGGATAAGTAGCGTGTGGGTTCTATTTTACCCCACAGTTGTGGGGCCACCGTAGATCTTCATATCTACGGTGCTCCTTCGATGCGCGATTTTATCTGTAAAACTTCTGGTTCAACAAAAATAAACAGCACGGACGGTTCAGCAACGCTGGGTTAGGGCATCGTAGAATACCAATTCGTCCTCTTTCTCCTCTTTCATTTTTTCCTCCTCTGGCGCTTCCCGACGACCTCGCCGCATTGCATCGTTGTAACGTAGTCTCCCTTAACACTTGCCTCAGTTGCCTGCAACATTGGACCTTGTCGCTGTCTGTGTTGCAACATTTTGGTAATCTTTTCTCATTTTTTGTTTTTTCCTCTTGTCCTCATTTCCTATTTTTTCTCTCCCCATCCACCTTTCTGCTTTGCTGTTATTTTGCCTTGCTGCGTGTTGCTTGCCTGCATTAGACATTTGTTGTTATCCTTGCTGTCCGTTGTTATTTCCCCATCGGCTACAACAAATGTGCATGCATAACTTGGTGGGCCTCCCCTCATCATTTTTCTTTCTGATTTTTATCCATGTATGCAACATGTATAGTTTAGTGATCAAATAAATGAGCAATCTATGATATGCATTTTTTTCATTATTTTTTTTCTAATTTTCTGAATCTTTCTTTGAAATTGCATACAGCCATGGAAGCATCTAATCCCTTTTCATATCGTGATGCATTGTATTATGCTGAGGTTAGTCTATTTAGAATGATTTATTAATGTCAAAATCCTTTGTTACTTTATGTATATGCATGCCATTCTTATTATACTTTTTAATTTTAACATGGTGGTAATATGTCTCCTAATAGAATGATCGATATTGATGCAAATAACATACAATCACAAAATGAAGATATATTTGAATCTTGTGATACACAACAAAGGTAAAAAAAATGTAACGTTTCAAAGAATATTGAAATTAATTTTTGAATTATTCTAATGTTACAAATTTATGACAGTGATC